>OY756257.1:8802174-9447174 GCA_963576845.1 Megachile leachella
GATACGAATGATCGATTATTGAACCGAAACTATACGTAAATATGCGAAAAATGTTTGAGGAAAACTGACAGAAGTCGTTTTTAAATTTATACGAGCGTCAATCGACGAACAAACGAACCGCACACCGGCCGAGTCACGAGCGAACTGGCAACCTCGGAGTTCCGACCAGTAAGGCCCAACTTCCCCCACTCCTACTCGCCCTCCAGCTATAAACTCTCCATCTCACTCGCTCCAGTGTACTTCTTTCGCCTTTTCAAATGGGCCCTACCTTTACCTACTATATCGTGATACTTTATTGACGGCCACGTAGGGAAATAAAAATAGTGTTCACCCTTGTATTCTATCGCGGAAAACGATACCTGATAATACTTTATTCGTCAAATATATCTTTTAACATTCATAAAAGTCAGCAGGTTTCACGTAAATACTAAATAATCAATGAATGCACCGATTAAGATATCTCGAATTAAATGTAATAACTATTTAAATAATTTACTGGCAATATTGACGTTTCAATTTAATTAATAATTAAGAAGCTAATCTTTCAATTGGAGTATTTGAGGAAGTGTATGTTCAGATGTTTGTTAATTGCACTGTATCTATATTCACTATGAGAATGGGTTTTTTAATATATATTTATTTATAATTTTATTTTTTATAAATACATATATAAAAAATAAGAAGTGTTGATGACGAGCTTTAATCAACAATTTCAACTGTGCCGAACTGTTCATAAACATTCGTTTTATGTTTTTCATTATAAGTCTCTATTTTTGTACTACAATCACTATGTAAATGATAGAATATTTTAATAAAAAGTTGTTAAATACTGCATTATTTTTCAAGCGGAACGTATTAAAATCGCACAACACGCAACCGTAGAGAATTATAGACAAAATTATAAGATTGTATATAATTGTAACATGAAATTATAAATATAAGGAACAAGTGTGACAGAAGTATAGCAGTCTATTTGACCCGAATACGATGGTATAAAATAATTTTATTTCGTGAAAGAAAAATGTTATCAGCTTATGTTGCAATGTAATTATGCGATTATAATTATATCTGTGGAAGATAAAATTGAATAATCCATCGCAGCGATATATTTATCAAATTCGTCATAATTTTTGTATTCGTGTAAGTGCAAGAATTAAATGGTAGATCATAAATTCCCATGAAATATCCTTGAATTTTAATTGTAATTTAGTGTTCCAGAGGATACATAGCGGGATTGCGATCTACGAGCGTCGCAGCACAGGCCCTCGGGCTCCTCTTTGTGGACCGTAAGGCCCAATGCATCACAGGTAAACAGGATCTCAGAAATCGGAAGAAGTAGCCTGTCTCGAACGGGGCAGGTAGAAAGAGGTGAGTCGTACGATTCTACAATACAAATTTTAGTTTCGACCTGCAGTCAAATCGATTTTCGTATTACCGGCCATTCCTAAACTCGTTAACTAATAACTCGTTAACTTGTACTTTATTGTCGAACAACTAAAGGAAGAATGGTTAAAGGACATTTTTACATGGCATCAAAATTGTATCACAGGAGGCAGTGAGCATGAAATGAGGGTATCCTGGATAATTTTAATATATGTTATTATATACAATAGACATTTGCACTAGTCCATGTGTTAACTCAAAAAGGAATGCAACGTCAGAATATGTAATAACAGAGCCGCCGCTAGAGTTTACGGGCCCTGAGGCATAAGTCGATGTTTATTTTCAACGCGGTTGGAAGTTGTGGTAGGTTAGTGATGAGCACTGATGAGAACAACTCTCATTATGCTGCAATGGAAAAGTTTCTAGCTCTGAGATTTTTGAATTTCAAAGATTTGGGAATTGAAAAGTTCACAAATTTTATGTTAGAGGTGTAGAGAAATTGAACATGTAGGATTATAGAGATCTAAATATTTGAAGACTAAGGAATTTAGGAAATTCGAGAAACTGGAATTTGTAACAGTTTGAAAATTCTAAAAATTGATGAACATCGAAATTTGAAAATGTAGGAGTTTTGTAACTTGAAACAGTCTGATACAAATTATTTAAAAAGTGAAGCAGTGAATGCACATTCAGTGAACGAAGTTAGGACTGCATGCAAGAACGTGACCAAAACGATTATCTTCTATAGCATTTAATTTTTGATTTTCGTGACTTGTATCGTTTTCAGAATCAATTCATTTAAAACACATACTGAATGGAGACGTAAGATTACAGCAATTCTTGGAAATGCGTCTGCATCTTTGTATCGGGGACCTCCCACAGCGTCACGACTCCGATTCTTCAACTAATTACGTTAATTTCAGACATAGATACATTATCACTCATGCAATTGAAGCTGGAGCGTGTTTATCATGATTCATTTTACTACTAAAGACATAATTGTTTCATTTTCTGTGTACTTACAAATGTCATCGTCCATTTTCCTTTTCGTTTGGATATCAACATTAAAAAGCACTCAATATTTTATACGTGTACACTGTTATTGAATATGTAATGAATTCCTGATTGCACTATGTATCTTACAGTTTGCAAGGAATTAAATAAGTGATTCACACGTGATTTCACAATGTGTTAATTCTCACGCACGTTGTTATTGAAATGGAATTACTTAACTATTTTATAATTGCACAGTATTTAGTATTTTATGTAATAACTTTGTAAGGTACAATGAGGTGATAGTACCAAAATAATATTTATGTACTTAAAATTTTCAACTGACAAGGAGAGGACCATTAGAGCCGCGTGAGTTAATCGATGAGCTTTTGCACACTGGTGGATGTTGAGGTACCCAAGCTGTTGATGTATAGTTTTAACTATAGACTGCTTATAGTTTTTAGTTTTAAGGTCGGATATGTTTAAGTAGAAGAATATTTTTGTCGTGATTTCTGCATAAATATAATTAAGACCGAATTACAATTATTTCTAATTTGAAATTTATAATGCTTCTGTTTTAAGATAAGTAATATTAACAACTATTCTGTTTCATAAATTATTTTTATTAAATTTGCAGCATATTTTAGTATACTGTAAATTTACTAGTGATTATGCTAAACTGACATTTTTAGTTTTCAAATAATACAATATTCTAGTATATTATCTGCTGAACTACATTTCTGTTTGTTATTCATAGACCTGATTTTATAACGTGCATTTCGAATTCTGCATTTTACTAATTATTTGTTTGTATGTACTAAATACTTTTATATTCGTGTCTCATTATTTATGAATTAATTTTTTGAACGCAAATTTCTTTATGAGATTGTTCATCAAATTTGTATTTAATTCGAAAATAAATAATATGACCTATTATATATTGTGAATATTTCTTTTAAAGACTCGTTAACAATAAAACATTCCCTGTAATTATGGCACGCAGTGTTTAACAAGATAATCGTTTTGGATTGTCTTTTAAAATTTTTTTGCTCATGTATGAAATTACAATTTCAGTAACTACTCAATTCATGTGGAAATGAAATAGAGAGTCATATTTTTGTATTCTATTTAGTTTAGCTAATTCAATGTATTGTTCACTCTTATTTTTATATTTTTTAATTTTATATTATCGCGCATTCTAAGAATGCTATCGCTGGCGCCATCTGATAACGAATGACGCAACTAACTATACGAAAAGTTATATTTTTTATAAAAATAAGTCTTTTTTATGATTTGTAAGAGTAAATAGAATATTCTGTGACTTCAATGCAAACCTAATGGGAGTACTATAGTTTGTTTTATGAATTAATGTCGATATTTTGAGGAATTGTATTTTCTGAAACCTGTGGCGGGCTTTTTAAAAAGGGACCAGAGCAAATTTTCTCAAATTTCAATTTTCAATTATAGAATGGATGATCATATTAAATCGGCACTATAGAACATTCTACTTGTTCTGATAAATCATAATAGGCATTAGTTTTACAAAAGAAAAGTAATTTTGTGTTTAGTCAGTTTTGTCTCCCTCTGCTAGATGGCATCAACACACTTTTCAAAACGCGCGATAATATAAAATTTAAACGTAACAACAGAATCTGCATGATACTTTCAGCTTATAAAATTAATCTATAGAATCGTGATATTTCTATAATTAAAAAAAAAAATGAAAATTGTAGAAAATAATTCGTATTAAATTATAGTGTCTTTTAAATTAAATAAACAAATTAGATATTGAAAATTGAAATTCTGAAAACAATTTTGTAACAATACAAATTTACTGTCAGTTTTATAGAGAATTTATGTGTTGCAAAATTGTACATTACAGCTTTTTAAGTTCTTTATACAAAATTGATATAAAAGTTCAATCAGTACGTATCTATTTCCTATAGTTATTCAAATTAATTTATATTCAATAACTGAAATTAGAGACTGAAATAGTTAAACCATTAAGCTATTAAATTTATTAAAGCATGTCACTCCAAGTGATCAATATAAAACATTTATGTAACTTTACGTCCAACGTAATGTGAAGCCATATTAAAAAGCAGTAAAAAATATGATATTTAAAAAAAGTGGGGATAATTGTATCGCACGAATTGCAGCTGCCTATAACGGAATGATGTAACGGGTTGTATATAGAGGTATGCAGTACTAATCGTTCTAATATTCACGAATAAAAAGAATGGTTTAATTAGTCCAGGTTCGTGTGAAAAGTTCGACGAACGAATCCTTGAACTACACGTTCAGAAATGGAGAGTTTATAAGCACTTTTTAAGAGCTTCTTAAGGTCAATACTTTAATGTTTCTCGATGCGATAAGGCACATTCTCAGCGACATTCGGTAATTTTGTTTCACCTTCAATTAGTAGTGATACGACTTAAATCCGGAATTAAAAATCAATTTTAAATTAAATGTTAGTGGAATTATTACTTCATAAGTAATCAAATCTCTTTTGTTTTATTTTCTAATGATATACTTTTTATTTTGAAAAATATCTTAATATTCATCAACGTAACACATAAACATACATCACGTAATAATCTAACGCATGGCCATATAACGAGCTGCCACGCGGCCATATAAGACATAATAGTTCTGACCCTCCTAATCCTAATTACGTCTATGTTTCTATGTCAAAATTTATTATTTCAGACATCGATACAAGGTAAAACGTGACGTGAAACGTGATCATGTTGATCACATCTATTTATAATTACGTAAATCACGTACACTATGAATATTAAGCGTGCTTCGCTACAAAATGAATGAAACAGCTATACTGGATTTGTATTTGATGTAACACCCGTAGGCTTAATGAGGATGACGGACAATGTTTTGTTTTATTTAGAAATCGTCATTTTAATATCGTCAACACATTCTTTTCGCGTTATTGAAAATTTAAAAATTAACTTCTGAGTTATAAGATGATCTTCAAGCATTTTTAATATGAGTCATAATATATAAAATAGGAAATCATTTCGTCAATGAAATGCACCTCTTAGTACTATTTATGTACATTTTTATACATATATTTCTATCTTTATAATACTGAAATGTAATGCATAATATTTTTGTATTAATTTTTATGTTATATGTGTTACCTTTTATCGAAGAAATTTGCTCTTCAACATTTTCTCCTTGCCATGGATCTCCCTCTACTTGAACAATCCACCGAATTTTTCTTGGTTGCATCTGAAAAATTAATATCTGTAGCGCTATCTTCCGTTGATTAAAGAAATAACAATTTTATTTGGATCGAACGTTGTGTATTGAACTGCAGCAGACTAAAACTAATAGTTTACGCTAGATTTAAAGTGGAAGTATCGGTATCGGTGCACGATTATTTTTTACGCATAAAACGTTTAGAGATAATGCGTTGAAATGGATTTCTACAGTGATAATTTTAACCTCTGCGCTTGGTTTATCAATTTATTTCCTTTTTCTAATTTATAGCTTTTGTAAATTATCTCGCGTTTCATCTAAAAAAATATAAATAAGAAACCACGTTTCACTACCCCGTGTTTATATTTAAAAGTTAATAATTTCTTAGGTCTCACTTTTAATTTATATTTTCTCATGTTTTCTTTTAAATGAAACTGATATTTTATTATCTCGTGTTTATATTCAGAAATTATTCATTTCGTAATTTAAGGAATCAAAAATTACATCAATAACTTAATACGAATTTTTTATTTTTTAAATTTTAGTTTCTCAGCTGCCATTTTTAATTTATATATTTTCTAAAAATAAAATGAATAAAAAAGCGGAATAATGTATCTAATTTAATTTATTATATGAATTTTCTATTCTTTATCTCATAATCTAGATGCTAGATATTATTTTCCTTATCTGATGATTGAATAAAATTACTGTCAATACGTAATTATTATGATATCAGTGTTTAGTGTCAGAGATTAGACGTCAGTGATTAAATGCTGTAGTAATCATGTATTAACACAAACTATAAATTATCATTACGTTTAGATAAATATTCAAACAACACAAGAACAGTTACCTTAAATATATTTTTAAAACATTATAAAAATGTTTGCAAACTCGAGAGTCATAGATCCACGGCCGAATACACTGCGCGAATAATACTCGTTCCACACTGACAATAATTTGTCTGTCGACGGAAGTAACACTCTGTATTGTGACTATGTGACGGTTCGTTACATTGACCATGCGTGTTTGAGCGTCGACTTTGCTAAGAAGAATTGCCAGAAGTTGTACACCCACGGGTCTATCGCTCGTATACGTGGACAATCAGAACTTTCGTCAACGAAACACTCTTTAACACAAGCATCATCCACTCTGAAATTCTTCTGTATTATTTATTGAACAATTCATTGCGCTACCAGTCTTTTTAGTGTGTACGTTATGATCGTGATGAAGATTAAACATAGTACTTATACCTGTAGAACATTATAACAGTCTTATTGAAACAAATCGATTAATATAAGCTAATCGATACGTTATGTGCAGAAAATTAAACGTGAAATTTATGTTACCTTTAATAAAATTTAATTGCTAAATGTCGTATGTACTTAATTCCTAAACTATATGCTTTATTTTGATATTAATTATGATTTATGCAAGCACCTTTTCTGCTATTTCGTTTCGTATTTCTCATGAATCGAAACTCATTGTTTGCTTCGATAAGTGACCTTTTTGATTATAGTTTTTAAAATTTGAAGCTTTATGAAATCGATTTGCGTAGTCGATCAAGGTATAGTGAACTGCGCATGCGCTGAGATCAGACTATCCACGCGGTGAAAGATATCCATAAAACATAACCTGCGTCAAAGTTTCTGAAGAAATACTGATCAAAGTAAAAACGTAAAAATGTATTTAATGTATTATTTAAACGAAAATGGAGATCGAGTATATACTTTGAAGGTAAGGAACAGAATATATGTTTTATTATATTTGATATAATATTAGGTTTAATGGTTTATGATTTCATACATTATGATACATGTTTGTGTATCAAGTATAATAATAAAAATGTCTTCATTAATGTTTATTAGTCTCTTTCCTTATTCATATTTTTATAACGAATGTATTATTTTACAGAAAATAGATCCAAATGGGAAACCTACGTTATCAGCACATCCAGGTAACTATTATTTTACTTCACTAAAAGATGAAGTTAATTAAAGTTAAACATAATTTCAGCTCGATTTTCTCCAGAAGATAAATATTCAAGAGAAAGGATAACGTTAAAAAGAAGATTTGGTTTATTGCTTACTCAACAACCATTACCTACTTACTAATATTCTCTTGTATTTATGAGCAACTGTTTCTATTTTGTACAAAAATGAAATTAAATATATCATTATAATATACATAAATGTGTGTGTACATCTTTTTATTTTCTCCGCTTCTCATCACTTGAGATATGCAAGTTTTTTACACCCACAACTTCCTCCCTTGATAATCTATACATGTTTCTTAATAATATGCTACATTTACATTTTGATATATATACTTTAAAGCTGTGCTTAAACCTAATTTATATTACGTTGTAACAAATTTTTGTAAAAACTCAATGAATTAAATTCCCTTTTATTCAGAATTCAGTTTATTTTAACATGTACATATAAAAAATAAAACTTATATTTCAATGTATTATACAATATCTAACCACTTTAAATATTATACAATTTTGTCAGAAGATTATAATAATGGAATTACATAAAACAAATTTCAGATTTTTAATTTTAACATTATGTTAGATATATCTTAAAATTTTATAAATTTCTTATGCTACTAATAAAATAAAAATCTGTTAAATTGGTATACAAAATAAAATTATTGAAAAAAAGGTTTACTAGCATTTGACAACACTTCTGTTTAATATACATGTACATCAGTTTCAAATATGACATTTTCAATGTCTTTTCTATCAAATACGTTATACTGTATCAAACTTAATAT
This sequence comes from Megachile leachella, assembly GCA_963576845.1. Taxonomy (NCBI): domain Eukaryota; kingdom Metazoa; phylum Arthropoda; class Insecta; order Hymenoptera; family Megachilidae; genus Megachile; species Megachile leachella. The sequence goes on from OY756257.1 coordinate 8,810,548, forward strand.
AGTAACAATATACAGTATTTAATATACTTAATTATATTTACATATATATATATATGCAAACATGTACATGTATTTGCAGCTTTTACTTAATGTTTACATACATTTAAATATTCCTCTAACTAGAAATAATTTGAAAAATATATAAGTAGTAATTACTTATTTGTTAAATAATAAATTATATGGAGAAAACTATTTCGCTATTGTAAATATTTCATATTACACGAATGTTATTTTCTTAATACAGAAATATCAAGCATTGAGTATTATAGTATTTATCTTAAAACATACAAATTAGTTTACTAATTAACATGGCAATATAAACATACTTTTTGCAGTACTTATACTGTGAATAATAAAAACTACGAAATAAAAGTAACGTAAATGATATTTATCTCGTTCCTTTTAAACGTACTTACATTTTCTGATAAATATTTAATACAGGATACAATTTTATCCTTGTGATAGATGTTAGTTACCATTTTTTTGCAATGTTTAGATACATACTATACAAGTTTTAATTCTTATTCGATGTTATGAGTATATTCTTAATAAATATTTGTACAAATTTTACAGCATTGTATCTAACAAGCGGAATTGAACATTCGATCACTGTAGCATTAAAATGACACAATCTGTTAAAATTAATTGAAACTATCACGAACAGTTCATCATAAACTTAACATATCGTGGATTATACAAGAATTAAATATTTGGAAAATAGGAAACAATTGATATCATATATATTATTATACGTATGTACATAACGTAGAAATTATAAGTACATAATTTAAAATAAAATGAAATCATTTTTACAACTTATTTTGAAGGTAAACCGAAAAAAATGTACGTTGGTCAGATTATATATGCAGCCTGTACAACGTGAATATTATATAATAATTACATGAAAATATAAATCACGTTACTGCACAAGTAAAAACATTATGTTATAGCAATGTTTTTCAAGTATGAAACCTTACAATTTTACTTACACCTCATATTGTCACATTTTTACTTCACCTCTAATGGCAGAACTTAAATTAACAATTACATACTGCTATCTATAGAAGTAAATAATGACAAAATTTGAAATTTGATTTTTGAACTAATATATAAACGTATAACATTAAACAATGTACATATAAATTTCACTTGTCCAAAATTCAAACTTCAATTAAAACTATGAAAAAATAAACGAATTAATATAGCAATGATTGAGAAACTAATAATAAATGATAATATTATTCAATGTCATAGAAGTATATCAAACAATACAAAAAATGATCTTGATTAAGGTATATGCAGTTTGCATTTTATAATGCCACAGACATATCATGTGGTTTTAATATCAATGACTTTATGTTCAATTTGCTTCTGAAGGTGCTGCTGGTAGAACATGAACTTGCTGTGCTTTACTAGCATTATAAACTTGGCCAGGACTGAACGGTTCTAGTCTTGAACTAGAACTTATTTCGTTTTTACGTATCATATCTTTAAAAAATTAACAAATGTTACAAGTATGAAGACATAAAAAGTATAAATTTCTGTTATCATTACAAATACATATATGTAACACATAGAAGAAAAACAAACTACATAATAAATTCAATGTTTAAGATGTGTAATGTTAAAGGACTTACCATTCTTTGTTTCAGGAGCTGGAATATATCGAGACAATCTAACAACAGGCAAAGGTAAGTAACCACTGGTTAATGGCATCACGTCCAATGTGACACTTTGTTTTTCTAAAACTTCTAAAGACACAATGCCAGCAGTACGACCACATACAGCCCACATAGCTTGATCAGCCAGAACCTCGTACATTAACTGAGGTGTAGGATTTGGATTAGGAGTGGGTAACATACGTGTTACTGTGAGATATAGATGGCACATGCTACCAGCACGACAAAATTCACCCCCATTTCCAGCTGCCTCAACTTTTGATGATACTGTAAACAAGGTCTGGAAAATGATATTATAACTAGATATTCATCTTTCTGAAATATCATTAAAATATATTTTAAGGATACGTTTATAAAATCATTGTTATTTTACATTTAATTAGAATTCAATTATTACTCAATTAACTGTAACATATTTATTTCACTCATTTATTAACTATCAAAAACAAACAAAAAATTTACAATCTTACCACATAATCTGTAATATCGAAGTTGCATCTATACAGACTGGATGCTTTTTCCATTCTTTGTAAATGATGTAGTTGCAGAGGATCATCTTTAGTGTGCAGATCATTCAATTCTTCAGTATCATTGACAGGTATATATTTTACACGAAAATCAGTCTTTATTGGTATTAAAGACTTTTCATCTTTACCAATTTCAAGTTCCCACATAAATGATACGTTTATTCCATTACCTATTAGTAGTCTCTGACCCGCAATTGGATTTAAACTTTTAAAGTTGACATCTATCGATGTTATTGTTGTTAATTCCGGTTCAATAAGTTGTAGAAGTTGATTTGTTAATCCTGTTACAATTATTTGAAGAAATTTTCTTTGTTTTGCTGTGTGAAGTTTCATATTTGACATAAGCGGTGGGCCAAAATGCAAAGGTATACTTTCTTCTGAACCCCAGGGACACTGTATATTTAGCTAAAAGAGAATAATAATGATCATAAATATTTAAGAAATATGTATGCAATACAATTGCGGCAAATTAAATTTTATTGAAATATTATTAAATATATTTATGTATAAAAAAATACCTTATGCTCCATTGATAAAGTATCTTTCTTTGGTGGTAGTTCAGCTAAAGCTTTAAACTTTAGCCGTATTGTTTGAAATGGTTCACAAACTGGCAGTGGTACTTCTAATTCTTTAGACATTGTTTCTTCTGAATTATCAACCTGTATTGTTAACCCTCTAGATGTACGTAATTTAAGTTTCATTTCTTTCGTTATTTTTATACTTCCACTCATAATAACTAACTCTATTTCTTGAATAAGGCCAGCCAGTAAATCTCTACCACATTTTAAAGATACTGTTGGTTGAGTCTTAGCTACCTCGTAGCATAGTCGAGGATTTAAAATAGGCGATAGAAATTCTAATTTTTCTTCAATAACTAAGGATAGCTGACCAACTTTGTAAAACCCGGGCTGATCAACATGTCTCACTAATGTGAAGGTATTCACACCTGGTTTCATTATAAATTCATCACAGTGTAAGGCTTTACTAAAATCACCTTTAGCATTTACAGATGGTTTCCTATGTTTTGTGCTGTCAGAACGTTTAACAGCAGGTTTAGTATTTCTGTGTACAACACTGGCAGATCCAAGACTCTTATCTTCTTTGTAATCTAAATATGAATATACTTGTAACTGAAGCAAACTAGGATCAAATGGTTTCATATCTTCTAGAGTACATTTTGATAATCTGAAAAAAATGTTTTCTTAGTTATCTAAAAATATTGGATTTTTTACAATACAACTAGTACTATACTTGAAATATCTACAAGAAATTTCAAGTTGATTTCTTTAGGGTTTTATTAATATAAATTATACGTACAATGATATTGAAGGTTCAACTGGTACTTTTGAACCTTTTTTTTTGTTAGATAACTGAGGCTTTTGAATTTCTTCAACAGATATAGACGCTTTAGTACATTTTACCTCTCTAGGAAATAAACTTTGTACATTGATCTCAATATGAACCACGCAATCCTGCACTACTTTATCCATTACTTTAACTTCCATACTGAGTATTATAAAAGCACATCTAAGTTCTACGAGCAATGGTTGGGGTAATGAGATCATTTTCATGTATCCAAACATTTCTTCAAAATATGTATTACGAACAGTAATATGTAACACATCCAAACTAGCAATAGCAGCACAAACTTTTGTATATTTTTCTACATCATCCATTCTTTTATAACACTGAGCTAATTCCAATTGAGTTTGTGCTGCTAAATGATTCCATCCTTCATCAGTATAAGTTTTCAAAGCATCAGATAAAAATGCAACAGCTTTCTGATTCTCTCCCAGTTCACTGTAAAATTGCGCTAGTTCTTTTCCTATTAATCTGGCTGATCGAATTCGGCCTACATGCTTGTAAGTACCCATAGCTAATTCCGCATGTTCGAGATACTGTTTTTTAAACGCTTCTTTCGATGAAAGTGCTTCCTTTAACTTATCAGTAGGAGTTAATTTTCCCTCTATCTGTGATTCAGAATCCCCCATACCAGCTATAAGATAAACAACTGTATGTAATTGTTCACTAGTAGGTTCACTTCCAGGCATTAAGCCACATAATCTTCCTAAATTTCCTAGCTAGAATAAATTATGCCAATAATTAATTATTAATACTATATCTTTCAATATTTATTTATTTGTATATTGAAAAAAAGTCTTCAAAAAAAAAAAAGAAGAAAGTAATTTAGTCACTTACTTTGTCTCTAGCAAGAGCCCATAGACTAGCTGTATGCAAGGAGCAAAGGTCTAGCTGCTGATTATTATCAATATTGTATGATGATAATTGACAAGCTTGTAATACCTCTAGTGCACAAAGGAAAGACCAACACTCAATGGATCCTTCAGGTCTTTGAATTTCTAAGATACGTAATTCACTTATTGTATTATGAACAAATGATAAGCACCTTTGTGCAACCTATATTAAAATTGATATGAACATTTGTATTAACTATATGGCTATAATTTATACATAAAAAATCATCTTAACATATACAAACCTCCCATGGTCTGTTAAGAGCTAGTAACATGGCACATTGTCTACTAAATAAATAACTTCTAAGATCTAATAATGATGCCTTACATTCCGCCAAAAGAAATCTTAGATGATGATTTGTACCATTGCTTAAATTGACACCTTCCCAATTATTTAATGGAGCTTGAAATAAATTTAACCATACCGGAATATCTACAAAAATTTTCGTTGATTAATTTTCATAATTAAAATGAAAAGATGTATAATTTAAAATATACAATCAATATACCTCCTACATTGGAATTAAGCACAAACTGTGTGAAGAGAGCATCTAACTCATCATATTGCACTAAAGCTTCATCATATAATCCTAACATTTGTAAAACAAATGCAAGTTCTTCCTAAAAATTTGAGATTAAGATATATAATTTTTTAAAGGCAACAGAAATGTAAAACAATAGAATTAAAAAGAAGATGTTTCAATCTACCTGCAGTAAAAAATAGTGACAGAAATTCCAATTTGGATGATTCCTACTTTCTCTTTGTTCTCTAACAACATCTTCAAAACGAGACAATGTTTTATCATATGCTACTAACATTAAATAGCGTAAACGATTCACTAAACCCCGCCATGACTCAGCTGAACGCATTTCTGATTTTATAGGATTTATCACCGCAAAACATCTGTTTAATATGCAAATACACAACATATAACATAATTTAATATATAAATAAGTATATGGTAGATGCTTGTTGATCAATTATTACTTCACCTATCGCCATTCTTAGAGGCAAAATCACTGCGAATTTTATCCAAAACTGTTGTTCTAGGTAATAATTTATTAGTTTTCTTTATATCATATGTTTCTACTAAAATAATCATCCAATCCTGAATATGATACTGTGATAAGGTTTTCAGCCAATTATCTATATCTTCTCTGACAGTTGTTTTATAAGTATCTACATCCTGTAATCTCAATATGTATGATCAGAAAAACACAGGACTTATTTATTTTATAACTAAATAATAAAAGTGTTATTTCTATGTTTTGTCTTTCATATTATTGAATTATGTATTAAAAATAAAGTAGATTAAATTTAATTTATAAAATGTTTATAACACAAAGCTAATCTCACATACTAATACCCATAATATAGTACCTAACATTCTAATACCTACATTATTAATGTACTCACAGAACATTCAGTCCAATATATATGAAATATTGGTTGTTTTATTAGATGTACACTCTTTTCAGTTGGAAGAATATCTTTGGAAAATGGCACGAAAGTTGCCCCCAATTTGACTTGTTTAACTGGTCTACTAAATGACCTACGCCATTCCACCATATCTGCAGGTATGGCTTGAAGCAAACTGCCTTCCAAAGTAGAAAATAATTTATCATCGCCTGCATCTATATTAAAGAAATTAATATATTAGAGTAAAACAATGTAAACTATACACACTATATCATATAGTAGTATATAGACAAATATACAGATTATACATAAAATTGGGACAATAAGATGCTTATAATTGATAATATATTATATTTATATAACAATATTAATATAACATTGCAAATTCATAATTAACATATAACATTAATAATTTTGTATAAGAAAACACATGTATAAAATTACATTGTAACAAAGTTAAATTTATACAATTTATGTCAAGTAAAAACAGTATTATATGAGAAGGAAATATTAACCTATTTAAAATAACATATGTTTAAAAATAAATGTCAGTTACTAAAAGAATTCTAATATTAACAAAAATTACTATTATACATAGAACAATCTTTAATAAACTATTTTTTCTCATGAATGGATTGAACTGAATTGTAAAGAAGGAAGCAATGTCAGAAAAGCTGACAGTGTATTGGAACAGTAAATAACAGAGCTTAGCAATAATGTCATCTCTAGAAAAGAGGTTAAAGGAATTAATATTGTAATTAACGAACATACATGTAATAATTGGTTTAATATCCATAAAGATATTTGTTTTACGTTCACCATCCAAAGACGACCCCCCATTGCAAGTCATTTCTAAAGATCGGCAGTTGCTTCGCGAACCTGCTTTCAATCATTACAACTTTACGTCACTTTTGTTACTTTCAACAAAAATTACTTTTTCGTTTATCTTAAAACAAAACACTCAACAGAACAACATTCTCTTCGAATTAAATTATGTTCAATGATTTAATTTATCACGAACAGATAAAACTTCAACATAATATAATGAATTCAACATTTTATTTCAATTCTTCAGATAACTTCCATTGAGGTTGGAATTGGAATCTTCATTTAATATGTCCTACGATATCGATAGTCTCGAAACTTTCGATATCTCATATTTAATTTATAGTCTGTTCAACGTCCGTTCAACAAGAGATCATACACGATTAGCGCATTACGGCTTACTTCAGCAGGTTCCCTACCAGGTGATACTATTCTCCTATCGTACATTTCTTATTTTGCAGGTCATATACGTAGTGGATAAAATATATAAAACAAAGAAAAGACATAAACCAAATCCTCCAAATTTGAAAATTTGGAGATTAAGGCTTTAGAAATTTATATATTTAGAAAGTTAAGAATTTGCAACTTCTAAAATTTTGTATTTGGTGTCCTAGAAATATAAAAATTAAAAAATTTTATAATTTGAAAATTTGAATCACTGAGTATAAACACTCACTATCAAAAACGCCATAACACGCATGTGTATTACGTTTCGTGTCAAACCAATCAGTGTTGACATGTGCAGAACAACCTAAAAGTCATTGCATATGAATATGATCTTTCGTTGAACAAAATATGGCATATATATCGCACGTATGTGTACTGTTTTGATTATTGCAATCTTCTGTTTAGTAAAATTTGGCATAACTATTTGATTTCTGCGAATGTTATGGAGGGAAAATAATAATTATTACTTTAATTGAAATATATGAGATTGATCTTTATGAAGTGTACCAAAAACATAATACTGGCATAAACATTTTGTTAACGACCAAATTAGGAGTACCAAGAAGGTTAATAACCGTTTTAAGTATGTTTTTAATCTTTGTGCAGTTAAATACTTTTTATTTTTCAATGATATCACATTCAACATACCTTCATTTATACGATATTTAATTATTTATACTGTGTTCATTAATTTTATAGATCTTTCTCAAAATATTCTAAATGTAATGTTTATATACAAAAAAAGAATAAGCAATGTATCCTAAAAAAATAGTTCATAAGATACCAGGTGATTTACCACCTCCTCCTAAACAACAAAATCAAGGATACATTGATGATTTAGGAAAGATTCAAAGATTTGAATTAGAAGAACTATTAGAAAGACAAAATAAAATTCTTAATAATAAGTAGGTAAGTTATAAAAGTATATCTTGAACAGTTAAGTAAATTATTTATGTTCATATTTTTTTAGAGTATTTGTGTCAAAGCTTCCAGACAAAGGAAGAAAGATTGAAACTTTCCGTGATAGGCTGTTGAAAGAATTAGAACATAGAAATGAAATTGATAATGCTGTTAATCTTTTGTCAAGACTAAATATAGCATCTGAAGGAAAAATTGCTATGAATGAGTTAGAATGGACAGGCAAATATAATGAATCAAAAAGTACAATTAAAGTGATTGAACTTGATAGTGACGATGAAGATGATCCTTTAAAAATCTTAGCACAAGTTAGTTCTTCATTCTCATAAATTAATTTATGACTAATTTATTTCAAGTATGTTATTTTAATATTTATCAACTTCTTCATGTCAGCCTACAGGATCTGGTGTTCATAAAAAGAAAGTTATACATTTACCACCTGAAGAAAGCTTAATTAAACCAGAAGATTTGGCAGAAATAGAATCTTTTAAAACAGAGTTCACAAATCCTGCTGATCATATCTCATATATTGTCAATAAAATAGAAAAACCTCCGGACGATAAAAATAAAAAGAGGGAACCATTTAAACCATATAAAACAACTAAGTCTGATGTGCATGATCCAGTAAAAGAGAAACAAAGAAAACAAAATAAGAATTGGGAAGTAACTGCAGCTACACCCCCTCTGATAGTTCATGATGCAGCAAAAATTATAGATTTAAAAGAATCTCTCAAACTACAAAAGGAGCAGAGTGAAAGACTTCAAGTAATATAATCTTGTACTTTAAATGTTATTACATAAAATATAATTAACATAACATTCACATCATTTCTTAGGAAATCCAAACAAAACATGCAGCAGAGAGATTAGCTGAACAACTTGGTTTGTATAATGTTGGACCTTTACCGGGAAATGTAGGTACTTACCGTCAACAAATTGAAAAAGAATCTAGTTCTTCTGAAGATGAGGAAGAACATGAGGTACATGATGATGAAGATAATGATACAAGAGGGACAGTTGTTTTTAAAGTAGATAGCATAGAAAATTAGTTATTTTATGATATATATTTATATAAGTTTGTATGTCCTGTAAATATGTTTATAAATAAAATCATAATACTTCGATATTTTTTAAAAAAAGATGCTCTAAAAATATTACACCTTTTTCATTTACATGAAATTGCTAAGGAAGTAAAAACATAAGTATGATTGTTCTACAAAACATAACAAAGATATAAAATTATTGTGAGGATTTTACATGCGAATAAAATGGATGAATGATAACTATAGAATTAAAAAACTAATGACTCACATAAAATGTTTAAAGAATTTTATTAGTTTTACAATTTTTATTTTAATTGTATCCAAAATCATTAATAATTGCTGTGTATGGTGCTGTGGCTTTGGTAACTGTTTGCCCAGCTTGCTTGGTAAGTTTCTGGAATAAATGAAAAAGAATATATAATATAATTTTACCTATATAATTATAATATTAATATTTTCAATTTTTGTTACATACCTTGAGTTTATCTCTCTTCTGAACCTCAAGAATTGATCTGACACGTCTCTTATTTTCCAATGTGTGTACCACAGCCTTGTATTTCCACCCAACTTCATGGGACAGTCTACCTACATGACAATACTAGACACAAAAAATAATGTTAATTTTATATCCCTTCTTTTTTTTTTTAATTAATGTAAAATTTCTATTATATATACTCAGTTAAATGTAGCATCACAAAATATAAAGCATATTATATTCAGGCGCAAATTACCATACCATCATTGTGTAAAACTAACTTATTATATGAAGATATTTTAAATATACATTTTCTCACCTTTCTACCAGGTTTAAGACACATAACTCTCATAGCTCCTGGTACAACAACACGTTTTCTGCGATCATATGGTGGCGGACAACCTTCATAAATTTTTAACCTCCTAAGAGCATCCTTGCCTCTTTGTGTTTTGTGTGGAATCATTCCTATAAATCAAACTTTTTCTTAATCGGTTTAATACTTATATAGCAATCTTTTAGTTTTGTAATAAATAATCTCATTTTAAATACTTGTTTCAGTGAACTATCAAATAATGTAGGTAAGATTTATATAATCATTGATATAAATTGAAATAACATAAATAATTATTCATTCTTATGACATTCTTATGAACATGTCACATTTGTGCAGAAGTATTACAAAGGGTTATAACAAACCCTTAATTAAAAGGTTAATTAATATGTAAACATACCACGAACTGTTTTCCAAAGTATTTTGCTAGGGGCACGAAAATGGAATGGTCCACGAGCTGGATTTACATTACATCTTTTGCGTAAGAATGACATAAATTTCAACTTATTCCTAAAATAAAATTATATGTAAAACAAATGTAATAATTTGAAGCCAATTAATGGTTTATGAACAACATAATTAGGCTATTAAAACTAATATACCCGTGTCCACAGACCTGAAGAAATTACCAGATATATTGAGTTGCTCACTGCGGACAACAATTACTTTATTGCCCTGTAAGATCGTTTTGGCAATAATTGCTGCCAAACGACCAAGTAGATGGCCACGGCCATCGATTAATATTGGCTGAAAATATATAATTATATTATATAGATGTTTTAATTCAAAAAGAATTTTGAAACATAAATTTTATTATATTGCAATACTATTAATAATAAACAATCTGGATCAATTCTATAAATTAAATGCGTCTAAAATCAATGATTCTTTATAAATATCAATTTAAAATATTATCATAACATTAAAAAGCAATAGAATAACAAGAAAAATAAGGAATACGGTTGTATGCAAACACGTGTATGAGAACATACAAAACCGCATATCGAATGAAATATATATGTTTTTTCAAACTTGTATGAAATATATATAAATACAATCTATCAATCTTTCAATTATATTATACAAATACATTTCATACTATAAACTACTTTTTAGAACTTACAATAATAAAACTTATAATACACACCTTATTACTGAAGCCCGTCATTTTGTCACCCTACCGGAAAAGGACCCATGAACGTTGAGAAATGAGCGACCTCTAACCGGAAGGTGTTTTATTATGGTTACCAGTACAACCAACATTATTTCCCTTTTTTATTACTAAAATTATATAAATTGTTATTGAATTATTTTTGTAACATTGTAATTGTTTTTTGATAGACAACTACATCTGCGATGGCATAATACACGAATATGCATTTAATATATTCGTAAACTTGTTAAATTTGTTCAGTTGACAAAAAACGTAGAGAAGTTCCTAACCTTTCCCACATTCTCCCTAGAATTTTTCTAGGATTACATTTTTTCTAAGCCCAAGCACCCCTATTCCCAAATTTTCATAAATTGAGGCTCATTTTTTATATGAAAATAACTTTCTACTTGTAACACATTATGCTTCGAAATTCTAAAATTCTTGAAATTCGAACATTATAAAATTTTAAAGTACCCAAATTTCAAAATTCCAAAACCCCAATATACCAAAATTGCAAGCTTAGAATTCTAACATTTTATTCCAAATGGACCAAGGTTTTAATATAAAAATATTTATAAATTCCGAAGTCATAAAATCGCAAAATATGAAAATTAAAAAATTTTACGAAATTAACTTATTTCTAATTTTAATTACAAATGAATTAATGCATGAAATGAAAGTACTTAATTAAAAGTATGTCAGGTTTTTTTAAAATAAATGAATAGCAAATATGAAACAATTTAATATTTTTTTTATTGGTGACGGTGGGTTTTGATAAACTAAGTATGCAACAAAGCACATTGGTTTCACAACTAAAGTTTAAAATTTTACATAAATCGAAACTATTATGTTAATTAAGTTCTGTTACTTAACAATGTTTATATACACAAAATTATATTAATTCTGAAGATTAAAATATGAAATATGTTAATGGTAATATATTTAATTAAATGATGAATGTTAATATTTGTATTAAATTAGTATAATCAAATATTTGACTTCTTGAATCCACATGATATGACTCTATGTTTTGAGGCATTATTAAAAAAATATTCGTTATACTCCTAGTTATTAATATTTATATCATTAATATATTTAATATTCTTAAGCTAGTATCACAATGACTCGAGACAGTCAAGACTTCCAATATTTGTGCACATATTCTTATACTATGTTAGTTTGTTGGTTGCATAACTGTCTTGAAAAACTTGTAATCTATTGTACAGTAAGTGAATTAATTTTTATGCTATATAAATCTAAAAAATTGTCTATTTCTATGTATGAAAAATTCCTAAAGTCGCACGAGCATTGGTTCTTAATCCTCTAATGGACATATAAATTACATGTAAAAACTTACTACTTACTTCATACTACAGATCATATAAAGCGCACGTTTTTTACATGTTATTTAAAAAAAATTGTAATCACTTTAAATTGCATTTATATTTACAGATAACATTATATTTTAAGTATAATTGTAAAAAGCGAAAACAGTGCCATTATTGAAGCAATTTAATTAAGAGAATATGAATACCATTTGATGCAATTCTCAAGTACTCTTTCAAGAAATGGATAGAAAAGAAGTTTTACCCATATTCTTCAAATAAATAATCATGTTTATAAAGGCACTGCCTCATGTAACATAATTTACAAAATATGAAAAATAAGTACAATTTTCTTTTTAATGTACAAACACTTGATTTAATTGGTGAATATTAAAAATACATCGTAATAAAAATTTTATTATTTCACGTTTTTATGCAATTCAATGGATTTGAAACCAATGTTATTTTTATTAAGATAAACAAAATATCATCGCATTGGAAAAATGTAAAATTATTAAATTCATTAAATAAATGTCATTATTATTAAAAAGATTTACATTGTATTTTTAACTGCATAGTTTCATCAAATGCAAATATAAGCGTTGATGATAATCAATTTTATTAATTGGTATACTTGAACAGACAATACCTTTTTTCTTACTTTTTAAGATGTTTGCATGAAAGTAGCTTTTCACTTGTCAATTAACTTTGTTTAAATAAGCAGGAGTTGAAATTTTAGCTAAGCTTAACATTATATTCCCTGAATAAAATGGGCATTTCTTTTATGTAATTCCAGGTACAATAACATATTTCTAACAATGTAATACAAACACTATCATATATTATTTCGTTTTTACTACTGTTATTGTATAGAAATTCAGAATTTGTAAATATTTTTCCATCTGTATTAGTAAATAGTATACATTAATAACAGTTCAGAATATCTTGCAAAAATAATCATGTAACAATTTAATTGTAATTACATTTTGAATATCGGGAATGGTATACAAGTTATGAATATTTCATATGAAAATAACTGACACGGTAAAATCTGCAAAACCATATAAAAAGTATACCCATAGAACCAAAGAATATCGTAAAATTATCAACTATTTTCGCTTACTATTAAATGTTTCTTATACACGGTTAACTGATCATGTATTTAAATGTAAGAAAATAATATCATTGATGTGCTTGGTAATAATGGAAGTACTTTATAGCAGTATTTACCATGAATTGCTATGACAATTTCAAGTGTTTATACGTATGTCTATCTATGTATGATCTTAGTGTAAAGTTTTCCGGCATAATATCCTGGGGCTTACACAAATTTAGTGTAACGCTATAAATATGGATACAGTCGCGTGTTTTAAAGAACAAACATTATCAAATAACGTTTTTAGTTTTTACAGTATTCTTAAATAAATGTTTGTAAGAATTATTTGACAAATGAATAATTTACATTTTTATTACTAGCGTGAAAGATGTTGTTAGGGTGATTCTAAAAGAGCTCGAAAAGCCCGTGCACGTTCTGTCATTCTACGTACACGTCCCCTACTACTTATACTAATGCCTGCTGCTACATTTTCAGGCTCTGGGCTATCGTCGCTTTCTTCCGCGTAGTACCGACGTTTAATTTTACGTCGGTTCCTAACTGGCATCGTATTGCTTTCATCACTTTCTTCATTATAGCGAGGACGTTTGCCACTTCTTCTTGAATTTTGTACAGGTTCTTGATTTTGCCGTTCCCTCGATCTACGAACTCTTCTTTGAGATTTTGATGATCTATAAACTTTATCTGACTCTTCACTCTCTGAATCTTGGTTATTAGCTTCATTTTGACACTGTTCTTCTTCGTCTTCGTCCTCATCTTCTTCTTCATCTTCTTCACTTTGACTTTCAATATTGTTTCTTCCACCTTTTGTTATGCTTCTAAAGTTATCATCGTGTTCAGATGTGGATGCTAATTTTCGCGATCTGGTTCTACTTCTATTAATAACTACTTCTTCACTTTCTTCGTCTGAAAACTCGTTTGTAGTGAACACATCATCATCGTCGTCAGTTGCCAAATCACTGTTATTTTCTTCATAAACTTTTAATTTTGACTTCGCTTTTACTTGTTTACTAGTTTTACTATTTTTCGCACGATTTTTTCGAGTTTGCTTACCGCGACGACTGGGCGTATATACCTCCCCAGAATCACTACTATCAGCACTAGCACTATGTACTGTTTTCCTTGCTCGTGTCCTTCTTATAGGTACACTACCACTACTTTCATTTTCTATTGAAGCTTCTGAATCACTAGCTTCACTTTCACTTTCTTTTAGTTTTTTCGATACAGCACCCCTAGCAATTCGAAGTTTTAGCGTTGGCCGTGATGCAGTGCCAGAGCGCTTAGTATGACCATTTGTCAAACGTGATGGCCCTATTGAACAAACCAATTCATCATTAATTTTACTGTCTATTAGTATATATAGATATAAAACATTATCCTTAAAAGTAACTTTTCCGTAATTATGTGTATCTTATCTATATCCAATTAAAATCTACACTGTAAAAATGAAACGTGTGTTTGTTTATTGAATAGGTTTAACTTAATAAGAATGAAGTACATACCTGGTGCAAACACGTTATGATTATTCTTTTCTACTTCATCTAAATCTTCATCGTCATCTTCACTATTCATTTCTTCATCATCATCTGACCGAGCAGGCTTTGACTTTGAAGGCCCTACAAAAATACATACAGTTGGATATAGAAAAAAATACACTTTCATTTAACTTTTTCTGACGAAACTGCATATTTAGTTTCATATATGTTAATTCTATAGAACATTTTACATAATAATAATTTCAATATTTGGAAATCTGAATGTCAAAATACTTAGAGATTTGTAATCATAATTTGTGTCGTCAATTATTTTATGTATGTAAGATTGAAACGTACCAGTGCCATTCGTTAATCGAACTGGGGCCTTTTTACCTTTTCCCTTCGTATTTGCTTTGTTATTATTGCGTCTTCTGGCAGATTTCCAATTTGAAATGATTTTTCGCATATGTTCTTCAAACATCGCTGATAATCTTATTGTCATTGAATATATCTAGAAAAATATTACACTATATTAAAGTAAATGGTGTCATAAAACATTTTGAAATGTTATTTGTTATATTTTTATAATATAACTTACCCTCGATCGTTTATTAGTATTATAATTCCGACTGTTTGTAAATATTAGTTTCATATCTTTGGCAAATTGTAAGGGAGTTTCATAGTTTCCCCCTAATAAATCCTCTTTTACTGTACGCAAATCCATTGGTGTGTCTATGATCTGATGATAATCTGGATGTTCTAATCTGTCAACTGGTTCTCTAAAGGATTATAATAAAGAAATTTTATAAATATTAAATTTAAACTGTAATTTCAAGTTTTATGGCAGTGGTATGGAAAGATTAAAATGATATATCGCTTAAAAGAATTTTTTATAATAGACTAGTAGTAACTCATTTTACCTGAAAGGAATAGAATCTTCACATTGCCATAAAGTTTCTAATAATTGTCGACACGCTATTTTCCAATCGTCTAATACTTCTGGCGGGCGTGAATTTCTACTTGAACTTGCTTTTTGTGTACTAGTAGAAGGCTTATCCTTCGCATCTTCCATATCAATCTCTGATTCTGAAGAATGATATGTATCAACTAACTGATGATAAAGAGCTGGTACATCCAATTCTGTAGTTTCTCTGTGTAAATTGAAATGAAATAAATAACTAAACTATAAATAATACAAAAAGTTTACATGCAGGTAAAATAAATCTTACTTTATGATACGTAGACATAAGTCAGTAACTATTCTTGCACGCCTTACTATTTGACTGTGTGGCTCGTTAAATTGTTCTGCATTCGTTGCTAAGTATCGAACATCAAACTGTGCAGATGTTATTCTTCGATAAAAGTGATTTTCAAAACGAGCTTTTATAGTTGATAAATCAATAGGATATTCTACAACGAATGCATATGTAGGATATATGTTGAGATCAACAGGTGCCACAAAAGGTTCCGCGATTGCAAGACTCATCACTTGATCCAATCCACGTATGATTCTACGACATGTTGCTTCTCTATCTCCCATTGGCCATTCTTCCGCATGAGGTTGATACAATATCGTTTGTATTTCTTCTGGAAGTACGGGAACTGCACCTCCAAGTTCTGCGGGAAGTCCTGCAATAAATTTTTGTAAATGCTTTTTATATAATATTTTGTGTATTTAATACTTATAATTAGAGGTATGCGGGCAATCATTTAAAAATTTTTAAATACCCGCATATCTCTACTTATAACTGATTAAAATAAAAATCTGTCTGTGTTTTTGTGAATGTTTATCCTAATTCAAATACGCAATATTTTCAAACAAATTTTGTCGAGTGAATTACGTAGTATACACGTATTAATTGCTAAAAATACGAAACATACTATTTTCATCAATTGGTTCCAGATCCCACGGACTCATTCTTTCATATTCACCGTTATCCCATCTCACGCGGAAGCACATAAAAAAAGATTCTGGAAAGTCTTCATCTAAAGGTTCCATCGATTGAATTTGACCCATCCACCATCCATCGTCAATCATGCAACGAAATCGATCTCCTTCAGACCAACTACGTGCTAAAGCTGTATCAAACGTTTGACGTAAAACTAGAAAGTCTAATACATCAGCCATATCGTGGTACTTAATGGTGAAATTCTCTCCAGTTAATCTGCCATCTTCATCCATCAGTGCCAACTTTAAACAGCATAGTCGTGGCGGCCGAATTTCATACTTAATACCTACTACTTTTACAAATTCTTGGGCCTGTAAACGAAGCAAATTTATTTTTTAAATAATTCGTTTTAAAATCGTAATATTCGTAAATTATTTGAAAAATAAGAATCTTACTCTTATATTAACTTTACTCCATGGTTCACATCGTGGACCAAGCTCATACACTTTTTTATTTTTAACAGCGTCTAAATAAAACTGATGCCCTTGCCGAAAGTAAACTATTTCATCGCCCATTTGCGGATAATAAGGAGCTTTTCTTGGTATTATTTCAGTAAGCCATTCCGAAGGTCTAAAAACTTCTGGGATATCATCAATGCCATTAGGTGCAGGAATATCCTTCAAATAAGAAAAAAAGTTTCAGCCATGAAAATAATAAATTACGCATCTAAAGACTGTTTAGTTACCTTCTTTTTGGGCCGTCTACTACGTCTTTTGTCAGCGTCACTAGGTGGAGTAAGAGATCGCTTTTTAACAGGTTTACGTTTACTTCGCTTCGGTGGTTCCAAATTTAAACCATGATCGGCAATCCAATCTGAATATTCAGTACTAGATTCTGAAGTTGAACTATCAGAACACAAGTCTTCTTCGTGAGCAGTGGAATCATTACTATTACTACTACTTGAACTTCCTGTTGTACCTCCATTATCAGGATTCTGTAAATATAATTAAATATAAATTTGTTTCATTAGGTATTTCGCATTAGTACTTTTAGTGAAATAAAATACCTCAAATTCATCATCCTCTTGTTCCTCGCCACGTGTAGCGCGTGTTCTATAACCATGTCTGGCAGTTCTATTACGTTTTCGATTTGCTAATCGGCTACTTATATTACCTTCAGTATTGGCAGTATCTGATATTGGTTGTGGTCTTTTTCGCATTTCACGTCTCCAATTCTCAAGCTCCATTTCAGCCATTGCATCCCTATAAATGTTTTATATTAAGTTTTTTAAGAAATTAGTCGACTCATAATAATTATATTAATAGCAATCACAGTCGAAGAAGTAAGGAGTAATATTGTAAATTATATGACACATACAGTGCTTCAAATTGTGTTTCCCTAACAGCTGGATTCATTGGTCGAGCAAGGATCGGCTTGTTCCAAGGTGTAGTATTATCTCTTTGCCAATTACCACTACTTTGTCGTACACCTTCAACATCTCCAGCTCTTCTTAAACCAGATCTACTTCCTCGAGGACTAGCCATTTGACGGACTGGTTGTTCTGCTAAATTCTCGTCTCTATCAACTCCCTCTTCTCCCTCAACGTTAATATTTTGTCTTTGTGCAAGAGCTTCAATTAATTGGTCAATATTAGATCGCGGTTCTTGAGATGGAAGACCTTCTATAACTTCTTGCATTCCTATTAAGTACAATGTCAATTTTTATACGTACTATTAAACATACGTATAAAAATATGAAATGAAGAATAATAGAAATGAAATAATATATGTACCTCCTGCACCAACTGCAATATTTGGTACTAATTGTTCTCCTCTACAGTTTTCTCTCCCAGGAACCAATCTTTGTAATGCTGGTGGATAAGGATTTCCATCAACATCCACTAAAAATGGTGGAGGCATTAAGTGAGGAGCAGTCTGTGTTTGTTCATCCAAAACATAATTATTTGCATCTCGTATTAATGGTCTATAATCCGTATGGAAAAATAATTCTTTAGGTACCTAAATAAAAAAAATTGATTAAAATATATAAATATGACGTATACACTGAATTTAACTATGTTAAAAAAAAAATAATAAAACTTACTATCTTAAGTTTTTCAACACCAGATCCGAAACCGTATATTAAAAGATGCCCGTGAGAATCTGTTGCTGCTAACATTGTTCCATCTGGAGACCACTTTGCGTCAAAAACGGCACCATTACCTTGTCCTTCAATAAAATTTTGAAAACAAGCTATTGGTTCTGTGTTTAAAACATCCCAAATTATAAGTTGCCCATCATGCCCAGCACTTAATATGACACGGGGATCTATCGGATGAGATTCTAACACAAACACTTCATCTTTATGTCCACGTAAAACTTTTACAAGTTCACCTGATTTTGCGTTCCATACTTTGAGTGAACTATCATTTACAGCTGTAATAACCCATTCATCACTTACATCCCAACTGACCATAGTTACCTTGGCTTTTTTATTAGAATCATCTTCCGATTCTGTTTCCCTGAACATAATAAAAAATAATATTTAATTATTAAAATTATATTAATAAACATTGAATGATTGTATTGTAAATACATTTAACATCTAATTTACCCAGGCAGTTTTGTAGTCATTAATAAACGTTTGTACATCCATTGCTGTTGTTCAAAATGCCATACATTTGCAGTACCGTCTTTAGAACCAGAAATGAATTTCAAACCACTATGTGCCCACTGAATACTATCAACTGTATCAGAATTTGCTTCGACTTCTAAAACTCTGCGTGGACCTTCATCACCTAACATTGCATATACTCTTACATGATGATCTGCTGAACCAGCTGCCATAAATGCACCACCAGGACTAAATGAAGCACATATCATTTGTGCCTGACCAGGGCGCATCTTTTCATGGTACTGAATTGGTTTTGGCCTATAAAAGATATAGAATATTTAATATTTAAATACCATTACATATTTGCTCTAAAAGTAATGGCATTAATGCAACCAATTTTAATAATGATAGTAATATATATTCAGCATTCTACATATCATAATGATTTGTAATGGTACCAATTAATAAGAAATAAGTAAATTATATCAAAACTTACTGAAAAACAGCTCTTTCTTTGCCCTTTCTAGTATGAGACCAAAAAGCAACAGATCCATCTGTACTTGTGGAAACTAAATAATATACACCATTGCAAGATATAGGACAAAAATTTACAGATGTAATCATACCAGAATGCCCAGTTAAAACAGCAATCTAATAAGAAATTAAAAAGGTTAAAAGTTATATATGATGTTAACATAAAGTTTGAACAATGAAATATACAAAAATTACTTACAGGAGACATTGTTTGGAAACACCAAACTCTTAATATTCGATCTAAACTCCCAGCAGCGAGTAAAGTATTGTCAAAATTTACAGCTATATCCATAATTTCAGCTGATGCTCCTCGAAAAGTAGCTAATAATCGCCCGTCAATAGAACTCCATACTTTAACAAGTAAGTCATCTGCACCAGTTATTATATATTTTCCTGTACGATCAAAAAGAACACAATACACTGCAGATAAATGTCCTAATGTGTGTCTATACAACTGCATTTTATTATAGAATTTGGTTGGTATTGCTTCTCGCCTGCTCAGAGGTCCTGAATTCTCTCTTCCTTGAAGCACATACACTATAAAAATATAAAAATAAATAGAACTATAAACCTTGATTTATCAAAACTTTAAGATGTAGCACTGAATTTACCTATATTAGGCACTGATAAACTATAAGGTGATTTCACAAAAGGTTTTCCACCTATCCTGCCAGAATAAGAAATGATTCCATGTATCTGACGTTGGATGTCTATAACAAATTTAAAATACGCACATCAATATATTTAAAAGTTTATAACTAATATAATTTTGATATTTATTCTTACCTTCGTGGGTGCGTAACAAAGATTGTCTTCCTACACCAAGCAGCGATATTGCTCCTGGTATACATGGTGGTACTTCCTTTTCTAATACTGGACCAATTCTGGCGCATATTTGTAATAAATGATTTGGTCCAATATGCGAGTATTTCTTTTCCTGTAAATTTGAATTTATATTTTTTCATTATTTGCCTCACCTAATAACCAATTTAATAATATCTTTGATTATTTGTAAATGCAAGATATAAAATCACGTTTCATTAAATAGTATCAATTCCCGCTAATAATTGAAATGTAACTAATTTAAAGTAGTTCCTATTTGTAACCAATCAGAGGGCAAATAAGCAAGCACGACCAATCCGATCTGCCCACCCGTCACGCACAACACTAGCTTCTATAAATAAGGTCTGAATATAAGATATATTCATTGATCAGTTCATCCAAGATGGCCGGAAGTTAATGCTCATTGGTTGAAAGTAGAGTAGTGGGGGATACTTGTGCAACAGCAGTATGAAAGGAGAGAGAAGGGGGAGGGTTGAGGAGTGGGGCAGAAAAGGGGTAGTACCCTATTAGGGGTACTTCGTACATCGATATTTATCAAATATTTTACGACGAAGCAAAATAAAATTTGCCATAATATTATTCTATAAAATAATGAATCCATTTCATTACGTGCGACATACGTCAAATAAAATTCCTTGCAAAGAACTGCTTTACTTACTAGTTCTTCAAATGTTTGATTATGTACATGCCCTTCCCAATCTAGTCTTTGCGGTAAAACCTACGAAAAAGACAAAAATCATAAAAATAAGTTGATTGGTCGATTAATGATGTTCGAGATAAAATTGGCAGAATTTATCGAATATCAAGGTCGCCGACCTTGAAATTCTAATGTTTTGACAAGCAGAAACCACGTGCAAACCATGTGGAGCCGATGGGTATGTATAGTGTCACCCCGGCAAAACGTCAACTCAGACCAATCGTCTTACCTTAGCTCGCTCCAGTTCACGCTTCAGCACCTAGAACGTGCATTGTCGTTACGATACGTTAGAACGAAATTTCATAATTTTTCAGTCGATAATACTTACATCCGCGGCTTCACGACAAGGCCCCGCCGCTAAGAATTTGGCGATTAGGAAGTACAGCTCTGTAAGAAATAATGTTGCTTAGGAACGAACCGCACGCCTCGCTTCGTTGCGGATGGTAAAGGCGCTTATCGCTCTCATTCTTTACCTGGTGCAATTGCAGTGTCGTTTTTGGACCCGCTGCCCTCCATTTTGCCTGGCCAATTGTTTATTATTCACTCACAGACAAAGAGAAACATTTACTTTGTAGGGTCATAGCGCGGCAGTAACCATTTCAGATTTCATTTTCTCTCTTGCGAGGTCTCGACCGCGAGACGCACACGCACGCTCACCTCCTCAACGGAAAGTAGTCCCCCCCATACCCGATTGTCGACACAACGTACCGTATTATACAGGGCTGTACCTCGTTCCTTAGAACCCTGCGCAACTTTATTTTAACTAGTATGCCCTCCAAGTAACGAAGTACTCTATTCTTTTCTTTAATGAGTCAACAAGAAACAGAATAAGATGACTAGGTTCGATGTTATTGTTATATTCTGTACTTAATATTCGTTAAAAATTCTAATAGCTGTAAAACATATTTATGGACAGTGTCTGCACCATTTAACGCGGTACATTTGAAATTAAAAATAGAGTGACGGAAAACCGCAACAGCAAGAAGTACGAAAAAAGTAGATAATTTTGATTTTAAAAATTACATAAAGCAAAGTGAACTTCGAAACAAAGTCCATTGTAATTATTGTCATTACAGGTTCATAAATGGTAATTAACGATTGTCTTATAATTTATGCGATGAAATTAAAGAAAACTTTTAACTAAAACAAACATTCGTAACTCTAAAACAACATAAGTTAAAGCATAGGTAACAACTAAGAAAACTGTTATTAAGGGAAAAATATTGCTATATTTAATATAATTATCTAATGTTTTATATTAAAATTTTATAGATAACATTTTAATAAAATACGAAAAATGTCGATGTTTCAATTTCAATCATACAAGTGTTTCAGTATTGTGATAACATTTGTATCCATTTTGTAACGTGATATAATACAGAAAATTTTATGAATCATAAGATTAAACTGCTTCTACAATCGTTTTAAATAGATATTTAATACCATAAAATTATTCTTATTTATTATTATAATTATTTCGATACTTACATATATTTATGATGAATAAAAACATAAAATACATTTTTTCACAAAACCTAAAACTTCAAGATGGACGCTAGCTAACTCGAATAAACTCGAAATATCGATGTGTAACGATATGTGTATACATATATATCTATATGTATGTATACAGTACCACGTATGTAATTTTTTTAGAAATAAATTGTATTTCTATAATTATTGTTAATTTCTGTAAATAAATATATTAACATATATATTATACGAATAAAGGATATGAAATAAATTAATACAGTCCTACAATATGTAGAGATAACGTTTGTATGTACATATTTTAAAATTTTAATGAGGTTGACTGTCGACGTGTCAATAGGATAATTATTTTACAACGTTTTTTCTTATAAATTGTAATGCGTTCTAAAGTAACATTTATTGTTTTTCTTAACATAACAACTTAAGTGAAATTGTATACATATTGTAATAAAGGTAAATGTATGTTGTATTCTAACATATAAAATATACAAAGTAACAAGAAATTACTAAATATTTAAAATTAATTAAAAAGATTATATGTAAGTTAAATATTAAAATAACACTAACTAATTTAATCATTATTTATTAAACCTTATGTACAAAAATAAATTTTCAATATATATTGAACACATATATATATAATCTAATATATATAAGCACTATATAAATATATATTTATAAACAATGTCATGGATAAGAGAGAATACTTTAAATTGGATTCAACTTTTGCTTATAAAAATTTTAAGAACTGGTCATATTCCAAAACATGTAGCGTTTATAATGGATGGTAATAGACGTTATGCAAGTAAGAATGGAATGGAGAAAGTAGATGGACATGCGAAAGGGTGTGTATTAGTAAAACAAAGAATTATATGTAAATATAAATTCTTTATTTTATTTTGAGATTATTTTGTTTTACATTATTGAAAATTATTCGTTTTAAGATTTGATAAATTTGCTGAAACTTTACAATGGTGTAGAGATTTTGGAATAGAAGAAGTAACATTTTATGCATTTAGTATTGAAAATTTTAAGCGACAGCAAGAAGAAGTAAATGGACTTTTAAATCTTGCGCAACAAAAGTTTCAACGTTTATTAGATGAAAAGTATGTTGAAAATTATTTAGAGTTACAAAGAAATTTACCGTTTATTACAGTTGCAACAAATAATACACATTTTAATTTAGGGATAAAACAAGAAAATATGGATTACGTATTCGTATAATTGGTAACTTATCATTACTACCTCAAAAAATACAAGAATTAATAGCTGAATCTATGATCTTCACTAAAGAACATAATAAAGTATTTCTTAATATTGCATTTGCATATACGTGTAAGTACTTTGCAAGACCTATATGTTATGTACTCTTATGTACATTAAAGAACTGAACTATGCATTTATCATATTTCATTTCATAAAATTATTATGGTAGAAATCCAACAATTATTTGGTATAAATAAAATTAATTTATTTTTATATACTGTTTTAGCTAGAGATGAAATTACACATGCTATTAAAGACGTAATTGAAGGCGTTGAGAATGGTGATATTTTTCCAGAAGATATTGATGAAAATCTTATTTCCAATAGTTTATATACTCATGAGTCACCAAATCCTGATTTATTAATTCGAACTTCTGGAGAAGTCAGATTCAGTGATTTTCTTATGTGGCAAGTAAGTGTAAAAATTATCTATTTGTCATTTTATGTATTTATGTAATTTTATAAATTTCAGGTATCAAATACATGTGTTTACTTTACTAACGTATTATGGCCAGAATTCAATTTATGGGAATTTCTTAATGCAATATTTTATTATCAAAGATGTTATTCTGATATACAAAAAGTAACGAAAATGCAAAATATGAAGCAGATGATACAGAACAGTAGACAATCAACATATACAGATAACTTACATCATAAAAGACAAACCATTCTTGAAAGAATATATTTGTCAACTATTTAAGTGTTGTATATACTGAAGTTACATTTTTAAATATGTTTTATCATAATATTAAGTAATATTTAAATGGATAATGTATATATAAATAATCATAATCCTCTCCCAATGCTTGTATTTACCTATGCGTTTTAAAAATATTTTTATATATTTCTTTTAAATGGTGGAAATCTTGCAAAATTATGGAACTAGTATAAATATGAACAGTGTGAAACAGTAGATTGTATTATATTCTTATGTAAAAAAAAATGTATTGTATATATTTACATGCCAGATGTACTTAAAAAAAATGAATATAATGATTAATTATTAAAAATATAGAACAGGAATTGAATAGATATACAAGTTATTTTGTGTATTTATAATATTTTGTATGCCAAAGTCTTGCAATAAATTAAATATTTGATTTATTTCTAATAGTTCTTCTTTCTTTTCAGATACATTATTTTAATACATTAGATTTAATAATATCTCTTTAATAATGCTTTTATATTTTACAATATTTATACAAAATCAAAATTTTTACTATTTTTTTCAGTATAAATAATATACAGTACTTATTAATTAAATACAACAAGCATGTCGTTCTAAATATATTTCTCTCAAGTAAAAACATAAGGGTACATATTAATGTTCATACATACAATAATATGTACAAATATTTAATATGCTTTAATAACATCATTATTAGTAGTATACATATACAGTATATACATTGAATTCGTGTATTTATGTACATTTATAAAATGGTAAACAAAATTGTTTTGTCAATAATTAACAGTAGTTATGCAGCACATTTTACAATAAATAAAAATGAATGTTATGTTGATATAATTTAAATTACCTTCATTAATATAAGCATCATTCTGAACGAAATTAATAAACATAGTCTTTTTATTAGCTCTTACTTAGAATTGTAAGGTGGATGACGCCTCGCAGATGGTTGTCTTTGTCTTGCTAAGAAAGATTGTCCTTGACCTGAACTTAAAGCTGCAAGACGCTGATCTATTGCTTCTCTATGACAACTTAAACCTAAGCGATAGAAAGCAGATAATATTAGTTTTTCTTCCATTTCTGTAATCAATTTAGATTCTTTAAAAGAGCGTTCCATATCTTCCATAATTTTACGTTGTTCTAAAATTTGATTTCTTAAAACAGCTACTTCATTTGGAGATGAATTATTTTGTTTAGGATCTAAACTTTTTATAACACTTTTTGCTTTTTCTACATATTTCTTATAACGTTCTTCAAGTGCTACATTATCGTATTCTCGACGTGTTAATTTTTCCTGAAGAGCAAAGGCTTTCTGTTTTTGAGCTTGTAATGCATTCTCTCGTTCTTCAACTTGTAACAGTAAACGTTCCTTTTCTGCCTGTATTCTTCTTAATTCGTCTTGTAATTGCGTTATTTTCTGTCCTAAATTACCATTATCAGTTTTAACATCACCATTTGAATGATTTCCTAATACTTCTTCTAATCTGTTTTCTAATTCGATTATTCTTTGATTTGCTTTGCGATTTTGACCTCTTAGTGTATTTAATCTTTCTTCTGAATCTTGTAAAAGATCCTGAACTGTTGGTAACTTATCTTCATTACCCTTCTGTTTGAGTTTCAACATTTTATTTTCATATTGTAAACATAACAATTTTGCTTTAATTTCAAGTGGTATCATTTCCATGTTTGTAACAGTACTATCAGTACTAGGTTTTGTTATATTTTCTGCTGCTTGTAATTGTGTGCATTTCAATTCCTCGTTTGTTTCCTTTAAAACATCCCTTTCCACAACTAATCTGTCTCTTTCCCTTTGTAAAGTACTTAATTTTGCTTCCATTTTTTTACCTTCAAACTCCAGTTTATCACATTTATTAGTTTGTTCATCTAATTTATGATGTGCTTCTGCAAGTTGCTGTTTACAAACTTCTAAATGATTACGTAGCATTGCAGTCCGTTTAACCTCTTCTTCATAATCGATCTTGGATTGTAAGTACTCCAAATTTTTATCTTCCAATATTTTAACTTGCCTTCTTAAATCACTTAAGTCTTCCATTTTCTTTTTGTATGATTCTATTGTAAGCTCATACTTAGTTACTTTATCTGCAGTTTCCTTTAATGCATCTATTTCATCTTTCAGAATATTGACTTCATCTGCTGCTTTTTGCAAATCTTCCTGTCTAGACTGTAATTCTAATACTTCTTTTTCTAATAATTCCACTTTTAATCTATAATCATCTCTGGAAGTTTCTACTTTAAATAGTTCATCCTTCAATGCTTCCACTTGTTTCCTGAGACCAGAATATTTTAAAATGGAACCAGTTTCTTCTGGATTTTCAAATTCATCTAACCGTTCTTGAAGTTTTTTGTTTTCTGCTACCAATGCTGCTTTTTCTTCTTGTAAAAGTGATAGCTGTTGATCAAGTTCATGACACTTCTGTGCTAATTGTTCTTTCATATCAACATTTAATTGAAGCTCTGCTAATAGCCTTTGTTGATTACCATCAGCCACGTCTAAAGATTCAAAATTAAGACTAGTACCTAAACTTAATCGTGGTCCATTCATATTACTCTCCAATTCTTGAATACTTTGCATAATTGCTTGCTGAACCGTTTCCTCCATACCCATGATTCTTGTTATATATTGCTGCTTTTGATTACAATTAACTGCACACCCAAGAATTAATTGTAATAAACGACGTAATTCATGATTATCACAGTGTTCGCCAATTTTTGTCGCATCAGGTTTAATATAACCTGATAACTGTTGATTTAAGCATTCAATGTAATATTCCATTACAGCTTCAACTATTTTCTTAAGATTACTAACTTTAAGCCGCCAGTTTGAACTAACATCAGTTTTAATTTTTGCTCTCCAAGCAGCAGTGAACCATTCTGGAGCAATTTGAGCCAAGGCATCTGCTAAAGCTACGCCATCACTTATATCTTCAGCTGTTAAGTGAGGAGTTTGTAAATCAAATGTATCTAACCATTTAATTAAATTACTTAATTGTTGATCTTCCATTGTTATTTTTTTATTAAAAACCGTGATAAAATTGTAGAAAATACTATATATATCTTGTCATATAAAATAGTTTTATAACAAATGTCAAGTCTTGCAAATTTTCGTTTAAAAAATGTACCATTAACTTTTTGAATAATCAACTTGAAAACAGTGAAATGTATTAATATCCTCTGTTAACTTAATTCTGATAAGAATATGTTACAAATTATGTAAAAGTACCACTCTGACATTACTTCCAGAGTAAAAGTAGATCAAATTTAGGCTAACTTGACGTATCAAGTGCAAATCTGACTTTTCTGGGGAAAATGGCGACCAAGATAAGAGGTTTCCACTACTGAATCAAAGGGTAGGACTGCAACAAGACGCAACACTCTTTGTCGGCATCTTTGATATCTCGAAAATGCTGTCCCTTTAAAAAGACTGCAGGAACCAATCAGAACTTACATGCGCAGAATGGACTAAAATTCGTTGGCTGATAAATATGATCTACAGAGATATAAGTTCTATGCAATCATTGACTATAATAAAGTTGTTCTCTATTAATTATAAAAATATAATAAACTTTGTTATGAAATTTGTTCCAAAATTTGAACTCAACCTTTTTCAAAAGAAGTTATTCATCTTCGATACTTATTTTGATAGTAGCTTGTATTGCTTCTGTCTTTAGATTTCATAAGTCTATGATATTTACATATGTGGTGATAAGTTTATGCTGATGTATGTGATGTATACTGAAAATGAAGTTTAGTGTGAAATCCGCTAAATGTGAAATAATGCGTTTACAAACCAAATATATTTTTGTTTTTATATCAATGTGATTTGTTTAGAATTTACTTACGTTTGTAAAAGTTTTCTGTAATTTCTAGCAGTGAAAACTGACAGCTCAGTTTCAAAACAAGGTTGTATAGCACTTGATAGATATAAAGCTATATGATGTAGAAATTAAGGATTAAACATTACAAGTTAAAAGTTAACTCTGTTTTTATTACTTTAAGAATTATTAAGTGTTTATTAAATTTATGTTTTTTGACTTTTTGTTTATTGTCATAGAATAAATGTTGACAAAAAATGCTGTTCAGTGTATTAAAATACAATGCTAATGATATTATTTGACATTGACAAATTGTATATATTTACCAACAAGTGAAAGTTTTTGAAGAGTAAAAAGACTCAAGTGGAAAGGAAATATAAGATTTGTCTCAAAGAAAAAATATTAGAAATGAGTTCTCATCATCGATTGAATCCACCTTCTGGTGATATAGAACATATTAGTTACCTGTCTGAGGATATTGGTGCTCTATATCTCTCAGATGATTATTCAGATGTGACTTTAATAGTTGGTGGTCAAAGATTTAATGGTCATAAAATCATTTTAGCTGCGCGTAGTCAATATTTCAGAGCTCTACTTTTTGGAGGATTAAAAGAATCAACGCAACATGAAATTGAATTGAAAGATGCTAATTTAGCTGCATTTAGAGGTTTACTTGAGTATATATATACAGGACGAATGTCTCTTACCGATAGACATGAACAGGTATTTATTTAGTCTTAATTTTTATTTAGACCATAAATTCTAATTATTTACTTGTTATTTTTAGGTGATTTTAGATATTTTAGGATTAGCACATCTCTATGGGTTTTCAGAATTAGAAACCTCTATATCAGATTACTTAAGAGAAATATTAAATATAAAAAATGTTTGCTTGGTATTTGATGCAGCACTTTTCTATCGGCTAGAATTTCTTACTAGGGTAATGATACAATATTAAAAGTATGTATAAAAACAATATTTGCAACATTAATTCAACAAAATTAATTTATTTTAGGTTTGCCATGAATATATGGATAAGCATGCATGTGAAGTGATACAACATGAGAGTTTCTTACAACTAAGTGCTGCTGCTTTAAATGAGCTTGTGTCGAGAGATTCTTTTTATGCACCAGAAATTGACATTTTTTTAGCTGTGCGAGCATGGGTAAAAGCAAATCCTGATGCTAATGATAAAAGTGTGTTAGGTAAATATATAAACTGACATAAGAAAACTTTAAAGAAATACCAGAATTTACATATGTTATAAGAATATAAAATTACTTCTATAGAAAAAGTACGACTGAGCTTGGTTTCTATCACGGATCTTCTAAACATTGTCCGACCTACTAAATTAATTTCTCCTGAAGTAATCTTAGATGCAATAGCTTCAAGAACACAAACGCGTGATTCGGATCTTAATTATCGAGGTCGACTACTTATTGATGAAAATGTTGCTCATCCTATGCATGGTGCTCAAGTTCTACAGGGTGAAATGCGAAGTTATCTTTTAGATGGAGATACAAACAACTACGACATGGAACGGGGGTAAATTAATGAATTAATTGTCTAAGTTAGTCATTTAAATAAAATATTCTTATTTCACTAGGTACACTAGGCATACCATTACAGAATCACAAGAGCATGGTATTTTGATTAAATTAGGTACTCAGTGCATCATTAATCATGTCAAAATGCTGCTTTGGGATAAAGATATGCGTTCATATTCTTACTACATAGAAGTAAGTTTAAAATAAACATATTAGTAATTCATTTTGGGGTTTTTTAATTTATTTTATCTTTTTTCATACTTGTATGCATGTAAATTTTTAATAGGTATCCATGGATCAGGAAGATTGGGTTCGAGTTATAGATCATAGAGAATATTTTTGTCGTAGCTGGCAATATTTATACTTTGAGCCAAGAGTAGTTCTATATATTCGTATTGTTGGCACAAATAATACTGTAAATAAGGTAAAATTAAGTAATTTTTATTCGGTCCTCGTTTATTTTACGACGCCTTTTTAATATTCATCTTTTAAACTTTTATTCTGAAAGGTTTTCCATGTTGTAAGTTTTGAAGCTTACTATACAAATCACACAGAAAAACTTTGTGCTGGATTTGTTGTCCCAACAAGAAATATTGCTACTATGGATCGAAGTGCTATTGTTACAGAAGGTGTTTGTAGGTATGTCAGTTATTAATAAAAATTAAAATAAAAATTAAATATTTCCTAACAAACTGTTTATTAAATTAAATAGATCTCGAGATGCTTTACTGAATGGTGATACATCTAATTATGATTGGGATAGTGGATATACATGTCATCAACTTGGATCTGGTTCTATTTCAGTACAACTTGGACAACCTTATATTATAAACTCTATGCGGTATATATTTATACTATTATATTTTAATACATTCGACTTGTTATCTAATAAATAAATTTGGTAAATTATAGGTTATTGCTTTGGGATTGCGATGACCGTTCGTATTCTTATTATATAGAAGTATCTGGTAATTCTTGGAATTGGGTTCTAGTAGCTGATAAAACTAGAGAAGCTTGTCGTTCGTGGCAAACAATACATTTTGATCCACCTCGCCCTGTTGTTTTTATACGTATTGTTGGAACACATAACACAGCAAATGAGGTCATTATTTATAAATAATATTCTTTTTACATATCCAATGCATTTTTAATAAATGTAACATTTAAAAAATAGCTATAAGTGGATAAATTTTATATAAATTATATTAAACAATTATATACATTTTATTTTCAGGTTTTTCATTGCGTACATTTTGAATGTCCAGCTCAGACAAATGATAAAGTATCAAATAAATCTCCAGTACATAGGGGAAAGCAGGTCTTAACTCATGATTCCATACTTTCTTTAGCACCACCTCCTCCAGAAACAGCTACAGAAGCAGTAAATATTGATCATGAAGAAACAAATTCATAGATTATGGAATTTCTTCAGAATTTTTGTTTTCTTATTTGGCACTAAACTGCTGTATAAAATTACATTAAGATTATATGTTAAGTACTGAATTTTTGCTTTATAACTTTAATTTTCCGTGTTTAAATTTTAAGTATTTGTATAGTATTGGGTACATTGTGATTGTAAAAATAATTGTAAAATAAATTATTTAATTAAAGTGCATTTTTAGTTTAATAAATTGTATTCTGATATATACACCCATATCATATGAAATAGTAATAACAATGAATTTTGCATGACATCGATATTTCAAATTGAATGGATTAAATTTGGAGGACGTAATAAAATTTGTAATTATTTTGCACGATCATAGCTGTGGCGGGGACCCCACTCGATGGGCGCCATTTTCCCCAGAACAGTCAGATTTCCTCTCAAATGTACTTCAAGAATAAGGAGTTTCTACTCATGGTTGTGTTGAAGTAAAAGGAGATTCCTAAAATCTAATTACATCCAAATGTCTTATTATCAATAGTAATAAGTTTTTATTATTATGCGCTTATTCTTACATATATCACCATTTTCCCTAGAAAAGTTAGTGTTTCAAGCGCGTCAAGTCTGTATGTGTGTTTGTTTTTATACTTACTATATATCTATAACACATGTATAGGCATGATTGAAAATTACTAAAAGCAACTGAAAGCTATTGTGTACGTACCGGTCATGTTTGTGGGCAATTAATTGTTTTTATATTTCCGTTTTTCAAGCACGAATGCTGAGAAAAGAAGTAATTATAATTCCACAAATATTACTTTGAAGAAAAAAATAAGTCACAATGACGAAAGGTATAGTTTTATTTTAATTATAATATAAATATCAAAAGAATAGGTTATGCAGTGAGAGTGTATCGCTCATTATATGTTTTTAAGATATATTTATGATATTAATATTGACCTGAGCATATTTTCAATGATTTTAGAGCTCTATTAAAATTAAAATTTATTATTGATTATTAATTTTATTATAAATACCATTTTTGTTTCAAGTTTAAACAAAAGAAAATATTTGAAATATTTCTAACTAGTTGTAAGATATATTTGATTTATCTATTGAAATATTTCAATATGTGAAAATTTGATTTATATATTGTTATAATTGATAATGTAATTCTTAGGTAATATCCATTATAAAGAGATAGTAAATGAAAATGTTTATTTATAAATAATTTATATAATTGTTTTAGACGAAACTTTAGAAAAAAAATCAGTAGAAAACAATGATACTGATAAAAAAGCTGCATCTGAAAGTGGACCTGATCCATCAGCTCCAATAACTAGAAGAGGAGTATTGACATCGTTTTTAACTGGCAAACCTATGGAAATACCTGAACAGGACATTGTAAAGATTTTATTACTTATTTTGAACATTTTAAGACATTCATTTATGTCTTATTAATGCTTTAATGTTATTTTTTCTTATAGCTAGGTAAATGCAGATTTGTGTCAGAATTTGAAAAATTAAATCGTATAGGAGAAGGTACATACGGTATTGTTTATCGAGCAAGAGATACCAAAAATGATAAAGTAGTAGCTTTAAAAAAAGTTCGCATGGAAAATGAAAAAGATGGTTTACCAGTTAGTGGTTTAAGAGAAATATCTGTACTTTTATCATGTCGTCATGAAAACATAGTACATTTAAGAGAAGTAGTAGTGGGAAGAAGTTTAGAAAGCATATTTCTTGCTATGGAATATTGTGAACAAGACTTAGCAAGCTTATTAGATAACATGCAAGCGCCATTTTCAGAAAGTCAAGTCAAATGCATTGTTTTACAAGTACTAAAAGGTTTACGCTATTTGCATCACAATTTCATTGTACACAGAGACTTAAAAGTGTCAAATCTTTTAATGACTGACAAAGGATGTGTAAAAATTGCTGATTTTGGATTAGCAAGATGGTTTGGTTTACCTTTAAAACCAATGACACCAAGAGTAGTAACACTGTGGTATAGAGCACCAGAATTATTGTTACAAGCAAAGACTCAAACAACTTCTGTTGATATGTGGGCTGCTGGCTGTATTCTAGGTAAATAATTTGTTATTTTTGGACATATGTAGATAATAATTTATTAAAGTAAAATAAAAATGTTATGTTTATATATTAGGGGAATTACTTGGGCATCGGCCTTTATTACCTGGACGATCAGAAATTGCACAATTAGAATTAATTGTCGATTTATTGGGTACACCAAGTGAAGCAATTTGGCCTGAATTTAATACCCTGCCAGCATTACAAAACTTTACATTAAAACAACAACCATATAATAATTTAAAACAAAGGTTTCCATGGTTAAGTGCTGCCGGTTTAAGATTGTTAAATTTCTTATTTATGTATGATCCAAAGAAAAGAGCTACAGCAGAAGAATGTTTACAAAGCAGTTACTTTAAAGAAGCACCTTTGCGTGAGTAATATAAGATAATACATATTTCACATTTTATTAATTAGAAATTAATTATATCTAAATATAATTATTATTACAGCATGCGACCCTAAGCTTATGCCCACATTTCCTCAACATAGAAATATGAAAAAAGCTGCTCCAACAAAGGAAACTAGAGAACCAGAGACGACTGTTACAGATCAGACTAATAACCTACCTGCAATTTCAGATCTTGTAAGTTTGTTGTATATATTGAGTACTGAGTATATTGAATATTAAATTTTGAGTATTAAAATTAATGTTTTTTTTTTTAGCTTGGATCGCTTGTTAAGAAGAGACGAGTTGAATGAATTTAAAAAATATAATTCTATTCCAGATTTCAGATACAATTTAAACAGTATTGTTTCTGAACCGTAAACGTCACATTATGACTTGTATCTTTCATTAAATATGTGTAAATTCATTCATAAACAAATTTTTAAAATAAAAACATTTTATTAATGAACATCTGGGAAACTATATGAAATAAAGCTTTCTTATTTTCTATTTAAGAAACATATATTGTACTTAATATATTAATTTAATAGCATGAGCAAAATGATACAAAAATTTGGTTTGATTCTACATTTACAATAAAGCTTCTGATGAATTTCGTAATATTATAAACGTATTTATATTTTAAACGTTCATACGTATACCTTTACATAACAATACAAAAAATGAATCGCTTATTATATTTTTATTGTACAAATTAAATCTTATTCCTAAACGCCAGATTTCTATACATAAACTTATGAGTTTTTGGCAGCTAGAGAATTTTCGTAACGTTTCTTGTATTCGCCTTGAGGATCATATTTTGCAGTAAGTCGTTCCCAGTCTCTTGGTCTCTTGGTTTTTAGGAAATTTACTACCTTCTCAGCAGTAAGTTTTTGTTTTTCATTGCATTTGCTACAGCCTGTGGATAAAGCATCTGGCAACGTTTCTGAAATTATAAAATGTACGGCTTAGTTAATATTTTCATTTTATTATAAAAATCCTACGAAATTACTTCAGATATTTTTAACTCCTATTTGGATAGAATATTTAATTTGGGTAGCATTTTACAGAATTAGTGAACGTGTTTTGCAACGTGTAACGACTTGATTGCACAATAAAGTATTATATAAATTTGTTAATTACTATATTAATATGTATCAAAATATGAAATGAAGTATTTGTGACTTTTTATTATTTCAAGAATCTGAAAGAGGATTAAACTAGTCATCTTGGAGGATTAAACGTTATACATATTTATTTTTCAAAGAAAAATTAAAAAATGATATTTGTAATAAATAAGAAATATGTAATAGATATTGCTGTAATTAAATTGCTTCTATTTATATTTATCATTTAATAAAGTCTAGTAATTTTAATAACGAATATTATAAAGTGACAATGAACAAAGCAAATAAAAATAAAATTATAGACAGCTTTTTCTATAATTAAGTACGTATAACAAGAACATGAACGTTATTTAAGAAAGTTCGATGTAATACGAACGAGAAAGTTCAAAGCAAGTTACGTAATAAAGAGAGGGAGAGTAAGTTGAACTCTGTTGTAATCGTTGCAGCAGATGCACGTCGAAATTTCCAAACGAAATCAGCATAATTTTTAATCACGTGTCCAAATATATTTATTGTTAATATTTACATAAACGAGAATTTACTTAACGCACATTTCTTGTTATTTTCATGAGTGGTTAATTTTAATGCATAAAATAAAAAATGGTGTAAGAAATATTTATATTAGAAAAATATATATTGTATTTAAACTTATTGATATAATTTAAAATGCTTTCTTATTATGTTTACTTAAAATATAATTATATTGATTTTTTTTCGAACGATTTCAGATCGACATTAATTTGAGATGAGTACTAAAAAATGCTTAGGACCGCATGAAAGTTGATAAAATTATTAATTTGAAATATTAATAGTAGTAATTTATTGCACATTTAATTCAATCGAAACAAATTAATGTAATTATGCTTGAATGAACTGATTTACACCAATATTAAATTAGAGGAGGAGTGTTATACATTTAAAAAACCGGCGCACATTTGCTCTTAAATTGAAAATAAAGTAAAAGAATAAATGAATAAAGGTTTAAACATAAGTTAGTGTATACATTAACTCGTTATTTCAGCAATAAATATACTTCAAAAAAAGCATCTCCACGATTTAAAATAGGAAACCCGCGAACCGGTCTTTTAACCAATTTAATAATTTTAGTATTAAATTAAGAGTAGTATGTAATATCGAGATAAAATTATAAATTCAGCGAACGTTCTGTTGTCGTAGAATACCAGCAAATTATATTATGATAATATTATATGAAAACGAAAAGCTGACACTTACTTTTCAGTTCTCTACCCTCGTTCGTGCACGGTCCTTCGTCCAACATGCATTTGATGTAATTGGAAAGAACACGTCCGTTTTGGAGTATCCTATCCACGTCGATATCATCATATTTGCTTGGATATTTGTCTGCAGTTACACAAACGATTACGACTAAGCCGAGCAGCAGGAAGAAAACTTTCATATTGCGGTCAAAACGTTTTCCTGTTTCTAATACGGAAAGATCAAATCGCGGAACAGCGGCGGAAGTAATGTCTGCACGGTTACGAATTACTTCATGGAATCACGCTTGAAAAAGAGAATTGTTTTTGAAATGTATCCTCCACCGTGGAAAGTTAAATGCTGTTTGTAACTGATGGAGTTAAGCTTCCGAATTATATAGCTGATCGCAGAGGACATTGGAGGGAGTGGACAAACGCGTTAGTCGAGGATTTATACGCACCTCCGTAAATCATATATGTTAAACAACGTGTATCGATATATGTAAAAGAAAAATAATTTACGTTGCAATCTTTTTCTCACTTAATAAATTGTAAAGATATTCAAAGCGTTTGATCAAATCATAAAAAGAGAATAATAGACCAACAACTTATATCGTAAAATTTTATATATGTTATAAATAATAAAAAAATATTTGAAATCTAGATACACTATATAAAAGCTTGTAAATTCCATATCTCTGAAGCCACTGAATTGTATACATTTTTTGGATCCATTGATAATATCACAGGATTCCGTTCGAATGATATCGCACTATTCAAAACAATTAAAACATCATTTTCAGTTGTACAGATCAAATTATCAACGCAAAATAATACATACTTGATAAATATATTTTAAATACAACAATAAGAATTTACTGTTGAAAATTTTCGAAATATTGAGAATAGAAGTACTTTTATCAAAAAATAAAATTATTAGAATTATCAACTGTTACTAACGACGTTCGTCATTATTGCACTCCTATAAGATATAGATAATTTCTGTACAAACTGAATTACTATGAACAGACTTCATTCTGATCGTCGCAAATGAGTACGTAGAAGAAACATATTTAAATACACATACATATGTGGTAAGATATAAACATTACGTGCAATACATTTTAAATCTAAAATATGCACATTGTTCGGATAACAAAACGTTCAAATAAAAGAACGTTCAGTTAATAAAACATGCTTTAATAATCGATATTATATTGTAATTGACGTAAATAGGATCTGCGTTTCCAGTGGGTTAGTTTTTTTGGCTTTATTAACAGTGTCTGTGTTTTATGTTAAACGTTAATGTGATTTTTGGAGATTTGAAAATTTGGAAATTGGTGTTTGAAGTTTGGATGTTCAGAAATTTGGCAATTTGGGATTTTGGGATTTTGGGAGTTTGGAAATTTTGGGATTTTGGAAACTTGGGAATTTGTAAGCTTGAGAATTTGGAAACTTGGGAATTTGAAAGCTTGAGAATTTGAAAGCTTGGGAATTTGGAAACTTGGGAATTTGAAAGCTTGAGAATTTGGAAACTTGGGAATTTGAAAGCTTGAGAATTTGAAAGCTTGGGAATTTGGAAACTTGGGAATTTGAAAGCTTGAGAATTTGGAAACTTGGGAATTTAGAAATTTGGGAATTTGGGAATTTAGAAATTCGAAGATTCGATAAATCTCAAAATTGATCACTTTAAAATTCATTTTCTGGAAATTTGAAAATCTTTGGATTCCATAATTAACATTTGAAAATTTAAAAACCAATATTTTAGGGAGTCAAACCCACGATGACTCCCTTCCTATTCAAACTAATATTTAATACAGTTACCTCACAAAGTCGCCTGGGTTATTAATAGTTAATTTACTTCAAAAGTGACCTTCGTCGTTTTATGCCACTTTTCCTTATTGAAAGATTGATTAGTTTCATTAATTCCTCGTTATTATTTTAGCGAATCCGAATAAATATTGTGTATTCGATTATTACGCAACATTTAATGTATATGAAGGAAAATTGAAATGTATAACGATCACCTCTGTTATTGTTTTAAATTTTGCTGACGATTTATCGATTTTGCTCAAGACCTGAACACTTTCCTCCATGCCAACGCTTTCAGCACGGGCTTATGAAGTATGGACACTATACCATCATAAAATTTTTATTTATTTTTATAATTTTATTTAAAATTTTTATTTTTATTTAATGTATACAATTTTTTAATTTATTCATTAAACCAATATAAAATTTGTATTTTATTTATCTAAATTTTTATTTAAGTATTATACAAATTATTATAATAATAGCTAATAATCATAGCTATGAAATTTTATAGCAAGGTAATTATAGAAGGGATTGCAACTCTGAGTGCCACTATTCAGGAACCTCCATTTTAAACCTTCAATTTTATAAATTTTGTCTTATTTAATATTAAAAAATATATACGTTTAGTGCATTATTTACTTATTTCTTTGTCGTTCTTTCCTTCCGAAATCGAAGTTGGACTAAATAAATCAGATTAAAATAACTAGAATATAAGCATTGTTAAAAAAGGAATTATTTATACCTGTTGAACAAACTAATTTGTTATATTTTACTATATTTTGCTATATTTGTATTATACTAATTTGTATAAAGACGTGGAAATGTATATTTGTCGTCTAATATAATTCATTTATGAATTACTTTCAATTAGTATTAGAAGTCGTTTACTTGTATTTAAGATAAATGTTAATTATTAAAGACTTATCTATTTGATTGCAGGTTTCGTTATAGAAGCTGTTTTTCTTCATTGTCACTTACTTTCCAATTAAGAAGCACTTCGAAGATTTAATAGCTCTGGGGTTTCAAACTACCTGATCGTAACTATATGTATACATAATTATGACATGAAATTTTTGAGCATTCCTCGAGTATGAAGTCACAAGAAGGTTTTCCTGTGAAAACTTTCCGAAGAACGTCCTTGCTTCTTGTTTGGTCATCAGCAACAGGTTTTCATATTAAGTGGTGCAACATAAATAATTAGCACACAATTAGAATAGCGTGCTATCAAGAATAACGAAGAGATCATTCTTTGTCATGTTCAATCACTCTGCATTTACCTTGCATATTTTTGTCAAGGATTATTATCAATGACGACACAATCTTAAACTTTTGATTATTATCTTCTATGTGTTTATAATTTATATTAACATACAAATGAAAAATAAATGTCTTTAATAAATATTAAATGAAGCATTGCGAAGTTTAGCGAAGATATACGTAATTCTTTTTGTGTAATAAATACCAATTATTATAATAATAACATTTGTTTAATTTAGTTAGAAATAATCTTGCTGTGTAAGATAACAGAATTTGGAATTATAATTTTAGAGAAACTTTGGCGCTTTGTAACTTTCATTTTTCTTTTACTTTTAATTTTGAATCGCTTTTGAAACTTTAATTTTTGAATCTGAAATCTGCGGAATTTTTAAATGAAGAAATTTATGAATTTTTTAATTTATTTGGTTGAGAAATGTGTAAAGTCAATTTTTGTATTTGGAAATTTGGGAATTTGGATATTTGGGAATTTGGATATTTGGGAATTTGGAAATTTGGAAATTTGGATATTTGGGAATTTGGACATTTGGGAATTTGGACATTTGGGAATTTGGATATTTGGGAATTTGGATATTTGGGAAATTGGGATATTTGGAAATTTGCAAGCTTGGAAACTTGGAAATTTGGGAATTTGGAAACTTGGAAACTTGGAAACTTGAAAACTTGGAAACTTCGAAATTTGGGAATTTGGAAACTTGGAAACTTGGATAATTAACAAATAATAAATGTCAATTATTATAGCAATAATATTCGTTTAATTCACTTATTCTTAGCAATACACAAGTAGCTCTGAAATTGTTCTTAGAATAACCGCAAAAGCATTAAATATTCTTTATAAGCAGAACTTGGTTGAATCTTCCTATAGTTGTTAAACTACGAGTCATCCTATTTATGTGTATATGTTTCGACATTAGAATCATCACACTACTTAATATGCGGATCGTATCATGATTTCAACTCAATTTATCATTCAACCATATTGCGAAAAACTGACTGTAGAAGCTTTCTATCGTGTCCCTTAACCTTCACTCTATGTAAATTGCGTTTCTAACATAAATTTGATCAAGTATATAAATAATAATTTAAACTGTGACGCTAATTTAGACAGTTTAAATATACATCTTTCTAAATGTTAAGACATTCACTATTGCAGTAAAAATGATCGTGTGTACTAATTATGGCGTAAAGTTCCCAGAATATAGATATCACTGTAAAGCCTTGAAATAACCTTCACCTCTTAAATCTAATTTCTCCGAAATATAATAAACTTGACCTGAATCATTCGTTTGTACCTTCACAAATAACAAAATAATTAAAAATGCCAGAGTTAAAATGAACACCTTAGTAATATTATAATTTACAATTTTGCTTGTTACTTTGTTAAAAATTCAGAAGGGTATGGTAAAAAGAACGTGAAAACAAATTGTAAATGTGAAACATCATTTTATAGTTTCTTTAAAAATCTTTTAAAAGATGTAAACAAAACATGACACACATTATCGTAATTTTATTAAAATCTTCTGTAATTTGCATATTGCATAGCGGAATATCGTTGTACAATAGCACGCCATTCGTATGGATAATTTTGTTGCATAAATGCGATCAATGTGCGTGCATGTCCTGCTTGTTTAGGTGTACAACGCCGGCATTGGTTGTTCAAAGCTTCTGGTAGCAATCCTGTAACAATCGTATTATTTTTATGAAAATTATTGAATGTAATAAAAATTAAGATCATATATTCTCAAAATCAGCACTGTTTATCATTTGAATAAAGCTAAAAAAAAATGGAAACGTAATTACTCTTTATAGGAAAAGGAATAAAATGTAATGTGATTACATTTAAAAATGAAATTATAATTTTTGACCAAATAATTTTCTATCCAAAATTGCAACAGTTATAAATTAAACTCTTATTCTTAATCAGAATAAATATGCACTATCAATTGTTGATTCAAAAAGCTTTATCAATTTATAATTACATTTTAGTTATAAATTTAAAACATATATAATTATTGATTACAATGTAATAATTTATTTCTTAATAGATTAACTAATAATTTCACAGCTGTATACACAATATAACATACCAATATACTAACAACACATGTTTATAAAAATATACGAATTATCATGATATATACGTGCAGTTGAAATAATCCACAAAAACCAAAATTGATTATTTATTAAAACTGAATCTTACCTTTGATTTTCTTTCCAATAGCATCACAATGCCCCTGATCCAGAATACAACTAATTTGTTTTTGCACGTAACGTCTGTCACTTAATAAATTTGAAATATCTTGTGCTTCGACAAAAGTTGCAACTGCAACAACGACCAGGAGTAGAAAGATTTGAATTTTCATTTTTAGTTGCAAATATCGGAAATACGGCAAACTAAATTATATTTATTTTTGTTCAATTCGAACGAGATATTCGATATTTTAAGTATTTGAACTAGACTGGCTACCCCGAGCGTTGAAACTCGCTCTTATATTTTGTTCCCTCTTTAGGGGGATGACTGTTCAAATACACATATTAGTCAATTTTGATAATCTCACTTTCTAAATGATTCATGAGAAACGGTTTTATGGGAAATTGCGATAACATGAATTATCTTTTCTTCACAAATGACATTATAGATAATATTACTTTCATAAACAAATATGCAGTATCTAGCATCTTCGTGTCCAAATGACAGATTGAAATTATCGCAGTTATATTTACAATTATTGTAGCATAAATTATTCTTTAACATTTATTAAAATCGCAATTATTCTTTGCGAAGTGTAATAAAAAATGTATTACAAATATTAACTCATAAAATTAAGATGCCTAGATTTTCTCTATCAAAAATCTAGTATATTTGGACTTCAAAAATCTTAGAAAACTATTTTTTATAAAAAAAAATTACTTAACCACTTCAATTTAATTTAATTAAGTAATTTCTTATTTTAAACTGAAAATTTTATTTTAATTTTAAATATTTCAGGTACTGATGGTTTAAATATAGTACAAAATCATTTCATATTGCAGAACAACATTTGAAAAACAGAACAGTAATACAAAATACTATGAAATACAAAGTAATTTGAACAAATTTTAAAATTATAGATCGATACGACTATCGATTCTTAGGGTGTCATTGAATTCATTGACAATATGTAAGAGGTCATGATTTTTTTTTTTGTTTACTATATTTTAATAATAATATAGGGATTTGTGGATAAAATAATTTAGGTTTGAACTCGTAAAATCAATTTGTTATTAAATAAATTTATATTCAATTCAATTTCTATAAATTTAATTCACTACCTTGCATTAATGTCATTATATACATATATTTTTATTTAATTGTCAGTTTTAATAAAGATCATAGCAACAAGTACGAGACAAATTTCAAATAATAAATATTGTAACTTTGAATCATGAAAATGCATGATAGGTTTAAGCAATTAGAATTTCCTTTATTTGTGAATGTTTTCATAGTTATGACAGAACTAAATATAACC
Source organism: Megachile leachella (assembly GCA_963576845.1). Lineage (NCBI taxonomy): Eukaryota > Metazoa > Arthropoda > Insecta > Hymenoptera > Megachilidae > Megachile > Megachile leachella. Next base: position 8,853,741 of record OY756257.1, read on the forward strand.
TGCGAATTGAAAAATTAGTAGCATGTTTATTTTGTGTAATATATTCATTATTCAATTTGTCAACATAATATTTACGTACATCTAAATACATTTTTGTTTTTGTTATAGGTTTGAAATGAAAAGCACTTTAACCAAATAGGAAAGAAAATGTGAAAGGGCAATAAAGCTGTTGAAATCTTTTAACAAAGTTTGCAAAAGGAGTTGATAATGTTAGTTTATATGAATTAGTCTATAATAATTTAAATATTTGTTTATAGAGGAATAGTATGTATACTTTAAATAATATGGTAAAAGTTCAAATATTATTTATGATTTTAATTACAGGGAAGAGTCTTCAAAACAAAACATTGTTGAGGAAGAAGTCAATAATTTATTTCCTCCTTCTGTTTCTTTAAATGAATCTCCAAAAAAATGTAACCTATCATTCTCATTTAATTTTGATTTTGATGATATGAACAATGATGAATCTTCTGACTCAGAAACTGCGGATTTACAAATCGATGTCTCTGAAATTGATAACAATGAACCTCCAAATAAACATAAAAGGGATACTGTTGAAGAAACTTCTTCGGTCATTAATGAGATGGAAGAAGAAATTGAAAGACAACTTGATGCTAAAGCAGCTAAAATTAATCTAACGGCAACAAATGTGAAAAATATTTTGAAACATGTTATTACTAATGAGCATGTAATGGCAATGGTTAAAAATCGTCTTTATGATACAGAAGATGATGTAACATTTGAACCAAAGTTGACAAGAGCAAAGGCCAAGTATGGTATATTTTGTATATTAAACAAACATGTATAACATTTTGGCTTAAATAGAAATATTTTAATATAGAGAATTAGCAGCAGCTCAAGTTAATATACCTTGGCCAATAACTCCAGTGAAAAAAGCTTCATCTGAAGTGCAAGTATTAATTGAAGAAGAATTACCAGAGGATTCTTCTGATGAAGAGTATAATCCAGAACAAGATAAACAAAGTGACGATGAAAAGGAAGCAGAAAATTCTACGAGTAGTGATGTGGAGTCCCAACCATCAACACCGTTAAATCAATGTGATACATTGGTACTTGAACAGTGTAAATTGTCACATGTTCAATATGACCCAGAGGGAATATTCAAAATTCCAAAGTAAACTATAATTAAACATAATTATATAGATATAAATTACAATAATAAGATTATAATTATATATGAGCATATTTTTTTAGTATACCTCATGTTCCAACAGAAGAAGAAAGTATTGGTCAGAGAACACGTTCAAAACTCTGTTTGAGTGAAACACCTTTGGAACAAATTGAACAGGCATTTATACCACCAGATATAACAACTGATATGTATGACTGGGATTGTGAATTAGATGAAGATTGGGACAATTTTTTAAAAGAATTTACTCAGCCGTTAACTCAAGAACCTGTAGTAGAAGATGATCCAGAAGCAGATCCTGAATATAATATTTTGGAAGATGAAGAAACAGATTTTTGTATGTAAATATACTTACAAAATTATACATTGTTAAATAGTATACACCATTGAAATATTTAATATATTATATTTATAGTTGATAAAGAAGAACTACGAGCTGATAAAGCTGTAAAAGTTACTCGCAAAGAATTAAATAATTTGATTGCAGAATTATTTGAATTTACTGATACATTTTCAAAACAAGAACAGGAAATTTCAAAAAAAAGAAGGTCTCCAGAAAATATAAATTCCTCTGCTGAAAATAATATGGTATGAAAATAACATGTACAAGTACATTTTAGAAATATAACTGTAATTAGAAATAGTAGTATTTTTTGATTAAATGTTACAATTTGTTTATTTTTAGAATTGTTCTGTGACAGACTTACTGCCTGTTTATAAAGAATCTGAATTTCCTGATTTAATAGATTCTAAACAACGAGAATTATTGGCAACTCAATTTCGGCAGCATGTTCAATTGACTGTACAACATTTTACTATGACATATATGCATCCTGATTTACATTCGCTATCAATAACATGCAAACAGAATTTAAATAGTATAAAGTAAGTATGTAATTAAGTAATGTACAATTTATTAATACGTAATATATAATACTTATTTATACTTGTTATGTTATATTAGGTATTTAAGTAATGGTCCACATTCAGCATTTAATGTAGCAAATTTGCCAGATGCTTTGAAATTAATGTCCGATTGGGAAAATAAATTTTTGGATAATAAATTTTGTGAAGATTTTAAAAAAAGTTTTGCAGATGAAGATGCTATAAAAAAAATTTATCTAACAAATAAATGGAAATATATTCCTAAATTTCATCCAGAGTTAAAAAAATTATTTATGGAAAGTAAAGCATTAATGTACCCACAACTTTTACCTGAAATACCTTTCAGAAGCGAATTAAATAAATTTGCAAGATCACCGTACGTGAGATCCGAAGAAAAGTGAGTATACATCGTGCGCGAAATTATAATTATATTATGACATTATGTTACATTTTATTAAAACGCATTTTTAGTTTAATCGTTCTGGGTTTAGAACAATTTCTTCCTTTTGTTGCATCTAAGCCAAGAAGGTTCAAAAGTAAAAAGATTCAATTAATGGACGCAGTACAATTAATTATTCAGTATTTGATACCATGCAGAGAACCTCACGGAATATTTTCTCATATTCAGAAACGTCGATATGCAAAAGAAGGAAATCCAATAAAGGTAAGTAATATTTATGCATATATGAAGAAATAACAGTTTTGTATTTGTTGAGGTAAAAGTAGATATATGACTGATATTTTATTTTCAATAAACATTTTAACATAAATTGTATCCATACATACAAGTCAATATTTTTAAAAACTGAACTTGCATTGCTATCTATTTCACGACATACATTAGTTAAATAAGAAGATTTATTTAATTAAATTAAATTAATATAATTTATTATTTAAATTATAAAATTTAATACTAAACATTTCATTAGTTAAATAAAAAAGCCATACAAATACTTTTTCAGCATTTTTTTGAAAAAGGCTGCGCTCCTAGAACTATACATTATATAACTTTAGAATGTGATCTTAAAGCACCTAAAGACCAACCAATAAACCTGTTACCTTTAATATGGCAATCATATCTTAATAATGTAAGTGATAGCTTATTAAATAGCCAGTACTTTTATTATATCGATTAATAATTATATTAATTTCAAAAAGTATAAAAAGTTGTTCGGAACGTCTTAACTTAATCACAGTTTTTTTCTACATATTTTATAATATATATTTTTTTATTTAGTCGGAGCAAAAAATTGATTTACTCAAACGAAAACATATATTGAATTCATACAATGATCTTATGAAAAAAAACTGTTTAACTAGTGGAAGCACAACTGTTTCTAACATTCCATGTTTGCGTAAACTGAATGTTAACACATTACCGAGAATATTACCTGCAAATACCAATAAAAAAACAGTAACTAAAAATATATCAAAAAGTGATTCAAATATAAATGAAAACACTAACTGTAATAACTTGGTAAAAGTATCAAGGAATGAAACAAGTACTCTCTCACATAGTTCTGATACAGTATGTAATGAAGAACGTATATTACATGACAGTAATTTTTCAAAAACCATAACGACACAAGAAGAGGAAACGAAAAAAAGCGATAAAAATTTCGAAGATGTTCAGCATGGTGTATTAATGAATTCAAAAAGTTCTAAGTTTTCTAAAAAATCTGAAATGGTACAAGAATTACCTCCGTTACGAAGAACTACACCTAGATTGGCGAAAACAAGAAGTGCTCAAAATATGAAGTTAATGGCTCAAGTTTTAGGATCGAAAGGATTATCATCTAATTATAATACTTTAAAAACCAGAGAAAAAATCGATTTAGATAAGAACATAGATAAAATGTTAAGCTTGCCAAAAATTGTAAGTAAAAATATTTCTTATTACAATGAACTAAAATAAAAGTTTTCAACATCCCATATTTTGTATAGGATAGTGAAGAGGAAATAGCAGAATTAATGTTAGCTAGTACCACTATAAAGAAAGATTCTGTTAGCAGAAAGAAAGCTAAAGAAGCTAGAGAGTTAGAAAATATTAAAAGGCTTCTGGAATCTGAAAATCCATTAAATGAAGAAGAAAGAGGATCAAGTACGTTTTATTTAATTATTTTGAATATATTGTAAATACAAAAATATTAATTTATTATTTCATATAGAATTTGCAGCATCATATCTTCAAAAATTACATTTAACATTAGAATCTAGTAATCCAGAAACATTTCGATCTGTGATAAAATTATATTTAGATTACTATGAAAAATTAGAAAGTATTAATCAAATGGAGAGCGAACTACCTTTTTCTAGTACATCAGAATTTTTGCAAAACGAACATATCAAGGAAAAGAATACAAAAGATAAAGATGCAATTACTATTAAATTATATTGGGATGTATGTGAAAAATTACATGAATATCCCGAGCTTTGTACAGATTTTTTGTTATTTCTGAAGCCACATCAAGCTGCAATGATAGATAAGTCAGTGGAGTATATAATGCTTCAAAAAATGAGCGATTTTATTAATGTAGCTCAAATATATTTTGCAAAACAACCGTCTCGAATCGCAAAAATCATGCAAGCTATTACACAACTTTCATCCGATCCTCAAACAACTTTGGAACATGTTCATGCATCTATAGGCCCTATACTTAAAGGACATCCTTTAGTTATGGATTTATTTTTACAAATATTACCTACTGCGAAACCACCAGAAAGGTATAATATAATTAAGTATAAAACAGTTTAAATTTACGCTATAAGTACCGTTTTAAGAATATGCGTATTCAACGCATTATATTATTTTATAGTTTATTTGCATCGCACATGTTCGAAAATTTAACATGTCCAATGGGACCATATGATAAAAATAAAATTTATACCGAAGATGCACCAGAATTATATGAAAATGTTGAATTGCCAGTGTTAGTATCTCAGGAAGATCCTTATGGTGGAGAAAATTGCAAATGTAATTGTCATAGTAGTGACGATGGTACTTTTAAAAATACTTCGGAACATTGTGTATCTTGTGGCACAAGGGTACATAATTTTTACAATCATTTTCTAAAAATTATGAAAGTTGTCTCAAATATTTACTAAAAATAAAATAAGTTATGAATAAGAATCACAATTAATGAATCATTAAAATTAACATTTTTTATTTGAGACTACTTAATTATGTTAATTATCATGTAATACGTCATTAAAATTACATAATTATTTAAACAGTTTCTCAATGGAAAAATTTATCTTCAAACATCTGAAGGTCTAAGACCTGCTAAAATTATATTTCCTGGAGCTGATGAAGAAAAATTAGAAAACATTGCTCGTGTATCTTTGAAAACAGTTGATAAATTTGTTCCGTCTATTTCCTCTAGACAACGGAAAAAATCTTCTAAGAATGAATTCAATTCGGATGAACAGTACCAAAAATCTTGCGTGTCAAAAAATTCGTCCACTAAAGAAAACGAAGAAGGAGGGAAAGCGGTAATAAAATCAAAAAAGAATATAAAATCTCCATCAAAATCTGGAGATCAAAAGAGGTGTTTGAAAAGATCAGGAAGTGAAGTAGACCATGTGCATGCAAATGCTAAAAGAATCCGTATAACACAATGTAAGAATAAAAAGGAAAAGAAAATTGAGAAATACGAAGTAAAAGAAAAAGATACAAATTCGTACGATCTTGAGTATGCAAAATTGGATGAACCTTTGTATACAGATTCGAAAGATTCTACTAAAGAAACAACATCCGAAAACACGATAGACATAAATGCTGACGTATTAAATGATAATGTAAATAAAACTAGTTTATTTAATGAAATGAATAATTCTGTTAGTTTCAATATTAGTATAAATACTAAACCATGGACACGACAAGAAGATATGATACTATTACAAACTATTAAAAAGGAATATTCTGAAAATTCGTTAGCAATGGTTAGTAAAACATTAGGAAATCGTACAATTGATCAAGTAAGTATTATCTGTACTATTCTGATATTATTTTCTACGCTTCATTATAATACATATAATTGACATTAAAATTTTTCTGTAGGTTAGAGAAAGATCTGAAACGCTACTCCTATTGTTAGAAAAAATGATGTAGATTTATACTGTATTTATAAACAATGCAATCTTAATATTTATTTAATTTTAGTAGGTAAATAAAGGCAGTATTTATTTTATGATAATACTAAAATATTTTGTTTCCTAATGTAAAACATTACTAATTTATCCCTACATTACATTGTAATATACATAAAGATTTACTTTTAATAATCTTAAATATAATTTCATTATAATAGTACTATCTGGCACGAAGAATGAATTAATAAATAAATGTTAAAAACATTAAGTTTTGAAGTATAAAAAATCATAAAATAATAATTTACCATCATATTTAATAATAACTTAAAATTTGTTATATATTAGTAATCTTAATAACAGTAATATTTTAATTGTTTATATTTTATAGTTTACAAATTTGTATTTAAATCTAATATTAGAACATAAAAGTATGGTATTTATAAAATGCGAATTATAAATTTTATATATATTTCCTATAAATATTTTAGAAATTGTATATAATAATGAATAAAATAAAATTTTATTTTAAGTATTATTCATAGTCACTAATTTAAATTCAAAAATACTTCATAACTAGAAATTTATCCATTTATTTTTCAGAAATTCATATAAATGTATAAGTTCATGTTCTCTATACACTGTTTTACTTTACTATTTAAAGGTAAATAAACAAAAAATTTGCTTATTAACGAATAAAATACTCTAGGGTTCTAACAAAATGAAAAAGTTATTATTACATCTAAAATTTTCTAACATACAATTCATCTGTTAATATCAAATTTCGATTGGAAATAATTCAGTCTTATTTACTTGCGTTTTCTAACGTAACTAAATCATATTTTTGAGTTGAATTTTAATTGAGTTTAATAATTAAATAAGTATTCATTCTTACAAAATATAAGAATTGTTTCTCAAACTCATAATAATAAAAACTAAAATGCTATTTTAGTTAGTACTTTTAATATTAATACGAATATGATTAATTATTAAAACCAAAACATTCATATACGTAATACAGTAAATAAAACTGTATATATGAGATAATCCATACAATATGTTATACAAAGTACAAATAGTCTAATATTTATTTTCATAGTGATCTGTATGTACATAAATAATTTTTAACGCTGGAAATTTCATAAAAATGACATAACATAGTGTTATAATTTTTATGAAACTTCATATTTGTTACGTTTCATACACCTTTTTTACATTTATCTTAATAATAAATATAAACATGTTAAATGAAACATAATAAAAGGGTACACAAATATTTGTTGTTTTCCAAAATCTGAGAAAGTGACAAAGTATGTTACCATAGTATATACACTTGATAAATTATTTTATCACAATATGGAACGTCGTTGCAGTAGATTTGGACTGATCACTATTCGATTACACCCCAAATTTTTAACTGTATATATTATAGGCATACATACAAACTATATAAACTGTATTCACATTATGTCTGTGTGTTTGTGTATGTACGCACATGTGCTCTTATGCGCGTAGCTTTATATGGAGATTTTAGCAATGAGTAGAACTTCATTTTGTACAAATTATCTGCGCAATACATATTACAAAGAAATAATAAAAGATAATTTATAGTACTTCCATACTATCTATATCTATTCCAATATCAAGAAAGTCCTCTCCATACTCTTGGACATGCCTCTGAATAAGTGGATGCTCTGTATGATCAGGATCATCAGTCACGGGACTAGGAGGTGGATTAGTCATTGTACGATCTGAATCCACTGGCATTCTATCCATTCCCTCACCACGCCTTAATCTTGCTTCTTCTGCTATCTCTCTTGTAGAGAGTTCTGATTTTGTTAACAGGGCAGGAAGATCTTTCTCTGATCCATCTATAAAAATAATCATTTCATTAAATTAAGTTTCTCAAGAAGCATATTGTTATGATTTAAATGTAACAACTTACTTTCCAAACACTTGATTAATTCTTGAGCCTTCTGTCTCCTTGCAGCAGCATCAGCTTTTTTTTCTTCAGCATGTTCTTTTTTATCGTAATAAAAAATTTCCCTTATTTTTTCTTGAGGTATATATTTATCATTTTTTACTAACCATAAATAAACACCCCCCGCAGTTCTTCTTCGAGATCCATTCATTATTAACATACCACCTCCTTCTTCAATCTTTTTTGTTTTTTGGAAAAAATCAATAGCTTTTTCTTTACCAATTATATCTACAATTCTTCCTATGAAACACAGAAATTTAAATAAATATGTAGATATATATATTTTGCTACATAAATGTATGTACAAATTATCTACAAGTCTGTAGATATATATTTTTTTAATAGAACATTATAATAAAATTTAGTCTCACTAGAAAATAAAAGATTTTTAATGTTTTAAATAAAGTATAAGGCAAATTTTTATATACAATTTACATATTTCTTAGTAAATTAAGTAACTTTTTGTTGAAACATATTCAGAACAACATTCATATGTTGTAACAACCTGTAGCAAGGTTCTAATTTTTATACATAAATATCTGTTTATATCACAGTTGTGAACCTTGACTATGTGTTAACATTGATGTTAATCAAAGGAAATAGACGAAAGGTTAAAAGTACAATTGCAACTTCTTGTTATTTTAAAGAACAATATACTTATTTGGTTTAGTAAATGTTTAAGATGAACTGCATTTACTACAAGCAATTTTGGATCCATTCAATAAATGAATATGTAATATGCACTGTTGTAAACATGTTAATGTTTACTAATTTGGTTATTTTTGAGACCTATTTTTAAGCATAGCATTGTAAAGCATTGTAACCAGTACACAAAAGATATTAATGAACTATTTGAAAACACTATTGTATGAGAATTAAAATAATTGAAGAATCTGCATTAGAAAATATCTTGTTATCTGTAAAAGATACTAACATTAATATGTTAATATTTCATTATATTTTAATTTCTGCTATTTGAATTTATATCATTTAAAAGAACTTTATTCGTCAATTATTTTAGGTAATGCATTTCAATGTAAAAAAATTATATTTCTTACTGATTAGAAGATCTTTCTTCTCATTAAGTTTTGATGTTATATCTGTTGCAACATCTGCATCACTTGATTCAATTGTTGTACTTAAATCCGCTATTTTTCGTCCAGTTCCCTTTTGATTATCAGTACTCATTGAATTAAGTTTCTTTCCTAATCTTAATTTAATATTACTTCTGTCTGAGTTTGTTCTTTTATTTGTTAATCTTTTTTCGCTATCTTTTTCATCTTCTGAACTATTATTATTACGATGTCCCATATTCCACCTATCATTAGAAGAATAATGGTGTGGAATACTATAATTCTCAACACTGCGCTCCTGATTTTGTTTCTTTGTTACACCACACAATACTAAGTCTTCCGTTAAAGATTCTTCTTGCAACTGAGTGCACCATATTTTATATTTATCATTTTTTCCCTTCCAATTTTTGGTTAAATTCCTAGACCGTTTTAGTTTTAATTTGGGCCTTTTACTTCTGATATGTCCAGAATCAGAATCGGAATCACTTTCAGAATCCACAGAATCATCAGACTCATCACTGTAGCCCATTTTTACATGTTCCTCTTTGTTTAAAAATTCATGCGGTCTTTTTAAAACGTTATATGTTTCAATGTCACTTGCCTAAATACAAAAATTAATAACAATAAACATCACTTTGAAATAAACAGGTTTTTTATTTACCATTCATCAAATACTTTAAAAAATTTAAGAAACAAATTGTAAAGTACAAAAAAGTTATATAAGTAAATTAATACAATTTACATTAAACTAATTTTATTCGAATGTTAATTTTTAAATTAAAACAGAATTTCTTCATGGTTACACAGGTTAGCTCCTGTCAAACATGAAAGCATAAAATATCTGACCTCATCATCAATAACTTCGCCTTCCTCAAGTTCCACAGGTTCTGCTTCCATATTTTTCTTTTTCGAAAATCGTAAACTTTTCAACAATTAATTACTGCTTAAAATTACAGCCACCGAGTAACTCTCAACAAGCCTTTTTTTCTAATGTAATCTGACCGTTCGTTTTTCACAATACCGTCATTGTCGCCACTATATACTGCTCATATTTCAGTACCTTCCTAAGCATTTATTTCTATGAGTCAATTTGATTTTCTAAATAAATTTCAAACGAAGGATTAATTTAATGAAACTTGTGAAAACCATAGTTTGTAATATACATTTTAACTATATAATTTAAATATTTAATTAGATTTTATATTATTATCTTTTTAAATGAGTTAACTAACTTTTTTATAAATAAATAATACATATCGCATAACTGATCTTATAACAGAAACTTTAATCAACAAATTCTTTTAACAAATTTTAAATAGCAAATTATTCTTAAGATGCAATTGTATAAACTGTTTTATGTGTATTTTTTACTAAATGAATTAAAATTATTCGTTGCATTGAAGACCATGTTTCTCAACAGCGAATTTTGGTTCATTCTGCGCATATTAGCTCTAATTGGTTTAGTATACTCCGTAACCAAGGGTAACGCGCAAGCGTCCTTACGATGATCGTAATAGCGAAAGTATATATTTAGTAATCTTTTCTTTAGTATACTCTCCCAAATCATTACTCTATACGAGTAATCGTATATTTCTGTCTACTGTGTATATAACCATAAGATGAAAAATAAGTTCTAGAGCGACATTATACTAGTAGCAAAGAACCTCTTGAATGGATTGAATTTCCGCAAAATGAAAATGATCTTCTCTAGGATAAAAATGGTATATGTATATGTATATGCAAAGAAATATTATTCATTCTGAAGTTATGAGAATACAGAATTTGTATCTGTTTCAATTTCCCGGTCGTCGTCCTCATCGAGTAGTTATATCTACTCTTTTAGTAGTAGCTTGTTTTTCCTAGTCCTGTTGCTTAGTATACTCTCAGAGATGGCAGGGTTGTAACTATTTCTTTGCTCTGAACGTCAAGTAGATACGGTAGCGTCAAAATGATGTCCAATGTTATTTACGTATAAATAACTCATAATTCAAATGTATTTGTCGCATTATTTGAGGTGTATAATTTCTGAAAGCGTTGTACCTCATTATACAATATATAATTTGTTATAATAGATGATGATGTATTATCATGGAAGAACAATGTTTACACGTGCCTTAAAACAATTAAACAATTATTTTCAATTAACTTCTACACGTTATTTTCAAAATCGTAATTACAGTTTATAAACATGTTATAAAGTAATCTTAAAAATAACAATAGTGTATTGAATAATTATAATTTTTTAGTAATATTATATATGATTATATTTTACAAGTTTTTAAACTAGTTTATTTCAACAGCTAATGTAACCGTACTGAGTGCTACCAAAAATATGTGTAATAATCGTATAGTTTGGTTGGATATGGAAGTATGTTAATGTTATGCATAAAATATTTTCTATGATGCATTGACTAAATAATTTTATATACATAATAAACATTTCAGATGACTGGACTTGATATAAATAAAGATCACATTTTGGAGATAGCATGTTTAATTACAGATAAGAATTTACAAGTTATAAGTAAAGATTTTAATATAGTTGTACACCAACCAGATGAAATATTAAATAATATGAATGATTGGTGTTTACAAACTCATAAAAGAGTAAGGAACTTTAATGTTACATTTGATTGTACTTTGTTTTTGAGAACTAATTTTTTTATTCAAAACTTATGTATAGATTTAATATCTATTTAATAATAGAAATTAAAATATTGTTGTTATTCCTAGACAGGACTGATTGATGCATCGCGTTCAAGTAAAATCACAATACAAGATGCTGAACAAGCCTTGTTGGAATTTTTAAATTTGCATGTTGAGGAAAAAACATGTCCATTAGCAGGAAGTTCAGTTTATATGGATCGTATCTTTTTATATAAATATATGCCATTAGTCAATGATTATTTGCATTATAGAATCATTGATACTTCAACTATTAAGGAGTTAATTAGGTGAGTATTTTGTATAATTTCAAGCAGATTGAAGTACTGTATAAATTTCTTGTAGGAGGTGGAATACAAATATTCCGGAATTAAGAAAAGAACATGATCATCGAGCATTATCAGATATAAAGGAAAGCATAAAAGAACTAGAACTGTATAAAAAACATATATTTGATAGATGTATTAGAAATTGAAAGTTAGTGCATTTTATAACAATAAACTAAGACAAGTACAAAGAAATAATAATTTTCAATATACCTGCATTAATAAAAAAATAAATGATTACTAAATTTTTTGTGTCCTATAAAATTTCATTAACATTTGAATTAGTGTCACAACATGTATAGTACTTCCAAATACCAGTAGGTGCGCTGTAAGTCTGCAATGTAAATGTGCCCATACTACCAATATAACCTAAAATTAACTTTAGAACCAATCAAAACTAACATACTGAGAAAGAATGAGAATTGCGCGTTGCATGATTTTCACGTGGAAAAGATAACAAAGTAAATTGAATTTAAATATATTTTTGAAATTATGCATCTTCTGATTAGAATTAAAAATATTTGATAATGGCAGAGGTTATTTTAAGTTCTGGCGAAAAGACTTTTATTCTTCATGGAGTAGATGTAAGTTAATAAATTTCATTGTACAATAATAAAATATTTTGAACAATATTTAATCATATAATTTTGTAATTATCTTTTAAGGCAGACTTCAGAAATGATGGAAGACAAAGATGTGAATATCGATCAATAGAAATTGAAACAAAATTGATGCCACAAACTCATGGATCTTCAAGATTACGCATAGGAAATACAGATGTACTTGTAAGTGTTAAAGTTGAACTTGATTCACCTCACGCTGATAAACCTAATGAAGGAAAGTTAGAGTTTTTTGTTGATTGGTATGTAATATTATTAATATATTTATTTGTCGCAAACATTTATTTTCTGTTTCAAAGTAAAATATAAGCATACAATTCCATAGTTTTAATTCATTGGTTTTAGTTCTGCCACTGCAACTCCTGCATTTGAAGGAAAAGGTGGAGATGATTTAGCAACTGAAATAAGTAATATTTTAACAATTGCTTATCAAACACGTAATGCGTTTGATTTAAGAACATTATGTATTTTACCAAGCAAAAAATGTTGGAAAATATTTGTTGATGTTTTGGTAACTAAAAATAATATTTATGGGAATAATCAAAAATTTTCTAAACAATATTTTTAAAAATATAATATTGATGTATAACACAGATTCTTCAGTGTGGAGGTAATCTTTTTGATACAGTGGGTGCTGCAGTTAAGGCTGCATTATATAGTACAGAAATACCAAAAATCACAGCTGCAACTCTTGATGGTGGAGAACCAGATATCCAATTATCAGATGACTTATATGACTGTATTCAATTAGATACAAGTAATTATCCAGTCATTGTAACATTGTGCAAAGTACGTTTTTATTAATTCATCTGGCTTTACATTTTGTTACCTTCACAAGTCTTACAAAAATGCATAATATACTTAAAAGAAATAAGTTTTCATATATTCTTTTTAAATTTCTCTTCATAGATTGGTGATAATTATATAGTGGATCCAACTTCAGAAGAAGAAGTATGCAGTGCAAGCAGTATAGTTATGTCTGTATTACCAAATGGTAGAATATCGTCTGTGATTAAGCTGGGTTATGGAAGCATTCAACCTAACACTTTCAAGAAAATGTTAAAGGTAATAACATTGTCTCCTACTAGTGCAGTATTTATAAATTTAACAAAATGCATAAATTATTAGGAAAAACTGCAAAGATAGAGAATATATTATTCATATAACAATTAAATATGCTTTTAGACTGGACAAAATGTAGGATTGCAATTAAATGAAGACCTTATGAAAGCTCTAAAAGAGGAAGATCAACTTGGGCGACAAAGACAGATATTTGGATTCCTTAAATAAATAAATAAATAGCTATGTATATAATTCAGTCTTAAATATTTTAATCACCCCTGCTACCACCACTTAGCATTATGCACACCAATAACCTGACATTCTATATAATATTAATAATAATTTATCAAAGTATTTCAATTCCCCTTTATAAATTTTGCAATGTTTAATTATACAAGTGTAATTATCTTGTGTTATCATATTTCAATAAAATATTAAAAATTGGTAAGGTCAGCCATTACATCATTCAAACCAAATTGCAAGTTTAATTTCTTTTAATTATGTTCCTATATATACTATCAATACTTTTAAAATACGTCATTTGTAACAGTATTTAAAAGTTGTAGAGCTTTATGTTTCATGAGACTTTTGTGGTACCTACAACAATATTGGCAAGTAAACTGTTCATAAAATAACTGAAATGTGTACAAACACATAAAATATTTGATTTTTAGTATTATTAATGTATTTTTAATATTATATTATGTACATTCAAATGATAAATTATAAAATAAGAGTTATTAATCACTATATATATTGAATTAATCTATTATATTTATGACTATTTCTAAAGTTCATTCTCACAATATCTATATAGGAGACTTTTCAAAGCCAAATGTAGCATATTCATTAGGTTTCTTTGGTCCCGTAATCTTAGGAAATTCTGGAGTTCCTGGAAATACAGTCTCACGGTCTCTCATTACTCTCCAGCCAGATTGACGCATCCAGGTCTAACAGAAGGATTTATGAGTTTTGTATTATACTTACTTTTAAAATGTTATACCTTTTATGTATAGTAAAACAAATTAATACATACTGCTGTATTATATCTGTAGTAATACCATCCACCATAAATCACAAAGAGACCTATTATACTCCTTCCTAGTAAAGTACGTATAACATATGCAGCGCAATTACCCTACAAATAAATATATTGTATAACATTGAAAAAATGTTTTATAATATTAATTTGTTCTCTTATGTATTTCTACAAATTCTCTTACCACCATAGGAGTTATTGCACTTTCAAATTTGTTTAAAGGTGCCATGTATAATCTTCTTAAAGGATTATAATATTCTTTATTAAAATTTTTGGGTGTTACTGGTTCCTCTGGTGCTAGTTCCAGACTTTTGAGAAATTTTGCTCTATATGCACGTTCTTCAGCTGTCATGCCAATTAAACGTTCTCTTTCTCTGGCCATACGGCCACCAAGTGTAACTACATTTACACCACCGCTGTCAGAGGATGCCATTGTAAATGATTTCTGTAAAAGATATAGATATTAAGTGACAATGAATATATATAATATGAAACTGAATATAAGAATGTATTTATATATCTATATGTTTCCAAATTGCAAGCATGTTATTAGAATATAAAATATTAAAACATATTTATAACCTATATGTAACTTATATTATTGTCAATAAAAATAATAATAGTACAAAACGATAACTTTTTAGGTACAATACATTATTAGACATATAAAACATATCATTGTAATTAACCACGCTTAAAAATTTTTTTAAACAAACCTTTGTCGTTCTATAGAGGACTTCAAATGTTACGTCACAAAATTATGAGAATGAACTGTCCACATAACCTCTATACAAAGTAGAGCCATCTAACATTTTGAGATATTTTTTAAATTCTCGACTGTACCAACTAGCGACACTTCGTGCCGGTTCTTTTGATATCAGTGTTCGAAATCACATAACATACGGCTATGTTCTTGATTGTGATGAACGTATCACTATTTAAATTTAAAAAACACAGACAATTTTTATATTATACAATTAATCATAATTCATTATTCATGCGTTGAAAGATAAAATAAATGATTGTTAATCAGGAAAAATAATAGATGTTAAATTCGTAAATTCTTTTATTTCGAAATTTAATAATTTTTATCCATAATAAGTACATAAGTTTCAGTAATTATTTGTGTTAGTAATATCTGAATAATAAAGTTTTACGAAAATTTTAAGAGGTTTTATTTACAACGTTGATAATAATAACAATTATTACTGCTATACAAATTTTCTAAAATTTAATTTTATTTATATAATATTACATGTAATATAAATACGAGTATTTTCTATAAATTATATCGATCTAATCTTTGCGTAGTATATTTTGTATCGCGTTTTTCGCCTTTTGTACACCAAGCCGAAATTGTCCATATTCTGGACGAATTCTCATTCCACGGTAATAGTATACAAGACTCATTTCAAAATCGCCAAGATGATACAAAGCTTCCGCTTTACAATATATTGCTTTAGCCATATTAGCATTTTTTAATTTATGTTGTAACGCATTCTCAGCATCTTGCAATGCTTTCTCAGCCTCTCCGAGAAGAAGATGACACTTACTCCTTGCAATTAACGCGTTGTTGTCGTTTGGTTCCAATTCCAAAGCCTAATAAGAAAAGAATACATAATACATATAATTAAACCACATGCATATACAAGTATTTTATATTCAGTATTAAATTTTAACGTTATAAATATTCAAAATTCTCAAGTTTTCAGATTTTCAAATTTCTATGACATCAAATTTTTGAATTTCCAAATTTTCGAATTTTTAAATTTTCACACTTCCCAATGTTCAAATCTACAAATTTAAATTCTCGAATTTATATTTTCCACATTATCAAACTTCCAAATACCTACATTCTTTAATTTTCATATCCTTAAATTTCTAAATCCTTAAATTACAAAATCACAAATTTTCTAAATTATAAATGTTCAAATTCTCAAATATACAAATTTTTAAATTCCCAACTCTGATATTTACAATTTTGGAATTGCTCATTCTCCATATTTCTATATTCCCAAATGTTCGAAACAATAAGCTATATAATACGTGGAGTTCTAACGTGAACCCTACAACATAGCATAAAATGCATAATCACAACGCACGAGCATAAAACGCATAGCGATATAAAGCATTGCTGTCTAAATGCAACCCATTACTGACAAAAATTCTAGTTATGTCAATGATTAGCATCTAAATTGCGTAAAAAGCAGCGCAACCGAAATAAGAAGAATATATCTTAAATTAAAAATGAACTGCATAAGAAAACGAAATACATTAATAAGTCATTTCGATTTTAGGAGGAGCACTAATTAAAAGATGTGAACAATGAAAACAAGTTGAAGAAACCTTATTAATACAATTCATAGCGATTTTAACATCCCCGAGGCGCATTTCACGCAATCCTAGAGCCAACACCGCGGTCGGTTCAGTGTCTTCGGCAAATTTTAAATTTCGATCTTGCTTCTGTTTCATTTTCAGTGATTGTTTGATATCTTTGGTACCCATATTCACCGCCGCAGCTCGATCTTTGTCCGTGTACACTTCTTCGTGACGGCGAGCACCGTTGTCCTGTCGGCGTCATTTCTTCTTCTTCTGAATTTTCATTTCAGTTTCGACGGACGTTGTATTAGAGTCTTTCTTTTGCTCCTTCTTGTCGGTTTTCTTCTTCCTCTTTTTGTCGCTGACTTGACTTTCTTTATTGACATCCTCGGAGGATGTAGCGAGACAGATGCCTAAAGAAGGAGACTGATCGTTCAAATTTTCTGGTTCTTCGGATTGCTTCGAACTCGAAGGGCCCTCAACAGGTGCTCGCACGTAACTTTGCAAGAGATCGTGATGATGAAGAGCTGGATTTAGTATGCTCATAATCTTAGAGTTAATGGCGTCTGTGACCGTCGATTCTGACGCTATCTCGGTCATTGCGTAAAATTTCTTGTGCTTGTAATTTAAAATTGATGTTCACTTTTTCGTTGAAAGCGAATTTTAATTTACGCAAACAGTATGATAGATGAAATGAATGCGTTTATATCGATTCTGTATAAATCTAATAATATAATGTGTACGATTTTTGAAAAATTTTAATTTATATTAGTTTAATTGAAAGTTGTTGTAGTATGATCACTGGTACTTTTTACAAGCAAAAGTTAAAAGGAAACACTTATCGCGTTCTATTCACAAGACTGTAAGGTACTTTTGTGTTTTGCGTGCGGAATAAACGTGTTGTTATCGACACCTTCGTCAGATGGGTTGTTTCCTTAGAAACAGTCAACAATGCGGGCATATTTAGCACAAAATCGTTGTGTAGAAACGATCATACGTGTAGAATATAATTTTAAACAGTTATTAGTTGTTGGAGGATTGGTTGGGTTATTCATATAATTCGATAGTTGAGCATAAATAAAGAGTAACTATAAATAATTTAAAAAGGTATTAAAACCCTCATATATTTTGTTAAGAAAAATTCACAAAAATATTCTAAGAAGTTAATACAGTAGCAGGTACACACTTTTTGTGCTTTGGTTACCAAATTATTTTGCTTTCAATTCAGGGTAAAATTTGATTCTTGATTTATGTATTTGATTATGTATAAAAAGTTGTATTAATTTATAATTTTACGAAACTGCAAAAATTGTAAAGAAGCAATGAAAAGTATGGGTAAATTCTTAGAAATTTATTAGAGCTAAAATGAGTATCTTAGAGATGCAATAAATATTTGTTTCCTTTGTTAACATATACAAAATATTAATAAAGTTACTTGTATTAAGTTAAATATTATTAAAAAAGAAATTTGTAACGAAAGTAATAATACATTTTCTATTTCTATTATTTCATCTCCTTTTTTATTATTAAACTACGTAAAGTACTTATTGAAAAACGTAAGTGTTATACGAATAAAAGTATTTTTTATTGAAGAATAATTATGAAGTATTTATTACAAAATTTGAAGGATATATCTGTTGCAGTTACTGATATGTTTGAATAGTAGTGTAATTCATTTATAAAATTATTAATATGTAACATTTCGACTTCAAGGGAGGACTCCAATCAACAGGTCGAAGAAATCAATTATCGTGAGTTGAGTAATGTAGTAATTAGAACGTTCTTCTAAATTAGAATAATGCAAAACGATTTAAATTATTTTTGTTCCGATGTAAACGTTTACATAAATATTTTCATATTTAACAATTTTATCCGCTCATTTTGTCAATTTTACTATTTTTACGACGATTTGAGGCTAATTATTTCCGTACATTTTTAAGAAAAGAAAATATTCTTGATGTTCTGATTATCAATAAATAACATAGCCTTCTAAAACTATAAAAACTCGCATGTCTTATATTTGTTTAAAAGATTTATTCACTGACTGTTATTTGTAGCTTACTAATATTTTCTTTTCCTGTTTATAAGGATTAAAAGTATCGTCAAATTTTCACTGTTTCCAAAACCGACTCGAAGTTTTTTTATGATTATCGAAAATTAAATTTACGAAATTTAGTTGAATTATTTCATTGTATTAATAAGGTTTACGTCAGTTAATAAAGTAATCAGGTTGAATTGGTGAAATAGAAAGTTTTTATCAACTAAATAAGGAATTAACGATAAATATGTAATTATCAATTTATTAAAATATGATATACAATGTACAATAAAAGATGAAAATATAAAAAATTATGTTAAATATTGATAAATTATGAATATACGATTTACATACTATGTCAATAAGATTTATTTATTGATTATTTTTGCACTAATTGACCTTAAATTACTAAAAATGATAAATTAAGCCAAATTTTTAATGACAAAGTGTAAAATAAAACTAATGTTAAGTGCAAAATATATTGAATGACTATTATTAATTAATAGCTAAGATTTATTTATTTATAACTTACTTTATCATACAGATACATTGCTTTATAATAATTTTCGTTTTTTACGTGAGCCATCGCTTCATTTACTAACAATCTCTTTTGAAATGAAACACATTTTATTTGCGATTTTACTTTTCGATGGTTTACCATATTTAATCAAAACCTATAATATATTTCACCACTTGAATATCAAATTGGTTCTCGTACTTAAACTAAAAGATATTTAAAAGATATCGTAATACACGAGAAGATATTAAGAAAATATTTGACGAATTGCAAAAATAATTTAGTAATTACACAACCAATTTTTTTAATAAAAAATCACATACTAGTAATATAATTATACAGTAAATTTAATTAATTTCATGAAACAATCTCTATTGCTTCAAACTATCTCTATATAAATTATAATTTGGTAAGAAATAATTAAGTAAAGATAGAAATAATATTATACGTGCAAAAAACAATTAGCAACAGAAAATTCACTAACTACTGTTCTAAAAATTATTATAAATACAAATAACTACAGACTACAAGTTGTAAAAATTATAAATCAAAGTTAATTATTTTTAAGTAAACGTTTAACTTCCAAACATTACAGTACATTTTAACAAACAATTTCGATTTCTATATTTTTCGATGGATGAAGTTTGCACTTCAGCAATTAATTTAATTTTAATTAATAGTTACAAACGGGAATAAATAATTAATCTACGCAATGATTAATAACATTTTTTTTATTAATAACAATTATTTAACATATTACTTACCCACGGACTAGTTCTCGTGTCAAAAAGTAATTCAAGTAGACATATTTTTATATTCCGCTGTTTCGACCTTTACGAAAAGTCTCTGGGCTATCAGATATCATAACTTTCTTGTACTATCTTTACGATCAGAACTTTTCTGTCCATACTTTTTATACTGTCTCCCTACTCCAGGTAATCAGGACTAATCAATATGACAGTAGTAACAGGGGACAAAGATAACGGATTTCTTTTGTGACTTCTTTCTATGTCGGCCTACCTTGATGTAAATGTCAATAAAGAAGTTGATCATATTACATTTTAGAATATACATATATCTAACATGTGCATACAATTCAACTATCCCTCCAAAATTAAATTAGAATGCATACTAACAATAGAACAAAACTTTTAGAAGTTTTAAATTTTCTCTTTTACTAAAAATATGTAAAGATATAATTAAATATTTATTTATATAAGTATTTACGTATTCTCACATTCTAAAATTACTCTAATTGGTTGAAATATCTTTAAAAATAATTTTAACATTCAGAATTATTTCTAGAGTGGTTTTTGAATAATTATAGCATACATCAATTTTATTATTTTATTGAATTATAAAAAAATCAATAATGATCAATAACGGAGATTAATTGGTTTTCAGTGAATAACTGCTGATATCAAAAAGTTTGACAGGCTTCTAATCAGTAAACTGTTATGAAATTAAGTTATTTAAATAAAAAAAATGTATTTTAATTTTGATAAGAACAGAACATTTTTCTTATATGAATAAGATGCAACTTCATGTAAAATATAAATATTTAGAATTTGATAATTCTCAAATTGTTAATTATAATAAATCATATACTTATATTTAACAATATACTACATAACTGTATATACTTTTATACAGATAATTATTTTATTTACATTAAATTACATGCTTTTCTTATTACTAATGTAATTATTCTAGTTAATTCTACATGTAATTATGTGCGACGGATGTTAAAAACACATTATTGTGGAGGTTTCCAAGGTTCGATTTTTGGTTTCGTAGTACTATAAGGCATGTAAGCTTCATAAGTTCCAGTCATATTTTCTTTATGATCTGCCATCCATTTATGTTTTGGACGTCCTGGATCTTGGTGTGGAAGTAAGTCTGTTTTATAATGTAACCATCCAAACCATTCTGCTGGAACTTGAGAACCATCGTATTCCATACCTACTCTCTCTGAATATACAACCCATCTGTTACTACCTAAAAACAAGAAATTGGATTATATCTTCGATAACTCTCAAACTTAATTTGCCTTTCAGTAACAAATTGACACACCAGTGAAAAATTAATATAGTGACAAAATAAATAATTAAACTTAAATAATCATTTATTTTCACTTCATTTATTTTGAACATAAAATGAACTTGATTTTCTACCTTACCATAGAAATATGAGTTATTTTCATAATATTTATTTCCATATTTATCCTCGCCTACTAGAGTTCCGCTTTTCAACTCATCCATTCTAAAACATTTGAAATATTAAAGTATTAAAATTGTTATAAAAATTAAACACTTATTTTATTGTTGTACTCAAATATTTAAATAAATAGTAGCAACTCTATTCTATTATTAGGTTTGTCAGCATAGCAGAAAATTATAGTTAAAATAGTAAAACAGCAATAATCATATTTTGTTCATATTATGTATGTAATAATATAATTACCTGTACAGAGTACGCACAGAATTAACGAGACCTCCATGTTCCTTTATTATTTCAAAAAGTTTTACAATTTTATCCAGCCCTAACCACTTCGCCATGTTTGTTGCTATATAAAACCATCAAATAGGTCTACAATTGCATAACCTCTATAGAATTTGTACTTCAACATTAAATTATAATTATATATTATTTATGAAAAATGGATATATTTTTGGAAAATATTATGCTTTTTGAAACTAATTTTATAAAATTTGAAAATAGTCCAAATTTAATTTTAATTCAATTGAAATTAATTTTGTTTACATTTTTCGATTTAAATAAATTTTATATCTTTTTTTATGTTAATATTAAAAATAAAAATAATAAATTTACAAACATTTACAGTAAATTTTAATATTTTGGAAATGGATCGCGTTCTTGGAAACTAACCTTCAAACTGTTGCGCGGGAATATTTAAATGTTTAATTTTTCTTTCATTCCACTCTTATAAAAATGCTAAAAATAAATTTATTTTGATGAAGACTTATTTACAGTATTAATATAAATAAAATTAAATATATTTTTCACTATATTATGTAGTGAAGTATTGGTTTTTGTAATAATTATTAAAGAAAAAAATATTAGTATTAAATATTATCATTAGCAAAATTGTTTAACAACACTTATACTTTAATCTGTGAAAAATATCTGTATAGTTAATAATAAATTTAATTTTATTGAGCTACAAAAATTATAATTACATAATCTCAGAATTTTTTGAAATTATACCAAAATTATTATATAATCTAAAAATTATATCGATGAAGTTATCAATATATTGTCACTTGAAAATAGTAAAAAATATTATATTTTTTGAAATGGAAAATAAATGAGGTACTATAATAGTAACTGTGATGCAAAATCTAACCTTTAATCATGACGTTTATTTGCAAGAAATGGTAAAAAACTTGAAGACAAAATATACTCGCGAAGATATATGCAATCATTGTATTCGATTATCGCGTAGACGTTCGTACATAGGGTCAAGGTTTAATAATATCGTGCATTGATCAGAATATCATTAAGTTAATTATTAATCCATTGGTGAAGGACCATTTGAGATTATAGTTTCATAGAATGTATAATTTTCCAACATACTACGATACTAATTCTATTCAATTTCTATTAAATTTCAATTTTCTACGTAGTTCAACTTATATATTTCTCTTCAATAGAAATTATAAATTGTAGCTATTATTTAAATTTTAATCATGATCGCAGTAAATTTAGAATTATATCATTCTTTTATTTTATCGCAAGTTTCATAGTAATTGATGAGAATAATAATACAATAATTTGTAAAATACGTGTAAAGAATATTTAATGATTTTTAAATACCTTAAGTTTCTGTTTTTATAAATATTCCAAATTCATTAGTACGTAATTGAATAATTCGTATTTATGTTATATTACAAATTTTCTAGAAAATCAAAAAAACACAATGTCGGAACCATTAATCATTTTAATTTAACTATCCACGATATTAAACAATACAAACCGGAATACAAAATAAAAAACCAGTATGGAAACAATAACAGTCGAAAAACGAAAAAGCAAAGGTGCCAGAAACAGTTTGAAAGAAGAATCGGATGAAAAGGAAGAACAAAATAACAAAAACGAGAATGAGCCGGCAGACGAAAAACCAAAAACCAATAAAAAAGCAGCGGCAGATTTACGAAAATTGCTGTTTGCTAGCGTCGATCCTAATCATAGAATTCTAATGTGGTGGGAAACGGAACATGTTAGATACGCGTTAGTTATCATTTTTAAAAATACTAAAATCCTCAAATTACAAAATCTTCGAATTCTTAAATTCCTATATTTTCAAATGGTCAAATATTTAAGTTCTCGAGTTTATAAACTTTTAAATTTCAAAACTGACAAACACACAAATTTTCAAAATTCCAAATTGAGGAATGCTCATACTTTCGAATTTCCAAAGTAAAAAATTTTCAAATTAAAAAATTTGCAAAGTCAAAAATTCCCAAATTGAAAAATTTTCAAATTCTGAAATTCCAAAACATAAAACTTCTCAATATCAACAAATCAAAACTTCACAAACATCAACGATAAAAAATTAAATATCCGAAAGTAAAATGAATTCAATGTAATCGAAATTATTCCATGGTGACTGCAGTATAACTTGTTAGTTTATTTCGAAACTGCAAAGCTCGAGTGTTAGGCTAGAAATGATACATTTCGAGTTTGCAACTACTACTTTAATAACACCGGAATATTTATTTTAGTAATTTTTTCCAGAATAAATTACCCTCCGGTAAAATCACGGTTGGAGAAAGTAATGGAAAGTCATGTAGTTCGACTAACGGATTATCAGTACATGAAAAAACTTGCAGCCAATCTCCATGAGGATCATGTAGAGCAACAGAGAATTCGTATCGAGGGAAGAAAGTTGGCGGCTCCTTCCATTATTAAACGTTTATTGGAAATATCTAATAAATCGTTATGTGAGGTGATAAGAGATAACAAACGTAATAAAATTAAAATGTACATGTGAACCGGAGTGTTAGAACTATGTTATTAAATGTGAGATAATATACGATAGAAGTTGAATATGACTTATAAGTATGCACTGGAAATCGCTGCAAATAAACTGATTTATAATACAAGCAATGACTGCATTACCCAACAAACTTCATTATCTTTGTCGCATAACTTTTCTATTTTAAACAAAAAATACATTTTTCAACTTTTAGAAGTGATAGTAAAGTAGCAGTAAATAATGTAGTATGAGTACAAGAAAGTTTTTGCTAAAAGATTGACAATATTAGTGGTTCGGAATAATTGTTATAAAAGAATTTTCAATGTTCAAGATATAAAACTAATTTGCCCATTTTCAACGTTTGGGTGAAAATACGTATAATAATAACTAAGTTTCAGTAACTTTTGTACATTGCTCTGACGCATTTACACTGCGAAACAGAAATTATGCAAATTACTACCTATTTAGCGATAATTATCTTGTATGGAGGTTTTTATTTCATTTTTAGAACTGAAATGATCGAGATAATTATTGTGCTGCAATAAATAAATAAAAAATAAAATATAATCACGAATACTACTTGAATAAAAATATGTCCGGTCTGTTAAATAATTTCCCACAAGCTATGTTTTTATGTGAACGAGATAGACGACGTACAAAAAATCCTTATGTGGCTAATAATTTTACGGAAAATCAAAAATAACCAAAAATAGTTCGCAAATATTACATTATGTATTAGTTCCATAATAAAAATAGTTATTAGAAAATTTATACCGTAGAAAATTCTATAAAAAAATGTAGTATAAGATTTTTTCATGGAAGTATCCATTTTCTTCAACTCCTTACAAATTTTCGACCTTCATAAATATTTCACAACGTACAGTATTAATTGCAATTAACCGGTCATTTATTATAAAAATAACTTATGATTTGAGATACTACATACACGATGTCACCTAATTAATGTCTTAATAAAAAATGAGGTAATTCTGCAATAGAAAATAAGACGAAAACCTAGAATATTTTTGTGTACGAGTCTTTAATAAGTCTAGACATTTACGAATTCAGTACATTTTTTGAACATCATTGTATTCGATTATTATTCAGTTTCATTGGTGTCCGTTACTTGAACGAACAGGTTGTAAAAAACTCATAAGTAACATTATATAATTAACATTTGTGACATAGCACTTGTTCGCTTTAAAAAGAAACATATGACAGCAAGAAACGTTCGATAAAAATAAGAACGCACTAGTCAAGTCTACTATATCATTAAAATAATTAGAGTACGCGTCAATAGCAGCGAAAGCGTTAATCACACTCTTTTAAAATATCCTTGATAGTTTTATAAAACTGACCATTCTTCAACAAAGTACAATTTCTGTACATAGTACACGTGTCTATATTTTGCGGTATAAATTTTATTAAACGCTCTTTTTCCATTTTTTGTCAAAGTCAGATTTCTCAATGATGATTTTTTCTTTAACTGGAATTTCTACGTATATATCGTTATTGATTCCGTGATTCACTGTTTCTACAATTTCTACTTCTGTAAGTATAAAATTATTAGTAAGTATAAGTTGTAATATGTAAGTTTATTCTTAGATTTATTCATTCTACCTGCAGTTTCCTCTTGCCATGGCACAGAAGATTTCCACGAGTTGAATAACTTCAAAGGAATTTTTATCTTGGGCTCGGGAACGTATTTGTATCCGTAATCTGACCATCCAACAGTCTCGAGATGATCGCTAAAAATTTTTTTATTAAATAATATCGGGTCATTTTGTAAGCAATTAATTTTCTAAAAGATAACAAAATAAAATTGTGCCGAATGTCAATTATCTGATACATATCTTTCTATAAGATCAGATAATGTCACATTGAAAATTTACCAGTGTCCATTGCAATTGTAAACAATTATTGTTAATTATTATTACAATTATAAATTCCAACCGTCGTAAAGAGATAACACTCACTGACGATAAAAATCTTTTAATTCTCAATGTTTGTTTTCAGTACATAAAAAGAAAACTTCATATGGCGACGTATCACTGGTTTCATTTAAATGAATGTACAAATATAACTTCATTAAAAATTCAAATGTTAAGTTTGCTTTAAGCTTAATATAAGTAGGTGTACGTAACGTCGCCATGTAAGCGTTTAGAACGTTGTTCTTTTTAAATAATTATTTACTGACAATTTTAAATGTATAATATATTTTGAACTTTTATCTAATGTTTGACATAAATTGATAAGTGTAGAAATGATTTAAAACTAAAATAGTAGAGTTAAATTGTATACACTGTGTACACAATTTTTTTACGATCTAGAAAATTTACAAAACTCCATTGCAACGTGTAACTAAGTTATATTCCACAAAAATGGAATACCATGGAATAAATAAATATAATTCTTTGTATTATTGCATTCTATTTGATTTAATTAATTTCTTTTAATATTAAACTTACTTGTAAATATTTTCTAATTCGTATTTTTTGGGTGCTATTACCGGCGGATCGGATGGCAGTATCACTGGGTAATAATGAACGTGGTAATGATGTATGTCATACGGATTTTTCTTCGCCTCTTTCTTTGCCTTCAGCGAATGTATGAAATCACTCACAACCTTCTTAGGGCTGCAATATAAATCATGAGTGTATTCTATTTCTTTGATTAAACACAAAAATAGGAAAACAAGGTTCGATGATTCGTATTATAAAATTAAGTGTAAAAGACCCCTTCAATGAAACATTAATGGAAGAAAACTTGAAGGTACTTACTATTCGAAAAAGAATCCTTCAGACGCAGTAATGAGTAATGCCATTAAAAGTATGGCAACCTGAAAATTATCAAGATTTAATTACATTAAGTTTAAAGCATAATTTATACGCGAAATATTTATAAAATTGTGTAACTGTTTAAAATTGAAACACTCGACAGTATACTGAAAGATCTGATATTCATATTTTGATGTTTACATGAATTATAAAACACATATGTATTATTCTTAATGTACGTATGTAATGACAATTTACTTGTAACAATAGTTTCATTTCCATGATGTAATGTTAATCTACAGACTCGGTAGTAAACTGAGAATTTCAATGTACCACCTTTCCTTTATATCTACATACTTAGTTACTCTCTTTTTCACCAGCCTGAAGAGAAATTCCATTTTGTTTCATTTTTCGTGCAATTTCCAGTTAGACCGTCGGCATTACTTATCGATAGATATCATTAGTTGATCAAATCTGCTTTGACATCCGTTGCATGAAAGGAAATGTCGATAAACTTGGTATATTTCAGAAAACTTTTGTTTATCGTTATAATTATCTATTCAACATTATTGAAATGCAATTTATATTGACTGCCAATGATTTTTGTACTTTTTCAACTTTTTATAATTTGTTTAGCAACTATCTCTAATATCAACAACTTAGAAAGAGTTAATTACATGTAGGCAGGAATAAAAATTGATGTAATGGATTTATAACTTTATTTTTCGTAAACATACAAATCTAATTATTTGTGTAGACATTTAATAAATTTCAATAGTTTAAGCTTAACTGCTTAAAGAAAAGCAATAATTTTCTTCGCAGGAAAACAAGAGTTTTAAACACTTTCTTTGTGACGATAAAAGCTCTCAATCTCGAGTCCCTTTGCGTGTTAGTTTAGAACTTTAACTTTTTTATTTCAATAAAAAATTAAAATGTCTTGAAAATGGTATTAACAAGATCCCCATAATTACGACACGCATAGATTAAACAATAATTAACCTACTAATTCGACGATTTTTCATTAAAAAGTAATGTAACTTTTACGCTTGAGATAAGATAAGATTGATATTGTCGCAGTAAACACAAATATATGCAAATGTATTTTGGTAAATGTAATACTCTCTACTGAAAAACAGGTCAAATGTGTTAATTACCAGATTAATGTGTTAATTACGTTTCAATCGGTAATCCTGACACCTGTAAGTCTATTTATAGATTCTCAGTACAGAAGGTATTAATATAACATTCAAAATAATTTTCGCTATGTCTAGCTGATTTAATCGATAAGGAAAGAAATATAACGACATTCTTCTAGTTGTAAACCAGTAAAGTTATCAACGTCATTCGGCACAGGCATTTGATGTATAAAGCAGTGGACAGGGGAAAGTACTAACTTTTAAAATTCACATTATACCTAAATGTTACTATGGTTGTGTAAAAATATTTATTTGACCTGCTGATTTCACTCAAATACATTCATGCTTTTTAATAACCCTATACGACAATAATTTACACTCTTTAAAATAATTATAGTAATTAACTGACTCTGAGTGGAGAAACCTAATCCAATAATGATATTTCAATTAAAGTTAACTATACAACTTTTTAAGTGCAAGAGAATATTTGAAAAAAATAATGTAGGTAGTATTTAGAAAATGATAAAAATGTAAAATATAAAATTAAGCTGAAATTGTCATTTTATCAATGGTCGTTTAATTCCAAAGGCAATGTAGACAATTATTATATTAAAAAAGCAATTTTTTTTTATTTTAATTTATAACTATAAATTATGCACAAATTTTAATAAACTTGATTATTTTGTGTATTTCATTGTATAAATCATCTACTTAAGTAGCACTTAAAAAAATAAAATAAATCGAAATCGCGTTGAGTAAACAAAAATTTGTCCTTTCGTTTATTAATTATCTTATCCTATTATTAATTATTCAATCACATGACATCCATTAAAATACCAGAGTAAATATAGATGTTACCTTACTGATATTAAAATCAAAATATAATAGCTTTATATTGTACTATACTCAAGTGTTACATAAAAATCTAATTTAAAAGTTTTTTTTATTATAGGGTACAAAGTTGCAAATTTTTATTTTACTATAGCAATAAAGCAGCAGTCTAAAGTTCAATGTAAAAATTTAATGACCTTTTCATTTCTTTGTGTACTAGATGATCTTTTATTGTACACAGCCGTAATTTCAATAATCGTTGATTTAAAACTAAAAAATTAGAGAAAGAAAACAAGAGAAAATAAAATGAATCTTTATACGTCAATCACACGTAGTAAGTTATCGTACAATAAATTCTTAATAGGATCGTCATAAAGTTTATCAAACTTTCATACAGTACTTCGTCTTCTTTTTTTTGAATTACATAACAAAAGTCGTTTGACGTTTATAATCAACATTTCACACTGCGCTCTTGGATGTAGTTAGCGAACATAAATTTAAACTTCCACGTCACTATTTTATTTATGAGAATGCGTTTATACGCTGCGTTAAATCGACCTTTTAGCTGCACTTTTTGCGATTTTCAAATCAATTCATTCAAGGAAGTGTTAATCGCAGTAAAATAAATCCTTGAATTATAGGTTTACATTTTTAATTCCAAAGCGATTAAAACACTTTTCTCCACGGATTTACGACTGAACACGTGCTAAAAAAAGCGCTAAAGCGATTTATCAAAATGATAGTTCACAGGTGACTTTTCTTCGAAATATGCTGACTTTCCTTTATTCTCTTAGAGAAAGCTTCACGACACGAAGAATGTGAATTTTTTTATGAAAGATCGTTATTTCTAAACCGGTTTTGCTTTTGATTTTTCGTGTAGTGCGATTTACTGATCTGTACTTGAAATAGAACTGCTTGCTTCATACGTGCCGTTTTTTACTAGAAAACAGAAAATATAGCTTCAAGTTCTCTAGGTTTTTCAGGAAACAAGAACAAAATTTAACATAATAAGTGCATGGTAACTACAGAAAAAAAATTTTAAATATAATCGAAAAAAAATAAGAATATTAATATTTTATAAAAGTATAAATTTAATTAAACTTACAATTAAGGAAGTAATTAATATAATCTTTAATTATAAAATATCAATTCGTAAAAATTGCAATGAAGGATTAATATAAATTTTTAATCGTACGATACTGGATTAAACAATAAATTTTAATCTTTGATCAAATTAAAAGTTGAGTTTTTATTCGTAATTAGACAAAATTTAATTAATGAATTAATTAAAAGAAAAACCTTGATGACTTTGACATTTTCTACACTTCAATGAATTATTTATAAATTTGACTAATAGATAAACCGACGTAATCAGATATAATTCTAACTTAACATTACATATATTATTCTGTAACATTTCTTAAACATAAAAATCGAAATGGTCAACAAAAAAAATAATTTGAATTTATTAATTTCAATGTTTGCTAGCAGATGGCGTGCCCGATTGCAATATCCGCTGGCAAGCATTCGCGAGATCTCGTATTGTTATATATTTTTCAGTAAGTATAATTCAATAAATGAGAGAGCATTGTGCAAATATTTTTCGCGAAACGTTTATAAAAGTAATATAGTATTTTGTGATATAAAATCGCTAATTAATATTGAGTAGGGTGTGGAATTCCTTGAATGTGTTCAAAGTGCGTAGTTCATCGTTTGCTTCCAAACTTCCTCTTACGAAAATTACATTCCTATATAAACTACAGTATCGTGTTACTGAATGAGAGAAGGTTGTAATATTCTTCGGTAGTGGTGATAAAACTGTTGCGAAATACTGTGTAAATATAAATTTTTAATTCGTTAAATAATCGACGAGTAATAGAAATCGATATGTTGATTAATGTGAAACGCATCTAATGTATGTATCTTCCCTTTTTTCGGTAAGTATATAATGCATTGCATACAATTAAACAATGCGTAGTTCAATGAAAAGTTCAATTGTGGCGAGTGAGCCATTTATATTTTAAAATATAAAGAATGCATGATTTACTTCATTCAAGTAAATATTAATTACCATTTGATTCATAGGTGTGTTATATATTGACGTATTAAAAATATATACATGCGCATGCAATTATGTATGTTCATGATATTTACATACTTTCTTACTCATACATTTTTTACTATTCGATTTCATAAAGAGTAAATTAATTTTATATACAATTTTCATATCCTTTTTATTCTTTCAATTTACAGAATTAATAATAATAAATGTTATAAGCAAACAAATGTTTTAATAGTTCATGTTATTTATAAAACATGCATGATGTAATTACATATTATAGCAATAAAGAGAGCAAATGTGATAATGCCAAAAGTATACACACAAAGAATAAATCTATGAAGCACATGTATTCTATGTTATATATTGCTTTATTTACTTTCATAATAACATTAATGCTTTTTTTTATACATAGTATAGAGTAATAATTATAATAACAAAGTTTAATATTTTATATTAATCTTTCATATAATATTTTTCTGCAAACAACTTTTATTTTAATTATATTTTGTTTGTAGAAAATAAAATAAAATTACATATTTGCTGTTCTGTTATGTCTTTATTTATAGGTTTTAATTGGAGCATGCACCAGCCTTTATGGACTATTGTTGCAGCGTTTGTGTATATAAATGCTGAAAAATGCCACCAAAGCAGAGGAAAATAGCCATTATGGGTTATAGATCCGTAGGTAATAAAAGTTGTTTATTATAATTAATGATAAAACAAATTTGTTAAAATAATACGTTAAATATATAAATGTTACTTTTTATTGTCATTAGTTGTTACTATAATGCATAACATTTCAAATGTTTGTTCCAACTATTATATTCAGTATATTAAATAAAATATTGTGCATCATAGAACACTTATATTGTACAACGGCATTAAAAACCTTTTTTCAATTTTTCTAAAATACATACTTTTAGATAATTAGATCTGCTATTCTACCCATTTTTCAAAAGTGATATAATTAAAAAAAAAGTATGTTTTCCAGGAGACACAAAAATCTGTTTCTAACCATAAACAAACAATATCATATTAATGTCAAATATATGATGTTTACTTTTAGTTGTTCATTATTATTATTAATACAATTACTATGACTGTTACGTTTATACTCAGATACATTTGTAGAATCTTGCATAGTAGCGTATTAATTAGAAAACATTATAAAAGTGAAATTATGATGAATTACATTACTGTTAAAGTACACATACAGTACAACTAGCTTATTTATATATTGTTATATATAATTTTCATACATGTATATGAAAATATTTAATAGCAATAATATAATGTATTTAATTAATATTTATTTAATTTTAATAGGCAAGTCATCATTGAGCATACAGTTCGTCGAGGGACAGTTTGTGGATTCATATGACCCTACTATAGAAAATAGTAAGAAGCCCTGTATCGTCTTACACGCTACTTCAAAGATTTCTAATGACACTGTTAGTAGTATTTTCTGCACATTCTGTTAGTAATTCATGCTGTAAACAGATAATAGGTTCATGAAAACTTATTATTTAATAGAAAAATATTTTACTTGATGTACTATATCCGATAAAGTAGATATATTTAAATCAAAAATAAACATCTTTAATGTTTTTACATTACTAATGATTACCAACTTTTAAATTTATATTTCAATTTACTTGTATAATAAAATCATATATCTGGACTACAGAATCAGAGTGTATTTAGTTATGCTTTTTAAATTTGAGAAGAAAACAAATCATAGGTATAACAACCTTAGACAAGACATAGATTTCATATTGATGGTTTAGGGCACAAGTATTATCAGTCCACTGATTGTAAGATTTGAGATTTCA
Organism: Megachile leachella; assembly: GCA_963576845.1. Lineage (NCBI taxonomy): Eukaryota > Metazoa > Arthropoda > Insecta > Hymenoptera > Megachilidae > Megachile > Megachile leachella. The sequence continues at coordinate 8,887,141 of OY756257.1, forward strand.
TATTCAACAAATATTATTTAACTGTCTCTGTACATTGTATAAAAATTATCTTGGGTATATATTTCTATATCCAAAATCAAGGAATTTAAATAATGTAAGGATACATGTAAAATGTTACTTTTTTGAAACACTGAACTTAATACACTCTAGCTTGAAGATCCAAATATACAAGTTTATTTGGATATACTGCAAATTAATTTTTCTATAATTATGTAAAGCATCAAAGTAGGTATACTTTTGATTTAATGAAAATCTAACTTATAATGGATATAGAATATCATATAGGATGAGTCTTAAAAAGACTACAATATTTACTGGAATATTGTACATTTTAAAATTAAAGAAAAATCTGCTAAAAATAAATTACAAATTATTTGTTATATCATAATAGTTATTCGAAGTACTTTTTATTATTCATGAAATGTATATTGATATGTCATTTATATTATTAACTTCTTTATATAATTTTTTTTTTTAATTTATTTTTAAGTTGCATGCACCTGTTATTATGTATATGTGTAATCAGTACAATAGAACTCTATTTATTTAAACCAATTGAAGACAAGATAGTTCTAATAACTGAATAATTAGAGTCTGCTAATTTGCCTCTCTATCATTATTCTGTTAATCTTACAACAGAAGCTGATGTTTGACTACACACATGTAATTTATTCTTAGTATAAACAAATGTTTAAAAGCATTTGTTATAAGATTAGGTATCCATATAACTAGATTCAGTATTTAACTATAGTTCGGATATCAAAAAGTTAGGTATGAGTATGTTTAATTGAAAGCCAGCATTAACTTGTGAGAATAGAGTGCACATGAATAAAGTTCCATTTCATTACAATTTGAAGGATTTATATTAAAAAAAATTACCTGCAGGAGAATGTTTAGTAGGGTTATTAATTTATTTTAAAATGTAAAAATATCTATAAATATTGGTACTCTTTTTAGACTCACCTTATATATTTTCTAGTAACGAAAGTCAATGATACAGAAAGATGAAGTAAGTGAAAATTACATTGAGAAAAATTGATGCAAATTTTATTACTTTTTGAATTAGCGATATAATAAAGATTAGATTTACATTAAAATATGTTTTAATTTTATATATATTAATTATTAACATAAATGCTTAGTTTGAATGATTGCATTTATATTCGAATACAGATTGTGAATAATGTTTGCATATGTGTTTAGTTTGTATTCTAGTAAATGTAATGCTGCTCACAGTCATTAGTATATTACTTATAATACTATAAACAGTATTAGTGTTTTTAAGTTGTTAATATTGTTATAGGATATTATTGTGATATTATTATTTTAAATATAAGAAAGTTTATTCTGTTTATTTAGTAGTACTATTATTTTTATTATGCAGCTAACACTTATTTCAGACGTATATAAAAATGTTAGAAACTGACATATAGAAATCATTATAGATATTGAGTTTACATTTAATTATGTTAGATTGTTTTTTTTTTTCTTTTATAAAAACTTTGTTTTTAAAAATATAAAAATTTGTTTTGCAATTATTTATTTTGTATACTACGAAATAAATATGAAATATTTAGAAACATTTGTAGATGCAATAACTGTTATTAGTTGTGAAGTACTATTGCTATTCCATTTATAATACAAATGATACCATTTTAGTTTAAATGGTATTAACTTAATGTAAGTACATTTATTAAATTAAAATTACAATTATATTGATTATAAAATTAAACGTATTATTTTAAATGTTTAAGATTTGACTAAATTTTAGAAATTAGAAAACACCTGATTTAATTTGAGTGCATATAATTATATTTCTATAATACAATGTAAATGGTAAGGTGAAATTTTGTGATAGATTATTTGCTGTTTTTAAGAGTAGTTTTTCTTTAGCCAATTAATTGTTCAAATTTCTTCAATTTCTTTCATATATATTCAAGTACAAGAATCAACACAATCTACAAAATTAATTTCATTACAGCATGATGCATCGCTAGTAATATGCATGAATTATTACTTCAATTATTACTATTTCGGTTCTGTGTAAAATTTAAGTATTAAGTATAATTTATGATTTCTATTTGCTATATTAAATGCACTTAATATGGTAGTATCCTACATCTTGTTTGAAAACCATATTTTAACATGTTGAGTGTCATGCTAATTCTATATAGCTTGGTTGTCTGGTAAACATAAATTTTTTATTATGTGTTACATATTATGGTGAAATATTATTTGCAACAGATAAGTTAAAGTATGTAATCACGTGTAATACATTTATCTTACTGGGGACCCATCTGTATTCCCTGTAGTGCTGAAATGTCTTTTTTTGTTTTCACATCAAAATTTATTCAAATTATGTATTCTTAACAATCTTGGAATTGCCAGCTACTGGTATCCCCTATGGCATTCAATATGTTAAATTTAGATAGGAAGAATATATTAATATATATTGTATCATCTTTTGGGTATGCTTGAAGTTAAGTAAACATGTCATAAATCTTATTTAAAGGTGCAGGAAAATTTTAAAAGATGTAGGTTCTACTAATAAGTTTATTATTGCTTCTTATACAATTCATTTACATGTTTTTCAGCATTTACAAAAAGTACCAGAGTAAATAGTCAAGATTATGAAGTTAAGTTGGTAGACACAGCAGGTCAGGATGAATATAGTATATTTCCTGCACAGTATTCTATGGATATCCATGGTTATGTCTTGGTATATAGCATAACCAGTGCAAAGAGTTTTGAAGTTGTACAAATTATTTATGACAAGTTATTGGATATAACAGGAAAAGTCCAGTATGTTATTAATTAATTTCTTATTTATTTTACATGTAAAAATGAATACTTTAATGTTATATCTAACGAAATATATGTTTATATTTTAGTGTTCCAATTGTATTAGTAGGAAATAAAACAGATTTGTACGTAGATCGAATGATAACAACAGAACAGGGCAAACGATTAGCAGACTCTTGGCATGCAGCCTTTCTAGAAACCAGTGCAAAACAAAATGAGGTATATATATTATTATCTTTAATGTTATTATGCATTTATGTTATTATTTCTAGTAACACCTACTAATGTAACATAATCTGTTGTTTTATTTTAGTCTGTTGCAGATATTTTTCATACGTTATTGATTGAAATTGAAAAAGCGGATGGAAATGTACAAGAAAAGTCAAATTGCATTATTTCTTGAGCTATATTAGCTGGGAATTTCATAATGCGATATAAGTGTATAAAATCAAATAATGAAATTGGCATTATACTAATATACGTTTCCAGGAACAAATTAAGTGTAACATTAAAAATGTAAAATGGTGGATATGAAACAATTGTTTCCCTTTGCTGTATAAGTAAAAAAAAACATACATATTATCTACTTGAGAGTATACATAATAACGAGTATTTTTATTATTTACTTTTGTAATCATTATGTACAAAAAGAGAAAAAGTAATTAGTTTAAATGCGTTTACTTTCATTATACAAAAGTATGTGTGTAATAAAATATTTTAAGAATTATTTTGCAGTAATGATCAAACTACTGACTTGCATTCATTTTACAGAGTCTGTGTTGAATACTTATGTCTTAAAATGTGCTAAAATAAAACTTTAACCAAATGTATTCTAATTTGTTAGCATACAGTTTTATCCTAACTAGAACACTACTTAATACAGGAAGTAATAACGAAGTGAAGAGACAAATCAATGACATATATGTAACTTGAGACTGAACCTATCCTTATTTAGTTGTTTACTTTGTTACTCTTTAATAAATTTGGGTATAGTTAGGATAGAGCTCGATGTTTATTAGTTTTTATTAGGATATGTTTATACTAAACGAGCAAGAGCGAAACCAGTTCTTTACGTTCGTTCAGTATAAACGATAAGCGAATGTTTATAGAGTTTAAATCCAGTATTTGAATGCTCAATATGGTACATTAAATCACACAGAATAAAACTGCATTGAATAAGGTCATTCAGAAATTTGGAAAATTAAAAACTTAGAATTTAGAGAGAAATATTAAATTTTCAAGTTGTTAAAATACAAATTTGAAAATTTAGAAATTTAGTAAAGAAATTTCAATTTAAAAAATTTGAAAACCATATACCTGTCAGCGCATACGAGTGCGTATCTATGCATCACTTGCGAATATAGTTACCTATCTTTAGTTTAAGGTATAATGGTTAAACGCCTTAAAGACGCGTACACAAGAATGTTTTAAAATAATGATTATTAAAATTTTACAGTAAAAATATAGACTCACTATATTTTAGACGAAAAAAACGTTATAATTTTTAATAAAAAATATATGAAATTACTCCAAATTTATCAAATAATTTTTGATAAGTGTTTTTCCTTTCTATATATCATATGCCAATATTCGTGCCGTGGTCGTTCTATTGAGTGTCTAGTGGCTGGAAGTACTTGTCGAGGTTGTGCTAGAAATTTACGTTTAATTTAAAGCTAAGCCACTATATAAATAATAAAATGTTTCGACAGCTTTTACGACCGATAATCCAAACTACACGAACCGGTGAGTTAATAATATTATTTCTTTCATTATATTATTTAGGTATTTAAAAGATATTACGTAATATCGGTTTTCCTTAATTTTGTTATATCTTGGAAATATTCAATATTAATTTTGAAGCATCATTTCTATATAAATTTATACGTAATTTAAATTAAAATATATTTACATTTTAATATATATTACATTTAAATATTTCGTAATACATTTCTGTATACAATTATTTATGACATAGTTTACTTATTAAGTTATGACGTTATATTAAAATACCTTTTCTAATTAAACAGTGCTAAAGGTTCGTTAATAAATACGCATAAAATTATATAGTTTGTCACAATAACTTTTATTTTTTAAATAAAATTACATGTCTTTTCTTATATGAGCTTTTTATTATGTGTATACCCTTATCTGTTAAGTTTAATTAATAATAAATTCTTATTGAAGGTGTTCGTGCATCTCATGACATACCTCATGATGTTAGACCTCCACACTTAGATGAAGTACCTGTGCCTAGCGGTTCATGGAAAGAAGCCTATGACAAAGCTAATCAAAGATATAATTTGCAATTAGCACTTAGCGTTGCTACACTTATTGTTACAATAGCAGTTGTACGTATCTCTATAAAACAACTTTAACTTTTAATCCTAGAACAGTATTCTGGAAGAATTCGTAATCTTTGTGCATCTTTAATTACTACTTTCTTCTATGATCTTTCGGCTGTTTTATTAATGTCAAACGTATTCTTTCTATCTTAAATTTCTAAAAGAATTACTTGTTATTTAAGGAACAAGGTAATAAAGTTTAAAACAAGTTTTTATAGTGATTAGAGGGTTACTCATTATTCCAGTGTATTATTGGTGGATATATCCAAATGATATACTAGTATAAGGTTACATATTAATCGAAATGATTTCTAATAGTATTTAAATTTTCAGGGAAGGTTTAATGGAATGCTATGGCTTAATTATTCTGCACCAAAGCCAAAAGAAGAATAATTTTTTTTAAGGTAGATATTTAAATAAAACATAGTATCATGTAATAAGTATTGTAACTGTTCTTTTATAACTAAAAATTGCAGTTCAAAATTACACCTGCTCTTGTAATTATTTTCTTTTAAGGAATATAAAATTTCATTAAAAATATCTATATCAAACACGTCTTATTTATTTGTATTTTTCTATAGACAAAATAGGAAAATATGTTGATTTTAAGAATACAATTTATTGAAGACAAATTATTATATTGTTTTTGTTTTGTAAAATTTCAGATTCTATTTTTAATAAATGTATGATTATTACATTAAATAAATTAAGTAATCAAAGTAAATATTATTTTTTAATGATTTTCGTTTTTAACTCTGGAGAAAAATTAAAGGTCAAATAAAAATTTTAATGTTACTAAGCAAAAATATTTATAATTCTATCGTGAAGAAATTATATTATGTCGTTATAATTACATTTCATTTTAAATATTTAAACATATTATGCATTTATTGACTGCATACTTCTTGAATAATGAATTTCTTAATGAGATCGAGCTATTTCCGAGAAAAATTCTAAAATGTCCTGTATAGTAAATTCAAGTGTTACCATACTGTCTGGGTAACATCTTTGAATTAATTCTTCTATGTATATATACTGTGCAATAAATTCACCTTGCATTTCACGCCAAACAACCTGAAATGAACAAATATACACCATATAATATTTAGTAAGAAAATATACAAAGAAATATTTATTTTATTTACTTGTAGTAAATTTTCCTCCTCGCACAGATGTTTTTCAACTTTTCTATACAAATTTTCTAGGCCCTTTTTAACTTCTCGTGCGGGATATTCTTTTACAACGCGTCTTAGTTCTTGCTTACTAAAAGCCATTTGATAACTGACTTCAGATTCTTTAACTCCAGCACCAACTTTGGCTTGTACGCCTTCAAAGAATAACTACAAATATATTATATATTGTAACTACTTTAAAAATTAATCGTACTAGTTAAGATATATAAACAACGAACATTAAGCTTTTCCAGAGGTCTTCCAAAATATTGTGTAACATACGCACGTAGAGCGTCCTGATATTTTTGTTTCGCTTCTTTTCTTTCATGATCAAGAACAGATATTTTCAATTGTGATAACAAATCATATAAATGATGAAAATTTTCTAAAATTTGACAACTATTATATAAATAGTATAAGTAAATATATGATAAAACAATAAAAAAATTGCTGGCATTTTAATCTTACCCATTTTAATAACTTCTTGTGGAGTTTTATGATGATCTCTACTATGAATAACAATAGCCTCAAACATCGTACTCACTAATTTTGTATACCATTTCTCAAGATCAACTTTTCTGTCCGAATTCTTAAAGATTTTTTCTGCCGTTCTTGCAAATGGTTCGAAATTTTCTACATATGGTAATATACCACATTTATTTCTACGATTAACTTTTGTATCGCACAAAATTGACTGTAACTGTGCTTGCATAAATTTGTCAAATGCTCTTTTAACTTGAATTAAAGCAGAAGCAAATGTCATAGATAAAAAGGAACCAGTATCTTGTGCTGACATAACATGTTGTGATAAACGTACTAGAACGTACATACACCAACTAGAATATTAAATTGCACATTAATATAAAAATAAGAAAATAAAATTTGTTGAAAACCAAGTTTTATGAAACAAACTTACAAACTATCAATTTTATCTAGAAAATTAATAAAATTATTTAATTCAGTTTCTAATGATGGAAATATAGCTGCCATTGTTGCACGTACTTCTTCATTAACTTGTCTTTCTAACTTTTTACTTGCTGTAGATGTTACTGATTCAGGACTTGCAGCTCCATTACTAATATTATCTGTTTCTTCCATTTCACTGCTCTAATATATTCAGATAAATATTTAGTTGTTAACTATCGCAATATATCCGTACCAATGATTTACGTACTTTTGATGGGGAAAGAACAGAATCTAATTGCAAAAATAAAATACAAAAGGCTTGTTCTGCAAGACAAACTGGTTGCATCTGTGACAGCATACAATCTAAAACTGAATCCAAAAGATTCCCTTCTCCTACAGGTGCCCATGTTTCGCCACTTAATAAACAAATGGGTGCTGGGTTCAATAAATCTTCTGCTTTCTGGCCACTAGATTTTGATGTGTTTGCTGGAAAAATATTGCATCGTTAAAAACAAAATGAAGCTTGTTTTAATTAGAAATAAAAATATGTACTACACTCACCTGGAAAACGTTTGCAAATAAGTTTATTTTTGGCTTCTTCAAAGAATCGTTTTAAATCTCTTTTATATAATTTACTCATTGTATCTGTATAAACTTTGGTTAATTGCACAAAGGCCTTATTATCTAATGCTTTTAACAATTGCATCAATTCAGTGTATGGTTCAAGTTCATGATGAACTGTTTGATGTGTTGGAAGAATTAAATCTGTCACTGACATTGATACATCTCCAACATCATTACCCTACAAAGCAGATAATATGTTATAGTATATATTCTTCTGAAAATTTGTTTTATTTATTTATTTAAATATACATACCAAATGTATGAAGAGATTATTTAGATGCCTGGCAACAATTATGGAAAATTTTGCTCTAAGTTTATCAAGACGCCTTTTTTGTTCAGTCACAGCACTTAGCTTATCAAGCCCTGGTGGTAAAGGAGCTGTTATTGCTTTTAAAAGAGCAGCACCTGCTTGACTAAGCTCTTCTTTATCTCCTGGCAGTTCAGCCTCACTTAAAGTATGCTGATGTGTTGGTGAAATATCTAATTGCGACTTACAAAATTAAAATTACAAATTTTGTATAAAAAAGATAAAATTAATCAAATTTATGTTATACATTTTAATTAAATTATATACATTATATACTTTCATTTCTAATATAAAAATTACTTACAATTACTGTGTTTAATTGATCTAATAGAAGTCTTGCATTACTGTTAGCTGTATGAATAGCTTGATTTTTTTGACCCACACGAGCCATAACTTCTCTAATTCTACCAAGCGCTTCATCATAATTTGCAAGACGAGCTTCAACAATCGATGCTTCAATTATTGCTTCTTCTATGCTATTCATCAATTGAGTTACACGTGTTTCTGATGCCAAAACTGACTGTACATTTTCCTAAATTTATTGTAAAAAATTAATTTTCACTAATTGCAAATAAAAAATTAAATTACTAGACTACTTTAAGAAAGAATTTATTTTCTACATATTTTAATAACCATTTTTCTGAAATATATAAATACGTAATTTCCAAATGTAATATCTTTTTAGATTATTTGACTCATAGAATAGTTAGTTTATTAAATTTTAATTTTACCCCATCAAGAATTGATAAGTCCTTAGATAGATTTTCCATAAATAATTCAGCATTAGACACTGCATATTCACAATTTTCCATCATTTGTTTCAAATCAATTGCTTCTTTTTCAGTAATAGGTTGATAACTCGATGAAATAGGTGATGTAAGAAGCTCTGAAAATGTACCACTTCTAATTTTATACATGAAAATAATAATATGTATATCCTGTTTAGATTAAAATATGAAGCTTCAATCATTACATACAAGAAACATTTACCTGGTGTGAAAGTAATACTGTCACTTTCTTTTAATGAACTAGGATCTATAAGCCATTCTTTTGGAATATTTTTAAATTGGGGTCTTTGAGCTAAATTACAAGAATAAGTATATAAATTGCTTATAAATGTTCTTCGCTCTTGTGCTGCTGTTGCTGACCATTTATACACTTTGTCAATGTGTAATTCTATATCCATAGAATCATTTTTAACTCCATCCACAGTTTGAATGTCATTTAATGACCATGACTGCTTTTTCTTAAACACATTCTTATCATTTTTCTTAACTTGATACAAAAGTAAAGATGAAGGTGTATCTGTAGTTGTAGTTAAGCATAAAAAGCTCATTTTCTTCTTTTTGTAGGCTTTACTGACATAACATATGCTTAGTAGCTTTTCATCACTGGGTGTAAACACCTCCCTTTGTAATGTATGTCTTATCGCTGCCATAATTGTAGTTACAGTATCAGGTTTATATGTAACTATTGTTAGTTTCTATTGCTATTATACATTAGTTTTTTAATTTAACAACCTATAAAAATAAATTTTCATAAAATTATATAATTTTGAACTTTTGTTAATAATATCTTAGCATTAAGTATTCAGGTTAGTGTACTTCAGTTTCATATACTTGATTTCTGATATGACTACTAACACTAAGGCTATACAAGTAATTTAATAATAAACTAATAACAATACCTGCAAATTATATTTTTTCATGAATTTTTGTTAAATAAGACTTCGACATTTGACTTTCTTACATCACTGTCACTGTCATAATTATATATTTACCCTTCAATAAATATGATTAAATGTATGTATATTTTATATATGTGGGTGTTTAAAATACAATATGACGGCACAACTCCCGAAACAAGTGATTGAGTTTTGCGCCTCCTATTGTTAACATTGGAACTAAACCTCAATTGATTTCTCGGGAAAAATCGTAGGTATGTATGCGAAAAACTTCAAAAAACCATCATGTTTTGAAATCGACCAAATTTTGCACATAAGCTGTTTTTTACAAAAGAAGACGAGACGACAAGTTTTTGACAACTTGAAAGAATGTTTGTTGCTATTCTTATATCATTACCTATATTATCAACGAGATACAGTAAAGCATGCGAACTATGTTGGACACGTAATTTACATCTTCGGATCCATGAAATACATCTTAAACAGTATAAAATCAATATTAATAAATATATATTAAATATATTGCACATTGATGAATAAAATCAGTATCAATTGAATTTTTACGAAAATGGAACAAGTGGCACCATCTCTCCTGCAAATAGAGTGAACTCAGTGGTGGGCAGTCTCAGCGCATGCGCAGTAAGCTATTCGCAGAAGTTCTCAGTAGCGTATACAGTTTGATCAAATATAAGGTATCATTAGGCCCTAATGAGGAAAAAAAATAAATCTGAAGAAAATTGCAGGAAAGAGAATAAAATGGTTAAGTAATATAACAGATTATATATAATAAAAGTAATATTATTTATTTATGACTATTAAATTATTTAATAATTTAATTTATTTATGATTATTATTTTATTTATATTTGTTATTATATTAATTAATTAATTAATTATATTATATTAATATTTGTTGCAAGAGCAAAGGAAAAAGATACCGCTCGACTTCTATCAGATCTTTGCATGTTAACAAAATAAAATCCATTTCTTTCTTATTGTATCTCTGATATTATAATTTTCGCACGTAAGACCTAAGTAGTACAAGCGTATTATATGGTCAGACCATTCAAGTAGTATAACCATATTATATGGTCAGACCATTCAAGTAGTATAAGCGTATTATATGGTCAGACCTAAGTAGTATAACCGTATGATATGGTCAGACCTAAGTAGTATAACCGTATGATATGGTCAGACCTAAGTAGTATAACCGTATTATATGGTCAGACCTAAGTGGTATAACCGTATGATATGGTCAGACCTAAGTAGTATAACCGTATGATATGGTCAGACCATTCAAGTAGTATAACCGTATGATATGGTCAGACCTAAGTAGTATAACCGTATTATATGGTCAGACCTAAGTGGTATAACCGTATGATATGGTCAGACCTAAGTAGTATAACCGTATGATATGGTCAGACCATTCAAGTAGTATAACCGTATGATATGGTCAGACCTAAGTAGTATAACCGTATGATATGGTCAGACCTAAGTAGTATAACCGTATGATATGGCCAGACCTAAGTAGTATAACCGTATGATATGGTCAGACCTAAGTAGTATAACCGTATGATATCGTCAGACCATTCAAGTACTATAACCGTATGATATGGTCAGACCTAAGTAGTATAACCGTATGATATGGTCAGACCTAAGTAGTATAACCGTATGATATGGTCAGACCTAAGTAGTATAACTCTATGATATGGTCAGATCTAAGTAGTATAACCGTATGATATGGTCAGACAATTTAAGTAGTATAACCCTATGATATGGTCAGACCTAAGTAGTATAACCCTATAATATGGTCAGACCTAAGTAGTATAACCGTATGATATGGTCAGACAATTTAAGTAGTATAACCCTATGATATGGTCAGACCTAAGTAGTATAACCCTATGATATGGTCAGACCTAAGTAGTATAACCCTATGATATGGTCAGACCTAAGTAGTATAACCCTATGATATGGTCAGACCTAAGTAGTATAACCCTATGATATGGTCAGACCTAAGTAGTATAACCGTATGATATGGTCAGACCGTCTGACCATATCATAGGGTTATACTACTTAGGTCTGACCATATCATAGGGTTATACTACTTAGGTCTGACCATATCATAGGGTTATACTACTTAGGTCTGACCATATCATAGGGTTATACTACTTAAAATGTCTGACCATATCATAGGGTTATACTACTTAGGTCTGACCATATCATAGGGTTATACTACTTAGGTCTGACCATATCATAGGGTTATACTACTTAAAATGTCTGACCATATCATAGGGTTATACTACTTAGGTCTGACCATATCATAGGGTTATACTACTTAGGTCTGACCATATCATAGGGTTATACTACTTAAATTGTCTGACCATATCATACGGTTATACTACTTAGGTCTGACCATATTATAGGGTTATACTACTTAGGTCTGACCATATCATAGGGTTATACTACTTAAATTGTCTGACCATATCATACGGTTATACTACTTAGGTCTGACCATATCATAGGGTTATACTACTTAAATTGTCTGACCATATCATACGGTTATACTACTTAGGTCTGACCATATCATAGGGTTATACTACTTAGGTCTGACCATATCATAGGGTTATACTACTTAGGTCTGACCATATCATAGGGTTATACTACTTAAATTGTCTGACCATATCATACGGTTATACTACTTAGGTCTGACCATATCATAGGGTTATACTACTTAGGTCTGACCATATCATAGGGTTATACTACTTAGGTCTGACCATATCATAGGGTTATACTACTTAGGTCTGACCATATCATAGGGTTATACTACTTAAAATGTCTGACCATATCATAGGGTTATACTACTTAGGTCTGACCATATCATAGGGTTATACTACTTAGGTCTGACCATATCATAGGGTTATACTACTTAAATTGTCTGACCATATCATACGGTTATACTACTTAGGTCTGACCATATCATAGGGTTATACTACTTAGGTCTGACCATATCATAGGGTTATACTACTTAAATTGTCTGACCATATCATACGGTTATACTACTTAGGTCTGACCATATCATAGGGTTATACTACTTAAATTGTCTGACCATATCATACGGTTATACTACTTAGGTCTGACCATATCATAGGGTTATACTACTTAGGTCTGACCATATCATAGGGTTATACTACTTAGGTCTGACCATATCATAGGGTTATACTACTTAAATTGTCTGACCATATCATACGGTTATACTACTTAGGTCTGACCATATCATAGGGTTATACTACTTAGGTCTGACCATATCATAGGGTTATACTACTTAAATTGTCTGACCATATCATACGGTTATACTACTTTGGTCTGACCATATCATAGGGTTATACTACTTAGGTCTGACCATATCATAGGGTTATACTACTTAAATTGTCTGACCATATCATACGGTTATACTACTTTGGTCTGACCATATCATAGAGTTATCCTACTTAGGTCTGACCATATCATACGGTTATACTACTTAGGTCTGACCATATCATAGGGTTATACTACTTAAATTGTCTGACCATATCATACGGTTATACTACTTAGGTCTGACCATATCATAGAGTTATCCTACTTAGGTCTGACCATATCATACGGCTATACTACTTAGGTCTGACCATATCATACGGTTATACTACTTAGGTCTGACCATATCATAGGGTTATACTACTTAGGTCTGACCATATCATACGGTTATACTACTTGAATGGTCTGACCATATCATACGGTTATACTACTTGAATGGTCTGACCATATCATACGGTTATACTACTTGAATGGTCTGACCATATCATACGGTTATACTACGCATGCGCTGAGACTGCCCACCACTGCTCTCGCGTGAGATAAAATCTCACGACTGCCCATCATTGACCAGAAGCCCTCGCTTTTGGAATTCTCAAAAATTATGACGTGACCCTTTAACTTTACTATATCATTATTAATTTTAAACAATTCTTATGCTAATTAGGGTTTCCGCTTTATATGCTGCTGTCTAGTATTTCGAAATTTCACATTTTATTATAAGGTTTGTAAATCTTTTAATTTGCCAAAATTTTGCAAACCAGCTCCTTTTTTCAATAAGAAACATCTGTGAGAATGATTTTTAAAAACTTGAACGAAAAATTTTTATATATAAAATAACAACAGTAACTTTCTGTAGATTATAAGGATTTTAGGGTCATAAATTATTACACTTCCAACATATACTGTTTTTAATTTCTTTATGTCCAATTATTTATTATTTACATATCCTTAATTACATTATTTTCAGTTTCATGGAATATTCTTAAAACAGAATGTTAAAAATTATTACAATGCATAAAAATTTTCTATTTGATTAATGAACAAGTATAATAGTACCATTTTATGTCAAACTGATCACTTACTGATATTGACTTTAAATTTTGTTGTTAATTAAATGTAATAGAGACCTTTAAACCTGCGAATATTTGACTATTTCATAAATAAATATCATATATTTTAGTCTATACATACATAGTAATTTTTTACTTCAAAATCAGATTAAACATAGTTTAAAAACACCATGATATTTCACAAAGTTGTTCCTGTAAAATAAACCCATATTTGATAGTAATATTTTACTGATGATGAATTATTATTGCCTCAGGGCACTATGGCACAATTTGAAAACCATTACATATTTAGAATACAATTTAGAATACAATTGTTTAGGTCATTGTAAGAAAGTGATTTGTTTGACATAAAATGCTTGAATAATAAAAGATAATGAAATTATTCTACTTATTGTTTACGTCACCATGCAGAAGAAACATTTTGAGAAACATAATTCGCATAAAATTTTTCTAAACCTTCTTATTTACTAAATGCGCATTTATTAATTATGTACATCTTATCTTCTACCACTTATTTATTATAAATTTTATTTATATTGACTGATATCTTTATCAAATACCACAGCATTTTGAAAAACATGATAGCTTCTCTTGCTGTTCACTTATAATATTTCTATTCACATTTTTGGATATGACATGGTATGTGCTTATCTTTAGTTGTGAAAATAAAATTATATTGTTTGCTAGAAAATTTTAAATTTGTTGTTCAACAGTTCTACAATATGTTTTAATGTTTTAAACATAAAAATGACTAATTTAAATATGAATAAGAAGTATATAAGTATATAATTTAGATTGAATTGTAATTAATATAATATGCATATATTATTATTATAATGGTTTTTTTAATACCATCAGCTAAGTAATTTAATACTTTTATATTTGTTAAAAATATTTTCAAGTAATATTTAAGCATTGCATGCTTACATTTTCTTTTATTTTTATACAAAAATTTATTTTTCAAAGAAATCAGTAACATTTTTATAAATCTCTATTTGTATATAATTCCTGTTCTGCAGTTACAAAATTATTTAAAATGGTTTTTATGATTAAAATTATATTCTTTTATGTAAATATATTATTTCCTTTATTAAGATGGTTGAATCTATATGTATAATTTCATTTTTTACTTAATTATGGAAACATTAACTAACAATACAGTAATTAAATGTTAATTTTTATTGAAATAAGTGCTATTTGAAGCAATATCTAAATTTGTTAAATCCAAATATTAAAAGTTAAGTTTTTCCCATTGTTTTGTGAATATTATTTAAAAATCAATTTGTATATCACAGTGGTATACTTTTCTGCTAATATACTGTTAAATAAAAAGGGAAATTCAATTATAACTTATAAGTGTATCTTGGGATATATAAGATTTCTAAAATTAAATTATATTAGTAATCTGTTAAAACATTATTGAAGTGTTCTCTGTTATGTATATAATTACTTTAAAATAGTATCGAAAACTAGTTTTGTATTCAAAATTTTTGTGGACATCTTACTAATTTGACAAAATTGTCAGAATGTTAAAGGTGGAAGCAAATATATAGCATAAAGCTATTTTTTTAAAATAAGGTTTATATACTTAAGTGTCTCCATTATGTCTTGAAATTCAAACTCTATTAGGCACTATTCTAGCATAATGGATAAATACTCTTTAATATTAAGATAATTATTATAACAGTGTATTTAACAGCTTATGACATGGGTTGTCAAGGCAATATTGACTTTATATTAATTTTTTTTCTAAACTAACAGGATATTAACAAGAAAGTATGCCGTCTCATATAAAAACAGATTCATTTTGACAAGTAATTTTATAAACAAATGAAAAAATGCAATTTAAATACAAGCAGAGAAATGTATTGAAAGTTAACAAGAAACAAATCATTATTTAAAATATTAATAGTTCAACACGTTTGCTACCAGCATCATATACATATTTATATGTCTATAAATATGGAAAATTTTCAGATGTGTGATGGTAGTAAACGTGCTAAACCCTATTTGAAATGACAGACTTTTTTATAATTAAAACATGATATGAAAGATAAATTTCTAAAATGCAGCAAATCATTCTGTACAGAGTAGAAAAGTTGATACTTTAAAAGAATGTGGACCAGATTGGTTGCTTAGTGATAGTACATGTAAAGTACTAGTTTTGCCCTTGTGTTGTTTTAAGTGATTTCTTTTCAATTCTGCACAGTAGTTACAATAACGTATATGCTGATAAAATGCCAAATAAATAAGATATCAGAATATAATGCAATTATTTAATACATAATACGTTACTTAAAAAGATATATATTTTACATAACAAAGATTAAGAAACAGATATGAACCACTAAATTATTGAACATGTTGACATATGTATATAATAGCAACTAAATTGGTATGGAATATGTAGGCAATTATATAATTGGCACTTATGTACATGCTTTAACCACTTGTCTTCACTTAGTTCAGTGGCTTTCATTAGCAGTTTACATTGTTACTGTACACTATATAGTACTTTTGATGGGAAAAATCACAATGTTTCTACAAAAAGCATAATAGTAATATGGTGTAATTAGTTCAGTATAAGTACAGGGTACCTTATAATTTATTTGAATTTCTCTTGGAAACTGTGACATATAGAAACAAATTTACTATTATAATTTCTAAAAAGTTCTGATCTACTTCTGTTTTCCTTTACTTGATTGAAATTTTACACTAAGTCATGTATTTATACATTTGCACAATATTTATATGTATACTATGTATATGGATATTTCAATTCTAAACTCAAGTGTTGGACAATAGTTTCTTAAACTATCATATTTCATCTTAAATTTGTATCATTCTAATTCTTGGTTTACATATTTTTTATTTTTATATTAAAAAAATACAGGATTCATTTAAAATGGTTTTTTCACAACTTTGAAATTGTTGTAATGTTCTTTCAATCAGCTGTTTACATTCAACAGTCCATAATTACTATTTGAAATATATTTACTTTATTGCCGAAGCAATGATCTATTATCATTGGAAATTGGAATGTATATTAGCAATTATAAATGACTATTAATCATATTTTATAGTTAAATTTAAAATAAATGTAATATTTAATTATAATTTATTTTTTTTTTGCAGTCATTTAACTATTAAATTATGTATGTACATTGTTTTCTTTTAACAGAAGATAATTTCTTCGTATTCTTTTCCGTAATTAAAATTGTTTGTAATGTTCCTTCTTTTACTTATTACATTGCAGTCCTTAATCAGAAACTTTCATAGCCTATCTTTAAATTTGTATTAATCTTTTATACTCAATTATTACTATTATTATTACAATTGCTATCACTAGTACTGAATCTATTATCAATAATGATAGTAATAATAATAATAATATTTTATTTTATATGAATCTGATACTATTATGATAGTTTTATCATTTTCACTCATTCATTCATGCCATACATAATTATTACATAATTAGAGTTTTGAGACTTTCACAATATAGATTGTAACAGTAAACACTGTTTGAGGCTTACAGTATCAGTGCGACCTTTGATCCCTCATCTTTTTAGGTTTTCCAAAAGAATTGTATGATGTATAATACACATTGGCATAACTACCTAGGGCCCAGTGTGAATTAGGCTTCCATCAGAAGTTATTGAAATAATTGCAGGGCACGGTAGGATTACCTAGGAATAATAGAAATATGACAAAAGGAGGCCCCATCATTTGCTATAACAATTGGAACTTATGCTTTATGCCTAATTTGTGTGAATGGTAGGGCCCGCTTTCCTTAAATCGTTTTTTCTAGAAAATACTATATTGCTTCATAATTTCCTAGTTCTTTTTCCATCATATTGTAATGTTTGCTACTGAAACATGTTTGGTTAATTCTTTCCAAAGATGTTAGTTATGCCAATGTTCATATAATAGTTATGTATTATTGTTTCCGTCATTAGATGTGTCTATGGTAGTACATATTGTACAAAGCTCAGTAGATGCTTGTACAATAAAAGTTATAACAAGGCAAAGGGCTAACGCCTTTCATTATCAACTATACACATATCTAAATATAGATGGACTGCTATCGTTAGCCATCATTTTGTTTTTCAGAAATAGCGCTATAGTAAAATGTTCGGCCAACGACAACCTTATTTCTTTCAAAGGCAGTCTCTTGAACTTCTCATAGTACTTAAAGTTCTTATGTGATTTTTAAAACTTTTTGTAATTACATTATTTTTCCTATAAAATCGAAGAATCTGTTTTTTCAAACGGTTCTGAGTCAATAAAAATAAAAGTTGTCTTATTATTCTAACTAACAATAAAAATAAGAATGAAATAACTCTAGATATGCAATTTAGATAAAATACCCTGTACTTACTACTATTGGCACTTAACAAATACCTCGTTAAACTTATTATTCTAATTATGTAATTATTTGCAAATATGTTTAACATAAATTCAAAGCGTGAGTACGATGAACATCAGTTTGTCTTACAGTGGAACAAATCATTTCATAATTTATGAATTTATGTATTCTGAATATTAATCAATCTATTACCTACATTCGGCAACGTATCATCTAGGAATTAACAAACAAATTACAATGATAAACATTGTCCAGTTTTCAAACGTTCCTGCAGATGAGCAATATAAATTGTCTCTATGATAATAGGTTGCAGGTGGGTGTTCATCTCCTGGCTTGCAATGTTCGTGCTTCTCTTTTAATTCCTCCTAAAAAAAAAATCAAAAAGTTACAACTTAAAATTTACTTGCAGTTGTGTATATTGAACGTATTATACTAAAAATATAGGAAGCTATTCTTACCTCACAAATATCTCGACATGGAGGACAGATTAGGGCACCTTTATGGAGCCAACCATTTTGTATTATTCGAACAGCAATTTCTTGGCCAGCATGGTAACAAGTATAAGTGTAATTCGCAACCTGAAATATAAATATACTCTTATTTTGTACATTCTGGGAGGGAAGTATTAAATTACTTGATTACTTATCTAATATACAGTAATATAATCATTCAATAGTGTATTTAATTCATAGCACAAACCATAATATGTAGTCTTCCAGCTTCACATTTATATTGGTAACAGCCAGAACCCCAATGTCGCCACTGTCGAGCTTGCTTACAGGTTCTTTCCTCCCACATTTGATCTGTATGATCAAAGCATCTTGAATGTGGACCATATTTTTCTAATGCAAAATTTTTGTCCGCATCTAGCAAAGAAAATAATGAGAAAATGGTTGAGTTTAATTAGCATTAAGACACTTTTTTCTTATTTAAACAAGAAAAAGGAATAGTTATTAATAATTCTGGAAGAAAGGAATTACTGAATTAACTAATTTGCTATTCTCTGTACAAGAATACATTTAGCACATGAAGAATAGGATTGAACTGAAAGTTTCAATTAATTATAATAGGTAGTGTATATTTTAATCAAATTGTAATAAATAATTATTCACAATTCTTGGCAAGATAACTACTTACGAGGATTGTTTTCTTCATATAAACAATGAGACCCTCTGACTACTATATTTCGAGCTCTCCATGTAAATTCTAGAATGTATGGACAATAATCTGCAAGAGATACTGAGCCTCCATAGTATTGTTCTTCTCCAGCTGGTATGTGAGGAATCGAATCAAAATTCTACAAGAATTTAGCAATGCTTTGACTTAAGTAAATACAGAATATGTAAATAGCAGTTTTGGTATAGGAGCTAACACTTAAAAGTATATCTTAATCAACTTCAAAATGAAACGTGTAATGTACCTGGTACATTTTTGGTAATGGTTCTGGATATCTAATTAAATTGCAGAGTGCTACTGAACTTCGATCATCGGTACATTCTGTTTGTAATGGGTCTTGCTTCACTTTATTACAGAATGGATGAATAGACTTTCCTCTGTAAATAATAATTATTTCATTAGTAATGTTATACACATAATGCTTTATAAAAAAGCTTTCCAAAATTGACATAATGTAACATCTTAGACCAGATGAAGATTAAATTTAAATCATCATTGTCCCATGTCCAATGATCTTGACTTACACATATGAAACCACTTCCATATGTACATATGTATATATTTTTTAGCAATATGTGTATGTAATATATTACATAAAAATATAATACAATTCAACACAGGATATTCCACTATCTTTACTAATAATATAAGATGTTCCATTACAATATAGCCACCATAGTTTCTTGTTCTTCCTGAGCTTTACAACATATGTAAAAATTAAGATCACTGTATGATACATTAAGAGCAGATAATTATAATAATGTTAATTACTTAACAAGTAAGGGTTAAATTTTGTTGAAGGTTATTTATGAGAATGTTAATAATACATGTGAAGGTCAAAGTTAAAAAAAATAGAATTTCTAAATTCCATTTTTATTAAAGATACATACGACAATCTAGATGATTTTGAAGATATCCACTCCTTACACGATTTCATTGCAAAATCGCAACCAAGGTTTTTACCCCATCCTAGCTCTTGAGCCATTGAATAATTTGCGCTGTACCATCCTGTATCTTCCATGAGGGCGAGTGTTATCCTCGAATAAACTGGGTTTTGAGTATGAGTCCCTGTCATTGCTTCGTTCTAGAATAAAATTTATATTTTACGATGTAAGCAAAATTATGGTAAAATGTTATTAACTTTTATATTAACACTTTCACAACCGGTGACACCAACGTGGTGTCATAGGCAGGCCAAATGTTGTTGACCAGTGACACTTACGTGGTGTCATGGATGGAAAGTGTCATGTCATGGAAAGTGTTATGTTGTTCACACTTGTTGAATACCTAATTAGACAACAAAACTTGTAAATGAAATACTTTGTTAATATTGTAGAAATATATTCATAACAATTACTAGAAATTTTTTAACTTTTCATTTCTTACATTTTATTTTAAATAATTTTGTAAACTTTGATTCATTCGAAGATCTCTAATTTAGGAAGGTTTAAGTGAAATTAGAAAACGATTTATCCGTTCGGTAATACGAATGTGGTCAAATGATAACTTACTTCAAATACTCGTTTTTCCCAATGTGTCAGTGCCGTACCATCTTCTCCCTGATCTTCCAACTCTGCACCCTCTAATTCCGGGCAATTGAAGTGAGCTCGAACTTCGGCGCGAACCTTCGGAGTAACTACTATTTGCATAGACCTTTCTATATAACCATCATGTACTTGCCAATGCGGTCGGATTACGGTTTTAATAGTATTCTCACTCCATTGATGCGTTTGTAATCTGCACATAACAAATACCAAATGTTACATTTCCTTATTAACGGAGTTTTATTTAAAAAATATTAAAACTTATTTTTTCTTTTGTTTTATCAACTTTCAGGAATACATGTTTAATTTTTAGAAATTTTCAAATTGAATTTTCGAAGTTTGGAACGTTGGGACTTTAATACACTAAATTTTAAGTTTCAGTACAAAATCTGTACCCCCCAAAATATTATAAATAAAAAAAATTTCAAAGTTATAAATACTTGAATATTGGTTACATGGGCAAAGCATTTGGGAGTCAATTGTTTTTGAATAATCATAATTATTATTAACATCGTGGAAACTCACGAAGCATAAATTTCCTCATATTTTGAACATGAAGCCATGACTTTGTTATTATCAATTAAGGATTAATTTTTATTAAGCTAAATTGATCAACGAACGATCAAATTTTCAGAATGATCCATTATTAATAATATATTGTTTTAAGCACAATTGTTCAGTTGCACAATGTAATTATTTACTGTTAATTTGTATTTTGGAAGGAAAAGCAATTATTGATGTTCATTCGACATAATTTATATACATTTATGTAATGACGATAATGATTATTTATGTCAGATTCTGCATAATATTTACAGTAGTTAAAGTTTAAATTAAAAACAATGAAAAATGTTTACTCACTTTTCGTTCAACAACGGTTTTCCTGTATCACTTCTCCTTGGTGTTCTGGGTTCACCGTTTTCATCTCGGTAGAAAGCGTACAGACTTGCAGAAAATCCCAAGGCATGCAATATCTCGTGTTTTACGGTACTTAGCAGAGTTTCCAGTTCTTGTGGTTTCGTGGTTATACCCTTAGGACACAAATTGGCGTGTCCCGCAATTGGTCTAGAAAATATCGAATTTGTTTCCCAAATATTTTAAACAAAAAATTCGATTTTTTTACAAGATTAAATAAAATGTCTTCCCTGTTTAGTGTTTTTCAATTTAATATTATTTTATTCAAATCTAAATTTATAGAAATAAATTTGTCTTAAATAAAATTTTTACGTAATGCATATTGTGGACAATTCAATTTTTTTTTTATATCTAACACGTACTTGTATTACAATATACTACAATTATTTAGTAACAGAATATTATTTAATTGTGTACAATATACTACAATTACTTAAACATTTTGTACATAACCAGAACGTTATGTGAAAAATATTTTTGTGCTAAGTTATTAAGGAATTTTAACCCCTCGCACTATGATGTTTTTATCAAGTGCGTCAGTCAGAACTAATTTCAGTTATAACATGAAAACATACAGAGAAACTTGAAATGTTATGTGAATTTGGTATCATGCAGTCGTTGACTATGCAAATTATAGTTGGACTTGAACT
Organism: Megachile leachella; assembly: GCA_963576845.1. NCBI lineage: Eukaryota > Metazoa > Arthropoda > Insecta > Hymenoptera > Megachilidae > Megachile > Megachile leachella. Next base: position 8,910,052 of record OY756257.1, read on the forward strand.
CCAAATTGAAATGTATTCAAAATTCGAGTAAAATTGGTCACAGCTGAAGTATGAGTGCATGAGTCAGACTCGTTAAAATAGTGTAAGGGGTTGAACTGTCATTGGTTATCACTAATGATATTTTTCACGAAAGTATATAATTTTACTCTAGCACATTGCAGATACTAAAATACACTCAGAAATGTATAGCATAACATAACATCCCACATAACACCACATTTCTAAAATAAAAATTAAATACAAAAACTTTTTATCAGAAAGAAAACATCAGCGAACTTGAAACCCCCGAAGAAATACTTTGACACAAAAAAATTCTTTGTATTCATCTTTTTAATACAACACGTTAAAGAAAATATTCAGATGGCTTTTCATTCTAAATAATTTACGTAACTTATTGTTTGACAAAGTCTGTTAATAGTTATAACAAACATCTTTTCTGTGTTCGTATAACTTGCAAAAATTAGCATTACAGCACTCTGAAATTAGCATACATTTTGCACCGCAATTGAATTGTAAATGTTTAGAATCGCACGGTTAAGAACAGAATTATTTGCTTCAAGTGAAATGGAGAATAAGTGGGTGATTAGTTTACCGATCTAACGCTGCTTCTTGCTGACAATGCGCTGCATAAGCTACGGTTAATCCTTTGTTACATCTCGCTGTTTGCATTGCGGATACATAAAAAACAAAATCAGCGCCATCTATTCCTGGGCCGGCTTTACTGCCCTCCGCAATTCCACAGTTGTGTCCTGTTGCATTACATGTTCTGCAAACCTATATAATTATACGGGTATTGCATGTTTTAGTTAAAGGTTTTAATGTAAGCGTCATACAAAATGAGTTGCGGAAGGAATAGGCTTTACTGATTGCATAATTGTATAGGTCTGGGATGGATGGATTCACAAACTTTTTATGAGAGTGAAGTTGAAGAATTTGGGATATTCGAGATTGGGAGTTTGAGAAATTTGGAAATTTGGGAATTCTGGAGTTTGGGTTGTGAGAGTTTGGAGGGGTGGGATTTTGGGAATTTGAGAATGGAGACATCTTGGGGTTGGGAATTTGGGAATTTTTAAGTTCAGATATTTGGTAATTTTGGGAGTTTGGGAGTTTAGGAATTTGGGAGTTTGGGAGTTTGGAAATTTGGGAGTTTGAGAGCTTGAGAATTTGGAAACTTGGGAGTTTGAAAGCTTGCGAATTTGGAAGCTTGGGAGTTTGAAAGCTTGCGAATTTGGATGCTTGGGAGTTTGAAAGCTTGAGAGTTTAGGACTTTGGGGGTTTGAGGGCTTGGGAATTTGCGAGCTTGGGAGTTTGAAGGTTGAGAGTTTGGAGGCTTGGGAGTTTGAGGGCTTGGGAGTTTGGAGGCTTGGGAGTTTGAAGGCTTGAGAGTTTGGAAATTTGGAAGTTTGAAGGCTTGAGAGTTTGGAAATTTGGAAGTTTGAAGGCTTGAAAATTTGGAAACTTGGGAGTTTGGGGGCTTGAGAATTTGTGAATTTTTGAATTTGGGAATTTGGGAACTTGAGAATTTGGGAATTTGAGTATTTGAGGGTTTGAGTCGAAAATTTGAGGATTTCCTAATTTAACACTTCAGAAATTTGAAGTTTCCTTTACTATCATTTTGCATTTTATTTTCAGTCTACAATTTTCAATTTCAATTTCAAATACCTAATTAATGACCAAAAAACCTTCAAAACAGTAACGAAATTGTGAGCTAAATAAATTCATGGAGGATTCAATTAATCATAAAAAGCGCAAATGTGCATTTTTGCAAATAAATATTATTTGCATTATTAATAATTTTGTTAGAGAAAGTAATTAAGTTATTTCTTACATCAAGATGTTCTTCAGGGACGACTACGTCACCACACATAGTAGTAGAGCGACAGGTGTCTATGCAATGTGTATGGTGATCTTTAACGAAGACTTGACTACTTTCACATTTCCTGAAACATAATAGAAATTCACGTGTAACACTGTGATCCATACAAGTCTTGTTGTTGTTGTTTACTATTGTGGGCGTCGATTGCCATGTCATTAGCGCACCATACAAGTAATAATATAATACTTCGCTGTATCTTACACATTACAAATCATTTTACAAATCATAAACATTTTACGTTCATGTATCTCTTCTAAGTTAGAAATTGTTTGAAAAAATATTTCAAGTTGTTTCAACTTTTAATCGCCATGCTTTATCACGAATAAAAATAACATACTTAGTACATTGGAACGTTCAAGACTTCAACCGCTAAAAATGCTTCTTACAAAGAAGCTACTTATTATTTTAACTAGAAAATAATTATAAATAATTTTTAAAAGTTGTTTTAACATATTTCACAGTAAATGTAAACTTTGAATATGGAAAAAATTGTGAAACGTAAAAAAGTTGAAAAAATGATGGTGCTCAAAAAAAGTTTGTTCGATTTTAATACAAGGGGCCAAAATTTTAATGAACACTCCTCAGATATAACAATTTCCGGGAAAAAGTAGTAAAAATATCGTTGTTTTAAAAAAGGTATTTATTTAGATTTCCGGAGTATAAAGTGGCTAAAACTGACGTTAAATTAATTTGTGATCGACAAGAGTTAATGATGACTATTAAACTCTAACTGGAGCTTAGAGTTTTAGAAATAAAACTCTAAGTTTTAGAAATGTTAAGGTGATCCTTCTTTTTTAAAATAAAGTAAGTTTTTATCTTTTTAATATTTTAGCAGTTTTTTTCAGTTTTTAATAGTTTATCAAATTGTTAATGAATAGAAGGTTACCTGCTCAATCTGATGGTGCCCTTCGTTTCGCGGACCATAAGAGCTCGCTCCCAAAAGTGTACAGCTTCCGGTAGTATGGTATTCTGAAATAGATTAAGAAGCATGGTTTTGATTCAGTTAAGCTGTATTATTATTATAAACACACGTAAAACGTTTGTTAGTATTCACTCAATTTCTTAGAACACGGTTCAGACGTGCAAAATGTTAATTCAAAGTTTGTATTAAGTCATCACAGTTTTAAGATTATTTTTTTTATATTGTTACATAGGTCTTTATTGACTGCAAATATTAATTTGGTATTTTTTAATGTAATTTTGATATTTGGTGTTAATTCATAAATATCACTGATTAATTAAAAATAATATAAATATTTTTGTAACAATAATAGATACATTTTCAAATTATAAGATTTCTCAACTCCCAAAGTCATCTTTTAAATATTCAAAAATATTCAAATTTCAAAAATTGTTCCCTAACTTTAAAGAAAAAAATGGCCTACTGATGAGTAAAATACAATTACAACTTTGTTAAAGACAGCAAACAGTAAATCTACAATATGCATAATATTTTATGCGTTCACACTAACACGTAAACTCTCAAGAGCGTCAAACTATTATTTCAGAATTGCGGGCATGTTTTCCAAACTATGTGCAACAGAATTATACTTGCACTTCGTGCGTAATGTGGTGCACAGATGGTACAGGGGGATTTTGGAAAACCATTTGCAACTGTTTATTGACAATCCACGCCTCCTTGGTATGCTCTCTGCGAAATTGACCTAGGGGAAGCACATACACGAAATTTAAGATAAGACATTCCACGAGGTACACATTAAGTACGTGTGATTTTTAAATTTATTGAAACGTCGTAGACTGTTGATAGCGCTATTAAAACTATCAATCGCATTTTCACGCGAAAAAATTAGGGAGGCCTCGAAAAATTATTCGAGGGCTAATTACAGTAGTCGAAACTCATATAAAACCAAACAAGACATTCGTCACATTTTAAAAATCTCTGATGTGATTATTCAAAAGTGCATATACAGATTTCCTAAATAAAACTTAAGAAATACACTACCGTTCAAAAGTACCCGGACAGGAGCGAAATATGTATTCGTTGCATAAAAGTTATTTAACTATCTGCACCAGTAACTAAAATCGATTTTTTTCTGCGAAGGTCAGAATACTGGAACGTTTTTCGATTGATAATTCTCGTTTGGAACTCATATCTCGATGGAAAAGAAGCTACAGACGAACTAAACCGAAACTGTCGAGTGCATAGCATTACCTCCATTCTTATCCCCATTGAGGGAACCTAAACGTCTACCAACAGTTTACAAACACTTGAAACATATCGAAGAACCCTCTGAATACGTTCTGCACCATAGAAATGAAACACGGTAGAAATTAAATTTTTTTTTAGAATCGAAAGCGTTCCATTAGATTCACAAATTTGGACTTTGTACTTCTGGACATGAATTTTACTTTCACACTCTCATTGTATAATTTGTACTTAAAAATTAATTCTATTACGTTATGACACCTCAAAAAAGATAATAATAATTATTACAAATGATATGATAACCCTAAATACCTTTCGTACAAAGTTCAACTATGTTTTATGTAACGAAACCAAGTGTCTGGGTACCTTTGAACGGTAGTGTATTCACGTTAGCAGTTAATCATTAAAATGAATTTTTTAATAATGAAAAATTTAGAAATTGAAGATTTAAGCATCGAAAATAGAATGGTCAAGAACAGAAAACTAGCTTTATCGACTTTTATACGGCTAGTTAGATGTCGGTATTATATGCAAATGTCCGGTCCTATTTAAATTTCAAATGCAATTAAATTCATTTAACGTGACAGACGGCAATTATTCGACTTACAGAACGTAGCCGAGTAAGAGTATCGTAACGAAAATTTTTTGCATTAATTTGCAAGTGTCGGTTCTTGAATTCTGACTGAATGATTTTATTAACGTTTCGTTCATGACCCTCCATCGCGATCTATCACTATTCTCAAATTTATATGCCAAATATTGGCTACCCAAAATAGTTTGCGCCGTGTTGTTCCATATAGTAAGACAGATGGAGTTTTCTCTGAAAGTATCTAAATATTTCAATACGTTCACTGTCAATCAAATTTAAGTTATACGTACAAGTTGACTTCGCGAAGGATAAAATTAGTTGACCTTTTAAATAAATCACTTGATATGGCAACACTTCGGTTATCTGGGTTTGTATACGGTTGACTGTTATTTTTATTTCGTGGTGATTAAGTAGTGATAGCTTTACGTTTTCTGGATTCGGTTTTTCGGTTAGTAGTTTATAGCTATTTTTAATTGAAGTGTACAGTTGTTTGTTTACCACTCTAATTCCCAAATTCACAAATTCTTAAGCTTCCAAATTCCCAAATTTCCAAATTCTCAAGCTTTCAAATTCCCAAGTTTCCAAATTCTCAAGCTTTCAAATTCCCAAGTTTCCAAATTCTCAAGCTTTCAAATTCCCAAATTTCCAAATTCTCAAGCTTCCAAATTCCCAAATTTCCAAATTCCCAAGCTTTCAAATTCCCAAATTTCCAAATTCTCAAGCTTCCAAATTCCCAAATTCCCAAATTTCCAAACTCCCAAATTCCCAAATTCCCAAATTCCCAAACTCCCAAATTCCCAAATTCCCACCTCCCTAACCTCACAGCTTCCAACCGCACCCGAAGCAGAAATATGTGAAATAATTTCTGTTAATTTCTTTAATATCAGAAGCCACAACCGTAAATAGTGCAAACTTGTTTTTCCACACTGTCCAACCATCGATCAACGCCGTTCATGGCGAGGTTTGTCAGAGAGCGAAGCAATCGGTTTTCAGGGGTTGTTCTCTGGTTCGAATCGGAGATTATCATATGACTAGCCATTATGCGGAGTAAACGATAGCCCCGTGTGTTCGAAGCTTGCCGGGTGCTCTGATTGAAATGCTCCCGGTAATTTCCGGTTATTTAGCGCATACAGCTATGTTCGCCGTGCAGCGCAGTGCATTAGACTGCTATGACGCCGGTAACGTTTGATACGACGCAGAACGCGTCCGTTTATCATGCTCTATTTCCAGTTTCCACGATCCGCATATGACTATCAGGATATAGGGAAAACTGATATAATTAGGAGCAGGGTAATTTCGGGAGAGATGGTCCTGATGACGGCGGCGGACAAGTTAGTGCGGACTAAATTAACCCTTCGTACAGGCTGTACCAAAAATTGTGGTTCGAGCTTTTAAGCAGTGACATATTCTACCTTAATATTTGTATTAACTATATCTATATTAATATTATGTATATTATAATATGAGTTGATAAGAAGAATGACATTTTCTTGTGAAAAAATTGATTTTGAAAATTGTGCAATTTAGTGAGTTGGCTGAAAGTGTTTGTTAGCAGATGAGATTTATTCAGTTTTAAGTAAATTATATTTGTATAAATACAAGGATGTTTTGATGAAAAATAGTGCTACGTGTAATGCAATTTTTTATCTGTATGACCATACACATAGTTTGTATACAGTTATCGTATATTTGACTGCATAATATATTTATTATATTTATGTATAACACGCGGAATGTAAATACTTTAGATTGGTAAAATCAGTAAAATTGTGTTTAGATGTTGTGACGTCCATTTTTGAAATATCAACAACAGGTTGATTTTAAACGTGGAAATATCAACACGTTTATTACCAGAAACTACTGGTTTATTTGTATATAAAACTAAAGATACGTAAATAATAATAATAAATCGATTCGACGGTGATTATAACTAAAATTAATAATAAATTACTTACATTAATGACATCCAGTTTTTCATCGTCCAACCTGCAACAAAAAGAAGGGAAAATTTACGAAATTAAATAAATGTATATATTCATTCTTTAGTAATTATTTATATTGTTTAATATGGGTCATTCCTCCTGTTTCATGTGTTACAAAAAGACAGACCGAGCTTTAAGCTATCTCGAATATATTAACGCTTCAAAATTTGGGTCGAATGTGCGATTTTGTGCGACTCCGTACTGCGATGTGTGCATTCTTGCCAAAGTATTATAGAATGATTCAGAGCATGGAACATTCACAAACGAATGGCGGTAAAAACTCGAGCTCAGGATGCAGAGCTTTTAGTTTTTAAATGTATACGTCGGTGAGAGATATTTATACCCAGCATTTAGTCACGAACGTTTTGTAACTAGATCGTAAAAGTGACTGTACACAGAGGTACTCTGTTAGATGCAGTGTTTAGACACGTTAAATACGATATTAATGTTTACTGATGAGAATCAGTATCAGTTAAATATTCTTATTAAGAATTGTCGAATTTATTCAGTGATATTATTTGAGTTCGGTTTGAAATTAATTTGAAATATAGTTTGATGTGTCTGTTAGAACTACATATATTTAGAACTATATTTAGAAATTTAATTAGAATAATTAAATAACGTTATCGATGTTCTGTCCATTAAATTTGATAAATTTAATTGTGACAGAAGAAAAAAATATTCTCTATTCATATTTTTTAAGGTAAAAAAATTCGTATGTTAAAATACGTCGACTTTAATTTAATTGTGTGGAACAAAATAATTATAGATCCAGCATTTTATATATAAAACGTGATATAATAAAATGTAACATCAAATGTGTTACAGATCTGTATTAATATACTGTATAACATTATTCTGTAAATAAATTGATAATTTTTAACATAATTTTGAATCATTATTATGCAAATGAAAGAAAAGAATCCGATAAAAAATTGCATCAATATGGTCCATAAGAAATGTATAAATCAACACCCTGAGTCAACGCATTCCATAAAGAGAAGACATAACCTACCCCATAAGAAGTCATTATACGGAAACGTCTGTGTATAATAATCATATAAACGGGGCATCAAAACTTAGCTAGTCTTCACAAAATTTAATGAGCAGTAAAACTAATTCATGACACAAAGTTTCATAAAGTGTCTCCAGACAGATTAGAAACTCAACCCAAATAATTTAACTTCTCTATTAAACGAAAATTGTTGAAATGCAATTGCTAATATCAGTGTACATGGACGAGGAGTCAGACAATGTTAATTTTAAACATTCACTCTCTGCGTTAATGATAGATTTACGATCTTGAAGTACGTTTAAAAATGTAATGACAAAACGAAAATTTCAAAATTTTGATTTTAAGAAAGTGGAGTATCACAGAATGCTAACTAAAGATACTCTTGTTTGACTAAATTACGGTTTTTGGAGTTTTAACCTATATACACCTACTATTTTCTAAGCAATTGTCATTCATCTTACTAACTAGAACTAATTATCTTACCTAACTAGAACTGAACTCAACATTCAATTGCAGTGAAAATACGAGTCTGGTTTATCACATTCCGTAGTGTGCATCACATGTGTAACATGTATAGTAAGGGGTTAACTTTCTCTGAACCCTCGGTATGTTCAATCGTAATAAACAAGTAATGAACTTTCTCTAATAGAGCTATAATACAAATCTGCTTCCTTCATAGTCACTAACAGATCTAAATAACTGCAAAGTATACACAGCAACTAAAAAATTGCACCGCATGAGCTATCCTTGCAGTAGCGTAACTCAATCATATGTTCCCGGAGATTGCGAAATAAAGAATGAATGTATACATTTTTTTCGCTGTATGTGGATACATATACTGACAGATTTAGCTATAGGTTATAACGTAGATTAGCAGTAGAACTCAGGACGCTTGTTAGTGGTTAATTATACGGTGGGATTAGCTTGGTCGACGCCGCCGCAAACCAACCTCTATAATTTTCTGGAGAGTTCAAACTCGAGCGTAAAGCGAATTACTGTGTGTAAATACAAGTCAAAATACATCTGGAGTTGACAACATTCGGCGCGTATTTTGGTGATACGACATTAATCTGATTTACAGTAATTCTAGAGATGTCTAGCAGCTGCAACTTGTCACAATTCGCTTGATAGATCTAAGTAACATTTTAGTTAGGAATGTGTGCATATTGTCAAAGAAAATCTCTTCAAACGTACTTGATGTTACATTTTAAAGAAAATGAAAAAGAAAGCTTAAATGTGTTTCAAATTGGAATTATTCAATCGTTGACTATGCAAACTATAATTGGATCTGAATACGAAACTTTTTGATAGAAGTAAAATTGATCAAAGCTGAAGTACGAGTGCGTCCGACTCGTCAAAATAGTGTAGGGGTTTAAGAAAGCGAGACATAAGTATCTTAAGTAGAAAATTAGTAAAATTGTCAGGTTAGCAAATGTCATCACCTACAATGTCATCCTCATCAATTTCGAGAGGATTTCTCGTCTTTAGGCTTTCGACCAGATGCAATTTAATCACAAGATCAGTGATTTCAAACTTTAGTTCTATTCCAAAAGTAGAATATGAACTTCAGCAAATAATTTGAAATATTAATTCAAATTTGAGTAAATTGCCAATATGTAACAGGAATACTGTATCAAATTCGCGCAGCAACAATACTACGATAAATATACAGCTCTTCTACGTCCACCGCTGAAATCCAATTATCAACCGACAAGCACTCCGTGTTTGTAATTTTCGTATTAGCGTTCACCGGGTAACCTAATTCGATGATAGCACTGCAAGGGTAATTTCAAGCCGAGCAACGATCGTATCTACTCGAATATTTGACGTGCTGATGGTAACCTGTATCGTGACCCCATGAACGACCTTTCAATAAATCGGATTCCCTTCCTTGCTTCTCTCAAATCAAATTTCCGGCACAATCTCGTATACTCTCGGCACGAAAAAGGATAAGAGACCAAAAGCGCGAATCGGAGAAGAACTTTGAAACTCTATTTGGTATATTTTCTCTGTATCTAATAAGAAGACGGATGTTTATCCGTTTATGATATGTCCAATGAAATGTAAATATATTGTTTAATCTATGGATTTAATTGATTTAGGTTTATTTTAGAGATATTGATAGAAGTGTTTATGTACATTATATTGTTTATTTACAGTTTACAGACCTCAATTTGGAGATTTGGAGATTTGGGGATTTGGAGATTTGAAGGTTTAAAGATTTAGAGATTTCGAGATTTGGTGGAAATTTAAAGATTCAGAGATTTAGAGATTTATGGATTTGTAAATTTGGAAATTTAGAGATTTAGAGATTCAGAGATTTATGGAAATTTGAGAGTTTTGAAATTTAGAGATTGGACATTTGAGAGATTGCAACCTTGAGAGCTTGGAAATTTCAGTGATTGGAACCTTGAGAGATTGGAACCTTGAGAGTTTGGAATCTTGAGAGATTGGAACCTTGAGAGATTGGAACCTTGAGAGCTTGGAAATTTGAGAGATTGGAACTCTGAGAGTTTGGAAATTTGAGTGATTGGAACCTTGAGAGTTTGGAACCTTGAGAGATTGGAACCTTGAGAGCTTGGAAATTTGAGAGATTGGAACTCTGAGAGTTTGGAAATTTGAGTGATTGGAACCTTGAGAGTTTGGAACCTTGAGAGATTGGAACCTTGAGAGCTTGGAAATTTCAGTGATTGGAACCTTGAGAGATTGGAACCTTGAGAGTTTGGAACCTTGAGAGATTGGAACCTTGAGAGATTGGAACCTTGAGAGATTGGAACCTTGAGAGTTTGGAACCTTGAGAGATTGGAACCTTGACAGTTTGGAAATTTGAGAGATTGGAACTCTGAGAGTTTGGAAATTTGAGAGATTGGAAATTTGAGAGATTGGAACTCTGAGAGTTTGGAAATTTGAGAGATTGGAACCTTGAGAGTTTGGAACCTTGAAAGTTTGAAACCTTGAAAGTTTGGAAACTTGAGAGTTTGAAAATTTCTTTCTGTAAGAAACATTTTTAGTGCCCTAAACGTCCTATCATGTCACGAACGTCATTCTTCTGAAATGTGATCGTTAATTGCTGAAAAAATCATTTTTGACAAAACAAGTGTCCATGAAGACATTGGTGTCTGCAACTGTGCGATCTGCAATCGGCGAAACCAATCATTTCATGTTCCATATTCAGTTATCCTGTCCACAAAGTCCACATATAATAAAAAGACGCAAAGTATCCAATCGTGAGATACGCAGAAATGTCAGCAGATTTCGAGGTGATATTGAATTTATAGGCTTCTCTTTGATCTTGTAGTAGCCAACTAATAGCCTTCGAAGTTATTTCTCTCGCACGATAATCAAATTCCAGAAGCAGTAGTCCGACACGCTTCAATAAATCGAGAAATTCGAGTTGGTGGTTTTGGAAGGACGCCAATTATTGGACCGGATAACGAGGATCAGCGGTGACGAAGCGCACCGACGTTCATGCTAAATCTAATTAGATAAACTGATCTTTGTGGATGTCCAATTCCGCAAGTCCATAGCTGCTAGCTATGTGCATAGTAACAAGAGCAAATATCCTCAACACGTGTACAGCTGTGCATACATTTCTCGGGATATGTCGGTATCTATTCGCACATCGTTACGTTTCGGAACGAAATACTTTCATACAACCGACAGGTTATAAAACTGACGAATAAAACCAAATGAAAGATATATAGATCGGGTAGCAAGAGAGTGGGCAAATTATTATAGTCAAACGAAGCATTCTGTATTTTATAGCGTTTACCGATGAAATGGTACGGTTTCGATTGTAATTATATTATTTTTTGTTAATGTACTTTAAAAACGCAAATTGAATATTTAAATGTGAGCTTGTATAAGAAAATATTTAAGATGAAACTTGGGAACTTTAGAATAATTGTTCTCTAAAGTTAATAAAACGGTGTCCTAAAAGTCTACTCAATTCTCTGAAAAGCTATTGACAATACTGAACCGTTCGCGTGTGTTAGAGATTGAGAGTTTAATACTGGTCTATTTGAATGTTTTCAATCTTCTGTTTTGAATACATACTTTTACCGATTGCAAAAACCAGAAGTGTATACAGTGTATTGAAACATCGTGTCACAGCAGAGTTCATCGTCAATGGCTGGATTCTCCAGCGATCGTCATTGTCCAGCAGGTTTACCGAGAGTGCTCGCTAAAGTCAATACCAGGTCTGTCGTGCGGTACGAGAAGTTAGTTTTGTCAAGTATGCTTTCGACACGTATGCGGCTCGTTGGTGAAACCTTTTCTGAACCTTTTCACACAATTGAGGCTTTTTCATAGCCCACGAAGGATTATGAAGAGGAACAGTTTTATGGCTCTTGATATCAGACGTGACGCTTAGGTCGCGGTTCTAACACGAATACGCGACATCTTTTATAAAAAAAATTGTGATCGAACTTTGGAGAAACAATATTATTTTTTTATCGTTTAAAATTTGTGGTTACATATAAAAATATATTACAGGATATTTTTATTGACATTACTCGATTTACGGAAGTGGAAATGTTAATTTTCTTTTCATATTTGTAAAAAATAGACTCTCTTTTGGATTTGCAATATCAGCATTCATTATTAATATATTAGAGTGGCAAATATATTTAATTTTAGGCAGAGTACAAAGACTTTTTTTTGTACTTGTAATATAAACACTCATCATTAATATATTATGTTATAAAAATAATTAAAAGTCTTTATAAATCTACACAGAATACAAAGCCTTCTTATATTTACTGTATAAACATTCACCATTATTATAGTTAAAAGAATATTTAATTTTATTCTTTTAACACTGAAATTCCGAAGCCAATTAAATGGCCGGTTCATAAATTTCAAGTTTTAAATAAAAAAATTTTGTAAGGTGTTTCTCTCAGAGTTTGATAAATGGACACGTGTATAACTCTTATATGTTCATATATCTTTTAATCGAATGTAGCTGTGCATAATAGGCCGTCAGATTTAGGTGTCAACTTTACACAGAGAACAAAGATTCCCTTTTTGAGAAACAGTGTATTCTGCGATGAACAATCAGCAGTTACATAGGTAACTGGTTATCGTTTTGTTCTCTCGCGCCTTGTTTCCTCAAAGTTTGTCGTCGAGGAGAGGAGAAAGTGCGATAAAGGAGAGAAAGGGAAAAGCCGAAGAGAAAGAGAAAATGGTGGAAAGTACAGCGTGGATGGGGACATCCCGAAGGAATCCAGAACAAGTCAACCGATCCTACGTTTGCATTCGTGCATTGTCGTACTCGTTCTCTCCCTACCGTTTGCGCTCGAGAGTCTGGAACAAAGCTCTTAACTTCCGTAATTTCAATTTCAGATTATTCGTCTCGGTATTGCCACGGTACGGTTTCGCGTGCATTGTCAGCCATTGCCGTCACGAGACTCGCAGCTGGCGCAATTCAAATTGAATTTCCATGTGGAAGCTGGATGTCTGATAGTCGGATATGTCGTTATTTCGTCGAGCTTCTACCAACGCGAACAATGAGTCACTTATCTTTAATAGTGTAAAACTAACGTCACTTTTTAATATGCTGTGCTTTTATGCTCAGTAACACGTGAACCAAAGTGATGCTTAAAGTTTTCATTTTACTTCTATATTCTGTTCTACAGGTTGGGAATTTCGTGAAATTGTGTACTTCATAATTTTAGTGGGTGACACATGACAAAACTCGTGAATTTCATTCTTGTTTTTATCATAATTTTAAAGTAGATACATATTCGTACATCAATAAGTTGATATGCAAATCAATAAGTTAGTATGCAAATCAAAATCCATACTGTTTGCACCAGACGCACAGCGAACATAAATCCTCTACATTATTTCATTACAAAACACGTAAAATATAAATCATTGAAGTAACAAAAATCTTATGCAACAAATATTTTACTAATTTAATAAAAATAAGAATCTCAGTGTCAAAATACTTGTTTATGGTAATTGAATGTTTGAACCTCCACATAACTTTGCTACAGTAAATCAGTAGGAGATTCGGATTTGCTGTGTAATCATGAATTAAAGGGAAAGTTTTCCACTCGTTTCTAGAGCAGATGGTGCGGATTAAAATTTTAGCTGACCGAGGAAGCACAGCGGAGTTTGGTACTAAAAGAAATCAAAGGACAAGACTCTAATCGCGAGATTAAAGCCTTTGGAGTTGAGCTTCGGATTAAGGGATAATCGGTTCTCGCTTCCTAACAACGAGAGAAATAACGAACCGAGTCTAGATCTTATGAAGCGTGTGATTCCCCGTAACTTTTAGATCCGTTAAATCCGTCCTGATGCTCCCTGACACACACCGAGCACCTCGTTGCTTTTCTCTAATGAGATTGCTATCCGTAACTTTTTGTACGTGGAATGGAAAATGCGAACATGCGATATTTTTCTGGGCATCTATGCAGAGTTTTGGGTTATTATAGATACTTTTTTTGAATTTCTATGTCTTTTCGTAAGTTTTTTATCTGAAAACGATGTTTGGGGTGAGGCTGGATGAGGTTAAGTGAGATTATCGTGGTCATAACATATTCTTACGAAGAAATATATAAATTCGGAAGAGAAATTCTGTGTAATTAATCTCTTTTAATTTAAGGTAGAAACCTGCACAAATACTTGATCTTCTCTTTATGTTATGGACAAGTTATCTGATACCCACCTGTGGATATTTGTGTTATATTGAGATTTTCAGAATAAACATAAAGCGTATAATATATGTATAATCTGAGGATTTTCGGAATATAGGAACTCTAGAATTTCAGACATTTTGAAAATTAGTACTTTGAAAAATATGGCTCCTTATTTTTTCAGAATAATACAAAATGTCTCTCGTATCAGTATCAACTTGTTTCACTTTTTATCGACATATAATCAAGAACACATACTTGAAATTTTTAATAACATTCTCAAACTACTATCACAAAATTACCTCCTTTATTTTTCTAAAAATCGCAAAATACGGAAGAGTACATTACAGTTTAATATGCGCATGCTAAACTATTTCTTACGATCGAATCGAAAATTATCTATCAAATGAATAAACGACAGTGGACAGTGATGATTGTTATGGAAGGATGTTATAGTATTCATGATATTTCATTTTTAATCATTGTTGAAGGTGTGGGCATTGTATACAAATCAAAATTTCAGTATCTCATTTTTCCACCTTACTTTATATTCGTACCTTCTCCGCTGCATCGCTCAAAAAGAACAAGAAGTACATTTAAATTCACCAGGTCGATGAAAACCTGTTATGAGGTGAAGACAACGTCAAGTTCGGTGTCGACAAGTTAATAGTTGAGTTATTTCAAAGATTTGCAGAGAAATACCATAACATACTATCTTGTATTATACTTTTAGTGTACTGTAAATGTACATATACGTATGCACATGTATAAGTATATTATAAGTCTGCTATTAGTTTGTAACACGATTTCGTTTCTATAAATATCACATTTCTGTTCTAACGTAAGAATTGTTTCTTTCACAATTAGAAAATACAACTATGATAATAATATCATCAGCAGTAATTTAAACTTGGCACTGCTATTTATTAAAATTTCCATTAAATAAAGCACAATACGTTCTAAATCGAATTTTATATTACAATCGAAATGTTGATTTTCAAAGGAAAATAAATGCCGTCACATTGCAGATCCTATAAAACCGTATATTAACGAAGCAAAAGTCAAACAAAACAATTACTTTTTATCAAAAGATTTGTTTTAAAGCGAACACGCGATGTATTGCTAATGAAATTAAATTCAATATTTTCGAAATAAACGAAATAAACGTAATATAAAGAGACTTCACATAAAAAAAGCGCACAAAATGAAATGACAGTCCAATATGCGCTTGCCAAGACTATTACGATCCGAGAGAAAAATGTTTATTAAATGAACAAAGGATAGTGAAAAAGGAGGGTTATTGTAGAACGTTATGATCCCTGTAATACATTATTTTAAATTATTGTTAAAAGTTATTGTTAAGTTTCATAATGATTATTGGTAAAATTATTGCGTTAGTTTATATAAATCAAAAACCTTGATCTTATATTTTTATTTTGTTTTATATTAATATACCATCTTCTATATGCTGTTCCATATAAAACTGTAATTTGCAAGTGTTAAGTCTACACGATACAAATGTTTTATTGTGAAATAAAAGTTGAACAATAGTAGACGATTGTCTTTTCTTCCGTTGTTTATTTTAAACGGTGCACTGCGTTGAATGGTAAACGTTTAAACAGTATCTTACTCTTTTCACTGCTTCAACGTTTCGACGTTTGATGGATTTTTCTTCCGGGGATTATTTCAATACTGTGATGGGCAGCTTTGCCCGCGAGAGCACGCGCTCTAGCATGCAACTGACATGCTTCCACGGGCTTTGATGGATAGTTAATTTCTGGACTTTTTAATTTTACTATTCCTAAATTTCCTAATTTTTAAACTTGCAAATTGTGGAATTTCTAAACTTGCAGACTATGGAAGTTCTAAACTTAAGAATTCGAGTGCTTCAAAATTTGAAAGCTCTGTACTTATAAATTTCTAAGTTTCGAAGCATTAAATTTCTTGAATTATCAATGTTTTAAATATTGTAATTCCAACTTGCAGAATTTGAAAGTTCATATTAATATAAATCTGGAGATTTAAAAGTTTGAAATTCATACATTTCAAATTTATCCAAGTTTATAAAAAAAAGGTCATCTTGAAGTTTGGAGAATATTTCAAAAATATACAAGTTCGTTAATTATCATAAGTTGTCCTTAAACGGTTACCTCGATTTGAAACAATTCATGAAAAGCGCACATTAGCAAAAATTACAACAAAACCCCATAATTAAAAAACGAGTATATTGAAAGAGAGAAACTATGGTGATTTGCTTGATTGTGCAAGCAAATGACGTCGTGATTCATCAGCACAAATTGATTTGTCCATTTCAACAGCTACACTGTTCTCGGTTACACATAAACGAGTAAATACACATACAGTGTCGTCTCATTGATCAATTAATCAAGGCGGTTCTAGGAATTTCATTATAGCAGTCAGGTTTACAGTTGTATCGTAGGCTAATTGAAACTTTTGCGATAATTTACATGTGCAACGAGTCCCACAAGTAATTACACTCTCGTAATTAGTAACTGCATGTGCAAAATACTAGGCGAGAAGAAATGTCACGAAATGTTAATTAACGAATGTAAAGCACTCGTGGAATAAAGAGGTTGCATCAAGATCCACTTAATTAACTGTACTTAAATAAATTAATGCATAAATTACAAAAATATGTCAGTGAAAAAATCATTAGTTTAAGAGATATTTTAATTCTAACTTGTTATGAAATTCTAAAACTTTGAAATTTCTAAATTTCCAAAACTTTTAAATTGTTCTAACTAAGCAATATTTACTTTATTCATCACTTTGTTAATTTTAAAAATTAACATCATACTCCATTTTAGTAATTTTATCTTCCACAAATCTAGTAAAAAATTTCCATAAAATTTAATAATATCCTTAACATATTTCTTATAACGTATACAAAATTTGCTACTGAAATGGTTTCCAATAAAACCTAACCTAACCAACAAAACAATAAATGTCCCTGTAAAAAAAATTCATATTTCTTCCAGAAGTGAAGAACAAAGTACTCAAGACAGTTAAGCAAATTCGGTGGTACAGATTGCTTATAGAATTGTATCGAAAATCCGTGTGTCCAGAATAACCAATGAATCAGAAATCCGTTAGTGATTTATAGTTATATCAGGATACAGGCAATGCGGACGATGCGCAAGTCTCTTGGGGTTAAGGGGAAACTATAAACCTTGCATTGTGCTGGAACTTTATGGACGTTATGCGTAAATCTATCACGATCAACGGATTTCCGGAGACGTTTAGGAGAAGTCAGTGTCATTCGGTAAATCAAACGTATCTTTACTTCTAACTGGTATGCTCACTATTTTCTCACGTTTGCGCTAATCAAATATACTTCGGTCAGTCGTTAATATTAGGGGTACCGAAAAATATTCATTTCTTCGATGACTAATAAAATTAATTGCGAATTGTAGAGTTAATATGAATTTCCGAAGTCGAAGACTATTTACAATATTTGTTCTAAAACATAATAAAGCATAATGTATATAAAAAAATTATTTACTATAATATATGATAAAAATATAATAATACTTGTTATAATATTACGTAATGAAAATAATATAACAACACTTATAATATTAAAACAAAATGGCTACCAATGTAAGTTACCATAATATTATAAATGTTTATTATGCTTTATAGTATGGCATATGTTTTAGCACATTTTTATGAATGTTTCAGTGCGTTTTATAGTGTCGTTACTCATATATGTGAATATTTTATGTTCACTTTATTATTGCGTTTATTATGTAATTATTTGTGTGCAGCTTTGCATGTGCATTTTTCAAAGTGCCTGATTCTTAAAATATTTACAAAATTTCCAATTACAAATGTTTATTTTGTAGCACATTTGAATAGTTGAAATATTAATTATAATATGAAAAAAAATAAGGTACGTAAGATATCGCTCATGAAAGGAATCGATAAGAAATACATCGTTGTTCGATTCATTTTTGCTGAACGTAGTATATTAATTTCTGTCTTCGCGGTTTTGTTTGAAATATAATAAATTATTATCCTTCATATTTTTCCCATGTATTTTCGGTTCCAATCAAGTTTCCTATCTACTGAGTATTTTATTTCAGATAAATTGTTATATTATTCACGTATTTTTATCGGTTTAGCACGAGTTTTATTTTATTTTTTTACGAAAGTGTTGAACGTCCGATTAATCGGATTTTTCGCGAGTGGTTTTGCGAGAGCTTTGCTTGAACAAAATCGACTATTTTGTCACAGAAAAAGGAGGTGTTCATTATTATGCGTCTTTCAATTTAACCTTACAATTTTTACATACTATTATTATTAAATTATGAATAAATACTTCGTCAAATGTTTTCATCGAAAAATGCGCTATGTTTATGGTAATTTTAAGGTTTCATATTTTTACATAAAATATTGTGTGCTTTTATTCCTTAATTCTGTTAATGATGCATTCAGTTGAAAATATAACATGTGATTTTATATTGTAATTTTTTTTCAAACTTCCTAAATTTCTAAATTTCTAAAATCCAAAGTTAAAAAATTTAGACATAAAAAAACTTCAAAATACTAAAACTTCTCCACAATCAAAAACTTTCAAAATTCCAATATTTCGAACTATTAAATTTCAATATTTCAATCTTCCAAAACTCGAAGCTCAAAAATTTTTAAATTCTAACATTCCACACAGTTTCTATTTTCAACTGCAATTCCAGCACAACCATCAATACAACTACAAGAGCATTGACAATCTACGAAAACTATAGAAACCCGTTGTTTATTTTAATATGCATTCCAAATAAAAAAAAAAAACTAGAAAATATAAAATATAAATACATATCCGATATTTGAACACGCGTACACAATAAATGGAACGCAGCGCAGAAGCATCGATCGCTGTAGGCGGAAAAAAATAAAAATGAAACAAGAAGAGATCGACTAGAGAGGAGAAATTTAACAAATGGAAAACGGAAAAAGTGTCTGAACTGTGCGGGATGTATTCGTCCACCAAAGAGAGGTACCACGTTGTTCCTTCCACATCGTTGAGTTCGGTTGCAGGTGTAGCTCCAGACACTTTAATTCTGGGAAGTGCATCATTTGCATTCTGGCCAAGCGGTCACATCACGGGAATCACTAACCGGAATCAAATACGAATAAAACTGAAGCATCGTTGCGGAAAATTCGAGAGAAAATCTTTCTCCGGGATTAATGAGAATTTTATTAATCACGATTAAACTACGAATCTCTTTAATGAACTTTAGAACTGTTTTATGAAAATATTTTTGGGGAAAATGGAGAAATGAAATGGAAGTTATAGAAATTGCGTTTTTATTTCAAATATGTTTGATAATTGGATATTGATCGGTTTCTTTAAATTAATTTGATGTGAGTATAATAGTTTTTTAGAAAGATAAATTGATGTGGGTGGAATTAATAGAAAATGGGGGGAATGTTTTAGATTTTAGATTTATGTGGAATTTTATGCTTGTTGCTAGAAACTTGAAAAAGGGGTTTTAAGGTATTTTGTTGTAAAATTCGAGTATTTGTGGAGTTAATTGTTGAAATTTTCAATTTGACAATTTAGAGAGGAATATATTACCAAACTTCCATGATCTCAAATTTCCAAATTTTCGAATTACTAATTTCGCATGTGCTCGCATTTCTAATTTCTTGAATTCTCAAGTTCATGGATTCTCAAATTTCCAAATTTCCCAATTTCCCAATTTCCCAATTTTCAAATTTCCAAATTTCCCAATTTCCAAATTTCCCAATTTCAAAATTCCCAAATTCCCAAATTCCCCAATTTCCAAATTTCCCAATTTTCCAATTTCCCAATTTCCCAATTTCCCAATTTCCCAATTCCCAAATTCCCAAATTCCCAAATTCCCAAATTCCCAAATTCCCAAATTCCCAAATTCCCAAATTCCCCAATTTCCAAATTTCCCAATTTCCCAATTCCCAAATTCCCAAATTCCCAAATTCCCAAATTCCCAAATTCCCAAATTCCCAAATTCCCAAATTTCCAAATTCCCAAATTCCCAAATTCCTAAATTCTCAAATTCCCAAATCCCCGAATCTCAAAGGTCTCAAATTCCCAAAGTTCGAAATCCCAAAATTCCCGAATCTCCAAATTTCCAAATCCAAAAATTGCCGAATTCCCAAATTCCCGAATTGCAAAGGTCCCGAATCCCAAAATTGCCAAATCCCAAAATTCTCGAATCCCAAAATTCCCGAGTCCCCACATTTCCCAAATTCCCAAATCCTCGAATTCCCAAATTTCCGAATCCCAAAATTCCCAAAATCCCCAAATCCCCAAATCCCCGCATCCTCAAATCCCGAAATCCCAAAAATGCCAAATACTAAAATTCCCAAATTCCCAAATTCATTTGTCAAACTACCAATTCCGTTCGTGATTCAATAACTTATTAGGAAAAAAAACTGTTTGCACGTAGTACAGAAACTCATTACCAGACGCAATTCGTGAAGGGGTGTATCCGCTAGAGTTTGCAAGCTCTCCAGAAAACAATAACGCTGACTTGTTTCGCAGTAAAAATACCCATTAGGATGGTTGTATTTGCAAGCAACTTTTCCGCCTACCAGCATTCCCAATTTGCATTTTAATAATTTGTTTGGGAACAATAAACTACGATAAAATTTATTGCTTTCACTCATTACAGTAATGCGCGCGAAATATATTATTTGCTCGTTGGGTAGTGAATTCGTGTCGTTCGTTAATTTTCGCAGTTACGTGTACAAATCACCTGAGACATAAATGTTAAAATCAATTTTAATCTTGATATTTTATAACTTTTGCAAAGGTGCAAATAACTTAAGACTTAAAGAATAAACACTTTTTCGTGGCATAGTTCATTAAATATCGCGTTGTCACTCTTTGACGCGGACACCCTGTATAGTGATTTAATAAATATCCATTACTTCATTTTTCCTGAAATTGGCTATTTCATAAAACGAGATAAATCTCAGTAAAACTTGAACATGAAATATCTTTTAAACCCTTGAACTCCTACGCTTAAAATCGTACACATGGGAATTCGTAATCACATGATCTATCAACATGCAAAAGCTCATTAAAATCTGAAAGGAACGCTTGAAGTGGTTTTCTTTTCAGAACGAAACGCTCGCGCCTTTTTCCTTTTTCCCTCCTTTTTCTTAGCCATATATACTTGAAATAAGTATGTTTAAACTTAGCTGCATTCAGTGTGTTACCAAAATGTTATTTTGCGTCTTGGATTTGAAATATTTTTCAAAATATTAATTTTTACTTGCGAGAGAAAAAATCAACAAATTTAAGATCTAATTTAAGATTAAAGAATTATAGTAATTATAAGATCAAATAATTTTCTTATTCATGTAAAATCAACCCCTTTTCGCTTGTACCACCAGTTACCACCCTGTACATAAAAAAGTTACGTTTAGTGTTTAAGAATTGTAGTGTTGGTCAATTTAACTGGGACAAACTTCGTAACAATATATCACAATCTACGAACTGACAGATCGAATTAAGCTGACACTTTGACAGACAATTTATCAATTTATTCTGAATAAAACTGTAATATCACAACGATTTACATTCAATTTTTTATTACAACAGATACTTCATTTTTCCGGGTGAAGTACGTCAGGACAAAATGCCAGTCAAAACGGCTAATTATTAAAAAGGAAAAGTGTTGGAAAAATATTTTAAATCTTGAACAAACGTTCTAAAAAATTGCGCTACGCTTTCTAATAGAATTCTGGTACTGCGTATAAAGCTGCCATGAACGAAAAATGGCGTGAAGAAAATTTTCCGGTTTTCGTTTCATTGTCACTTTGGTTACCATGTTCGTCCAACGTGAATTTCATGCTTTTTACGGCGTATTTTTTTATGAGCAAGGTCAGCACTGAAAAATTTGTCGGACTTGAACAGCTGGAGAAATCGTTTTCCGAAAAATTGCGAAAAATTTTGCGGGCTTTTGTGTGAAATGACGAATTCACGATTGGGTGAAAATTATTTTTTTAATCGACTTCGAAAAAGAAGGAGGTTACTCAATTCGATCAGTATATTTTTTTTCTGGAACGAACATATTGCACGATTTCAGAAATTTCAATATCTTCGAATTTAGAATGAACACAAAAATTTTACAATCAATCCCTTATGTATGTTACATCGCGTATTTAATAAAATAATATCGGAAGTTTTAAGAGTATTACTTTTCCGGTAGCAATTAAGATTTCTCAGTTGCCAGAAGTTCATATAGTACAAGCTGAAATACTTATGCACTGGCGCGTGACAAACTAAAGATCAATACTTCAGATTTATCGAAGTAGATTAAAGTGTAATGAGATGGAATTTTCACAGCGAAAATCTTCAACGATTATTGTTCATCGTAAAATCATGATTACTGCGATTACATTCTGACGATTGGTTGCATGTTCGTTGTACTCAACTCGCGTTTATTCAAACTATACTCGCGGGTTCTACTCTCGTAATTAACGGGGTTTGTTTTAGTAACTGTAAATTTACTCGAATGTTCACTTCTTTGTGAAAGGCAAAGGAGCTTTCAATAACTATCGAAACGAGATGATAGAGTTAATTTAAATAACGACAATTGCTTCTTGCCTATTCTGACCTTTTGTGAAAAGTTCTGACCTCCTCACTGCCACTGAGTGACACTTAAATTTCTATGTAAATCTCTTGTCTACATTTTTTAAAATTTGTTCACTAACCCGACTACAAATATTCACATTAATTCATTAATCACACTCACATGTCATAAAGTAAGGTTGCCAGTCGTAACCTCTAAGAAAAAACCTGCAAATACGCTACCGTCTATAAGTATCCGGACACTTGGTTTCGTTACATAAAACACAGTTGAACTTTGTACGAAAAGTATTTAGGGTTATCATATCATTTGTAATAATTATTATTATCTTTCTTGAGATGTCATAACGTAATAGAATTAATTTTTAAGTACAAATTATACAATGGGAGTGTGAAAGTAAAATTCATGTCCAGAAGTACAAAGTCCAAATTTGTGAATCTAATGGAACGCTTTCGATTCTAAAAAAAATTTTAATTTCTACTGTGTTTCATTTCTATGGTGCAGAACGTATTCAGAGGGTTCTTCGATATGTTTCAAGTGTTTGTAAACTGTTGGTAGACGTTTAGGTTCCCTCAATGGAGAGAAGAATGGAGGTACCCTATAGAATTTATATGCATAACATTTCAATCGTCTCCTAACATAAAAATGTGTATTTTTGTATTTTATACATCAGAAACTTCTAAATAGTAAAAAGAGTGAATTTTGTGCGTCTCAAAGCAAGGTCTAACCAAGAATTTGCAAATACGAAGGTTCGGAATATAAAAATAGTAAAGTTTACGTGCGTATCCTTATTCAAAGGATGTCTACGTTGCAACCAAGTGTACAAGGCAGAAGGAAGCCTGATTTTGCCGCAGGTGTTTGCTGTAACGATTCCGTTGATTCGACGCCAAGCAAACTGTGCATGCACGGTGACTGCTCGTTCCAGACTTCCGTGATTTTTACACGCGCATATAAATTCTGACAAATGAATGCACGCTCGCGCGCACAATGTCGTGTGCATTAATTTCGCACACGACACGTGCGTTGGCCGAGCGATATTTCGCCTGTTCGTTTATCGAGGGTTAAACATTGAAAAGGGTCAAGGGACGTTGATCGATGCTCGTCCATTATCGACGTTTAGTGCACTTCCGCAACGGTACCAATACCGTGATGCTTCTATCTGTCGAACGACAACAATAGAACGATCGCTTGTTTAAAAAAAAATAGAAACTGTATATTTTGCGAAGGGTCCATTGTAACAATCTGCCGTATCATCTGTTTTTTATACGGCTACTTTTTATTTGCACAAACTTTTTATTTGAATAACGAATAAAAAGTGCGTGGTAGCTGATTATCAGAAACACAGGAACTTGAATTATATCAGAAATGGACAATGTAAAATAAATTTGATACAGATTTATTTAATGTTAGTGCTTTTGAGTCATATTCGAACACTTTTGTTTGATATTTGAACTACTTTGAAAGTGGAACAGGTCCATTTTTAAGTACTATTAATTTAAAGCTTTGCATTGCACTAAATTATAATTATACATATATTAGACTACTAATAAAGTACACTATCTGCTACATCAAAATATCTATCACCATCGATTTTGGTACAATAATGATTCCAGTAAATATTATTGAATAAAAGTGTTTAAAGACATCCAAAATGAAGGTCAAAGAAGCATAAAAACTTTTTCTTCAGCTGTCCACAGAAGTCACATGTAGCAATCGATGTTAAAAAGTTTGATCGAGAAGCAGTTCGTTAAGAGGCATGAAGAAAGTCTCCGTTTGACATTGCAGTAATTGAGGAGTTGAAATGATGGATGAGGTACAATCACTCATACTGAGAATTATACCATGCAAATTTTGGTTTAATTCAGTAACAGGATAAGAACTTTGATTAAAACTGATTGAACAACTTCTAGTTTAACGCTTGCAGTACCATGTTACTCTTGATTTATCTTACAATTCACGCGTGACAAACCAGACTCACATTTCCATTGCAAATGAATTTTGGCTTCAATTTTGTTTACAGTCTTCAAAGTCAAGGATTGTTGAACACACGTTCTTGACTTTCAATTTTCTTTATTTGTTTTCGTGTTGTGAATTAGTGAAGACGTTGACATGTAAAGTCCAAAAGTAGATCTTGTTCTTAGGATATTTTAGGGATGGCGAAATTTGAGAATTTGAGAAGTCGACAATTAAAAAATTTAGAGATTGGATATAGTAATTTTTATACGTAGAGATTTATTAATTACAAAATTTGTAAATATAGTAACCCAGAACTTAGAGATTTGGTGAATCAGAACGTCGGTATGAAAAATTCAGTTTGGGAACGTGAAAGCTTGCAAATTTAAGAATCCTAAAAATGAAACTGGAAAAATTCTGCAGTGTAGGCATTTTGAAACTTGGAAATTTAAGAACGCACGCACTTATAAATTGAGGAATATGTGCGATCTAAAAAGCCTAAAAACTCGAAAGTTTGTAAATTTAGAAACACGAAAGTTTGTAAATTAAAACATTGTCATGTACTTCCCCATATTTACCGAAATTAAAATATCTGAGAAACGAAGGTCCATTCCGAAGAAACCCATAAAGATTGTACACCACTAAACGTGGTCTACAACCTGAATACATCGCCGTTCTAAAAGCGATTCCCGCATTCGTTCCTTCCTCTCGTTAATCACCCTTAACGTTACGAAAGATTAGAGTCACGAAAACGAAGCCGCAGTTAAACAAGTAATTCGTACGGAACACAGATGGATAGTACAATTAAGAAAATCGAAAATCGCTCGGGTGTTTCACGATCTGATATAGATTAATCCTGGTGCTGTCTCATTTTCGTCCCAAACGTACTCGGCTGTGAGCGATTCGAACCACTCAACCAGACCCGCTAACTGTCGGTGCATCAAAGTGAGCGTGTGATCAATTCGTGCTCAATGTGGATCGAGTTTATCAGACATAGTACAGTATTCTCTTGGAAAGTGTCGCAACTAGGTCCCGAGGCAGATGTTCTAGAAATTGATCGGGGTTATCCCATCCAAGCTCGAATGCATCAGGGACGAGAGCGGGACAGAGCGAGAAATCGAAAAACGAACTCTGATTGTCGTCGTGTCTAAACTGAAGTTTATGCAGGTAAATTAATCAAATTTTCTATACATCGCCAGGTCAAATATAAATAATTATAACAAGGCATTGTAATGTGCAATACCTGTGTTTTTAAATCATTGAAATTTTGAATTTCTTTGTTGAGAAAGTGGACCTACATTATCCATATTTCTACATCCACAAATTGTAACATTTCAAATTGTAACATTTGTAAAAAATCTGAAACTAAAAATTTATAAACATCAACGAGTACTTCGCATGTTACATTTGTTCCCTAAGTAAACTTTAGCTCTCGAACGGCACGATAAACTTTTCCACCAGAACCACTGTATTCAATTTTCAAACTCGTTTTTCTCTTGTTACGGATCTATGTCCAACGTTACACATTGTATGCACATATTTTACAGCTTGTCATAAAACATGTTCCGCGTCAGATTCTTCCCTAACCAGTACAGCCTGTGAATTCTACTAGCGTTATCAGAGTTCAGTACTGACTGCGGCTTTTGCCTGCTAGCTATAAAGTGTCGAAAGATAACATCAAAGTATGAAATGCGTACCTGCACGTAAAAGTTATATTCTCGCAGTGGCTACTAACCATGAGCGTCATACATTTATAGGTTTGATCGCTGTTATCGATAATGAACATTATGTGTACGTAGGTGTAATTTCTATAGTACGACATTGGCGTTGAGGAACTTGGCCTTGTGAGACGCTTACGTATTTTGTCAAAGTTGAATAAATTGCTTTGGAAATTTAAATTTTGAGATCTGGGAGCAAGTTTTAATTTTGTAACTGTGGTGGATAAAGATAATCATAATGTATAAATATTAAGACACTCTTGGATTTTAAAATTTAATATTTTAAGTTAAGGTAAGGTTTGGCTTTTGGCATATTGGGATAGGCACAAAGTAAATATGGCGGTCAGAGTTTGTCGTGGCAAGTTTTGTTCGTTAGAAATGCTTTAATTTATTTATATACAGCTATTGACAGGGGGGACGACTTGAGCAACCTTACTCTAAATGACTTTATATTACACTTAATAGATGTATATTTTGAGTAATGATTATTTTATAAAGAAATTTGCATACGTCACCAAGTGACTGCATTTCAACGATGACATCAATCTCATAAATGTGATCCTAGTCTCATAATCATAATCTAGTCCCAGTCTCATCGATCATAACTCTTCGTAAACAGATTTGTATTCCACTTGAAAATGCAGTAATATAACTGTTTTTATAGATGACTCCATCTTGCAGTTCGACAATGTACTTTCAATTTTATATGCAGCATCAAACGGTACAGCACATCGAGCTGTCTATTTCCTCGCTATACGAGATGACAGGGCGATGATTAATAATTCCATTCGATAATTTTGACAGCTCGAACGATATATCGTCTACCAGATTGGCGATGAAAGGTTGCGTGCTATACTTGCGTAAATTGTCGGAGAGAGAAAGACAAGTGTCATTAATCATGTGATGCTGCGATTAACATAACCGTATATAATGTTACCGGTTTGTGTATGATCAGAAGATCTTCGATTATTTCAATATGTGTTTGAATGATATTAACACGTGCGGAAATATTAATAACGCGTTTATGATCGCACCTACAGTTGCTGTCGAAAATATTCGTACAGTCATAAAGCAATGTGCGAAAATCATTTTTTAATTTTCTTTTGCAAGAAAAATCTTTGCTAGACATTCTCGAATGTTAGTTTGTTTATTTAAAATTTGATGAGGATGTAGTAAAAATTGTTTAATCCTAAGTTTTTGTTCTGTTCACAACAAAAAAGAATTTCAATAAATTGTAATAAATTCTTACAAAATGTTATATAACAAATTCATACGTTGGTACCAAAATGACCCGAAAGGTTTCTTCAGCAGAAATCAACAATTCTACTAATAAATATTTAATTAGTAATATTCATGAAATGAATATAATAATTTTATAAGCAACGATAAAGAAATATTAATTAATGAACAAAATCAACGTAATTATTCGATAACGTATACCTTTGATTCTTCTCCATTTAATTTTACGATAAAACTTTTCACTGTTTTATATTTGAGAACATACATTGGGCGTTCTTCTTTCTAATTAGCATAGCAGGTACTTATTAGAGAACAAATTTTCGATTTTTCATCCTCTGTTTCGCCAGTACCGAGAAATAATCTATCCACGTACACGTTCACCTCCAGTTAATCTCTCGTTCGGCTGGAAATCCATTTTAGTTGAGAATTTACGGTGGGTCACGTAAAAAAGGACATCGTGCTTTTAATTTAATTCAACATAATTGGAAAAGAAATTGATGCAATTGTAGCGAACAATTCTTTCGTTGGGTGAATATTAAAAAACGATATATCGATTAAATATGGATAACTAAATTGTAAAATACTGTGAATAACAATGGATAACGTCCATGATTCGGGAACATGGATTTACTACGTTAAAAAGTACGTGTATGATAAAAATCCACTTGTCATGTACAAAGCCTGTTATTTATGGAACCTCCTTCATTTCGATAACGCAGTTTCGAATCTCAGTATTAAAGTGCATCAGAAAAGCAACTTTTTGCCAAATTTAGACAAGAGTAACTCAAATATGTGAAAATATTGATTTAATACTGTATTTGTGTTAATATATTAAAAATTAAACGATTTAGAATTACTTGTTACTTATACTGCTAGAGAGAATGAGATATTTGAGACGGAAAATATGGAAAATGACATTTTTAAAAAAATAAGAGGATATCTTATGTTTTGACTCTGAGATCTAAATGGGTAAAATTGAATTATTCAAATTTTGTACTTTGAAGTATTGCAGTTTTATTCAAATTCTATACTTTCAAATTTTTTAGTACTGAAATACAGAATTTTTCAAACTTTTAAACCATCAAATTTCTGTGTTTTTAATTTTCAAAGTTTTCTATTTTTGTATTTTTAAATTCACAAATTTTTATATTTTTAAATTATCAAATTCTAAAATCTTTGGAATTTTTAACACCTCAATGTCCATGTTTTCAAATTTTTCAATTTTCAAATTTATATATTATCAAATTTCTGAATTTCTGAATTTCTGAATTTCTGAATTTCTGTATCTCTGAATCTCTGAATCTCTGAATCTCTGAATCTCTGAATCTCTGAATCTCTGAATCTCTGAATCTCTGAATCTCTGAATCTCTGAATCTCTGAATCTCTGAATCTCTGAATCTCTGAATCTCTGAATCTCTGAATTTCTAAATCTCTGAATTTCTAAATCTGTGAATTTCTAAACGTGTGAATGTCTAAATCTGTGAATTTCTAAATCTGTGAATTTCTAAATCTGTGAATTTCTAAATCTGTGAATTTCTAAATCTGTGAACTTCTAAATGTGTGAATTTCTAAATCTGTGAATTTCTAAATCTGTGAATTTCTAAACTGTGAATTTCTGAATCTGTGAATCTCTGAATCTCTAAACCATGAAATCAATAAGTTCACATTAATTATATTTTAATTAACACAATACGTGTATCACAATTAAATTATTCATACTTTCGTAATACATGACATCACACTACGCTTTCTAGGCTACCTCTGCAGCATCGTAGTGAAAGTAAATACATTGCAAAAGTCAAGTTGAATGGCATGAGAATTAGGTGTACCGCCACAAATGTTATATGTTAACTGCTAAACCATTATGTGATCCTCCCATAACCTTGTCATTAGTTAAAAGAGCATCGAATTGTTTAAGAAAATGTACAAATGTTACACAATAGAGAATCACACGCATAATTTACTGTAGTCTGTTATTTGAAAAGAAAAGTGGAGAGTTTATTTGAAGAGTTCAAATAGCAAGTTCGTTACCTTGCGTAAATATTCTTATGAAGGGTCGCAATACGAGAGTCTACTCCCTATGCAAAAATCAAGCTTTTAATATGCAGCATTTAAATTCAGATTATTTAATTATAACAACACATAAAGTACTGCATTTTATGCAATGCTTAACATATAAAAACGAGTAAGAGTTCAAAGAAATTCTGCAAACGTTAATCTTAAAATAAAGGAACTTTTTACTGTCCATAAAATTTAAGATATTACAGACAGTATAAATCAAAATATTTTTTCTGTTGATAAAATAAATTCGTCGATATTATTCCCCAAATCTTGCATAATATTTTGGCGCAATGCAGCGCAATTTACTTCGTTTTCAGTTGGTAAGTTTTAAAATCGCGAGCACCAGATGGAACAAACGACTGTATATGAGAGTGCGGAATTAATCAAAAACAGTTGGAAATGAGTCAGATTAATTATTGCAATTACGATAATTAACGGAGCTCAGTTCTGGCCGTAGGCGATCGTACCACTAAGCACCATTGCTAACGGGATTTAATAAGAGCGAAGAATAATTTATTCGTATGAACGTCCATATTTTATTGAACCATTCTACCTCAATAATTCAAATGTTACACAGTAAAATTCATACATCCCTTGTTCAGCTACTACACATTTAAATTTACCGTCATATTAACTGAACGGTCGATAAATGTTTAGATATCTAGTAACAGTTTGAATATTTAATAAAATGATATTCGATGACAGTCTCGTTACTCTAACAAATTTTCACAATTCAAATGTTGCATAGTAAAATTCATGCATCCCTTGTTCAGCTACTACACATTTAAATTTAGGGTGATATTAACTGAACGGTTGATAAATGTTTAGATATCTAGTAACAGTTTGAATATTTAATAAAATGATATTCGATGACAGTCTTCTTACTCTTACACAATTTTCATAATTCAAATATTAGAAGAATAACCATTCTAATACAGGCAAAATATGAAAGATATTTAGTTAAAGAAAGAATACACAAGTAGGTAAACAGTTCAAAATGCGTCACACACTCGAATCTCCCAGAATATTACATGGAAATCGACTATTCGATAAAACCACAATTATCAGGCCAACGTTGATGAAATATGGAAGCATCCGAACAACGTCGCTACGAACAATGGATACGACATTAACCCGATTTGGCATTCCATTCCCCCGGTTACTTAAACATTAATAGCTACACAAAAAAGCTTCGCATTGAGCTTTATAAACAACTGGGACAGAGTCCGGCAGATTGAGGTCAACCCTGAAGAAGTAAACTGCAGTGTTTACGAAACGTTCGTAAGACAAGCAAAACATCAACCTGGTGAAAACTTCAGAAGTTCTAGCTTCAAAACTTCAGAACTTCAGAACTAACATTATAAATAATGTTAAATGAATTTGGAGAGAATTTTAGATCGACAAAAAATTGTCAATGTCTAATTTAGAAGATGTTCGATTAATTGTTTCTGATGTACAAAGTGGCTCGAATTTATAAACCATTCGAATAAGAGAACTGTGTTATGACTATGTAATATTTTATAGTTATTGGCTTATGAAAATTTTGCAATTTCAAGTTGTTTTATATTCGCAGAGGTTGGGATCAAAGTGGCTCCCTCTTTTGAGGTATACAAACTGTGACGAAGATGAATGCTTTGAAAAAATATGCGAAGTCAACCTAGATGGCGTACTATGAAAAATTCTACCCTCTTTTATGCAAGAAAAAGCATTTGAATGAATCAGTATTGACTTATTAGTTTAAGACATCAATTTGTTAATATATCAAATTTTTCTTAAATTCAGATCTTCCTGAGACGTTCTTAGATTTTTACTTTCAATATTTTCTTTACTTGTTAAAAATAAAAATTGTCAAATCATAATAATCGTAACTTATGAATTATTTATTCGAATTTTATAGAAATATAAGTCTATACTGATAAATCTTAATGACACGTTTACTAGCCTTATTGACATCTATTCACCAACACAAATATTATAAAAAATGCAGGAAATTGAATTAACCTGCAGTATATCTCTGTTGCTACCACGAACTATGTGCTTTATAGTAGTTTTAATGAACTCCTGGAAGAAAGGATCCTTGAAGAAAATGTAATTACAACTGATATACAAAGTGCAATAACGAAGAAAACATTGTACAAAGGAAGTGAAAAATGCCTTAAGAAAACATCAGATTCCAAGAAGCATAATGAAAATATGCAGAAGCTGTATACACAGTTTCTTAATTACAATTTTTTTATTGATAATAAAGCTAGATTTACATGATTTATTTTGTATTAAAAAATCCCTTTGCAGCGACTATAAAGAAGTAATTATTTTAACCGTCGTATTTTTTCCGAGCAATGACACCGGTTACATTATTTTGTTATTGCTTATATAATGTACTTTATATAAAGGCGATTATTTATCCAACTGCCACATTTTTGCCGACTACCTTTCAGTCATTTTGATAACAGAAGCAGCAAAATATAGACTCGCAGAGCTTTTAATGCTAGATGCTTTTATAATGCCGCAGGCTACGCAGAGAAATGGAAAAGTAGGTCTCCGGAGGGATTCCGCTGAGAATTGCGCTTTCGCATGTAAGCTGTAAACGTGACGCGACAGCTGACACTGAATTGTAGAAATAAAATTTTGTTCGTGATATAAACGTAATGAAACTGAAAGAGAAATATTGATCTACAAGCTGGGAACTCGATAATTACCAAGGTACTCGCTATTTAATGCGAAATTTCTGTTAAGTCAAAATTTATGATGGATTTATGATGTAGCGCAGATGTCGAACGTGATTTTTGAACCGTACTTCTACACACAGCCACCTGTATTGACATTCGCTTTCATGTAGAAATTGTGTTAAAGAAACGAGGTCTCTGATGTTTTATTTTATTCGAAAATACTGAACTTGCTTTCATTAGCAATATACTGCAACATTGCAACACATATTTTCCTTAGAAACGAATTTGCTGGTGAAAATTAAACGCGTTTTTTGACGTATAGTTCCCTGTGACCTGCGATATGACTCCATTTATTTTCTCTTAAGACCCATGTCGGGTTGTAATATACAGTTTGGTTAATACATACTTTATTTAATAGTAGTTATGATAAATAGGACTGCTAGATTTAAATTAAAAGCTGATGATCTTATTATTATCATATTTTCTAATATTCGACTGTCATTTTATTTTGTGCAACTTTTTAATGTGAAGTCTCTTTATATTACGTTTATTTCGTTTATTTCGAAAATATTGAATTTAATTTCATTAGCAATACATCGCGTGTTCGCTTTAAAACAAATCTTTTGATAAAAAGTAATTGTTTTGTTTGACTTTTGCTTCGTTAATATACGGTTTTATAGGATCTGCAATGTGACGGCATTTATTTTCCTTTGAAAATCAACATTTCGATTGTAATATAAAATTCGATTTAGGACGTATTGTGCTTTATTTAATGGAAATTTTAATAAATAATGCCAGGTTTAAATTACTGCTGATAATCTTATTATTATCATAGTTGTATTTTCTAATTGTGAAAGAAACAATTCTTACGTTAGAACAGAAATGTGATATTTATGGAAACGAAATCGTGTTACAAACTAATAGCAGACTTATAGTATACTTATACATGTGCATACGTATATGTACATTTACAGTACACTAAAAGTATAATACAGGATAGTATGTTATGGTATTTCTCTGCAAATCTTTGAAATAACTCAACTATTAACTTGTCGACACCGAACTTGACGTTTTCACCTCATAACAGGTTTTCATCGACCTCGTGAATTTAAATGTACTTCTTGTTCTTTTTGAGAGATGCAGCGGAGAAGGTACGAATATAAAGTAAGGTGGAAAAATGAGATACTGAAATTTTGATTTGTATACAATGCCCACACCTTCAACAATGATTAAAAATGAAATATCATGAATACTATAACATCCTTCCATAACAATCGTCACTGTCGTTTATTCATTTAATAGATAATTTTCGATTCGATCGTAAGAACTAGTTTAGCATATGCATATTAAACTGAATGTACTCTTCCGTATTTTGCGATTTTTAGAAAAATAAAGGAGGTAATTTTGTGATAGTAGTTTGAGAATGTTATTAAAAATTTCAAGTATGTGTTCTTGATTATATATCGATCAAAAGTGAAACAAGTTGATATTGATACGAGAGACATTTTGTATTCTTCTGAAAAAATAAGGAGCCATATTTTTCAAAGTACTAATCTTCAAAATTTCTAAATCTCGAAATCTCGAAATTTCAAAATGCAAAAGTTCCGTAGTTTTAATGTTCCAAATAATTTAGAAGACTTAGCGTTTCAAGGTTCCAAGGTTCCAAAGCATTCGAAACTTCTAAAATCCGAGTGCTTTAAAATTCTGAAGTGCCACAGTCTCAGAGTCCCAACGTTCAAAGTCCTAAATTCTCACAGTACCAAACTTTAGTGTCTCACAATCCCAAAGAATTTATTATTTGGTAATTATCATACTGTGAATATTTATATGTTTACAGCGTATCAACCTCGCAAGGTATAAGTAACAATAACAATAACTTTGAGAAGTACAACATTCTCAGATTATACAATTGTGTAGATTACACAATTCACCCTTACTCTGTAGACCTTATCGAATCATAAATGCATATCCACAGGTAGGAATTATCAAATAATAAAAGCTATTGTACATAACCCAAAAAGAGAAATACGAACGAAGTGGTTTGCCAGTAAAACGTAAAATAAATTCGAAAAGCTACTTTAACCTGTGAACGGTTCATTTGTGAAGGTTCTATTGAAGAGTCTAACAGACAGACGATACCGAGATGAAACGACTTTCTTTCTTTTTCATTTTCCGCTTCTTTTTTCTCGACCTTTGTCCGCTCTCTGAACACCGTGCGGGAACTTTTCAGGAGAATCCAGCTCGAGTGTTGGCCCCTAGGGGAATCAGACCAGGTTAAGTCCAGCTCTGAGAAAATCGCTCCTGGGGACCCCAGACACTAGAGACGAGGCAAAAACTCTCTTGTTGCGCACCCATCTTGCGTGGAATGCGATACAATTTTACGATTATACTTTGACTTTATGTTTGTAATGGCACTTTTATTTAAGCGATGTGAAAGTGCTTTTTCTCCCTGGGTGATTTACTGCTTCTAGCAATAAACTGTTGATCGAACAATTTTATGAAGTTCATGGTAGTTTTTTATACGTGAACCACTTATTATATCTAAAAGTGTAAAATTCATAATAACGTTAATGCATAAGAGACAGTCAAGATTCTTATTTATTATTGAAATTTACCGGCGAAAATTTACTACTCATTTACAGTAAATAATCGATACAGGTATTTTTCTTTATACACCTTTTTACATCGATTTAAAGAATTGATAACGTAAATATTGCCTCCAAAAGAAAGTTGGACGATAATAATTATATTGCATAATATTTAATTAATTTGACGTCATAACGCTCAATATTGGCACGAAAAGTTGTCGAAACTTGTAATGGAAAATTCCTTTTGAATATCGTTACGCTACATTTCATATTTTATTAACTTTCATTCCCTCGAGAAATGCCTCGATAGTTAAAGTCTTGACTACGGGATAAAGTGATCAATGTAACTCATTAAGAAGTTTAAGAGTGGGTAAATATTGCTTAAAAAAGCAATATGAAAGTTCCATTCATTAGTGGCACGAAAGACGTCGAACTCGTTTTCAAGGGGTAGCAGAGAGTTACGAGTAGTTAGAAAAGTAGCACAATTTCTACCAATCTCTGCCTCATTCCTGTATAATTTCACTTGAATAAGAGAAATTTCGTTCTGGAAATACGAATTCATATTCAGATACGTACATCGTCGTATTCAATTTTTAAAATAGACTACCCTTTTTTTCTGAAATGTGGCAATTCTGATTTGTAATTCGTAACAATTTATGAGTTCACAAAGTTAGCTAACAAATTATTAATCGTGTTATTACGTAATCGTTTGAGGACATTTTTTTTAATTTCAATTTTTAATTAACAAATCTCTAAACTTTGAAATTTTGAAATTCTCAAATTCTCAAATTCTCAAGTTTCCAAATTTCCAAATTCTCAAATTCTCAAACTTTCAAGTTTCCAAATTTTCTAATTCTCAAGTTTCCAAATTTTCTAATTCTCAAATTCTCAAGTTTCCAAATTTTCAAATTCCCATATTTCTAAATTCACATTTGTGAATTTTCTCAAGTTCCAAAATTCCTAAATTCCCAAATTTTCCTAATTTCCATAATCTTAAAATTCCCTAATTTTCATATTCTCAAATTCCCAAATTCCCAAATTCCCAAATTCTCAAATTCCCAAATTTCTCAATTTCCAAATCATCGAATTCGAAATCTTTTATTTTCCAAAAATCCAAATTTCAGAGTTCTAAAATTCCAAAATATCTGCACCTTAATATCATCAGTAAACCTGTACCTTTAACTATTAACGAATAGCTCATTAATTATTTATCAATAATGTGAAATTATTGATTATATCACAACAGTTTCTAAAACATCAAATAGCGTTAAAACCTTTCGTGGCTTTATTCTTCTTTACGTCGTCCTCACTTATGTATAAATTATGGGCTGCTAATCTGGACTCTGCATCATGATGAATATATTAACATGATAAGAGGCATACAACACATATTTCTCCATTTTACATTTACCGCATGAGTCTACAGTGTGTACTAATTAATATCGGATCTTATTAAAATCCAATTGTATTTAGTAAACCTGTTAAATTTGATTATTTATTAAACTTGATAAACTTGCGGAACTTGTTCTGGTAGTTTTAGCGTTAACATCTTAACCTACGATTTTTCAGAGCTAACTTGATTATTACTGCAATATGCAAATACAAAAAGCATAAAACGTCATATATATTTGAATTTTCACAATTATTTTGATAATTAAATTGACTTTGAAACACATTAATTCTTTGTCTTGAAAGTCAACACAGATTTCAAGAAAACCACCCTCACAAATTTCGTAAAGTAAGAAACTTGTAAACTTGGTAAACTTGATAAACTTGTGGAACGTGTTGTGATGGTTTCAGCATTAACAACTTAACCTACGGTTTCTTCAGAGCTAACTTGATTATTGCTGTAATATGAAAATACAAAAAAAAAGGATAAAATGTCAGATACATTTGCAGAACATAAGGCTCCCAAGACGACTCGTATATCTGTTTGTTTATCCATACTACAATTTTGGGGTTTTTCACTTGAAATTTTGAGCGTAGACTTGAGAGACACCCTAAATTTGCTGTATAGATTTTGGCAGCAATCCGAGGCAGGAAACCGTCCTCATCGACATCGATCGCCGATTAATCGATAAAAAACCGTGTTTTGGTATCGTTTTCGTTAATTTCTGACACATAGAATCGTATAGAACTACGTTAAAAGCTCCACAACACATCGTTGACAACTACACTTGATCGTCATTGACGTCAGTCGTAGAATCAACACTATTTAGTATCATTTGCGATGGTTTCAGACACGTGTAATCATTCGGAACGATTTTAATATCTCTATATCTCATTAATGTTCTACGTATACAGTAGGTACTCTAAATTTGAAATTCGAATTCGGGAGAGGCAGCCGGTTTGTAGAGCTATTAGTTAACTAAATTGAAATCAAGATTTTGGGACACCCTGTACGTGATACGAAACGAGTGGCGAACATCGGGAAGCGTCTGGGATATAATTAACAGTACCGATAAGCACACGCGAATATTATGGTTAATTTACGATCACAGAATATTGCCAGTGAATTTATGGTATTCCGCTCGGGGGCATTTAGGCCCAGCCCGTATGGTTGTAGCATATCATTACGTCAGTGCAAACATTGACCAGAACGAACGCTAGGGAGGAGGCAACGAGGTGGCAAAGGACGAGAGTAACGATGGCCAATGTAAAATTTACACGCGCAAATGTAAACGGCCAATTAGAGAGAACCTTTGATGCTGAAACGAGTGGAAATCGTGTCCGCATACCCACATCGCTTAAACCTATCTACCTCTGAAAAAGAGTCAGAAACTGTAATATTTTATAAACGACTATGCCAGCAGCAATAACGTCCAGTACGTTTCGTTGGGCTGCTATTTACAGTGGGTGCCCAAATTATTATACTTGAGAGAATCTTTTTAAAAATACGTGACTGACGCGACTTTAATTTGTTTCATAATGTTTTTGATACTTCATATATCTTACTTATTTTATGTACTTTATATACCTGATACATTGACTTAATAGATTCTATACATAATTTAAAATAAAGAAACTAGCGAACCAGTGCTAAATGAGACTACAGTCTTCACGTACTTAGGATTGTAAATAAAAATGTAGACGAACAAAATATTAATCAACTGCATTTTCTAGTAATAATATATTATATCATTGCAACAAAAGCATCTGTTCTATCCATAGGTTAAATACACGAAACAAGAAACTTGTTATTAGAGTGTAATCTAGACAGCCACTGTAATTTCTAATTGCAATTACAGATACAGAAGTAAAAACTGTACGCTTTCATAGTTATCAGGTCAGAATCAGAGATTACTTGGCTGTTACGCTTCAGCAGAAAATTCCATTACATGCAATTTACACTGAAGACCCAGCACCGACCGAGCCGATATTAACATAAAAGTTCGTGAATGGCGAAAGTGCACGCCACCCTCTTTTCGTATCTCAAGGGTGGTTAAGCACTTCTCCGTAGTAGACATTGCTTCTAAAGCGGAAAATAATAAATTGGTAGACCTCTCTCATAAAAGTGCACTCTAACTGTATACAACTCATTTTCGAGCAATATTAACGTTTCACTGAATGATCAACAAACATAACGGACAGTTTCAGAGAGTACTTGATTCACTAAATAATTATTATGCAGAATGTACGCTTAGAAATCTGATAACTTAGAAATGTAGAACTTTTCAAATTCAGAAATTTAGCATATCTGGGAGTTTGGGAAAAATGTAAGGATGTGGTGATTAGGGAGGGTTGAAATGCCGAAGGTTGAATGAGAATTTAGGAATGTAGAGCTTGAGAAGTTCAAAAGATGGAGATATGAGGATCTGAAAATTTTAAGATGGAATATAAGAATTAATATTAAAAATTACAGTAATATCTTTTCAAACGACGACGATAACGTAAATAATTACAGCGAGAAACGCATAAAATGATTCATAGAGAATCAAGGTATTCGTAATAACTGAAAAATGTTGAATATTTCATTACTGCAGAAACGGAACCATGTTTTAAGAAATTTAATATAAGTACGGAATTTTCAAACGCAAACCTTAAAAGATGTTCGGAACAAAAGCGTACGAACAGGGATTTTAAATGGAAAATTAAAGGTGGCAATTAATGCAACAGAGAGAATAGTTAAGTTAATGGCCGATCGCGATCTATATTTAACAAAAACTTGGGAACAAAAGCAGTTTGCATTGTAAATTGTATAAAATTATCGTTGCTGGCAGCTGAAGACAATACATTAAGCTGGTAAAGATGCATTAAGGCGATTGTCTTCATGGCTATTAATACAAACAGTAATTAAGAATGATGTAATTAGAACGCAATGACATTGCGTAAAGCGTTGCATAGTTTTCCTCTCATGTTTTCTCGGCGAAATTAATTTCGTGTTAAATTAAATAACTCACTATCTTTGTGAGAAATTTGTCATCGTGGCATGCAAATTAGCGAGGGATTATCCGTACACGTAACCGTAACTTTTCGGTGTTTAAACGCTGTTATTTCAAAACTGGTTTAGAATATGAAGAAGATATATTTACGGAAATTGTAGAATATTTAATGTACTTTTATTTTTGTTTAAACGGAAATTTTATAGGGTTTATTATTTTGGAGAAAATCTTTAAAAATTGGAGATATATTAATAAGTTTAATACATTTTTAGAGCTTTTCGTTTTAAAAATTTAAGGGGTTTGCAAATTATCCAATTTTCAAGTTGTCAAGTTGCTAAGTTGTCAAGTTGTTAAGTTGTCAAGTTGTCGAATTGTTAAATTATCAAATTGTCAAGTTGTCAAATTGTTGAATTGTTAAATTATCAAATCGTCTAATTGATATATTATCAAGTTGTCAAATTGTCAAATTGTCGAATTGTAAAATTATCAAATCGTCTAATTGATATATTATCAAGTTGTCAAATTGTCACGTTGTCAAATTGTCAAATCGTCTAATTGTCAAATTATCAAACTGTTAAACCGTCGAACTATCAATCTATCAAACTATCAAATTCTCAAACTTTCAAACTTTCAAACTTTCAAAGTTCCAAATCCTCCAGTTCTCCTCACAAACACTACAAACTCCGACAACAAAAATTCTCAATTTTAAAAATTCCCAAATTTCTATAACACCATTTTTAAATATTTAAAAAAAGACTTTAAATACCGCCAAAGTGAAATTCGCTAGAAACAAGTACAAACGTGTGAAAAGTAGACGGTCATAGTGTTCGTGATGGTCGACACCCACGCAAGCGTCTGTCGTATGATTGCAATCGAGAATCGTGACACGTTCACTATACTACCAGTTGCAGAGGAACACGTTAATGTCACTACTGAGATTCACACGACCTGTTTCAAAAGTTACAGAACTCGATGCAGTAGGCAATGTACATAAGAGTAAAGAGTTAATCACAGTGACTTTAATCACAGTAAAAAGTTCGTAGCGAAGTATAATTCACTTCGAACCTGAATTAAATTAGGAAAGAATTTTTAATGAAATTTTAATTAAATGAAATTGAATAAATGTTAGCTAGACGAAAAAGTAAAACCGTACTGCAAAAGAATGGCTGACAGTACGAGAATGTTTTCACGACAACAAATTTGCATTTCAACTGTGCGAATATTTATGGCCACAATTTTGTCTGGTACAGTATTGACTTGATGGCGTTGGTAATGGATGCGAGCACAATATGTGTTTTACTAAATAATAAAATTCATGTAGTTACCAAAGTAACTAATGTAGTTACTAGTACAAAGTTACTAACACAAAGTTACTAGTACAAAGTTAATTTCTTTCTTTACAGATTGACAGTCATATTATCCACATATGTGTGACTTAAGTTTCTATGCTGAATATGTGTATTATTAAAAATTTATTCACTTTCCTCATCAAAAATATTCACTTCAATCACATGGATCTATGGAAAATAATAATAGCGAGGTATTGTAAAAATATTTGGTACGATTTATTAAAAACGAACGCACTATTGGTGCAATTTTAAATTTAGTGTGGCAGTCCATGTGTTAAAAGAGCATACATAGTTTTTCCATTGTGTACGTACATTGTCAATCGTTTACATTCATTTGTTAACATTAGATTTACGGACGTTTGATGGTTATTTCATTTAAATTTCACCAAAGTAGAAAAATAAATAAATTGCAGATGATACGTGAACTACCTAAACCATTGATTCTTTTGCTGAAAGTCGATAAAAGTTGACATTCTTAAAAAAATTTCTGAACAAGTTCTGATGAATAAGTCATTTTGACGGGTTCCATAACTCTAGTGCTAATATCCTTCAATCTGTTTAACCAAATTGCTGTAAATGCTTACTTTGCAATTTCTCGTTATCAGATTATGCAAAGTAAAAGATATCCCAAGAGGTTTAACCATGATATTAATTATACAATAGCGCGGTATTGATCCGAATAGATCGCATATTTTCAATTCTCTACATTATTCAATATTCGAGTCCATCTTGAACAGATACAAACATTTGGCGTAGATCCATTGGTACGGACCTTCTTCAAATATCGTCGACGGTCACGGGTGAATCGCAAATTGAATAAGGCCACGTCAATCACGAAGCGACCCCATTACATACAAACAGTGTGATTTATCTGGCGTATGCCCAAGTTTTTGACTCTGGTCGACGAAAATTTTAACGCTTTCTATCTGATTGGCTGCTATCGCGGATTTCCCAGGAGGGAACATTGAATAGTCAAATATCGGCCATATCGATAGATTCGGCTTTATCGGTTAATTTTCTACCGTTTTTTTATTTCCATTCTCCAGGCCACAAGTAACAGCGGATTAATTATTGGTAACGAGGAAAATACGATTAATTACTGGCGACAGTTTCTGGGTTGCAGAAACGACAATTTAGCGCCGTTATAATTTATGGAGAGTCGGGTGCATTTTTCGAATTAACTTGAACCGTATTCGCACAAATCGGGAAAAGTATGGTTCTGCCGATATTTTAACAAAATGGGAACTCTTAATCGCCAGAGATTATACGTACTGCGATAAAATTATGACACGTTTTGCAATTTCGGGGAATATGCGTGATAACGTTTCCTGCGGCGGAGTGGAAATATTTACATCAATTTATAAAAATTGGATTATCACTCGTAACCAGAATATTTATTTTAATGCAAATGGTACGCTATGGAAAATAAAGTACATAATGGTCTATCGGATTTATGAGAAAGCTTTTTTCATTCTTTAAAATGAAATCAAATTTACGTTGCAGCTTTCAATAATAACAAAATTACTCATCTCAAGGTTTAACTTTTTTTGGAAATAGATTGCAATATGTTTAAGGTTGTTATTATGTTTGAGTTGATCATATATTAGGAATAGACTCGAGTTATATCAAATTTATGTTGAAATTCGAGTTCATTTTACATGAGGTTAAAATTAGATTAAAAATATGAGTTAAATTTGGAAGATGTCAAAATTAAGTTAAAAGTTTAGGGTGGTGACGAAAAGATTCAACAATACTTTTAACATCCAAGAAATCCTAGTTCAGTAACTAAAAAGTTTAACCGTGTTCCAGTAACCGAAAAGTTCTATTTAGAGATCTCGGAATTGCTGTTTTGTTTCTTCATTAGACAAGCTCATTTCCGACAATCGAGAAAGTTAAATTTTAACAACTGCCAGGTTTAATGAACTGCACTCTCTTTTATGAAACTTGAACTTCGAGTTTGGTACGATGTAATTATCACTGTTAGTGTACTTCACGAATTTACCAGCGTCTTCACTGTTGAGAACGGAAAACCCGAAGAGAAAGTGCAAATGAGAAATAATTCAGGAAATGTTGTTAAAAAATCTTGTTAATAGAATGCTTGTTACTAGGAAATTTTTGTTTTGCATTTTCGAAATTTCGAAATATAAAGAACGAAGAAGATTAAATCTTTTTGAAACGATTACCTCAAAATTATATTAGAACACAATGAACATTCTGTAAAATCATCTGAATATTCAACAGACCATAGCTATAGAAATTACAGTTTTTCTCCTTTTTCTTGACTTTTATGACTGATGCGATGCATATTTAACTTAGTAGACGGTCGTTAATAATCTACGATGTTGATGCGATTTTAAACGTCGCGCCGTTCTAAATGCAGTTCTTCTATTTAAAGAAAATACCGTTTCAGGATCATAATCTTTTCTCAAGTAGTGCAAAGCAGACAAAAATAACAATTAAAAAATATTTATTTTGTCGACGTTTTTTAAAAAAGTGCTGTATCTATTTACAGTTAGCTATTTTTGTACGAGTATCATTATGTGAACTATAGCAATTACTGTTATAGCAGTTTAGTATTGAACATTCATCCCTAATTATAGAAGGCCATTTATAGCCCAAAGGTTGTTTACAGGTGAAAATGTGCTCAAGGATAGAACAACCGCGATGAATACAACATGGAAACTCCGAAGTAGTACTGAGAAAGTTTTGCATTGTGTGATACCAAGGCATTTAACAACTGCTGAACTTCCGGTCCGGAACTTAAAAGCTACCCAGTCGCAACAACAGTCACCATAAAATACGTCTTACGTGGAACATGTTTTGCTTACGACACGTATAACTTTATTTAAGAATTTCTGTCAACAACTTTCGATGTCGTATTATTAATTCCAATGCTCCTTTAGTGTATACGATTATAGCACAGTATTCTGTACGAAATTAATTATAACAATTGCATTATCGTAGAGACAGCCAAGTCTTTTATTTGAAAATTTCAAGTTTCCTTATTTTTACTTTCGAAAAGATTTTTATTTTACAATCTTTTACTTTACAATATTCAATTTTTTAATTGTTAAGGTTTGTATATGAAAGTTGGAAACGGAGATAATTTGCAAAGGAGAAAACCTTAAATGTCTAATCTGCTACAAAAAATGTTTAGCTCCCAAAAATTGGATGGAAAAATGAAAAATTTTCAAACCTAAACTTACTACTTACATATTTTTGTTATGAAATTGTAATTTGCACTTCGATAATTTTAGACTAAAAATTTTGAGCTCTTCCAATTCTGCTGTTACATTAAAATAAAATTATTATATCAACATACCTGTAGACACTTTCATCGTACGATAGGAGGATTCGAACTGGCTGATTGATACTACGTTTTTTCACTTCGTGTGCCGGCTCTATATGAACACCATGAATAACCTGTGAACCAAAGAAGATTACGATTAAAAACGATGTAAGTTCATCTTTCAAACAGAACATAGTACATAAAAATATTTGACAAAAAAAATATATAACTTAAGAAACGAGGTTTCGATGCAATAAAACTATCAAGGTGGTCAAACGACATTTACAAGTTTTCACAAGTTTCTTGTTATAATTACGATAATTTATCAAAATGATTTTCTTGAAATGCGTGTTGAAGTCTCATAGAACTAACAAATTACTGCGTATGTTAATGTTCTATTATTTATTTTTCAACTTCATTATTAATTTCAAGAGTCGGTGTCAAAAAATGTATAGTACTTTGTTCAATAAACTGAAGATCACTTTCATTCTTTCAAAATTAATCTGAAGACAAGAAGTCGACGTCACCGTGTTTCCAGTAAAATATGTTACAATTTTGTCCTCCTCTTGAAATCCTTGCTGAACTCGAGAAAAACAAGGATCAACCTATTTTCACGTTGAACATACGTATTCGTTTAAAAATAAAATTCTCAAACGCTGAAAATTTTTCGCACAAATTTAATTAACAATTTGACAGACACCACCTGAAGTTCGCTGCAAATATTTTCGAGCAAATTACTCGAAAATTAATTGAGTTATGCG
Organism: Megachile leachella; assembly: GCA_963576845.1. Classification (NCBI taxonomy): domain Eukaryota; kingdom Metazoa; phylum Arthropoda; class Insecta; order Hymenoptera; family Megachilidae; genus Megachile; species Megachile leachella. Next base: position 8,954,934 of record OY756257.1, read on the forward strand.
CGCCCAGTTTCAAACGCGACTTTGACAAAAATGTGTCCAAACTTTCGGAACAAACTTCCATAATAACAGCGGAATTTCTTAACTTACTAAAGTGCAGCTACTCCAGAACCATAAAACATATATTTCTTAAATTGAGAACATCATCTCGTAGTACGTTCAAAGCAACTTTTCGTTGAAGTTTAGCGGCATGCTTTAGCTTTTCGCTGCACGGCGAAAATACAGGGTGTACTACGCTTGTCGCTTGCGGTCTAATTTTTATTCGAAGAACCTCCATTATTTGCAGTAATCCAGCGTAGCCATCGTTAAACAGGATTACAGTTGAATAAATGGCCAGCCGGACGATTCCAGCTTCGGTCGATGTTGTTTTAGGAGTAAATTTTCAAACGGGAGTATTGCCGTCTCGGTTATTATTTCATTTCGGGTGAAACCATGCAAGCTCTTAAGAGCTTTTTGTCGTTTAAATCCTCGTAAATTAAAGCAATGGCGGCGATTATATTAACCACTATTCCTGTTTTATCCGCGTAATCTAATAGTTTTAAGTGGCGCAGAGAATAAAGAAATCCTTCAAAAAGAAAAGAATCATGAAAAATTCAAGTATCTTTTCCTAATAGCACTGATATTTTTTGCAATTATTCTTTTGTGATCTCTATTATTTCTGTACTTATTTATGAATGTTTAGTAACTCAAATTTTGTAAAGAGGAAACACTAGACTTTATTTTTTAAATAGGTTAGAATCACTTTTATTCGATTTTCAAGATCCGATAAAATTACACTACCGTCCATAAATATCCTGATACTTAAAAAAGGACCGCAGAAAATTATTCAAAAATCTATTTATAATTAAAATTAATTTTTTGTTTAGTTCGTTCTAATATTCACGTTATATTTTATTTTTAAACTGCGTATTTATTATGAATTTTATGAAGTGACTCAGTGTTGTAAAAAGAAACGAAAGCCAGATTTTATTTTTTGAATAAATTTATATATGTACAATCACCTAATGAGTTTCACTGAAGATATCTTTATTCGTAAAGCGATTCTTGTCAAGATACAATCAAGATACTACTGATTTAGGGTGCTTTTTCACGCGATAATTTAATGCTATGATTTTATCGTCGTGAAAATTGGAGTTGTACCGCGATAACATTGAACTTTGTACGGTGACTTTAATCTGATAACATTTTTTGTGTTGCACGAATGTCGTTCATGACGAATGTATCATAAATTTGGTGTTCAAGGAAATTAGAGGTCGTACTGTGATTGTGTTAATGTCATCGATGTGTTAGGGTCGTAATATTAATAGTGAGATTAACATGGTGTACGTTGAATTATTGTGTTGTTATTTCAAATTAATAAATTTAGTTTACTGGGAAATAAAAGTAATTTATTAGAACGATCATTTTTATTCAATGACTGCAATTTGAGAATTGAGAATTTGGGAATTTGGGAATGTAGGAAGCTGGAAATTTGGTAATTTGGTAATTTATTATTTTGGAACTATGATAATGTGAGAATACGAAATTATAAACACATAAAAATTTAGATATTTGATGATTAAAAATTTGAAGATTTGGTGATTCAAATGTTTGACTTCGTAATTGGGTAATTTAATAATTCGATAGTGGTAATTTGAAAACACAAAGGTACAAACATATATTACCAATTTGAAAATTTAAAAATTTGCTAATCTAAAAATTTGAAAGTTTGAAAATTTGTAAATTTAACAATTTTTAACTTCACGTAGATCTTTGAAGATCTCTTCCTTTGCAACTGTCCTTACGCAAAGGATTACATTCCACAAAGCGTGAAATTATATCTAAACAGCTCGGGACCACACATAAATATTCATTCAACGATCGCCATTTGTATTCAGACTAAATATTTCAGTCCGCATAAAATCCAGTACTATCGTTAACCACTCTAACGCACTCTATTTTCTTCCTAAAAATATTATTAAAATACACATTCAATATTAATTTCACTCGACATTAATTTGGAGCACAATAAAAGTTAACATTCGAATTTATCAGTTTTTTCGACTCGGCCGTATGTATCTATTTCGCGTATAGTTACTCGATATCGAATGTTTCAGCAATCGTTTAGTGTTTCATATCTGTGAAATATTTGAAAATATTTCAATCACCGTTTGCTTTAAAACGTCGTTCTCAGCGTGCATCATTTAAATGCCTTTAAAATTCTCACTCACTTCAACGCGTGCATGAAGATACACGCTTCGAGCTTACACAGCACCTTCAGCTGTTCCGATGTACACGGTTCTCTCTGTGAATCGTTACATTTCAAACAATGTAAGTGCACTTTACTCTCAGAAATGTTTACTCCGGATGTACTGAATCATTTAAAAGAATGAATAGAACTGTAAAGTATAATACTTCTCTCAGTTATTTTCTTAAGGTTTGAGGGCTCTTATTCTCAGAAGTAGGATAATTGGAATAAAGAGATATTTGATACTTTTCACAGTTATTCTGTGGGGATTGAGAGCTCTTATTTTTAGAAGTCGGATAAAAGAAATAAGGAGATATTTTATACTTTTCACAGTAATTTTGCTGAGGATCGAGAGCTTTTACTTTTAAAAGGTAAGTGGAGTAAAGAGATATATCAAGTGCACTTTTGTGAGTAGTTTAATAATGAATTATTAGATAATTTATACATGTTCTCATTTTTATTTCATTTTTAATTTCAGAATTATATAGTTTGAAAGACCTAAAATTTTTGTGAGTCGAAAAATATATTGACTCTGCCTTATAATATCGTGTTACATCACTGTACAAATATGATATTGGACTTGACTCAATTTTAATTCTACCTGCTGATTTATATGAGCATAAACTAGTGTCACATATCACGTATCTCGTACAAGGTGTCCCAAAATCTTGATTTCAATTTAGTTAACTAATAGCTCTACAAACTGGCTGCCACCGCGAGTTTCAAAGTGTACTTCAAATTTAGTGTACCTACTGTGTACGTAGAACATGAATGAGATATAGAGATATTAAAATCGTTCCGAATGATTACACGTGTCTGAAACCATCGCAAATGATACCAAATAGTGTTGATTCTACGACTGACGTCAATGACGATCAAGTGTAGTTGTCAACGATGTGTTGTGGAGCTTTTAACGTGGTTCTATACGATTCTATGTGTCAGAAATTAACGAAAACGGCACCAAAACACGGTTTTTTATCGATTAATCGGCGATCGATGTCGATGACGACGGTTTCCTGCCTCGGATTGCTGCCAAAATCTATACAGCAAATTTAGGGTGTCTCTCAAGTCTACGCTCAAAATTTCAAGTGAAAAAACCCAAAATTGTAGTATGGATAAACAAACAGATATACGAGTCGTCTCGGGAGCCTTATGTTCTGCAAATGTACCTTACATTTTATCCTTTTTTTTGTATTTTCATATTACAGCAATAATCAAGTTAGCTCTGAAGAAACCGTAGGTTAAGTTGTTAATGCTGAAACCATCACAACGCGTTCCACAAGTTTATCAAGTTTACCAAGTTTACAAGTTTCTTACTTTACGAAATTTGTGAGGGTGGTTTTCTTGAAATCTGTGTTGACTTTCAAGACAAAGAATTAATGTATTTCAAAGTCAATTTAATTATCAAAATAATTGTGAAAATTCAAGTATATATGACATTTTATGCTTTTTTGTATTTGCATATTGCAGTAATAATTAAGTTAGCTCTGAAAAATCGTAGGTTAAGATGTTAACGCTAAAATTATCAGAACAAGTTGCACAAGTTTATCAAGTTTAATAAATAATCAAATTTAACAGGTTTAAGAAATACAATTTGATTTTAATACGATCCGATATTAATTAGTACACACTGTAGACTCATACGGTAAATATAAAATGGAGAAATATGTGTTGTACGCCTCTCATCATGTTAATATATTCATCACGATGCAGAGTCCAGATTAGCAACCCATAATTTATACATAAGTGAGAACGACGTAAAGAAGAATAAAGCCACGAAAGGTTCTAACGCTATTTGATGTTTCAGAAACTCATATAATCAATAATTTCACAATATCAATAAATAAATAATGAGCTATTCTGTTATAGTTAAAGGTGCGGAAATCATGTTAAGGCGCGGATTTCAAATTAAGTACACATTATACGTCGGTATGTTTAGCGTTAAACTTGACACAAAAATATAATCTACGCTTTGACCGATCCTTACGACCAGTAAACTGAGCACACAGATACACGCTGTTCTTTCCAGTTACCGGATAAACCGTGCGATAAGGATGGAAATTAGGAGAATTCTCAAAGTTTGATAATTAAGAGAATAGTAGCGAGTGGGCGGCAGAGCGGTTCGTAAGTTACGATAGAACACGCGGAACATAGTTACCGTTATCTTATATATACCTATGTGCACTTCCCACTATCTTCTCCTTTACCTTCGACCTTTGACCTAGCCTTCATGATCCTTTGCCCCATGGGTAGTAAAGTTAATGCCTGTCCCATCCTCTCAAGATATCGTATTATCATTAAGAAGCTTTTCGCGTAGATCATAAAGTCACCGCAAGTATAAAACTGGATCAAATTAAAACTTGTCGCAGATCCTTGCATAATTGCATTCTTAACAATGTCCTTTCTTGTTACGGTGAAACCGAGGCTCTCCGTGATCACACGGTATTCAAGATGGCGATGTACTGAAATACGCCTAACGAAGGGAGAGACTCGTGGAAAGAATATAAATATGTGGTGATACAAAGTTTTGTATGCACAAGATTGACGAAGCTGAAAATTTTTATTTTTAACTTGTCAAATATTTACGCAATATTTTGTTATATTTAGTTACGGTTTCAAGCAGTTAACGCTTAAGTTAATTTCAACATTCGAACTGTGTTTCGTTTATATTCGATTGGCATAGAATTTTATGAAAAGTAAATTAATAAAAAAACGAGGTTTCTGGAAATTGCACAATTCGTTCGAAAGCTTCTTTTAATAATTTATGAAATATTTTAAATCGTCACGAACCTTTGTATACTGTAAAATGAACCAATTACGTTCGTTTTGACATGCTCCACTGTACAAGCAAAGACATTACAACCGCCAATAAAAAGAACGAGTATAACAATGGCGAGCCAGCTGCATAAGATGGATGAAATATGAAGTAAAATGAGGTAGGTATATGAAAGAAAAATTAAAGGAGATAAGAAAGGAGAGCTCGGATGTAATAGATATAATAAAAGATTTTACAAGCTTAAAAAAGGTAAAAGAGGTGGGTAGTAGAAAAGAGAAAATTGAAGAGAAGAATTGAAGTATAGAAAGAAACCAGGATAAATTATAAGAGGGGAGATATAATGTTTTTATCAAAAGACTGCTAATAAAAGATAAAGGGAAAAACATGGTTGACCTGTGTTGATATGAGGATTTCGCATAAAATGTGATCAGACAAGGTTTTAAGAATAATGATAAATTTTTACACAAAACGTTCGTTCATGAAGTCAAACTTTATTTGAAGTGTTTTATACAATATTCTGAAACTTCATTTTAGTGGTATTTTAAACGAAACTTATTTACAGTGAAAAATTTTAATTTTAATTGTAATTTTAATATTTAATTTTTTCAAGTAAGAATTTTTTAAGCGAAAACACCGCCAAATTATATTCTAATTTCTACAAATTTTAATTTGTAAATTAAAATGATTTACAGTATCAAATGTTTTACGAAAATCTGAATAAATGGTACTGATTTTTATTATACGATAACATCGGTACAGAAACGTTTGCATAACTGGATATTGATACACGAGTAAAAATACAATGTGTACACGTTTAAGCAAGCTGGTATGTGTGACAGTTTGACGTAACGAATATTGGCATTCGCATCTTCATTTATCTATTCCTTTTTTCAATGCGAATCTGGCACGGTGTAACTCTCGATATATTGTATGTCCGCCAGCGGAAAAAGAGGAAACCGATAGGGGATCATGGAAACTGGACAGGTGCGCAATTTCCGTAGTAACCAACGACATCGTAAAAGCTACTACTCTGTTTTAGCTCGATGTATCTGAACGCAAAATAGTAAAAACCTCTCCATTTCTAAACATCAATAAACTGACGGTAATAGAAGTTCATCAATTCCGAAATTTCTACGACAGAACAAATAAATAATCACTAAACTATAATAGAAGAATTATAAATATTTGGATGTTATGGTTGCTAAAATTCATCTCATTTATTAATTAAATAATTACATATGCATTTTACTAATACTTACATAATTTACTATAATCTATTTTTGTAAAACATTTTTGTCCTTCGATAATATCTCATCAGTGAAATAATATTTTTAAAAAAGTTCTGAATTTTTCTGTGAAACTCATTTTTCAATTTTCTCACATTTCTCAATTTTTCTCCACTTCCAACGTTTAAGTTTATTGAAATGAAACATGTTAAAAGAACTTTCAAAGGTTCATAATTTTTCTATGTTACAATAAGTTCGAAATGTGGTTGCTAAAAACCGAAGATAACCTTAAGCATTCAATTAAAAAAGAAATGAGTAGCCACGTAAGAAACACTTTTTTGGAGGTTAGTGTGTAAGGTATGTTACATATGTGGTCATTAGGGGTTGACCTCCAAGCAAACAAAAATAGAAAAAATTATTAAAAAGAGCCTGATAAAATAATTTATATACTTTACCTCAATAATTCACATCTTCTGCAACGCACTATACATAAACCTTAGCAAGAAGAAAAGCTGCACTTCTTTTTACCGCGTACCATGCGTAATGGTACGAAGAGCAGAAGACTACGGATCGTATCATCCTCGTTGCATTCTGCGGCATACATGCGACTGCACTAACGTCCAAGTGCATTTACTGTGTACACGATTCTAGCAGCATGATCAAAGCTTGTCTCACAGTTCTGAGCTTTGTGTAACGCGTACGTGCCTATGGGACGAACCATCGACCACATGAGCTACGCGGAAAGCTTAAGGTAGTAACACATGTACAATTACAGATGCGGAAATGCGTATTTATATACGTGTATTTGCATATGCATCTACACGGTATATACGATTCTTATATTGTTGTCGGTGAGTTTCTGGTACAAGGTGCTTCTGCATAGTTGGGGTGTGTTCTAAACTGTGTGTACAATTGGTATACTGAGGGAAGGAGGCCTAACATTAGGTTGGTGGGAATTTTGCAGATACGAATGTGTGGATGGGTATGAAGTTTGTGATATAAATTTTGGAATATTGGAATTTTGGGGTAGGAGGAATTTGGGGGTGTTGTGGTGGAGGAATTTAGGAATTTGGAAACTTGAGAATTTTGGAATTTGAGAATATGAAAATTTGGGAAATTTAGGAAATTTAGGAAATTTAGGAAATTTAAGAAATTTAGGAAATTTAGGAAATTTAGCAAATTTAGGAAATTTGGCAAATTTGAGAAATTTGGGAAATGTGAGAATTTTGGAATTTGAGAGCTCTGGAATTTGAGAGTTTTGGAATTTGAGAGTTTTGGAGTTGGAGAATTTTGGAATTTGAGAGTTCTGGAATTTGAGAATTTTGGAATTGGAGAATTCTGGAATTAGAGAATTCTGGAATTTGAGAGTTCTGGAATTTGAGAGTTCTGGAATTTGAGAATTTTGGAATTGGAGAATTCTGGAATTAGAGAATTCTGGAATTTGAGAGTTCTGGAATTTGAGAGTTTTGGAATTGGAGAATTTTGGAATTTGAGAGTTCTGGAATTTGAGAATTTTGGAATTGGAGAATTCTGGAATTTGAGAATTCTGGAATTTGAGAGTTCTGGAATTTGAGAGTTCTGGAATTTGAGAGTTTTGGAATTGGAGAATTTTGGAATTGGAGAGTTCTGAAATTTGAAAATTTTGGAATTTAAGAATTCTGAAATTTGAGAATTATGGAATTTGAGAATTTTGGAATTTGGAAATTTAGAAAATTTGTAAACAAAGAAATTTAGAAGTTCGAACTCAAACTTCGACGTGCATAAGTGCTCAAATCAAATATTTTACAACTCTGACTTCAATATTTCACGTCAGATTCTCGCTATTTTATCCGACATTAATTACCCACTAAAAATAACTAATTTTTCACTATAAATTCACTAATGAATTAATGCAATAAAAACATCAAATGAGCAAGAATATTCTTCGTGCACGATAAATTTTCTCGTCGTTCCAGGGTAGCATTATATTCCTGTCGCTGCAGTAATATGCACGACACGTGTCAATACGTCAGTAACAGTCCATTAATCAAATAACAATAATATTACATTACAATCACATCACGAACTTCAGTTTCTGTTGAGAGTGTACAAGATATCAGCAGCCAGGTTAATGAGGTAATTCGCTATGCATGAGGAAAATCGGAAGAGGCTGAAAGATAAATTGGAACACGCAAAGAGGACTGTATTTTTGTATATTCGTGTGTATATCGTAAAGCCTCGTATAAAGTAATCCTAGCAACTGGGGTAGAATATATTCTCATTCCCAGTGAAGTTAAAAAGACGTAGAAAAAGATTGTGCTCTGTTAAAATTGTGATTATCTGCTTAATTCTTGCGTAAGTTATTTACTTTTTTATTAAATTATTTACTTTCGCATATTCTTATTTTATTATTTAATTATTCAGTTATTTTTAAATACAGCTTATCTTATGTTAAATATGTAGTAGTATAGAGTAATTTATGCAATTATATTGAATGTACAATTTCATTTATGAAGGAAGTTTGGTCCCACAAACATAGTACTTTTTAAACCCTACATCTTTGTTCTGAAACATTTTTGTGTATCAATGCTCGTAATGGAGTTATGACCTGAGTTGAACCACCCTTATAAGACTGGATCAATAATTGTCAATACCTAGTTAACACAAGTTTGGTTAACAATCGTTTAATCAAACAAACTATTTCAAAAGCAAGAAATACTTAGAACTACATTCAACAATTTATTTCAATCGAAAGTACCTTGTCAATTTTACAACAAAAATTTTATCTCTGTTTCCCTCAAACATATTTCCATTGAAAAAGAATTATTCACCGCTCGTTTTATTTAAAATTAAAAAATTACTCGAATAACGCTGTTAATATAAATAAATCTCGTGTAGCGGGTTTAAAAGTCGATATCGCACAGATTTCAATTCAAACCGCTTAAATCTAATTTTCTTTGCACCGATAACGTAAATAATTACGTTGATCAATATCTGAACATTCGTATAATATTGCTCGAATAAAAGTCATGAACAAAGTCGATATAATTTCCGTAGATTTATAATAAATATATTATCTGAACATTCGTATAATATTGCTCGAATAAAAGTCATGAACAAAGTCGATATAATTTCCGTAGATTTATAATAAATATATTATCTGAACATTCGTATAATATTGCTCGAATAAAAGTCATGAACAAAGTCGATATAATTTCCGTAGATTTATAATAAATATATTATCTGAACATTCGTATAATATTGCTCGAATAAAAGTCATGAACAAAGTCGATATAATTTCCGTAGATTTATAATAAATATATTATCTGAACATTTGTATAATATTACTCGAATAAAAGTCATGAACAAAGTCGATATAATTTCCGTAGATTTATGATAAAGTACTTCATTAAAATCTACTTATAGTTTCGGTACGATAAGCTGGAAATTTGTTGGGAAAGTCGAAATTAGAATGAATAACTTCCACGTTGTACGTATTTAAAGCAATATTCCCACGTATTATACATGTTAAATGCCTTCGAATCCCTTATTACTACTACGTAAATGTTGAAACGTTCATGTACGTCTAGGTAATACATGCTCCACGGCTTAGTGCAGCAATGTAAATGCACCCTTATTAGGGACGTCATTTCAACGCTGGTCAGTCTCATAATTCATTGATTATGTACGACCCTGATCCTCTTAGTTTCCTCCCTGCACACAATAGGAGGGCCGCTATGAAATTGGCCTTCTAAGCCAAACTGGCATCCTCGAAGTGCTGAAGATTATGGCAATATTCCCTAGCTATGTTACAACGTTTAATAAACGTGCTATTGTACAATTCGCCCTTTAACAGCGAATACTATTGTACTATTAATTAACTAAACACCACAGAATTGTTACAGATTATTTACACGTAACATTTACAAGGTGGTTAGATTTGCATCATTATTATTACTCATAGCAAACAATGTTTCAGACTAAGTTGAAATGGTTTTGAGAGGGTATGTGCTGGTGCTATATTTTTTTGTAGGTGGACATATGGTCATTAATGTTTTTTAAATGAAATATTTTTTATTTCCTCAGCTTCATTCCTTACGAAAAAGTATTAATCTATTTATGTGACAAAAATCATATTGCAGGTTAAGAGATATTTTCACAAACCGAAGAATACCTTAGAAGACAATTAATAATAATTGCATATCCTTCGAAGTGCTTCCAAAAACTGTGTAACATCAAAAGTTCTGTTATTGATTCAGTTTACACCGCAGATAGAACGAACGAGAATTTATGATATCCAAAATATATTTGAAGTGTCTGAAGCGTCTTAATAATTTTCTCGAATGCAAATGAAGCCACGTCCGTTCGTTTGAATAGGAATTCTGAAATAGTACGATGGCGGAGCTTTTTATCATACTCTCACGAACCGGCTATTGCATAATTCATGGTATAAACAGCGTCAGCGAGCCGCGAACTGGACGAGCAAAGGTCCGTAATATTGAAGAGATTTCGGCGCATCGCAAACTCGGAGAAACACCGAAGACTTTCCAGGTGGATTCGACTTTAGAAAAGAGGATTGGCCGGAGAAGTTAGAACGATCCGCAAATGGTATCCATAACTGCGACGGGCCACGGTGCATTACTTCCACAATAGCTGACAATGCAACTCCTTTCACGTGAATTCCAAGTTTACGCCGCAGTTGTTGAACCGTGTTTATACACGATTACGCGTTTACACTCGTAGCAATTCTTGAGAACATTCGAGTTAAATGTTATGATTGATGAACCGGTTATTATTGAAATAACTAATTATTATGGACAATTGTTGACTGAAATGATTCTTGATTATGGACTACACTGATTATTAAGAATTATTGATCGAACTGATTACTGAAAATTTTTGACCTAGTTAAATTCTCGACAATTATTCAAATATCCAGTCATTTAATTTGATGATTTGAGGTTCAGAGATTTTGGTATTCGGGCATTCAGGGAGTGGGAAATTTCAGGATTTGGTGATTCAGGGATTTGGGTGTTGAGGCATTCAGGAAATTGGAGGATTCGATGATTCGGGGGATTTGGGTATTTGGGCATTCAGGGAGCGAAAAACTAGAGGATCTAATGATTTGTGGATTTAGAAATTTCGAAACGGTAATGCTTGTACATCAGAAGAAGAATATAACGATGTGAACATTATTCCAAAATTTGTTAAATACACAAATCTGTAAAATTGACATCAGGAGATTAAATGCCAAGTTTGGAAGTTCTAATTAAAAAGAAGTTCTAAGCGATTGTACCAGCTTCGCGGATATTTCATAATTACTCGCATATCTCGTGACACTCGACTCTGATCGTAACACGCTGACATCGCTCCTACAACTTACGCTTTAAAATTTCATTCTATATTATCGACCCATATTCGCGTATATAGAATCATCTCGAGCGCGTACTATTACGTATACCGTACTACTTGTAGTACGTTATTCGTGACACCCTATATAGGTAGCAGCAACAGTAGTAGACACGCATAGTCACAGATCATCGAGTTCCACGGTAGGAGTAGTACGCTGCAAAGCGTGGCAATCGATGCTCAAGCACGTTCTCCATACCCCGAACCTCTCTTCAATCTGGCTAGCAGTCGCTAACCTGGCCAAACAACAGTCTCCAGGTACGGTATAAATTAAAGCAATTTGCATATCACGCGCGTTTCCACGCTTCACCCACGAAATTCGCCAGTCGCGATCAAAGTTCAAATTCGTTGTATGCCCAATTAAACCACTTCTATCAGCTATTATACAATCGATTAACATCTTAATCGTGTTTCTATCGCCAAATTGCCAGAAAATTTACCTACTTCGCATTTCTGGATCTGCTAATATAATTATTTATTTTTTTTTAGCGGTCGTAAACGTATGTGTAAATACATGTGTACATATGCATACATACGTGCATAAACGTATGTGTACATACATAATACCTACATATGTACACTCAGACATGCATGTGTACAATATACATATGTACGTATATACATACATACGTACATATGTGCATCATGCATATGTGTATCATGCATATGTACATACATACATACATATAGACATACACACATATGTGCATCATATGTACATACATACATACATTCATACATACATACATGTGTGCACACATACATAAGTACATACATACATACGTACATATACACCTGCATATATATGTACATATGTAAGTAAGTGCATACACACATGAAATTTTGAACTTATTAAATTACAAAATCATCAAACTACCATATTATCAAATTACCAAATGACCAACTTCTCAAATTAACAATCATATCATCAAATTCCTAAATCACCAAATTTCTAAATATATAATTCATCAAATTACCAAATTCTGAAATTTCCAATGTACGAAATTCCTGAACCTCTCACCTAAAAACTGAAAACCTCTAAAAATGTCCGACACATAACTACCTACTATTATTCCACGCACTTCTATGAACAATTGATTTACCCATCGCAGTTATAAATACCAGCGTATGAAAAAAAGACGCGTACATCGTACAATCGCTCCACTTGAACCTAGACTAAGGTAACACGTGAGCACCAGGATTAAGAAACATCAAATTTAGCCGGTATTATTCCGACCACTAAGGAGTCCAGGTCCAATTAACGATTATATATCGGTACAAGTTGCTAACTGGGGTGTTCATGCGTGTGAACATGTGTATGTTACATATGTACATGATAGTGTGCGTGTTCAACGTGTTTCCGCGTGTTATTGCGCATCTGTGTGGAGCTGTATCACTACGTTTTCTGTTGTGGTTTCCCGTGAAGCTAAACACGTGTACACGAGCATTCCAGTGTGTTTGCTTATGTGGCTGAATATGTTTGCATATACGTTTCGTGTATTTTATGGCGTATTTTATGCCTCAACATACATTGCTGAGTGAATTTTATGTTTTAACGTACGTTACTGAGTTTTACGGATCCTCATATGTGGTTCCCCATATGTACATATGCATTACCGAGTAATGCGTTATCAAATTTTTTATCATGCTTCCTCGGGTTTTAGTTATTGTATTATAATTTACTTTTTAATGGATATATGCACATATCTACAGAGTGTCTGCGCCTAAGTGTGACAGCGCGATATTTCATGAAGTATTGATGTCATGAAGAATTGTCTATTACGCTCTAAGTTTTCCGCATCGACGATCCTCGCAGGTGAGGATCCTTATTCCGCGGAAGCAGATGACCCTGATTTCAATTACACAGTGGGTAATGATGTGACAATAGCACGAGAGAGCTTGGTCAACCATACGTCATTTCTCGGTCGATTTACAATCTACTGTACGATGCACTTCGAACGCAGTAGTGCAAGTCAATGATCAGTGAGTCGTATATTTTATGGTTCCTTCGATCCCCACCATATTGTAGGTTAAATAGTCGATAACGACACGGATTATTGGAAATGTCTCGTTTCCTTTTAATAAGAAAGTAAAATCTCTGGTAATCTGCAAGATTTTTAAATCTAGGTACTTTTTAATTTAGTGACTTAGAAACGTAGTAGTTCAGAAATATTTTATTATAAAAGTACAGGAACTTGGTAATTTGAAAAGTCACAAAATTTAGAAACTTGTAAAGTTGAAAATTTATAAAATTCATACATTTAAAAATCTAGTAATTTGATAGTTTATACGATCATAAAAAAATTACAAATTTTCAAATTGTCGAACATATAAAGTTAAAAACTCGGTAAATCAGAGATTTAGAACTATAAAAATCTTGATTCAGAGTATAAAATTTTCAAATTGAGAAGTCGACTGCCCGCCAATTCCCTCTAGTGTGCTCCACTTGCACGTCCGCTCTTCGCTGGCGTAATTGTCCATCACTGGTTTGGTCGGGTGTAGTTCTCAAAACCATCGTCCTGATTCATGGGTTGTGAAATAAAATGGCTGGCAAAAATGAGATTTTGGACGACAACGTGTTCCGGAACGCAAGACACGAACTTCCATAAGATGATTGGTTTATCCTATATCTTGTTCGTGGAATCAATAAGATATCGATAGTAAGTTTCGTAGCCTCTATCAAGTTTCGGGATTTCGATCAGGGTAAGAGTATCGAAATCTATCCGAATAGTTCCGATTCATCCCGAAAGTCGGGTTAAAATACCTCTGACAATAATTTATTCATTATTTTCAGATTTTCCTTTCTCCTAATAAGAAAATTTGATTGACGTTGCTTTTAGATCATCTTGTAATAAAATACATGTATAATCTAAGAACAAAATTCGTGAAAGGAATGCTATCTACCTGGAAGTAATCCCGAAGAGTCGTGAATCAGTGTAAAAAATCACTGTGATTGAGATCACTCGTGATTCAAAAGTAGCAGTTAACGCCATTTCTGACTTCTACGTTATACATTATAGATAAGATATATACTTCAACGCTATACATTATAGATAAGATATATACTTGTACGTTATACATTATAGATAAGATATACACTTATACATTATACATGAGATACTATTTTACACAAAGAAGCCATTAAGACGGAAGGAGAAACGGCTGAGTTCAGTAGTGGTAAATCGGCCACCTTCGGATGCATTCGGTTGGTTAAATACTATTCTATGGTGTGCTATAAGAGAGTGAATGAGTCCTAGACGTTCTTTTCATATAAACTGTGTTAAAAGCAAGTAGAGTATTTTTGAAATACTCTTGAACTGAACAGAAAGAGTTGAAAATATATTTCTGCGTATACACTACCGTCCATAAGTATCCGGACACAAGCGAAATATGCATTTGCCATACATGAAAGTTATTCAAGTATCTGCAACAGTAGCTAAAATCGATTTTTTTTCTGCGAATGTCAGAATACTGGAACGTTTTTCGATTGATAATTCTCGTTTGGAACTCATATCTCGATGGAAAAGAAGCTGCAGACGAACTAAACCGAAACTGTCGAGTGCGTAGCGTTACCTCCATTCTTATCTCCATTGAGGGAACCTAAACGTCTACCAACAGTTTACAAACACTTGAAACATATCGAAGAACCCTCTGAATACGTTCTGCACCATAGAAATGAAACACAATAGAAATTAAAATTTTTTTTTGGAATCGAAAGCGTTCCATTAGATTCACAAATTTGGACTTTGTACTTCTGGACATGAATTTTACTTTCACACTCTCATTGTATAATTTGTACTTAAAAATTAATTCTATTACGTTATGACACTTCAAAAAAGATAATAATTATTACAAATGATATGGTAACCCTAAATACCTTTCGTACAAAGTTCAACTATGTTTTATGTGACGAAATCAAGTGTCTGAATACTTATAGACGATAGTGTATTACATACATATAATTATGGTGTCACAAATAATGCAGATAGCATGTATACAATTCTATCAATTTCCATCAAATACATTATACAATAAACCACACGATATACAGAATTTTCAATGTATATTACATTAAAAATAGTTTTTTAAATCTCTTTCTTCTTCCCCCTTTTATTCAATCATGTATAAGATGTTATCTTATATATGATGTCCTACTTTTCAACTAATAAACTTTTCCAATATATTCCATACACAAAAGGAAGTAAAGATGTTAACAGAGAGTTTGAAACACTTTAAAAGTTATAATAAAAGTACAAAATGACTTCCAGATGCTTTGTTTTTCGACGCCACATGCCGCGTGTTCCAGTTTCGTGCGTAAAACTTTATCAGCTCCTTCTTTAAATAAAAATGATAGAAAACTATTATATAAACGTACGCTGTTAAATATTTTATTGAAGGATAAAAAATATGAATAATTATTTCTCTTTTAATAATGCATTTCGTGGCCTATGTTTATGCAAAAATTTGTTCTTATTTTAAGATACACAAAATTGGAACATTGTATATGTTATCCGCAAAACTCGATTTTGGGATAAATTAGTTTTTCCTAGACTAGCTTTAGGATAAACTAGTTTTTTCTAAAATCGGGTTTTACTGGTAACATATATATCTTTTTGATAACAACCCCTATCCTCTTCGATTGTATAAGTCTAGGATTTCCACTGTCAGACATATCCCGTAATTATCCGAATCAAAGTACGGAAGAGACTCGAAGTTACACGATTTACCATTACTCTTACTGCAAATCTTACTCTGATTGTACAGTCCGTCTCTACAGACTGACCCCATCTACCCTTCTCTCAGGATGTCAGTCCTTGCACCCTTAATGCCATCGGGCAGGTTTCGCGAACCATGTTACATTCTATTATGTATACCGATCGATTTTCCTCCAGCGATTTAACATGCATTAACTTGTAAACTCTTGTCGCGTCCCAGATAATGTACGATGCCAGAGCTTTTAATTATATCATAGAAATTATTATCAATTTACAGGCATCTCAATTTCAGATTATTCATTTGCCGGTCCATTTACTTGTTAATCTAATTATACGGGTAAATATTCTTATAGTGCATAGAAAAGATTCATTTTACGAAACGTGAGTAGTTTTTCAGTTTACTGCGTTTGATGAGTCAATTCCTGAAAAGAAATTCTGTCCAAAAGGTGCATAATTTGCTGGGAAGTACTTGTACATTTGGATCAATCCTATAGAAAATGAATTTTTCAGCTGTCCAACTCTGACATATTTTTTAGCGCTGATCTCGCTCATAAAATATCTCACATCGATAAATGCAAAGGATGGTGGGGGTGCATATCGGTCGATGATGAAATGAAACTCAGATCTTCGAGATATTTCTGGTTTATGGCGACTACGTGTGCAAGCTAGATCTTCAGATTATATCTTGTCTTTAGAGTGTATCTAGGTTTTCAAATCATTTCTAACAAGTTTTTGATACTTAATCATGTCATGGTTAAAGTAAATTCAGGTGTAGTTAAGGTAAATATTATGGATCTGAATTTTAGCAAAAGAAATTAATTGCCGCAAATAAATTAATTAATAGAAATTCTGATAGTACAATATTAGAAAGAATCATTTGTCAGAATCTTAGCTTGTTAAGGTTTTAATCCCTTACCTTATAAATCTATCACACGTGACGCATATCACTGTTGAAATTGGATAAACCTGGCTCATATTTTCCCTACGATAGAATTTCGAGTTTAATATTAATTTCAGACGTCCACTAATTGCCATGTCCACATCCTTGATATTTCAACATGTCTGTCTTAACATTGTAACAATAATCCAATTGTTTTATCCGACGAATTTGTCGACACAATCATTATTTAAGGAGTTCACATCTTCATGCAGTGTGTTGCACAAATTTCATGATTTCAATAACAAATCGTATCGTGTGAAAAATGAATTGCGTAAAAGATAATTGATATACTAAGAAACAGACTTTACACGAAAATTTTGACTCGAAACAATCCACACTGCTATTTTCAAATCTGATCCTTCTCGAACTTGTTTCGAGCTATTGTAAGTCTTGGTATATCCTCAATATAGTTACTAGAGATTCTCATAAAATTTAGAAAGCTGAAGCTTCAAGATTATCGTGTTGACAGAATTGGAGGATTCATTTGACATTTCGAAGGAGCAAACATCACGTACACGTCGTAAACTTAGCTGTTGCGTTTCTTAACAGAACGTCTACGTAGTTACTATGTAGTTTACTGTCGGTCAAACTCATTACAAGTTCCGTTAGTTTGCTTGTCGACCAATTTCTCGGCAATATTAATTAAGAACGCGAATGCACAATAGAGTATAGCGCATCCAACTTGCATTTATGATGGTAGACGTGTTTCGGGAATTTCCCTGGGTCCGTGGTCCCTTTAGTATACAGAATATTCATGCGATTAGCTCAACACTTAACTTATCAATACTACGTTTATATCAACGGAAGAATTATTGACCTCAAGAAATCAAGAAACTTAGAGTTTGGAAGTGGGAATTATTTAAACTGTGACGTGGAAATATTTGACATCTAAGAATGAAAATATTTAAAAATGAAAAATGAAAATACTTGAAAATAAAGAATGAAAATATTTAAAAATGAAAAATAAAAATGCTTGAAAATAAAGACTGAAAATACTTAAAAATGAAAAACAAAAATGCTTGAAAATAAAGAATGAAAATACTTAAAAATGAAAAATGCAAATGCTTGAAAATAAAGAATGAAAATATTTAAAAATGAAAAATGAGAATCCTTGAAAATAAAGACTGAAAATGTTTAATTTTAAAAATGAAAAATGAAAATATTTGAAAATAAAGAACGAAAATATTTTTAAACATTCGACAAAAATTTATTCCTGATCCTCGAGATAAAAATTTCAAATGAAATTATTCTAAAATACTCTATTATATTTGTGATTTAGAAAATTTAAAAAATGTTGGATAAGGTATTTTATCTGTAAAACTTATTTTAAATGCAATATGTTACAATATGTAATATAAAGTATTGTACACTCCTTTGTATGTAAAAGGACGAAAAAATTAATGAATAATGATTCCTTTGCATTATACGAGAGTGGCTCTCGAATATACTTCAGAGAAATTGCAAAGTTGGTATTTGATATTAGGTCGCTGAATAAGGTCATTAATATGGAAATCATTCTAAGAGCCCTCTTCAGATTTTAATGAGCGTTTGCTTGTTAACACATCCGCTACCACGATAATCATCGATGATGCTCGATGAGTCAAATAAGTACGGAATAAAAACAGGAGGGTGATTTTGTATATTTTTCAAATCTGTTTTAATACGAATTGTAATAGTATATAAATATGTAATTTAGTGTAGGTTATAACAGATTTAATGCAGATTATGTCAGATTTTAAAATCTGTCAAATTTCATACAATTTCACAGAATAACTGAAGTATCCACATTTGCAAATTATAATAATCATAAAATTGAAAAATTTTCGATATTCTGAAATCCCGGGTTATCACAAAAATACATTTTTAAAGGATTCGGTTCTTACATTTGTAAAATTTTACATCTATGAATTTCTGAATAGCTGAATTTTTAAATAGTAACATTTTGAATTTGTGAATTCCTGAATTTCTAAATTTTTTTATTTCTGAATATTTACATTTCTGGTCTGCATTTTTTAACTTTTCGATTTGCAAATTCTTTAATTGTTACAGTTTCAAATTCTCAAATTGGTTTATTTCTAAATATTCAAATTTTCAAATTTTCTATGAATTCTATGAATTCCATAATTTCCATAATTTCCATAAATTTCATAAATTCTATAATTTCCATAAATTCCATAAATTCAAAAAATTCCCTAATTTCCATAAATTCCATAAATTTCATAAATTTCATCAATCCATAAAATTGCACTGAAATATTAACATCGCTTCGTAAAAACGAATAACCGTACGAAAAATAAATAGGAAGTTTCTCATTATTAAATTTGTGAGGTTCAAGTTTGCATTCGCTAGTTATTACATGAGTTGCTTGTTTTATAACTCGGCAATATTGACCAATTTCTGCGAAATATGAGAAACTTTCCGCCGACTGTAGTTTCCTTGTTACCGTTATTTGTTGTACTTTGTTGCAACATTTTAATTTCGAAAATTAATTTGTAGCGCGCAAGTAAAACATTGTGGTTCCACGAAGCGCTAATGAATTTCATTACTTTCGTAGAAATTTCTGTTAATATACTTTAATCCTTGCTTCGTATAAGGAAATGCGAGACACTGATGAAAATTTGCGCTTTCACTTACAGAGCGAGTTCTTTGTAATTTCGTGAATTTCAGGATAAGCTGAGTAGCAATTTACT
Organism: Megachile leachella; assembly: GCA_963576845.1. Taxonomy (NCBI): domain Eukaryota; kingdom Metazoa; phylum Arthropoda; class Insecta; order Hymenoptera; family Megachilidae; genus Megachile; species Megachile leachella. Next base: position 8,974,893 of record OY756257.1, read on the forward strand.
TGCAAAGGACTTTAGTTTCGCGAATGCAAAGAAATATTATTGATATTATTTGAAATCGAGAAATTTTGGAACTTTGGAAAGTTTGCAGAAATTGTAGAATTTAGAGGTTTTACAGATTTTATGGAAATTGTAGAATTTGTGGATTTTGTGAATTTTGTGGAATTTGTAGAATTTGTAGAATATGTGGAATTTATGGAATTTGTAGAAGCTGTAGAATTTGTAGAACTTATAGAATTTATGGAATTTATGAAATTTATGAAACTCATAGAATTTGTGGAATTTATGAAATTTATGAAACTCATAGAATTTGTGGAATTTATGAAGTTAACGAAATTTATGGAATTTATAGAATTTATAGAATGTATGGATTTCAGAGAATTTGTAGAATTTATGGAATTTATGAAATTTATGGAATTTATGGAATTTATGGAAATTAGGGAATTTATGGAAATTATGGAATTTATGGAAATTATAGAATTTATGGAATTTATGGAATTTTGTGGAATTGATAGAATTTGTGGAATTTTTTTGATTTAGTTTCATATAAATTACTCAAAATGAGTTTTGCAAAATCATGGTTAAAATTAATATTTTTAATTTTGAAGCAAATTATTGAGGATATTATAGTAATTTGATTAGATAATTACTATGATAATTTTGATAATTATTCGCACGTTAATTTGCATTCATTTGCTTTAGGTATGATTAATTCAAAAACTGCAGCAATGAAATATGTAACAAAAATGATAATCGTAAATTAATTTGAAAACGTAAGTAATAATTCATGACAATAATAAAGCTGTAAGCAATAATTAATAACATCTATAATTGTCGCATGACAAAACGCGGATAAAATTGAATTAATAACAACGGCGAATAATAAATCCATAATAGCAAGAAATATGTTTGCATTTGGCAAACAACGGTAAATAATTTGAGATTCATAAATAAAAAGCGGAGAACTATTTCTTGTAACGTTATAAATACAACGAATATTTTATGCATCTCTCACTTCGTGACGAGACTGGTTCAACTGTATTTTTATTGAAGCTTTTAATTATTAAATAGAATTATTATTAATATGTAGTAACATATGGTATACATATAGTGACGCGTTAACTCAAGCTCGAATCATAGACAAAACGATAGTTTAATAATAGAGTTATTAATTCGTAAACATCCTTGTATATGCGATTAGTATTTCCATTATACTTACGGTAAGGACAGCTCAATTACACGTTACAATCCGTTAAACTGAATAATTACATGCAAAACACCCCAGATGACCCCATCAGATTTTAACGAGCTTTTGCATATTCATAGATTACATCATTATGAGTCCTGGGAATTGTGAATTTGGGATTCGAGAATTTAACTTGATATTTTGAGAAGTCGGAAATTTGAAAATTTGGAAGCTTGAAAACACAAGTATAGAAACTGGAAATTTGGAACTCTGTATATTTGGAAATTGGAAATTTGAGAATCTGGATATTTGGAACTATCGGAATATCGGAAAATTGGAGAAACTTGATTATTTCAGAGTTCAGAATTTTAGAATTAGAAAAATTTGCAATAGCATGTTATGAAACTTCATACTATAATTAACACTTGAACTACCGACGCTAATGCTCGTTTATCGAAGAATGAAAAATAAAATGAAAAGGTAAATAAATAAATGCTAGAGCATCAAATAACATACAGGGTGTCCACACCTAAGAGTGACAGCGCGATATTTCATGAACTATTGATGTCACGAAAAAGTGTTTATATAGAAACTGCAGGGTAAAAGGACTCTATATTTTGGCGTAAACAAAATTTGTTTAATGTTATTGTAAAAGATATGATGGTGAAGTTTCGTTTTTTAAATGGAACTATTTTTTTTTCGATCAGGCGATAGTGCTTTTTTCAAGACAAATTCGTCAAGGTTTTATGTACTTACCCAATTTTTATTAGTTTTCGAGATGTAACGCTTAGAAATTTACTGATTTTCAGCAGAAACGTCACGATTTGAGTAGTAAATCATAAAAACGGTTTTATTGTTGCGGTAAGTGCCGCGGGTTTCACTCTGCCTGTCGAAACTGATAGCAGAGGGACTACGGTCCCAACGGTACGTCCAAAGAGTACGAAACGTGGAAAGAATTGTTTACGCTCTAAGTTTTCCACATCGATGATGGACAATTCTTTCCACGTGGCTGTGGCACATTTGAAAGTGAAACGCGTAAGTAATAACGCTAGGTTATCCACCAATGTGGCACCAGTTTGAACAACGGCGGAAAATCATTCTTGAATACCTAACACTTCGTTAATAATCAATATTTCTGGTGTCTAAATAATTATATTCCTACATTCTCAAAACAGAGAGTCGTTACCTTGTTACCTTCTTAAATTCTAAGGTTCCAATATTGCGACGTCCCAAAATTTCTAGATCCCCAAATCACAGGATTCATAAATTCTTACATCGCCAAATAGCTGCATCACCAAATTCTTAGATTCTCATATTCTTTAACAGTATTGGAAACATGTTTATTTTGAAAGTCGTGCAAGTCTACCTTAGGTTAAAATTATTTTTAGAATATATTACAGTGTGATTTAGCTCAGGTAAATTTTAGTATGAGCTTAGATCTGTAGATCTAGGTATTCTGATCTATCTAAGATCCAGCTTTTATCAGCTTGCAAAAAAGAAATCTGATAAATGCCCAATGAAGTCGACACGGTTCTTTTAGTATCAGTGTAGAATCCCTTAATCCCTTAATCCCTTAATAGAGTCCCAAATGCTTTTTCACATCACTAAATAAAATTACAAGCTATTACTCAGATGTGTTATCCGTTCTTTCCGATTGACGTTCTATTGAAATTCGGTGTTTGAACGTTTACCATAAATTATGCACGAAAGTGTAGACGTTACGTTATGTGTGAAGCATCAATATCCATGAAACACATGAATACGTTCTGACTCCAGTCTAATGAATGTTGAATTCAAATGCGTTAATAGATGAATGTGACGAGTAATATTGATACAAATGGCGCTTTTAAATGAATGAACGAAGTTCAGTTTACAAATGAATACATTTATCGAATGACTAGATAGTAATTAGCTGAATATGTAACAGCATTATATTTTTATAATATATTTTTTATTTAAACATGGTGTATGTTTTAACACTCTAAAATTGGAATCTTTTAACAGCGGATCAACAACGTTGCAGATTTTTATAAAATCAATTTTATTGACGCAGGTAATTTAGGTAATTTACAAATGTGTTAGGCGCGGACCTGTATAATAGCTTCCTCAATATAAAGTGGTTTAAAAAACAAATCCCTCGAAAATCGGCAAAATCCTCGATACAGGCGATGCGCCTAACCCAATAAAAGCAGGCCGAATTATGCACGATTAGCCTAAATTCCGCGGTATTTATCGGTTTATTGGAAATCGACTCGAATGTTACGGCAGCATAGTGAGATTTGTCGCTGTGTCGTTTGAAAACCGAAGATAAATTGTAGACGGTAAATCTGCGTGGAAGTCATTCGAGAAATCCTTCGTTCGAGATAGCAGTGCTGGAAAATCCTTGATGAGGAACGTTACGATTGAAAGCCGCAAAACTATTTTCCGATAACGACCAGCACTCGGTTGGTGGGCTACATTTGTTCCAGGTTCGTCCTCTGATTGCGTGAGGCGCACGTTTTCCCCGGATGCATATTTTACTACGTTGACAGATTTATTGTAGGCACGGTTATCCGGCCGTGCCAGCTTCGTCCTTTATTTTATTATTTGTTATGTCATTTGTTTTTATTTCATTCGTCTCAAAGAGCCCCACACCTTTGGCTGTCAGTAGCACCCTGCTCGATAGACAGATGGCCAAGTTGTTCCATTATTAAACTGTGTGCTAGATCGATGTCCGAACCAGACACTTATTAAGGCACTTTTCAAGTGTCAAAAAACCTTTTGCTTTTATACGTGAGGGACTTACATTGTCTCGGTAAGTGCTAGTGGCACATGTCAGTAGGTATTTTTGCATCAGATCCTAGCAAAAGAAAGAAACCAATTTCTCTTTCTAACGAAAGGCCTATATAGAGAAAGAAAGCTAAAAAATCGACTACCCATAGTATTAATATATGAAGAAATTACGTGAAGTTGGTTATTAAAAAGATATACAATTTTGTGTAGAAAACCCTGAATTACGCATTTACAAAAAAGTAGTTATATCACATAACGTTTTGCACGAGAGCATTCGACTTTTACCCAACCCATTTTCTGGAGCCATTAACAGTTTGAAAAAGGTGGCATTTACAGTATAAAATGGGACATCCAGTAAATTCGCCTTCAATGGCAGCATTATTTGACATTATGGTATTATGTGAGAGTGCAGCGGTACACCGCTGGTGGAAAATGATGTTCAATCGGAAGAGAAACTTCGAAAAACGTAGAAGGGGACGAGAAAAGGGGGTGCGTTTTTATCCCCTTTGTTACGACGATCAGCCACGTACAAAACGACGGGTAAATCGAGTCTCCAGCAGCTTTTATCCCTTTCCTACGTTGTTACGTCGTAACACGGTACGCGGAATCTCGCTTTAATTACTTTTCGAAAAAAACAAAAAGCCAGGATATAGCTTACGCCGAGGAGATTGAATTTTAACGTGCCAGACAAGAAACTTTGTAGAATCCAATTCGAACAACGTAACGATTCAAACTTTCCTGGCAAACACTTATCGCTGGACTCGAATCCGATAAAATTATTAATAAACCTTAATTGGACAACATGCTTCTGTGTGAAATAAATTTCGATCGTTTCTAATAAAATTAACTTTGGAAAATATACAATTTCAGTATTATTGGACTGAGTGTTATAATTATTTATTATATAGAGAGTCTCATTTGTGACAAATTATCTTTTTAATTGTGAAAACATAGAAATTATTTCATACATAATTTCATTTGTCTAATATTAAGTCATGTGTATAAGGTTGTAACGTTTTATTACATACAGATATGATATTATACATAGTTATTGTATGGTTTATACTGGGTGTCTCACAATTAGTGTAGCACTTGAAAATAGGAATAGCTGACGCGAATTTGAATAAAATTTCCCTTTGCAGAAATGCGGTTTGAAGCTTCGTTTTTGAATTACTAAGCAAAAACACGGGCCAATCAGAGCGCGAGATTTCGGCGCCAATCACGGCGACTGGGCGTAATCCTCGCGCTCTGATTGGTCCGCGTTTTTCCTATACACAGTGAGACGCCCTGTATAATATAATTATTTATAATTCCATTGTAAATCATCATGTATGAATTGCAATTATAATATTGAATTAAATATCGTTGTAACTGCACCTTTTTTGATACTGAATGTATATTAGTCTTATTGATTATTTATTAATATTTATTATTTATATCGACTTTATTAAAAAATAAACAAGAATGTTGAAATATCTTTTATTTTATTTTTCATTTACTTTGATACTGTTATTTGCTTAATAAAATATACATTATGGTAATTTGTCATATTATTAACGAATATCAAGTAACAGTAATGTTAATAAGGACTAACAATGATTGAATGCAATCGGAATAAATTTTTGCCTTCGATAATGGTTCAGTGACAAAAACAATTATTAATGATGAATTATTAGTGACAGAAAATAATCATTATTGACAAGAAGTCATCTGTATTGGTTATGAAATGAAATTGAATTAAAAATTAAATTTCTGTCACAGCTGATTGATAATTAAATAAATATTAATCATTTATGTCCGATAAAAAGAAAAATTAGTATTTCAAAATTATTATAGTTTTACAAAAAATAAAAAATAATGATTAGTATTTACAAAAAATTTGTTAGTAATAAATTATGTATTATGTATTGTAATTAAGTTATTAATAAGTCAGTAATAAAATTGAATTATCACAAAATTATTAAAAAGAGTAAAATTTGATATAATTTATCAAAAAACCGTAGACAAATTAAGAAATAATATTTAACAGTTTTATCGTGGAAATTTATTTTCAATTAATTTAAATTAAACATCGTTGTTTTCGTGGTTAAACTTGCATCAGGAAACGGATAAAGCAACCGAAAATGATATTCGAGAGTGCGTCTGATATTCATTGATGTTATTCATGACGAAATATATTTAAAATTATTTCACCGGTTTTTCGTTCGAACACGAGACAGCAGCAATCATTTCGCAGTCCAATAATTCACCGCGACTCATTAATTTAACGCAAATTGTAGCTTGAGAAACCCTGTTCTGTTTAACTTCATTTTCAATTCAGATGTATTTGAAAAATGAAACAAAAATACCGTGAAACAGTATTTATTGCGAGAAATCGTAATATTGTAGGTGTTAACTGTGCAAAAAGGTCAACCTTACTCGATTTCATATCGCATTTATTCGGTCATATTTATTTATTTATTACGTTTCGTTTCAAAGTATATACAAACGCGTACTGTGTGTATGCATTAAACTACTGAACAGAATTTCAGCAGTAAAATATGTATTATGAATATTTTCATGTATTTCTTGATTCTTAAAGGTAACAAAGAATTCTCTACACTTGGGTTAAACAGAGGTTTTCTTCCAGTAAGGGCAGATGTACAAAATCCTGAAAATATATTAATTTCTGAAGTTTAAAATTTACTAGTTTTTGAATTCATAAATTCTCAAAACTCTAAATTCCTAAATTACATTTTTTAAATTTTCAAATGTTTAAGATTTTAAACTCCCATATAACATAGGTGATATGAATACATTTTCTACTTTCGACATTATAAAATAATTTTATATTTCTTAATTACTGCTTGCACAACTGATGATAATTTTTAAACAATGTTTTGTACATGTTGCGTGCACGATCAGGTATACCGTAATTGCTACACATGTGCTGATTTCAAAGCATGTAATTATGAGCATAAAGACATAAAACATAATAGCGGGTTATTATACGACGCGCAGTGCGTGAAATCACAACAACGCGATTAAACTTCCTAAAAAAAATATTAAAAAATATTAAACAGAATGATGACAGAGTCACCCTCCTCGCAGAAGGTTAAAGCTAGCTATAATTTATGACATTCTGAAATTGACCGTCAAATACGCAGCAACACATTTATCTTTTTCTTATCAAAGTCTTCCGGATCCCAGAAGGCAACAGACTTGTCACGAGTACTGCCGTTGATTGACAGTCGATTAACCTTGTACCAGATCGAAAATAAATAAGCTTCGATGGAGAGAGAGGAAAGTTAGCGAGGAGGAGGAAACAAAAACAAAGGAAAAGAGGCAAGTTGAAAACGTAAGTCAAGTCGTGGCACAACTGTGCGTGTTAGCACAAGGGATTTGCCAGGAAATGGAAAAGCTTCGAACGCTGAAATCCCTTACCTCCATGCGGAAGTTTCAAATACCGGGAAGAAGGAAAATGAATATTACTGGCAGACAGAAGGCTTGCCAGACAACAGTCCATTCGCGAGTAATTTCAAAGCGTTCAGAACACAAACGATCCCGTTCTTTGTACTTTCAATGCAGCTTTCTTTCCTGTTGATAACAGTTTAAAGAAATGGAATTAATCTAACAAAAGTTTTTACACTTCATCGAATGAATAAACGAGCTGTAAAAGATGCTTAACGTAATACTTATACGATTGTTTTATAGGATTCATAAAATGTGGAAAGCCAGGTTTTATTCTGTACGTAAATATTATAAGGTGCTATTTTAATAAAACACAATTGTTAAGTTTTTAATTTGAAAATGAAACAGTAAACTCTTTATATATTTGTTGGAATCCAGGAGAATTACAACACACTTTACTACAAGAAAACTCGAACAACTTTATTAGGTCGACTAACAATTAGTTCTAGACTCTTTCTGACACTTTTGTACATTGTGAGGTACTATTGCTGGAGATAGGTTGAGGTAGGGACGGTGGTCAAGGGACAGTGTGACTCAGGACTTTTCTATTTCCTTACATTTAAAATTAGGAAATTTGAGAATTTGGAAATTTGAGAGCTTGGAAATTTAAGAATTTGGAAATTTGAGAGCTGGGAAATTTGAGAGTTTGGAAATTTGAGAGCTTGGAAATTTGAGAATTTGGAAATTTGAGAGTTTGGAAATTTGAGAGTTTGGAAATTTGAGAGGTTGAAAATTTAAGAATTTGGAAATTTGAAAGCTGGGAAATTTGAGAGCTGGGAAATTTGAGAGTTTGGAAATTTGAGAGCTTGGAAATTTGAGAATTTGGAAATTTGAGAGTTTGGAAATTTGAGAGGTTGAAAATTTGAGAATTTGGAAATTTGAAAGCTGGGAAATTTGAGAATTTAGAAATTTGAGAGTTTGGAAATTTGAGAGCTGTGAAATTTGAGAGCTTGGAAATTTGGAAACTTTGAAATTTACCAAATGTTGTGCATCTTATACTACAGTAGTTACTACGATTTCCTATGTGTGATAGTTATGAACCAATACCTTTATTGTTCATAAAAATCTATGCAAGAACGGCAATATAGCAAGAGTATACTAATACTTAGTTCATAAAAAATTCTCCCTCCTTATTGCACTAATTTATATGCTATCATACGTTATTACTGTTAAAATATCAGTATTAAACACGAAAATCAATGCAATACAACATAACAAACATTTTCATCGTACATAAAAATTTATGAAATAAAAAAAATGGCAATATAACGCGATTCTACTGTAGCAGCACGTCGAAACCGAGCCCGCCTATGATACTTTATAACTATTTCAGCAGAAGCAACTTCTGCAGCGGTGAAAGCGTCTCATGGTATTTTCTTTAAAAAATTTAAATCCTGCTGTCCCGAAGCTGTCACAGGAAGAATAAAAAGAGGCGAACGAGAATAAAGTTATATGCCAGACCAACTTTGAAATCTAATTTCATGCGCACGGAAAGACATACATGCATACGTGCGTCGAAAGCATTCGATGCGGGTTGGCGGATTTTCCTTTTCAAGTCAATCCTTCAACAAGAGCAAACATTCCGTCAAAGACACTATTCTCTGGTTTTTAATAAAAATATAGAAATGTTGTAATATTTGTGGTATAAAAAGTTCCTAATGGATGACTTGGTCCTTAAAGATGCTTTTAGTATTATACTCTGGGGAGTATTTTACGATCGATACGTTGAAACCGATATCTTGAAAGCACTAAAGTGTAACAACATATATGTACTATCGTATTCATTTATAATACTCTTACACAAGATCAAATGATTAACTCGATGGCTGATAGAGGCTGTCTCTACCTTCTACTCTGAATATTTGAAAGGACAAAAATGAAAAAATCTGTAAATTTCGAAATTGTGAAGTATCCCTCTAAATTTCGAAATACTCCAAACATAAATAATATTTAAAGTAGTAATTTCAATCCGTGTTGAAACATACTGGAGGATGAATGTATAACGATGTAACGATTATAAATAATTTGAAAAATGATACTACGATACACCATTGTAATGAAATAGCTGGGTTGTATAACCCTCCATAAACTCACCATCTTTATTTCCCTATTTCGCGTTAACACGCTAACGCTAACATGCAGGTTCTAATGAATCCTTCTACAGCTGCGCGCACTTATTAAGTTATTATCTTTACCTGGTTTAATATTGATTACAAACGCGGTGTAAACAACATTGTGCCGTGAAATGCCATTTTTAAAGGATTTTATTGTATTTTATATGGAACTACTCGTCGACGCTTGGCAATAAAAGCTAATCGATTAACACATACATTTCTATCTTCGTACGAATCTGTAAAGGGGTTATTTCACGTAAAGGGGTTACGTGCTATACTTTATACAAGCAGTATTCCGTACCTTTACATTATTCAAATTTTTTTTATACGTGATTACATTCAATTTCGTCTTTATTTTTAGACTAGGTGACGAAAACAGAAATGGTGTGCAACTTTGTACTATAATTGACTAGTAGAATTACAGACACTAAATGCTCGATTATTGAGGAGTGAAAAATAAAATGAAAAGGGAAATAAATACTATAGCATCAAGTAGCATATAGAACTAGTTTTTACCTCAACGAAATATGACAGACATTTCCATAAAACCGTAAAACATTTCAATAAAATTTTATAATATAAAATGAGAACTCTGAAACGAGTTATTTTGACTGGTTCGTAGTTCGACTACATTACAAATTCAACAAATTAAAAATGTATATAAAATTTGAAAGATTTTGTTTCATGAATATTGCAAACTGAAAATATTAGTCGATAAGGCATTATTCTTTGATTTTCTCAAATTTTCTACAAAAACGTTTTCTTATTTTAAAAGAAGCTTGTTTGAATTATTCAAATTCACCATGAAAATTACCTTTACCGTATTTAAAAGGGGTGGAGCTTCTTTGAAGTTTTCAATTTTTCCACGAAAACCATCCTTATTTATTTTAAAAAGGGCGGATGCTTCGTTAGTATACATACGTGTTCGGATTAAATGAATACGCGGTGCTATTTCTCTAATTAATGAAGATGCGGAAAAATGTTTCATGCGAAAGATTATCTGCTTCGAAGAACCTGGATTTGTACATTTTGTTTTATGAATTAATCAGCATCGGTTTTTTAGAACGAAACTCAATAATATTTTAAAAATATTATAATTAACAGTGCTTGATGTCTACTGTACAATATATTAATTATATATACACTACCGTTTATAAGTATCCGGACACTTGCTTTAATTACATAAAACACAGTTGAACTTTGTACGAAATGTATTTAGGGTTATCATATCATTTGTAATAATTATTATTATCTTTTTTGAGGTGTCATAACGTAATAGAATTAATTTTTAAGTACAAATTATACAATGAGAGTGTGAAAGTAAAATTCATGTCCAGAAGTCCAAAGTCCAAATTTGTGAATCTAATGGAACGCTTTCGATTCTAAAAAAAATTTTAATTTCTACTGTGTTTCATTTCTATGGTGCAGAACGTATTCAGAGGGTTCTTCGATATGTTTCAAGTGTTTGTAAACTGTTGGTAGACGTTTAGGTTCCCTCAATGGAGATAAGAATGGAGGTAACGCTATGCACTCGACAGTTTCGGTTTAGTTCGTCTGCAGCTTCTTTTCCATCGAGATATGAGTTCCAAACGAGAATTATCAATCGAAAAACGTTCCAGTATTCTGACTTTCGCAGAAAAAAAATCGATTTTATTTATTGTTGCAGATACTTGAATAACTTTCATGTAAGGCGAATGCATATTTCGCTTGTGTCCGGTAGTGTATAATTAACTACGTTAAAATTTGTATACATTCAATTACATTAGTTACGTATAAACACTATAAATTGTGTGTATAGTGTTTTTACTGTAATCTGTGCATTTATACGGGTATTTCTATGTGTATAGAAATAGAAGTACATTGCTATCATTGGAGATTCAACTCACGCTGCTGAATTGATTTATACATCCCGTGTAAACCAAATGTATCGTTCTGATAATGATGAAGAACGTTTTGCTAAATAGCAACGTATGAATTACATCGTCGAAACAAGTTGTCGTGAAAAATATCATCATAGAACAGCCTTTGGTATTTACTGAAATATTCAAAATTAAGTTCAAGATATAATTTGCTTCGTTAATTTTTTGTACTCAAAAGGTGATATTCAATTTTAAGTTTATTGGGAGAAGTTGTAAAAAACAATAAAATTTTGTCAAACTATATGTCATCAAAATAAAAATGATATAATATTGTTAAAAATACTTTCATTACTATAAATTAGCACGATAACGTTTATTTCCACTTTCGAAGCGACTGATATAATTATTGCGGGATTGAATGTGAAACTGATTTGACTTATCATGTTACAGAAGCAGCAATTGGCTTTCTGAGGGAGCAGGTATCTCGGATATTCGCCGAATTTCGTACGTGGAAGTTTGACTGACCGTTCAACCAGTTAGTTACCACACACGTTTTGGCTTTCAGTAGAGCAAACGCGTCTGAAAACAGTTAGTGGTTAGACCTAGCTTGGACCTTATGCTAGTGACACACCACAAACATTTACCGTCTCCCTATTTGACTCACTTTCCATATCGATGGGTTGCTAAGGCGTCCCATCTTGATCGATTATACTTCTACTTTTATTAACCTTATTGTACCATTCGTTTAGATACCAAAATAATTAATTGATTCTCTAAGTAAAAAAGAAAAAAAGAAAGTGAAAATAAAAAATTAAAAAAAGGAAAGGAATGACACTTTTATGACATCACTTTGGCCATAGAGTAAATGCTTTATTATTTAAAAATTGCAGTTAAATTGTCAGCTGGGGTCATACCCATTGACGATTAAAAATGAAGTTTAAATTGTTATTGAAAAAGAAGATCATTTTTTCGAGAGTATATTAAACGTTCGCAAGTGTTCATAAATTGAAAGTTACCGCGCTATACACCGGATAAGAAATAATAACTCGAGCGTAATATATTCAGCAGAAAATATGCATAGCGATGATAGAAAGGGGTAGAGGGTAAAAAGTACTTACACAAATTACACAATTATCGCGTACATGCGGTTCGCTCTACAGGCTCGCGTATAACTGGATATAAGACCAAAAAACAGTTCAGGAATATGAGTTGCAACTCTCAGGTCATCCAATAAGTAATGCGAGTAAAGCGGAAACTCGGCAATAAAGCAATGAAATATTGTCTCTCCAAACAGGTATATCTCGTTGGGATAAATATACGTAGAAGCTTGTGCTTTTGTTTATGTTTATGTGCACCACTGACGAATAACGTGTTTTTACGATGGGTCAAAATTGAAAGCTTAATAAACAGTTACAAGGAGACTAATTTAATTCAGTGAAAGTTATTGCATAAATTGGACGATTATGATATAAAATGATAGACGTGACTGTATTAATAAATAAATTATTGAGAATTATTATTACAAACTGGTATAAAACATGACACGTTATGAGGTATTATAAAACATCGTGTAAATTGTAATAAGTTATACTTTATTATAAACTACTGAAAATTAATACAAATCGTTAAAAATTATTATAGATGATTTTAGCTGATTTTAAACTGATTTTAATTCATTTTTATAATAATATAATTGTTATAAATTATTGTAACAGATTGTAAATTATTGTAAAACATTATAAATTACTGTGAATTAATATAAATTATTAGAATTTATTATAAACATTTCTAAACGATTAAAAGTGATTTAAAATGATTAAAAATAATTTCAACTGATTAAAAGTGATTAAAAATGTTTAAAAATAATTTTAACTGAGTAAAAGTGATTACAAATTATTACAAACTGATGTAAATCATTAGAAATTATTATAAAACATTATAAATTAGTATGAATTAATATAGATCATTAGAAATTATTATAAATATCTCTAATTGATTAAAAATGATTAAACATAATTCTAACTAATTAAAAGTGATTAAAAATTATTATAAACTATTATAAATTTATATAAACACTAAAAATTAGTTAAGTATATTAATGTTTTGAAAATGGAAATTCAAATAGGATTTAATGAAATAAAAATATTGTAAAAATGCAATTATGGTACATCAGTTTGAAAATAAATCTTCAACCGACGAAGACTACGTAAATTTCTCGTTAATATTCTTAATATAGAAAGATTAGTTACCAATTATAGCGAACGATGATCGATTTCAGAGTCTCCAAAGTCTGACATAGTTGGGTGACCTAAAACGATCCCAAACTAACACCTATAATATATCACATTAATTTAAAGTTTAATATTCCTTAATTAAAAATTATTGGTTGGTAAATAACACATTTTATTGTGTATTGTAAGTTCTACTGAGGAAAATGTTTAATAGATAATTTTTTGAATATGGAAAGAGGTAATTGAGATTTGGAAGATTGAGTTTTTGAAAAAGTTGGAGAATTGGGGAAATTTGAGAATTTGTAAATTTGAGAGTTTGGAAATTTCAGAGCTTGGAAATTTGAGAGTTTGGAAATTTCAGAGCTTGGAAACTTGAGAGTTTGGAAATTTGAGAGTTTGGAAATTTGAGAGCTTGGAAACTTGAGAATTTGGAAATTTGAGAGTTTGGAAATTTGAGAGCTTGGAAATTTGAGAGCTTGGAAATTTGAGAGTTTGGAAATTTGAGAGTTTGGAAATTTGAGGATTTGGAAATTTGAGAGCTGGGAAACTTGAGAGTTTGGAAATTTGAGAGTTTGGAAACTTGAGAATTTGGAAATTTGAGAGTTTGGAAACTTGAGAATTTGGGAAATTAAAAATTTGTAAAAACCCAGAAATTTAAAACCACGGAATTCGCCCACTTTTAGGCTTGACCAACTAAAAAGGATATCTGACACTCACTATAAGCGAACAATTAAAAAATTTACATCTCTGAAGTTCCAGAATTTTAGGAATCCACAAATTTATGATCTAGATTCAAAAAAATAAATTGACATGTTCCATTCTTTAAAACCGAAGTTTCTATTTCAAACAAACACGCATACATTGCAGTGGACTGTACGGAGTAATCGATAGGGCGATTTTCTGGCAATCAGCCAGATCGTATTAAGAACATTTATGAAACGTTTGCGTAGTCATTTTCAACGACCTTTAGCTTCAAACTGATATGTATATCGCAAGTTCTACTTTATGGTATTTTTAGGCCATATTGATTCAGACTTTTTATATCCCAGACTCGGTTGTATAATATACAACTTCAATTATTTGCATATATATAAGATTTTATTTGAATATTTTCTGTATTTTATTTAAGTATTTTTAGTGCGGAATTGAAAGTAACATATTTAGCAAATTTCACTTATTATTTATGTAAAACTCTAACAAATTACAACTGATATTAATTACGAGTATTACAAATCAGTTTCATTAAAACAAATTAATTTTTCTTAATAAATATTTCTCAATAATAAATGCCAAAATTATCTATTACCTTTAAGTTATTTATTTTGCTATTAAATTTAATAATCATATGTGAGTAAGAGAATAATTAGCTTATTTCATAACGACATGAATCAAATTCTAATTTATTTGAGATAACAAATATTCTTGAAATTTACACAAGAACTTTAACATAATTTAAAATATATTAAAATTAGGTACTAGTAAAAATAGTATATAGAAAATCCAATTGCATTATTTTTTATCCAGATGCATTTTTATTCTCTGACAGATTTTGGGAACGGCGTTATAAACTACAAGTTTGTTCTGAGTGAGGGGTAATTTTTATGGGTTGGACGTCTAATCTGAGGGTGGACAGCCTACTTAGGTATCCTTCCTGAAGAATATCTAAGTGCACTTTTCCACTTCGAAGAACTTTGAAAGGTGTGCTAACTTCAACTAGACCATGGTTTCTTCATTAATAAAGTGTAGTTTGCTGGGCGTCAAAGTGTAATATGAATAACTTAGACAAGCCTCCTAAAGTATAAATAAGTTCATTATTGCGTGTGAAAAGTATTACGAGATTTATTATTTATATCTGGAAGTGGATTCTTCTATACATATGCGACGTTTTCTGGAGGATAGATAATTTAAGAATAACCAATTATTGGTAGTAGAATCTATCTAGGTCGGCACCAGTGCGTCTTCAATTTACACTACCGTCCACAAGTATCCGTCCACAAGCGAAATATGCATTCGCGTTGCATGAAAGTAATTCAAGTATCTGCACCAGTAACAAAAATCGATTTTTTTCTGCGAAGGTCAGAATACTGGAACGTTTCTCGATTGATAATTCTCGTTTGGCACTCATATCTCGATGGAAAAGAAGCTACAGACGAACTAAACCGAAACTGTCGAGTGCATAGCGTTACCTCCATTCTTATCCCCATTGAGGGAACCTAAACGTCTACCAACAGTTTACAAACACTTGAAACATATCGAAGAACCCTCTGAATACGTTCTGCACCATAGAAATGAAACACAGTAGAAATTAAAATTTTTTTTAGAATCGAAAGCGTTCCATTAGATTCACAAATTTGGACTTTGTACTTCTGGACGTGAATTTTACTTTCACACTCTCGTTGTATAATTTGTACTTAAAAATTAATTCTATTACGTTATGACACCTCAAAAAAGATAATAATAATTATTACAAGTGATATGATAACCCTAAATACCTTTCGTACAAACTTCAACTATGTTTTACCAGATAAAGAATAAATATGTGTGCTAATTTATGTTTCGTCATTTGTATATTTATTCTTTAACTTCATTTTTAATTTCAAAGCAAGTGTTATATGTAGGTTTAGTGTTAATACATCATATGCCATTATTTGACATATGAATCAATTTTTAAATGGCTGGTTTTTGTGTACCGTTCAATGCATTCTAGCGAATGAATCTCGTATTATATCTCTCCATAAAGAATGATCAACGAATATTGACGATTACTGAAATTTTAGCAAAAGCCGACCACAGTTACATCATATGACAACTAATGAAAGGTAACATGTGTTACGAAAAGGGCGAAGAAACAGTTGCTGCGAAATCTGAGGCAAGGACTGCCAGAATTTCGTTGATGCCTACAGTTTCACATATTTGCATAAACTCGAGAATGCTTTGCATGTATACAGAAGTGAATGTAGCCGTTGGCTTTACACGATTTGGGCTAAACTTCACAGGACAAGAAATTACTATGTTCAAGAGAATTCCTACGATTTCACATTCCTTTGTAAGATCTAACACGGTCGAAAAACAGAATTCCCTTACGCCAAGTTTCAATATCATCTTTGGAGCGTTTCCTTCGGGAAGAATAAAATTTACCGTTGGCACGTTGTCCTAGCTTGGCTTCTGGCCATATTGATTAAAGCTTGGTCTAGCAAATGCAATAATTCTTCATAAACGGTTTACAATGTCTCGCACGATGTTTTGGAATAGAACTGAAACAACTCGAGTAGATAACTCGTACAAGAAACTGAGATTCTCAAATACTAAATTATCAGATAATGCAGCATAGAAAATAATAATGCATTTGAATATTAGTGAGGACGGTATGGAGTTGTGGACACACTATAAGTTTTTATTACAGAAAATAGTTAGAGAATGTATTGATGGGTGGAAAAATACCCTCTGATATTTCTGCTTTTGAAGATTCTTTTTTGAAAGTTCAGAGAGACGTATACTACCGTCCATAAGTATCCGGACACTTGGTTTCGTTACATTTCGTATAAATACTGTATTTAAATATTATTAAAAAATAATTGTATTTAATTGTATTAAATGTCAATACACATTTGATCTGACTAATATTTATATCTGAACGTACCATAACATAAATATTACTTCCACACGAATATAAATAATAACGAATTAAATTTATGAAAATATATCATACTCATATTTTTTGTATAAATATGATTTCAAGACTGAGAGTGTTATGATATAAATAATGCCAACAAATTTTAGCTTTTATTACACAATGTAAAAAATGTGCAATAAAAAATATTCATGGACGAATTACGAATCTGAAAATCGTTTTACTCCATCATCATTTTAAAGGAAAAATGCAATTATAAGCTTTAATTACTTTTTATTTGAATATCAATCAGCGAAAGTATTAGAACAATTATAGATATTGCGATAAAAATGTATTACACTGAAAGAAATGTAGTGTAAAAGAAAGTAATAGAATTCCTTTGTTAAAAAAAATGTACAATTATATATACCATGGGATAAATGAAATATTGAAATAATAAATTTACTGGAGAGGGCGCTTTCCACGTCGGACAAGAGCTATCGATTCATTCCTCTTCAATTAAATATTTGTTTTCCTACAGACTGTTTGATCAATAAATAAATGTCGCATCGAAACGCTAGATTATATTTAAATAAATATTTGAAAAACCAACAGTAAGTAAATACTGTATCGCATTACAGGGTAACAGATATTTGTCAAGGTGTACAATATCGTACATAATTATATGTGTATACTGTGATTGAATAATTTATGGATAAATAAGGAACCTGGCTGGATCATTACACGAAATAGAAAAACAGAAATATTTACAACTGAAATGTTTCAAATAAAATGTGTGCAACTCTGATCGATATTCATTTGTCGGAAACGTTATCGATAACAGAAGTTCTATTTCAGGCTGAAAGCAACTGATGTTGGAAAGCGCAGAAATTTTGTGCCGAATCCGATAATTTAAGGGAGCCGAGGAAAATAAATGGAAGCAAAAAGTAAGAATTTTGCCAGCATTGGATATCGTCTAAGAAAGCCAATTGACAGGAGAAGATTAATGCCATTCCGGAATTGCTCGATTCTTCGGACAAACGAATAATTTCCGCGGAGACGTCATATTGGTCGACTGCTTTTGATAAAGTACCATCTTCTCTGCTTTTTGGTGTCACGTTTTGCTCTTTCAACGTTCTATTTTTACCAACTCGAACCGGGCTACGATTCTCTCGTTAAAAGTGCAACGAGAAACTAAGTGACAATATATCTGACGTCAGAGAAATAAGATGAGATAAGAGAAATAAAAATATGAAATCGTTTTCATAGAAATCTATTAACAAACTTCAAATTTTTTTGTGTTACGTATAAATTTGTACTTGTAGTACAAAACAATTCTTGTTGTTATCACATATTTTATGCCTTACGCCTTTTGCTTATGTACCACATAAGCTTACTTTTATGACATTTATAACATGCAATTATTATAACATATATATATTATCATTTCATCCCAGCTTATGCATTGTGCAATTTTTACAAATCATCAACTATTTTGATATCATTAGTTAACGAAATATCTCAGCCGTTAAAGTTTCTACAGGATTGTAACAAAAAACAATGAAGGATGTCAAACAAAAAGCAAGATAAATATGTTATAATTTATAAGCGATTATGTGGGCACCCTGTACTCGACTATCATTTACATTAATAAAACCTAAAAATTGTACCGTGTTGTTTAATTTCTCAAAATTTCATTAGAATATTTAATATCGATGCAAAATTGCACGCTTCCAAACGGTGCGAGACCGTTTTGTCTCACATGCAGCCTGTTTTCCGACGTTAAAATATCGTATGTTCAGAAGAAATCGAGTCGTATTTCAAGTTGAATCAATACCATACTTTGTACGTGCTTTAGAAGCGATAAAAACGTGGTCTTACAGTTGACTGGTTAACAGAGATACGTTTAGCAAGGTCTCGCTGCAGCATTCGCTCAACTTTATTATGGTTGACAGTAGTCGCTGTCCAATGTTCGGTGGACGCTCCATTTATATCAGTAGTAAGACTCGGCGCAAAGTCAGACTCACGTAGACCCACAGGTGCTGAAACACGCATCGCAATGCTGTTCGCGTGCCGAGAATATTTTTAGGGGAACATATCCTCCACTAGAACTTCGTGAAACTTTTTGTTACCAATTTTTGATAAAAACAACGACTATTCTTGCGTCTAGCACAGATGCTACTAAATCATACCAGCCTGAACCGATCACTCTTTGACGTTGACATTTGACATTTTATTTTTAAAGAAGCACGGAGGCGTATTTTTATCGTTTCTTTGCTGATTTCGAATTTATTTATGAAATATTGACCTTTGCACCTTGTCATCTTTGCCTATTTGCAGAAATACCGACTGTACTTATGAATTTATATCTCGGTAATCATTTCTCGAGAGTTTATTTTCATTTATAGTTCGATCAAACAGTTTCTAGATTTTAGTCTCGTTGAACTTTCTTATGTATATAAATATTTGTAGAATATTTCGTAAGCTGAAATTTTGCAATGATGAAAATTCGAACCAAATTCATATTTTGTTAAATGTTTTTGTTTATACTTTTTTTCGTTCTCATTGTTCGTGTCTGAATTAAAAATTATACGAGTACATGTATTGTTCAAAATTTTATTCTCAGTACAAATCTTTTGTTATGATGCTTACCAGATTTCATCAAAACAATGAGCTAATAAACTTCTGTAAAATTTATATATTTCGTGAATTAAAATGAAGTTCTATATAATTTTATAACACACGAAAAATATCTGGTGTCCGACCGTTCTGTTTATTACTGCAATTGCATACACTAACAAATATACATTCTCAACGAATCCGCTATAAACATATTGAAATAATCATTTCCCATTATTTGCAACAATACGTTATTTTTCCATTTCGAAATAAAAAGCCTTTGATATGAAGGTGAAATAAAATTTCCCAAAAACTGACGGTAGTTGAAAAACAAATGGTCCGCAAATTTGTATTCATCTCACGAAAATCGATAACAACGGGACAGCATTGTTTTTTTTTTCATGCTAATAGTTACATCATCATGGACATCGTGCGATGTGGTTATCGTTCGAAAATACGAGACTTCTCATACATAGATGCATTCAGTTTTGCATACATATGTATGAACACTATACAACTACCTATAACATGGATACAGTTTGCAGTAACGTTCCATGACGTACAACGTGTACCATAATATGTAGGCATCGCATCAGTGGTGAAGGTACCACACGTAAATAATAAAAATAAAGTTCGCATAAACGCTTGTACTATCTAACCGTGTTTCCGAGTCACAACCGTTTCTCCCTTTCAGTAATTTTTCAACTGTTCATGAGCAACGCTTCATATTTCATGCAAAAATGAGATTAAAGTTTAAGCACGTTCATATCGGAAAGAAAAAATAGCTGATCAAAGAAATAAATAATTCTAGAGGTCATATTCGTTAATTCTTGTTTTCATAATTTATAGGTAATGCTTACTAACTACACATAAAAAAATGTAATGAAGACTTAACATGTTCTGAAGTCTTACAACCATTTAGAGGAACGATTAAATTAAATTGTGGCATTGTGTAGCAATAGTGTTTTGCTACAAAAAATGGAAAAATTAAAAGCACATAATTTATTTACTAAATTGAAAGTAGACGGTAAAAATGTTAATGAAGGCTCCAGAATTGGGATTTACACGTCACAGAAATTCTTTAACGATATTTATGTGGCAGGAAGGTATATTTTGCATATGAACCGTTCTTCAAGTGTTTATTTTTATGTTACGTGTACGAAGGCGCAATGTTGACTCAGTGAAAACCCTGTCCCAGCGCTGGTCAAATCTCCTCGACAACTCATTAGAAAAAGAGAAGACAGAAAATTGTGAGAGGGTGGAAAAGTTGGAAACCGTTGAAAAATTCGGATAAGGGCATACGCAGCGGAAAAGAGTCATAAAAAGAAAAGTGGAGGTTTGCAAGGGCCTAAGAACCGACACTAACCAGACCTCAGAAAGCTTGAAAATTCGCGAATATAAAATTAAGGATAGAAAACAGAACAAACATAAAAAATAGGAGAAATAGCGTGTGTTGTGTAATGCCATGAAATAGCATTGTTTTCTTAAATAACAGTAATAACTCAAATTATTCGGAAGTGCTGACATTACTCTAAATGTCGTTAAGAATAGATGAAATATACGATGTCGTAAATTTCGTAAGCGGAAGAAGAGCGGCAGCAAAGGAGATTGGAAATTGATACCGTATTTCCAGGAGACCGCCATTTTGCTTAAGTTTATCAGCTGTAAGCACGACAGGATGGTCAGATTTGCCGGTAGGTAGCCTCAATCGATCTAAACAACGAGATTATTCCGCTAATTGGTAGATACAACTCACGCATATGGAATAGCTGGCTAGAACGCTTGCGGTGAGATAGTCAAGAGTCATTGGACATTCCAATCATGGGTCATTGATTTTAATTACTTATCAACAGATTATTTAGCTGGAATCGTGTATTATATATATGCACCTCGATCAGTAAAATTAATACGGCTATCAAGCAGTGAAAATAACTGGATTCAGATTTTAAATTTTACATTAGAAAATTTTGTCGAAAATATTCTTTAGAGCTGAAAATAATTGTTATAAAAATTTAGTATGACTATAATAAAATTAATACAACTGAAATTCTTGCGTTATTACTGACATTGCACGCAATATTTCTGGTATTTTTTTTATTACCGGTCAGTGAGTAATTGTGAATTGAAGTTTGAAAATTGTATTTCGTTGCAATAACGTATTATTCGATCACTTTTACATGAAATAACATCGTATTTCCAATCAAAGTCAACATCATATCAATCAACAGATCCAATTAAGCAAATACACACTGTAAAATTGCTAGAAATATATAAAAAGAAATTATTCTTTATTTTATATGTAAAAGGAACTCTATATGTTAAAATTCAATGTACAAAGGTTATTCTGATTTTATATACATAAATATATGTAATAATTCCGCTTATTTTAGTAAAAATCCTGTCAGACATTTTAAAGGTAATTTACACAATTCTTTAATATATTCATGGATCATTTATGGTCATTTATATTCAACACGGATTTTCAGGCCTTTAAAGTTGTTGTTTTCGGATAAAGCTTTCGTTAACAATTTTCTATTATACTTAGATCCGGTGATTTCGCTGGCCACTTTAAAACATCTACTCCTTTTTAATTAAAATAGTCTTTCACACGCTACCCTGTATGCAAGCTTGCATTATCTTGCTACAGTATAAAATTTTCGCCAGTAATCGACACTGTAAATTAATTAAGGGAGACGGGGAAAGATGGGTTGTACAATTTTTTGCTTCTTCAATACATTTCATTGTTTTCACATCTTTGTGCTTCTATTGGTGTTCACATTCGGCGTAACAAATTAATTAAAACAATGTTGAGATGAAGTTTGCATTAATTATTGAGAAGTTGAATTATCCAACTGTTAAGACAGTGTTCACTAAATTAACATAGAAATTTAGTTTTTATTAGAGTTAGCTTAGTCTCAGCTTGAACGCTATCTTGTACGATCAGACCAGACAGCTAAAACTTACAAATTTTCTAGATAAAAGATACGACTATTGTATGTATGGTTAAAACTGTTTTTATATATGTGATTATATGCTTATCATGTACAATTGCGTTTCTCTTCCAAAAGAAATAAAAAGCTTGTATTTATTTTCGTTTTTATCTTACTCCACCTTCCTCTGCAGCTAACCAGCTTTTGATAAACTTTATTTCTTTTTTTCCATGCCATCAATTTCCAGCTCAAATTATATTTTCTGTATTCATTCGCAAACAGTATCACTTTGCATATAAATCGTGAAAGTAACGACAATTTACTAGGTTCGTTGATTTTTAAATTTATTCGAAACTTATGAGCTAAATCTTTTTTAAAAATTATGAAGCTATTGAGTTTCTGATGAATTGCTTTTTAATTTTGAACAAACCGTAACTGCGGTAACCGAGGAAATTTGCTAGAAAAATATTACTTTTGCGTACTAACAGGGAAAGAAAATCCATATTCTCATTTCTTGAATCTACCCTCTTTTCACTTAAAGGATGTAAATTCGACGAAACTCAAACGACGTCAATGCAAATGAGGTACACTTTCGTCTTTGAAAGGAGTAATGCAATATACCAAGAGCCAACGGACGTAACAAATTAAAATGTAAATTCAATAAGGGTACATGAGAACTTTTGCTAAAGAGATGGCCAATGATATCGTGTAATGTACCGGCACAAACATAACTTATTCTACGTAAAATTAAATTATTCGCTTATGCATAATGTTCACGAAATATGAGTCAACGGACAGAATAATGTCACAATTTTCTGATAAAAATTACACCAAACACGATATTCTTTGATAGGAATCTAATTGTGGCAATCGGTGAAGATTAAAAACCTGTTCAACCTAACTTTTTTATTTTCAATAAATTTGTGATATTTTACTGAATGAAATGAGATGAAACACGACATAATTTGAAAAATATTTACTTGAGATAATTTATTGGAGCGAAGTGTTCGATATAAATGAAACTTATAATTGCAAGTAAATATGTCCCAAATAACGTCATGTTTGATCTCATTTTAATCGGAAGAATGTAAACAATTTATTGTATCGTGACAATATTAATAATAAAAAATTTTATTCTTGCATTATTAATCCACCGATATATTATTGTTTGTTTACGTTCGGTCAGCAAAACATCAATCAACGTAGGATTTACATATACAATATGAACGGAAGTTCAGACCCGAAAGATTCGCAGATATCGAATATTTAAAAAATGAGAAAGTATACAAGCAATCAGAATATGTTGCATAACTTTTATACTCTCAAGTGCATGTATGTAAAGCTTTAGAAAGAGGATTGCGAGTTACATCGAATCAAAACCTATTGATTTCGTCTGTGAAGTATTGCTGAGTGTGCTTACGATTGGCTCCCGAGATTCTTTCATATTGTCGACGTAGGTAAATTCGTGTTCTGTTTTACGACTGATCACTGGAGAACGAAAAACTCGGTACTTTCGTCGAAAATAAAAGCTGGGATCAATTCCTCTACCTTGTTCCATGCGCTACGAGAAACGAGTTTCAGTATCTGTAACTGCAGAACTTATATATTCCATTAGTGCATTATATAATGTATTTATTTAGCACGTAACATCAGAATAATATAATTTTTATTTTACAATATCAACATGTACAATATTTAAAATAAGTTAAATATCCAAATAATTTTTATTGTGACTAAAAAGAAAGTGGATAAAAAAACGTTATATCAGATCATATAATGAAGGCAAAAATTCTGAACACCATTTCAAAATCACTATTATTCATTATGAAAATTTAGATAATTAAATAAACTCCCTTTACTACACATAATAGAAATATTAGAATCGTATAAATTCATAAGTACAGTCGGTATTTCGGTAAACAGGCAAACATCACAAGACAAAAGGTCAACATTTTATAAATAAGTTTAAGACCAGCAAAGAAACGATAAAAATACGCCTCCGTGCTTCTTTAAAAATAAAATGTCAAATGTCAACGTCAAAGAGTGATCGGTTCAGGCTGGTATGATTTAGTAGCATCTGTGCTAGACGCAAGAATAGTCGTTGTTTTTATCAAAAATTGGTAACAAAAAGTTTCACGAAGTTCTAGTGGAGGATATGTTCCCCTAAAAATATTCTCGGCACGCAAACAGCATTGCGATGCGTGTTTCAGCACCTGTGGGTCTACGTGAGTCTGACTTTGCGCCGAGTCTTACTACTGATATAAATGGAGCGTCCACCGAACATTGGACAGCGACTACTGTCAACCATAATAAAGTTGAGCGAATGCTGCAGCGAGACCTTGCTAAACGTATCTCTGTTAACCAGTCAACTGTAAGACCACGTTTTTATCGCTTCTAAAGCACGTACAAAGTATGGTATTGATTCAACTTGAAATACGACTCGATTTCTTCTGAACATACGATATTTTAACGTCGGAAAACAGGCTACATGTGAGACAAAACGGTCTCGCACCGTTTGGAAGCGTGCAATTTTGCATCGATATTAAACATTCTAATGAAATTTTGAGAAATTAAACAACACGGTACAATTTTTAGAGTTTATTAATGCAAATGATAGTCGAGCATAGGGTCCACATAATCGCTTATAAATTATAACATATTTATCTTGCTTTTTGTTTGACATCCTTCATTGTTTTTTGTTACAATCCTGTTGAAACTTTAACGGTTGAGATATTTTGTTAATTAGTGATATCAAAATAGTTGATGATTTGTAAAAATTGCACAATGCATAAGCTGGGATGAAATGATAATATATATATGTTATAATAATTACATGTTATAAATGTTATAAAAGTAAGCTTATGTGGTACATAAGCAAAAGACGTAAGGCATAAATATATGTGATAACAACAAGAATTGTTTTGTACTACAAGTACAAATTTATATGTAACACAAAAAAGTGCAGAGTAATATAAATTACGTTCAAAATTTTTGAATAAATACGAATATTTACCGATATCTTATTTCTAGCGTGTAATGTGCTAATACAGTTATTCGTGTTTCAAAAGAAATGCATATTTATTTAACTCACAATTCTTCGCTTATCTTACAAAGTGTCGAGTTTCGATCGCCGTCAGCTGGTTCTATCGCATTATGCAACGATTTTTTAAGATCACTTAGCTATACAGTAAATCCTACGAATATAAAACTTTGCACGCTAGTGCTTTGTAAAGCTTTTAATGGGAAACGAATTAAAACTCCGGGGTGAATTGTTCCATCGGGTAAAGTTAGTTGCACCTCCGCCACGCAGTCTAGCAGGCTTCGTGACTTCTTTCCTGAAACGAATAAAACTTGAAAGAAACACTAACTTTCCACTTACTCAATTTATTAACGGGAAATGAAGCTGGATTGCCATTGTCGTTGCACTGAATTTTTCTTCGTGTACAAGAATTAATAGTGGTCAGTTGTTATTCCATTACGCACATGGTATATACATATAATATATTACGTACATATGCAATTTATTATTAACCTACATTTCACGAAAATACTCAGCAAACAGTTTCAAAAACAAAGATAAATATAGCTATTAAACTAAGTGCAGCTAGTCTATTAAAAAACAAGAATATCTGTAACCCAGAGATGCAAGACAAGATCAGATAAGGCAAACATTTTTACAAAACCTTTTCACTATTTATGTGCTGTGGATTGCAGGAGTTATGACCACACGATATCGTACATCAAAGCAAGGAAAAACAACGTAACATACACACAACTAAGAAGAAAGTATAAAAGAAGTATGAAAGGAACTGATGAATGCAGTTGACTTGGGCATCCAAGGCCGATGATATAAGACCGTCATCCACATACTTAAAGAAAAGGCTGTGAGTAGATGAAGAAACGGCGAAAAATGTAATATCTAGTCTTTTCATTAGGTGCCTCAGTATTGGACTTCCAGAAGAGCAACCATCATCCATCTTCTCTCAGAAGACGATGAAATACCCCGTGTCAGAAGTTATCAATCCTATGAAACAGGTGGAGACATGAGAAGCTCTGAATCCGGACAGATTTTCGATTGCGGAGTCTAGCTTTCTGTTATTTCTCTAATTCGTGATAAAACACACGTGCAGGGAGTGATTGTGTTCTTATAGCGAAGAGATTTCTCTGAAAATTTTTAAGAATTGGAAATATGGAAATATTAAATTGTTTAAGTTGTGTAAATTCAAGCAATAAATGCATCGAACACTATAAATTTCACGAAAGTAGAATAGTTACATTTTTATTCGCTAAAAAATAAACAATCCGTTATCACCCTGAAATAAAGTTTCGAACGAAGTTGGTCAAATATTCGTGAACCCTCCATCACAGGATTAGAACACAGTCGTTTCCATGAGCAAAAAAGCCAAACATCGATTTCTTCTCGTTAAATCCGAATGTCTGCTGATACTTTGTAATGCTCTACTGTAGAGAAATCGCGACTAACAGCTAGGAATAATAGAAGTGTTAAAACTAATCGTTTCATGAATATTTTAACACGGATTAACAAGTACAAAAAAAACGTTGTACGTTCAAAGTGGCGAACATAGACCGTACCATAAAGCACGTTCCCTCGGATACGACGTTACACAGTCAATTGCTGCAATCGTCGCTCCAGGAAATTCTAGAATTTCGAAACTGTTTTCCACGCGAGAGGGAAATCCTCTCCGATCGACTATTTCAACCTATTTGAATGCTTAAAATCCCACCGTATCTCACGAACTACATCACAACGATACGTGCGGAAATCGACTAGAGCGACAGTTACGCTACTACATTCATGAGATCGAATGTATCACAGTCGTGACATTATCTGGTTTACGAAAATAATCAAATAATTATAACTGGGGTAACTGCATCTATGGAATGATATTTAATATGGAACAGCAACTGTGGAACAATTTGTAATGTGGAACGTTATTTAATACGAAGCACTTGATAGGAACCTACACTATCGTCCATAAGTATCTGGACACTTGGTTTCGTTACATAAAACATAGGTGAATAAGTGATAAAACACTTTTCTTAGATGTTTCATCTTAAGTGCCATTTTTAATTCATCGTGTGTGCCTTTCTACTTATTTTAAAATAACATCAAAATATGCAAACTTTTTTGCATTTTTGACTAATAATATACGAATGTTACTAGTTAAAATAATTTACCTGAAATTTATTTAAAATAGTTCTGATTATAATAAAAGGTTCTTGGATCAAGACATAAAATGTACTACTTTACTGTTTAAAATGTACCACTTCATCGTTTAAAAACAAAAAGCAGAATATTATTGCATTTTGAAACGAAAATGCTGTTTTTGACGATAAACTTAATATTTCAGTGACTTAATAAGAACGTGTCGTGACATAACACTGCTTGCTTCTAATCTCGTACCTTCTCTTGACTTAACATCATGAACACGAGCTTGGCTGTTAAGCTTCAACATCATAAAACTGGATGTAGCGTTACATAGCTGTGTCGTATCTTTTGAAGGAGGTATTAAACTCAAAATTGTTATGGTACATTCGCTGACATTTTGAAAAATATTTGAATTATACCTGCAACATACGTTTTTGTTTATAATGTTCCAATCCTTCTTTATCATTATTTCATAGAATTAAATATTTTCTATGAAACAAGTTTTTATTTTTCTTAAAATAAAATGATTATCATATGCAATAATATTATTTATAATACTGTAGTTTATAATATTAGTTATAATACTGTACGTTTGTTATTATTAACACTTATCCTTTAGTTATGTAGTTTAATCTTAGTACAATATTACTACCATTTGTTATTAGTTTTAGCTTCGATAATATTTAAATAATTAATTACATTATTCCTTCAGGTTATATGTACATTATAACACTGAAATTTGTCTAAAAATAATCTGCCATACAACAGCTTGCTTTTAATCTTAAATTCAAACTCAAACCTAACCCAAATTCTAAATCTAATATAACAAGTTTAATAAAGTACACAAGAAAGAAAAATCTCAGTTCTACATATATTTAAATAAAAATTGAGTTCACTGACAAAGGAGCATATACGATAAAATTACACAAAAGATAACATTTCTTTTATTGTGTTGCGTTGATCGATGGCGCAAAAAGGGTAACTGCTGATTTGCATGTGAGCCACCTAATTGCGCATTACTGTAGGGTGAAAGATTAAAGTCATCAACGAAATTGTCCACCTGTGTATCATGCAGTTGATCCCCAAAAATAAGCTGCGTGCCAGAACATACATAATCCCCCCGTAACGAAGATCAAATATTTCTTCATAACTTTGCAACCTATAGGTTTGTGCTTGATATGTGGGCGATAAAAAAATTTGATGCCTGACTTCCGAACACGCGATTTAAACCCCTGGGGATCTGGCAATATAACATACATACGTTTGATCGTGCGGCTGCAGAAATTTGCACTCACACGCTAGAACACATGTAGATCAATACGGAGCGTTCTAACATTACGTTGATCGGAAAATTATGTGATTTTCTACGAAAATTTCTCTTTACGTATGCAAAATTTTACGTATCCAGTTATAACCTGTATTTAAACAAAAATAATATTGGAATAATTAGTTTACATATATATTTGGACAATTATTCTATATATTTTCGAATAATTATAAATTAGAATTTTTTTAATTATAACATCCTTAATTTGCATTGAATTTGTACATTCTTTTATAAACTATAAATTTGGTTATATTGTAAGCTACATAATAAATGTAGTAATTAAAAAAAATTGTAAATAATATTTTAATACATTTATAACTAGTAACTCGCGTCTAACGTTAAATTAATTCCTAAGTAACTGTAATTACAATTCTGTAAATTATACTGAAGTTCCACTAAACTGTAATACTCCAGCAATGTCAATTAAAATTAACTAAGTATCCATAACTACAGTAATTACGATCGAATACAAGTTATACTAATTGAACGAAACATTCTAATCTGTTTACAGTAAGAACAACTACAGTACAAAATGAAAACAATTAAAATAAATTACTACTAATAAACTATAATACAGAATTTATCACAGTTTCTATAAGAAAATCGTACAAGACGGTGTCAAGAAAACTTTCATTCTGTTTCTTATATCCACTTTATTTATTTCCTTGATATTTTTGTCTTCCTTCTACTCTGCGAAGGGGTCAACTTGCATTTAGTCCAGGCCGGATTTATTTAAGATCAGAGAAAGGAATGGCCGGAAACTGTCGAACTTGGCACTTTGTTCGTATAAAGAAAAGGAAAAGGAAAAGAAGAAATTGCGGTGTGCCAATCGTAAAATCTTTCTTTCTAGCACCAACAGTTCTAGAAAGAAAACGATCTTGACTTCTTGTGGAAAGTATTTGGAAAAGATTACACACGTCTTTAATTAATTATTTGTATTATTTACTTAATATTCTAAACAACAGGCAATATCTACAATTATAATTAATTTACAAATATAAAATATAATGTCATTTTATACTATATAAATATAAATATAACATTTTATTAAATTTGACTAAAATTATCTTTTGATGAAATGAATGACACTTATTACGATTACTAACGTAAATAGTAATGTTAGTTTAGTAATGTCGTTAATGATAGCAATTTAACACTTGAACTACCGACATTAGATGCTCGTTCGAAGAATGAAAAATAAAATGAAAAGGGAAATAAATAAATACTGAAGCATCAAGTAACATATAGAACTAGTTTTTAGCTCAACGAAATATGACAGACACTTCCATAAAATTACGACAATATAAAATATAAAATATAAAATGTAATTCTTTCACACTCTCGTTGTACAATTTGTACTTAAAAATTAATTCTATTACGTTATGACACCTCAAAAAAGATAATAATAATTATTATTACAAGTGATATGACCCTAAATACTTTTCGTACAAAGTTCAACTATGTTTTATGTGACAAAATCAAGTGTCCGGATGAATGGATACTTAAAACAATAAACCTCCATTCGCCAGAACTATTAAGTTTGTAAGAATTTGCAAAAAGTCGGTCATGTATCTGTAATATGCAGGCGCGACAGGGGGTTAATATACTATAACGACCATTTTGTAATATTTTCACATCACGCGGACGTTGAACGCCCCTAAATCGGTCATTGTACACGCAACAATCTAATATCAGCGTCCGAATACAGGACGGCGACGAATAAACAAGGATTAAAAAATTATGAAAACGACGGGGCGTAAGAACACGAAAAGAAGATCGTAACTACTAAGAGTAACTAACGAAAAATAAAAGTAAGAGCGACGAACCGTGCGTCTAATTTCAATTTCCATGGCAGCGGCACTTTCCTGCTCACTTCCAGTTTAATTAAATTTGTTTGGAGGTAAGATAGCATTGGTGGTAGTGTAATGTTGAAGATTCTGCAGCCCTTTTCGTTCACCGTGCCACGAATACCAGCTAACGTACACATATAAATGTATATACGCGTCCTTCTTTATCCAGTCACACGGTTCAATTCTGTCGCAACGACGCCCAAGATGGAACTTTTTTCGACCTTCGTGCCGTCGAGATTTTTTCGTCGAACACGAGAAAAATTCTCGCCGCCGTGGAAATCTCGTAAGGGGTTGCAATTTCACAAGGGCGTGTTTTCAGGATCGTTCCCGACCGAAGTAGTTGCCGTAAACGAACAAAATTAGAAGTTTCAAAGCCTTGCAAAATTTACAGAATGGCACCTCCTATCTGACTAAAAAACTTACTCGACCAAATCTCGAACTTGCTAATTTCTTCCAGCTGGTATACCTACTCGTTAAATAAACGTAGTTCTAGTAATCTAAAAGTATCGATCATTATTACGGTGTTCATGAATTTAATGATCACTTAAATTTAAACTGCAGCATGGATACTGAGTAAAGCTTATACAATGATTTTTTATCTTGATGAAGGTTAACATCAATTTTGACACAAGCTTTTTAATAACGGTCGTAACTGAAAATAGATCTTTTTTCATAGATTTCGTAAATCTAGTTGACGAATATAATTTACAATTTTATTTCAGTGACGTTCATGACATTTTAATTTCTTATGAAATAAATATGTAATTTCTTTTTCGTTTATTTCTTTTTTTAGTGAAACACTGTTACAAAGGTAATTATAATAGCAATTGGAAGAGATTGTTTTTAATTGTAAACGAGGTTGAAGACTAGGAATATTAAAGAAGAAGAATATTTAACTGGAGTGAAATCGAGTAACAAAAGAGTGTTAAAAATGATAAAGAATCATTTTCTATTTAAATTATTTGTAATGTTATATTAAATATATTATTATTTAAATGTTATTTCATTTATTATTAATTATTACATCTGCAATTAACGTGTACATAAAATTTAAAATTTTATTTCGGAAACGTTAAATAGCAATTTTTACCGAATAAAAATGTAATCTTTCCTCGTTTCCGCCAGTCGTCTTCTGGAGGATATTCCAGACATCTAAAGTGAATTACGTTATAAAAGGACGTTACGTTTGAATGCTCTTCCTTCTTTTGTTCCATTATGGTAAATTGTGAATGCATGCGTGAGACAATCCGTGATTACATTTCATTAATGTCTCTTTAATATTGTGTAATAAAGAACTCTTTCATTCAACACGGTTTTGTAGAAGTAAAAGGGTTTAATAGTAGTAATTAAAACAGGAGCATTTAGAAACTTGAAAATGCAGAAACTTAGAAATTCTGAAATTATGAAAGTTAGAAGTTAGGAAATGTGCGGATCTAAAATTTTGGAATTGTGAAATTTGAGAGTTTTGGAATTTGAGAATTTTGGAATTTGAGAATTTTGGAATTTGAGAATTCTGGAATTTGAGATTTTTGGAATTTGAGATTTTTGGAATTTGAGAATTTTGGAACTTGAGAATTTTGGAATTTTAGAATTTGGAATTCTGGAATTTAGAATTATCAGAAATTCACAAATAGAAAAATGAAGAAATTAAAAAACTCAAAAACGTTGTAATCCAGAAATTGAAAAATATAGAAATACAGAAACTGCAAATTGAGATTTTAGAATTACCAAACTGAGTGTCAGGTGGGCAATTTCCCGCCACTGATTTATTCAAGTACTTATACAACAGAAACAAAACGCGCAGGTTCCCCTCTCTCCTAGAGACACACGTATTTCCATCAATTAACATATGCACATAGACTCTCAAATATTTACAGTGGAACTACATTTGTATTTAAGGAAATAATAATACGATGCATTCTATTTCACTCAAGTTTTTTTTTTCGTTTACAAGATATCGATTTTCTATCAGCTACAAGACGAACCTCTACTATAAAATTCCAAATTTAACTCCAATAGAAAATCTATAAAGTACACAGTATATCGAGATTCCATTAAAAACAACGCAGAATTATTAATAAACTAAAAGCAGCATTTGAAGCAGTCGGTACAAATTATTTGGGAAACTGGTGAATAACATTCCATGATATTTCAAGCCGTAATTTTAGCGAGAGATAATACGAAATATTAATCGTTGTTTGTAATTAACTTTGACTTTCATGACTACTTAATTTTATCTATTGGCAATAGACGATTTCATGTTTTAAATTTAATTTACCTGCTTCGCAATGCCATTATTTAATTCGACTGTTTATCGTGTACTATACTGAACAAAGTATCGTAATTTTATATACAGGGTGTCTCATAACTGGTCTAATTCCGGGAAAGGAGTGGTAGAGGACGTAATTCTGAATAAAATTTTCCTTTACGAAAATGGGGTGTGAAGCTTCGTTTTTGAATTATTAAACAAAAACACGGACCAATCAGAGCGCGAGGTTACGCCCAGTCGGCCATTATGTTCGACGGCGTCGCTCTCGCGACTGCGCGTCGTGATTGGCGCCGAATCCTCGCGCTCTGATTGGTCCGTGTTTTTCTTTAATAACTCAAAAACGGAGCTTCAAACTCCATTTTTTCAAAGGGAAATCTTTCTTGAAATCGCGTCCTCTACCACTCCTTTCCAGGAGCTACACGAGTTATGAGACACCCTGTATAACACCGAACACAATCGATATTTTTAGAAAAATAACGATGTAGGTTCTTAATGTTTACTTGAATAATTTTATTTCTTTACAATTTTAAACGTATTTGGAAAATATCTCTCCCTGGCAATTTTTCTTACTTTTTAAAAAAAATTGGGAATGTTTCAAAAATAAATTTCTCTCACTCAAAGTCGCAGGTGAATACTTTCATAAAATTGCAAAAAAGATTGTATATTTGCTTCGCATAATTGTCTAGTTTCTTCGCATAGTATCTCTTTATTTGAATTATCAGAATACAACGTAATGTTAAGCATATAATAGTCCACTTTTCTAATACATTAAATCTATATTTTTACCTTGATATTTAATATCGAAAGCAGTGTAATACATATCAAATACAACGTTGCTTCAATTTCCTATTAGAGGTAAAGAAGACAAACCTTACGTTCCTGTCGGCAGTCTCAGGTTATTGATGTATTATGTCTCTTCGTGGAATGAACGATATAAATCGGGAGAGAACGAGAGAAGGTAAAGCCTGCGTTGTATCCTAAGATTGATCGCCGCCTTTTGGGACTATATGGTTCTTTCTTTAAATTTTCAGCGTTTACGATGCGTCGAGTCATTTTCTCCGGGGCGAAAACGACCTCGAGAACCCGAGTTTTGTAGATTGCAACCCCTCCAAGAATTTCTACTATTCTTCTCGAGGAATTACCACCGAGGAAAGATCGAAAAAATAACCGTGTGAAAGGGATGAAAAAGGTACTGCCAAGTTAGCTCGAATGCGAAATTCATGATGTTGGGTGGTTCGGTCCGACTCATTTTTTATTCAACCCCTTCAGACCTAATTTCCTCTGCGCTGAACCAGTTGTATGTATATTAAATTATTAATACTGAATTGATACTATTTTCTGATTAAGTTTATTGCCATATAGTAGCATGATTTATTTATATAAAATTATTCCAAATTATTTTTGTCAGTTTAAAATAATTATACGTTACTAATGTATGCATATGAACAAGAATTTAATAAAGTAATTTATATACAAATATATACTTAATTTATATATAATATGAATTTGATAAATTTGAATTTTATATACACGAACATATTAATAGAATTTAAATTTTATATACATGAATATATTTATAGAATTTGAATTTTATATACATGAAGATATTAATAGAATTTTTATTTTATATACATGAACATATACATAAAATTTGAATTTTATATATTAATATAAATTTGTTTACATTCAAGGAACGTCTACATAAAATTTCAAGTGAATATAAATTTCAAAAACTTAAATATTATAAATAATTATAAATCGATATGGAGTTATTTCTTTATTGCGAAATATACATCACTCTACTGTTTAGCCATGTGTCATTAATTTGTGCTGTTTGTTAATTTTGACGTCTGGTTGCGTTTATACGATATCGGTACATTTTGTGGTTCTTGCACATCGTATGTCAACGGGAAACACAAAAAATTTGAGTTTTTGTGTCACTTTAAAACGTACAGTGTAAACGGCGTCCCGATGAATTCTCTTGACATTTCTGTACGGATTTCTTGTAACGAAACAAATATAACGGGTATAAATGCAGAATATCCCGAGGGAGAAAGGAGGGCTATAAACGAGATCTTCAAGGATCATTGTTCTGCTTAAAATATCAAGCAATCTTGTAACTCTAGTAATCGTTGAATAAATGAAGTTTCATCGAGTTGATAGCACGATTGTTTGCTTCTAATGAAGGATCGTCGCGACGGAGAAAAGCTGTTGTCGATAACAGTGATACTGTGAAACGCTTCTCATTACTGTGCTCAACAGCCATCCGGATTTATAGCACTCAACTGATGTTTTTTGTCAATTTTTATTCATTGAATACGATTGTAGAAACACTTCTCTCGCGAAACTTCAAGTTTTGAAAAAATTTAATTTGGAAAGATATAAATTTTCAATTAGGAACATAGTGTCTATTTATATTATACTGCAGAAAAGGGTGCAAATGCAAGACGTTCAAACATATAATACGAAAGTTTTAATCAGATTTTAAAAGTTGAAAAACAACACAAAATATTTTATTCTTAAACAGTATCATTACTTACATAAACATTATTTATTTATTGAGTTGCTATGTCTATATCATTTTTGCATGTGAGACATTGACTCCATCATATGATTTATTTGTCAGATGCGTCGGGCATAATTAACTATTCACTGGAATATGAAAATAAATAAAGTTAAAATGTTATGTGTATTGATTTATTTGTCAAATGCGTTGATCAAAACAAATTATTCATTACTACACAGTGAAATGAAGACAGTTGAAATGTTATGTCTGTTGATTATTGTTATGTCCATTGATTCATTTGTCAGATACGTCAGTCTGAACAAATTATTCGCTGCTACAATATGAAGACAGACAAAGAAAGTTAAACTGTTACATCTATTGATGTCTATTGTTATATCTATTGATTCATTTGTCAGAGCGTCAGTCTGAGCTAATTATTCGCTGCTATATTATGAAAACAAACAAGGAAAGTTAAACTGTTATGTTTAACGATGTCTATTGTTATGTCTATAAATTCATTGTTAGGTGTGTCAGCCAGAACTAAATATCACTGCTGCAATATGAAAACGAATAAAAAAAGTTAAAATGTAGCTATTTTATATTCAGAATCTGAATACGCAAATTATAATTAGACGTAAATTTCATATTGAAGCGTATTAAAAATTCGAGAAAGATTTATCACAAACTGAACTGCGAGTGCGTCAAGCATTAGACTCTTCAAAATACAGCAAGAGGTTAGCGTTCAACAACCATCCGGATTTATAGCACTTAACAGGGGTTTCTTATCGATTTTTATTCACTGAATACGAATCTAAATGCAGCCTTTTCCAGCAACTTGAAGTTTTGAGGAAGCTGACTCCGCAAAAAATTTGAAGTTTCAACTGAAAAGATATTTTACGCTTAAGTAATAGTATTGTAGTTGATATAAATGATTATTTATTTAGTTATATTTTATAAGTAAATCGAGAAGTATTAATGAAGAAGTAATAAAATAAATCATTGACTATTAACGAAGTAATGAAGTAGTAACAACTGCTTAAAGTAACTGCATACAGGTTTCATTTTATATTATATAGTTTTATCAAAGCAGCACTCACACTTCATTGAAAAGCAGAATGATTATTTATACGTTAGTCAATGTTTCAGTATTTACTTATCTATTTCTCCACTTCATTTTCAATTTAAAAATAAGTGCTTTAACGCTAGTAGTTCCTGTAATAAATATTTCAAAAAAGGAATAAAATAGTTTGTTGCCAAACGTGAGATTCCTGAGACGACTCGGTTTACATTTGCTTGTTTGTTTGTTTGTTTGCATCACTACACAGGCCGTAATTTTAGGTCGTTCGGTTTGAAATTTTGTGGGTAGACTCGCGAGACACCTTTTTGCTGTATAGACTCAGGCAGTAGTCTAATGACAGAAATCTGTTGTCATCGACGTCTTATCGATTACCCTTACATATATTTGTAACGAAAAACTCTTGTCAGATTTCTATAGTCAGCCATCGTGCGGTTCGTCAAATAAATTTACAAATTCTAAAGTGTTGGTATTAATTCCACAACCCGGAATTCACCAGATCACTGGCACGTGCCCAAGCATTAGTTTTCATCCTACTTTTTAATCGAAGATGACAATGATGTTTCAAACGTTTTAATATAATGTTACGATTCACTGAACGCGACACCTGTCGTTTCCGAGATTCGCGCGAGCGTGAAAGCGAGTCACACGTTGATGGATAGCCGCATCGAGCAGATTTATATACAGTGTCACTCAAAAGCATTCGAACAGCTGCACTGATAAAGAAAAACGAATCTCTGTTGAAAAGAAAAACCATTTTGATTCAAATCTGTTACTAAAACTGACGTGCAAACAACGAAAATAGATATACAACGGGGCACTGGACTAATTGGACAAGTGTTGAAGATTGATGTCATTTGGTACATCTGAGCAAAGAATAATGCTACCAACGTGAACATCAATGTTCAATTATCATAAATCTTTATTAAGGATGAACTCCAAAAATTTATGTAATGATTTGCAATAATTTGGAAATTTTGCTACTTTATATTGCTGAACTTCCAAGTCCCTGAATTTAAAAATTTGATGTTCTTAATTTGTAAATTGGCAAATTAAAGAAATAGAATAAAGGTCTTTAACTTGAAATTTTAGTACTTTTACATTCTTAAATTTTGAAAATGTAAATTCGAAAATTTGTTATTCTTAATTTTCTAAATTTGTGAATTTGAATCTAGTTATTCGTTAATGGTTACTTTAATCAGTAATTCGTTAATTTAATCAGTAATTGTACTTAATAATAGTAATATTATAAAAGTAGACGTAGATCATTTTTATCTTTTTAAAATAAAATATATCAGCTTCACCAAATAAAAATGCATCGACTTAATACTTCGCGATACAAAATAAATTTCAAAATGGCGGATCGAGTGATGTAAATGAACTTCAAAGATTTTGCTAACATCGGTTCTTAAAATGAGATAATCGTCTTGAAAATCAAACAACAAAATCACCGCTTGAAGTTTCAAGAGTTTCGTAATGTTATAACACTTCGTATTAAAGTTTCGAATATCTATTCAATTAACATACGAATATCTATTAATTCAGTTACATTTTAACATTAGTTTGAAAAGAAAATATTATTTTTGGCAAGCTTTTAAAATCAAGTGTTCCATATTAGCCGCAGTTATCCCATTGCGTTCTCGGTAAGTTCTGAGACCTGTTCATTTAATAATATCCTTGATTATGTAAGAGCAAATATAGGTAATTGACTGAAAGAGCGAACGTAGTAAAGTATGAATGGATAGTAAGTGAGCGTAGTAGTTTTGAAACGAGTGAATGGCAAAAGGAAATGAATGAAAAGGCGAATGAATGAAGGATTTTATTGAGTACTCGACGAGTGAAGATCGTATTTCATATAAAACTATTTCAAAACAGAGTATACACAGATTAAAGGATAAGCATTACGGTATTTATAGACAGACGGCGCTTTTCAATAAAATCGTGAAATAAAAACAGTGGATACCATTAAAAATATCTGGAAATAGTAAAACGATTACGAAATAATTACATAAGGAAACATTAATATTCTAAAATTAAATTAAATGATAAATTGACAAACAACACAGCTATGTACAAAGAGAGTTCTAAAATTTTGTACAAGAATAAATCTTTAAATTCCAATGCATTCAAATATTATCTAAACTTATGAACAATTTACAATTTGAAAGACATATTATATATTTTTTAATAAATTTCTTTTTCTACTAATCTCGATCTTTAATTCTGAAGAACGTGCGTGACGGAACTTATTACCCGACCATGGAAAGAGATATTGAAGTGCCTAGATTATCGTGAACCATCCTATTTTGCATATTCATGGAAAATTTCTGATGGTATCCATTTAATTGTAACATTACAAAGTAGATATAAAGCAGCACATGAGTACTGGTACGTTATTGCGTGTGAAGGAAACATGCGAGTGAAATGCACGTGTCAATAAAAGGGTCACCGTGATAAAGAAGCAATATAGGGTACAGCGGGTACAAGTACGAATAAAATATTCAAAGCTGCCGTGATGAATAATTTTTCATTTGAATAGCAAACGAAAATCGCCGACATTTCATACATGTTAATGTAAACAGTGCCCAACCTAAATATGACTGTTGGTTTATGAGTGCGTTACTGACCTACTATAATTTATACAGGCTGTCATAATAGCGACAGAAGTATGAAAGGGTAGATTTCTCTCAGAAATACATTGAAATTGTAGAACAAAAATGTTTTGAATAGAGATTTTCGAGATAATTTAATTAAAACACTTTTTGCAGCACGAATATTTATTTTAAAAATTTTAAGAAGAATGTAAGAGAGATTAATTTCCGATAATCTTTTATTATTCAATTATCGTAATTGTTTCAAGTAGGAACGTGAATGAATAAATAAATGAATGCGATTATAATGTAGGACCGGTTGTTTCTTCGGAGCATTGGCTCCGCCATTTTCATTATCGCCGGAACAAATAACAGGAATCCATTAAAGAGAGAAAAATAAGTGAAAAGTCACGATGTACATAAATGAAACACCAAAGGGGTTTTCCCTGGCTGCAGCCATGTTATTCTACCTCGTTGCATAATGCTAAATCCGTACCAACTCATTACCACGTGAGATGCAAATTGCGATAACCTGACGCACGATTGTAACACATCGTGGATCCATATGTAGATTCGCTGTTGGTGTTCATGAGAGTGGACTGGTATAGAGGGATGAAGAGGGCTGTGCATAATACAAACGATATTACAGGGTTTAGTATGCAAAGCGAGGTATCGAAAACCTACCACGCCTCTTTAGCCTAAATTGTTCCTATCCGCGAATTATATTATCTAGTTACGATTACGTTATTACAAGATACAGATTGCCATGAATATTCAGTCAGGATCATAGTCTGAACAAAATATGCGCTAATGGCGCTAATTTGAAGAGCCTCAGAAAATTATGGTAATTTACCGTTATAGTTTGAACAAAATATGTGCAGTAGGATTTAATGACACTATACGTAAAAATTAAATATAAAAGTTACAAATATTTCGGAGGTATAATTTGAATATAATATCAGTAGATACCATTTCAGTAAAACTGTTTTAATCATAATAAAAAAAAATATTAAATATAATTTGTTACAGAATGTGATATTAGTAATATAAAGTTTGAAGTTTTCGCATAATTGTGTGAAGTTTGGAAACAATCGGTATACTCGATTATTCGTTTATAAAAATCAACGTCAGAATTGCATTGAACGTTATATTTAATCTTTAAACGATCAATATTGTAGAGTGTTAATGGTTCAAAGATTTGAACATTATTATACCTGTAAAGGCACCCTCGGGCGATCAATTTATGTCTATATTTATTGATAAGCTACCTCATATGTTCAATATTTATTGACAATACTGCAATATTGGCAATATTATATTGACGGTACAGAGGATGTCCTACCTCTATGTATCACCTCGAATATCTCGCTTGTTTTTGGCAATATTTACTACTGTTAGGGATCTAGATATTACCTTTTTGTGCAGTTCATTTCTTATGAAATATTATTTCATATTTCAGAAATAATATTGTGCGAAATATTACTTCTTGTAGGGTTAAATCGTTGAGTCTCATCTACAAAGTCTCAAGTCTTTTTGAGAGCGCTGACACTTTAAGAGAAGCAATTCTACTATACTAACAAATACGAAAAGTTTTCTTTCGACTCATTTTTATACATAGAATTGTCACAACTTTTAAAATTTCCTATATTATTCAAATCTTCATTATTTCTTGTTTGTTGTTTACTTCATTGTTATTTTATACCGTTGTAATTACGAATATGTTTTACTTACCTGAATTTTACTTCAAATAGCAAAAGCGAATTTTTTTTCTCTGACGAGTGTACTCGACGTAAAAAAGGTTAATGTTAGTACATCTCGAAGTAAGAATTTATTTTTCTTCTTCTCGTAAACGTTTTCAGACAATCGATTTCTGACACGAATATCTACGCTTATTTTTAATGTACCGCATATCGACTGATCACAGTCGGTGATCTATATACTACGGATATTTACGCAACTGAAACGTATTCAAGCATGCATGAAATATGTAGGCAGTATGTTAAAATTATACTGAATATGTACATACAATATGTCCGGTTTAAGCATATAGAGCTCCGTATTTCAGAAGATAAATTTTACCTGTAACAAAAAGGAATATAATTAATACGTGTAGAAATAATTGTTAAATATGATATACAGTACCGTTTATAAGTATCCGGATACTTCGTTACATAAAACATAGTTAAACTTTGTACGAAAGGTATTTAGGGTTATCATATCATTTGTAATAATTATTATTATCTTTTTTGAGGTGTCATAACGTAATAGAATTAATTTTTAAGTACAAATTATACAACGAGAGTGTGAAAGTAAAATTCATGTCCAGAAGTACAAAGTCCAAATTTGTGAATCTAATGGAACGCTTTCGATTCTAAAAAAAATTTTAATTTCTACTGTGTTTCATTTCTATGGTGCAAAACGTATTCAGAGGGTTCTTCGATATGTTTCAAGTGTTTGTAAACTGTTGGTAGACGTTTAGGTTCCCTCAATGGAGATAAGAATGGAGGTAACGCTATGCACTCGACAGTTTCGGTTTAGTTCGTCTGTAGCTTCTTTTCCATCGAGATATGAGTTCCAAACGAGAATTATCAATCGAGAAACGTTCCAGTATTCTGACTTTCGCAGGAAAAAAATCGATTTTAGTTATTGGTGCAGGTACTTGAATAACTTTCATGCAACGCGAATGCATATTTCGCTTGTGACCGGATATGAACGGTAGTGTATATTATATCTTGATTGTACCTAATTAAGGTACCTAACGATTACACAAACATTCTTTACCATTTGACGGTTTATTAAAGCGCCCTTTCAGATTTGCAAAATCTTCGAGTGAATTTGATAATTAGTAATTATGCACGTCACGTTCCCACTCCGATCTTTTTACAGATGCAGTAATTACAGATTTGGTATGTAAAGGAGAACGTCAAAATTATGCAAAGAACATACACAAATTTGAAGCATCTGGTGTGGTATTGGAGTTCACTAGCAGAATTTCAATGAATAGAAGACTATAGGGATGGTTACAGAGAAGCAGAAGCCAAAGTGTCTCTCCTAGTTCATTCCATTCAATGGTCGCGACCACAGTGGTTACTCTGGCGTGAAATTAGACTGGTAGTTCCCAGCTTTCACTATTTCAGCAGGTTATAGTAAATAATTGCCCATCATTTTATATTATTCCGGATAAGTGGCTTTCCATGAAATGAATGTGCACCGGATTCCGGCAAATCGAGCTTCTTCCTCTTAAACTTTACGAGTCCATTTTCTATTCGGAAGAATTACTGTTAATGACGGTATTCGAAATATTTATTTTACCGTTACGGCATTTTCTACCCCGCATTATACGTTTTTTTTTTTTTATTTTAGAACTCTTGTAAGTAATAGTAAGAAATGTTTTTTAAAAAATTTGTCCAAAGAAGAATTATAATGATGAAGTATTTATTATTTCTGAAAGAAACTCTTTATTTATAATTCCCAAAATATTGGATTTGTATAATAGATTCGTTTATATAGCACATTTGTAACATGATATAACAGAAGGATAAATTATGAGAATATCAGTGAGAAAAAACAGAAATATCAATATTCAAATGAATAATTTAAAAAATTTTAAAAACTATAAGTTTAGAAATTCAACAATTCCCCATTTTTACACTTTCGAATACTCTCGTAGTATCAAATAGACGGTTCACTAAGAAGAATTCAATAACAACTGCGTAAATACTAGAATAAAATTGCACAAGACACGAAATTACTACCGTTAGAACAAAAAAGCGAAAACCGTAATCAACTACCCAATTTTTCCCGAGAATAACGAATCGTTTAAACAGAGGGGAAAAAAATGACCTAAAGCAAGAAGATATTTAACATCTCTGATTGGAGAAGGTACCGGGAATAAATCATTCTGAATAATGCGGCGAACAATTTTACTCGCGCTTCGCATGCAAGCTGCGCGGTGGTGTTCATACAACAAAACAAAGAGAAAAGTAATGCAGTAAGATTAAGGTTATTTCTCTGTTTTATACCCGACTCTTTTAGAAACCGCGAAACAACTGGAAAAGTGATTATTTCTCATGCAAATATGATTTAAATTAAGGGAGCAACAATTTTTTTTACTCCTTTAACTACTTTAATTATGAACACGTTTTTAATGCTCTGAAACAAGCGCAGGAAACTTTCCTGCAGATGATGGCGATGTAGGATAAGAAAATACTGTCATTTGCGGTAACGAAACTTATCGCGGATTGTTCGAACGAGAATTTGAAGGCTACACTTAGTTTTCAGTTTGAAAATTTCGGAATTTGAGATTGTGATCATTTACAGGTTTTTAAACATAGAAAATTTGGGAGTTTTTAGAAATTTTTTAACCCTACGAATTTTGACAGATTTTGTTAATTTTCTGAATTTTCTCAGTTTTCTGAATTTTTAAAAGTTCTGTGAATTTTTTGAAAATTTCAAAAATTTAATTTAGTTTAAAAAAATTTTGAAAATGAAATTTGATATAAAATTCTGTAAATCTAGAAAATTAATAATTCAGAAATTGGGAAATATGAAAATTCAAACATTTGTTAAGAATCTTCATTAAGAACTGACGTTAATACATCTTACATGAAAGTGAAATACTATCAATATAAGTACTGTAATCTACGTTACACTATAATTCTCTTCATTCATCTTACTTTTTATATAATTTGTTAAATCGTTTCGCAGGTTGCATAATTCAGTACGTATATACTACAAACTCGCTAACTTGTCGGTTACAGGTAATGCCGGTTATATTCGCTTAACACGGTCTATCACCCGCTATGTTTGAACAAGTTCGAGTTCGATTATGCTCTTGGTTCTAACATACTCGGTTAAGTTCTGCATTCCATAACCTCGATTAATTTCTCAGTTCTTGATTCCGTGACTTTCGATCAATTTTACAGAATGGTTTCGCCATAACAGCCATACCATCCAAAGATAAAAAGTCCAGAAATAAAAAAAACATTCGTCTTTCTAATTAACATAATTTTTGTTTTCATCAGATTCTCGCCTTTCGTTTCATCAGCGAGCATCAAATCAATTT
Source organism: Megachile leachella (assembly GCA_963576845.1). Classification (NCBI taxonomy): domain Eukaryota; kingdom Metazoa; phylum Arthropoda; class Insecta; order Hymenoptera; family Megachilidae; genus Megachile; species Megachile leachella. The sequence goes on from OY756257.1 coordinate 9,019,514, forward strand.
GTTCTCCTTCAAAAAATATTGAATAATGTTGAATGTAATGAACCCAATTGAAGCTTCAATTTCAATTGCTTGTCGATAGCAGTTTTTGATCTCGAAAAGCTACGTCATGAATATCAGCTGTACATCATCGAAGCTCTTGGTAATTAGCTCTCGGTCGTAACTGGTATTAAAGCGTGGCACGGTATGTTGATAAAGGCTCGAAAAAAAACCACTTCGAATACCTATAGGCTAAAACTGTTAATAGGAACGCAAAAATCAATTGCAAGAGGAGGAAAAGTATGTTCAATACTCTAGTTAGAAGAGCCACATTGACCGGCTATTGTGTTCCCAGAAGGATCAGCTATACTGCTCTCGTTATTCATTCTATAGAGCGATTCAAAGCTGACGTCAAGTTTTTTATGGAATGTCAGTTCTTCAGAATTCAGCTGTTTCGTTATCCAACCGTGTGCTAGATGTTGAAATCGAACACTTGTTAAGGCAGTATCGAAGTAGTTTTCGGGTTTCTAAAATCGATTAGTAAGTGTATTCCAACAATCGTGGTACGTGCAGACTCGTACTACGAGTAAAATTAAGTCACAACAGAAGATTCTTTTTTGTGAAGAAGTATATTAGTGTAAGTGGTCAGCTACTACCGAACAGAGGATCAATTTTTCTCCAATCTTTGAAAGCGATCTTCTAAAAAGTGGTCATGGTACATAATCTAGAAGACTTAAAAATGTTCACAGGCACCTTGCTATTTAATAACAAGTTACCACTGTTCACAATTATTGTGGACTTCTCTTAGCTGGTCAACTACTGTGATTATTTTAATCTACTACACTATATAAATACAAAAGTCATATTTCGGTGTCTGTGTGAAGCCTCTCCATATCTACTACACTCTATAAATATTTTTATAAACTAAATTGTCAAATTTAAACATCTTTAAAATCTCAAGTTTCTACTGTTAGGTTAGGTAAGTTAGGTAAGTTAGTAATTTATAAATTCATACTTGTAAGATATTACAGACTATAGTACTATATTATTAAGTGTTATCTCATTTTATCCACATTGTTAAAATTTTGATCTTACATGTCCTACAGATATTTTTTATATTTAAAATTATCGAGTAACTAATTAACTAGCTAACATTCCTGTATCACTGTATAAAATCATATTAAATCGAAGTTAGCTAATTACTTTCCTGCCCCTATTAGTCGCGTTGTCATTATCTGTTCCTTGCTATATTTAACGTAAAAGCGACACGTCATCATAGATCGTCATTTTCGTTTCATTTACCTCCTTCCGATATTTTAATATTCGCAACGGGAGATGAAATCCTTCCTACTCAACCCACCGTTTCCACGCTCATACCACTTTCGTGAAATATTCATGACGGTTTCGCGCTTTCTGCCGATGTTGAAGAAAGAAAACGCGGTCGTGTCCTTGAATGAAAAAGGACGCACGAAGAAGCTAGAGGGAAGAAGCAAAGAACAAGAAAAATAGAGAAACATTAAACCGTCTCTCCTTTGAAACCGAAGAGAGTTACGCTTTTGACGCGTGTATAACCACTTTCTCGGGGTTGAGGTGGAAGATAAAAAATAGTTTAAACCACAACCTAATAAATAATCATTTTTCCTCGCACGGACTGTTGAAAAGTTTATACAAATTTTAAGAGACGTTTATTATGATGATTTAAATATTTCGCTATTATAACTGCAAAAGTAATTACATAATCGTGATAAATTTTCCATAGTATTTTTACCGGAAACGCCTACGTACTGTAACTGTTATTTACAAATAGAAATTAGGGAATTTGGAATTTTGGAGATTTTGAAGACCTGGAATTTGAAAATCCAAAAACAAAGAAAATTTGGAATTTGTAGATTTATGAATTTAGAAATGTAAGAACTAAAAAGTGGTGTAATTTGGAGATTTGTAAATTTAGGAATCTGGAAGTTGAGAAATTATAAAATTTATCTCTAAATTTTCCTAAAATATATTTACAGCAAACTGAGACATTCCTCGAAGGGCTGCAACTGCAAGAAAGAAAAACAAACACGATCTGTCTCATCTTTTTTATAGAGACCAAAACTCTATTTCTCCGCCATATTAAGTTTGTACAATAGTAACAATTTAAACGGACAGACCTTTATTTTACCTTTCTGTTCTTTACATTTATTTTTATTCTAAATTGTCCACTTTGTCTCACGTTTTATAAGTTGACCCATAGAAATATGAAACCGTCGTATACTTATTATTAACGTAAAATGGGTTGAAGCTTTAAAATGTTTCACGGATAAACGTGTATCGTTTAAAATCATTTTAAAATTCGTCGAATTTTGCATATGTCTTTCTGGATTTAATAGCCACAATGACTGAAAGAGTATTTTCGATAGTGGACAATGTGCGGAGCAGTGAAAAACCATCATTAAAAATTTAAACATTAAAAGCAACTTTGACGCGAATACTGCATATGGCATTATAAACTTTTCAAACATACGCTTTATTCGAAACAGTTTATTTCTGTATAAAGTATTAGAATTAAATTCTTTTTGAGTAATAACGTGATCTATTCAAATCGTATTGATTTTATGGCAATGTAGTTTTTGGTGTAACTTTATTTTGATAATAATAATTCCGCTTTACTGAGGATTTTATTATGAACTCACAATGTACAAGTTTACGATATACTACACATATGACTCGTATACATATACGTTTATTATCGTATTTTATAATATACAGTGTAATACTTTCTACATTTAGTAAAACAAACAAATAAATTAATTTACTGTTTTCTCTGCTTTTGAAACTTTAACTTTAATTTTACCTGAACAATTGTTATAATTTTATAGAATATCACTTTACAATTGTCTATTTTTATTTTTTGAAATGATATTTTCAGCAAAACAGAGTGTAGTATGAGTACATATCAAATAGTTGTTATGGTGAAATCTCATGCGAAACTACATACAGCAAATTTTTATTGTACACTTTCGACTGATTTTTGTATACAGAATTTTCTTGAGTGTTCCTTCAGTTATGGAGCATCTTGTATATTGACTTCAAGGAGCCCTTTACTACATACCTCAGAAGTTGGATTAGGTGCATAATACAACATGCAAATTGTTAGAAAATTCAGTACACTTTGGCTGCAGTAAACGACGAACTTAAACTACAAGCACTTGTAGAAGTATGTGATAGTAAATCACCTGTATCAGAACATGGAAATTGCATAAGCCAAAACTTTCCAACTGAATCGTTCAATAATGACGCTACAGATTCTGACACAAATAAGCTACAAACATTTTATTACATTTTCATTTTCAATTACTAAAATGTATAGGAAATTTGTTATTGAAAGCATAGTTGAGTAGTCTGCAAGAATCAATAAACTGTACAGTATTGGTGCATTAACGCAAACCAGTAAAACTTTGCTAAAAATAAAACAAGTATATCCGAGGTACGTATACGTTTCATTTAAAGAGGAATCAATTCAGTTGAGATTTGTGTTAGGTCACATGTGGTCAATATGAACAGCAGTTGAACTTTCGTTGACATTTCTCCTTACGAATGTTGACCATTACTTTCCTACTGAAAGGTCTCGCTAAGGAGAGCAAACTTTTCCGATATTCTGTGTATCATTATGTATTACAATCCACTCTACTTAAATATTCAAACACTTAAAAATTTTAACATTTAGAAATCTGAGACAGCTCGAAAATTTGGAAAGAAAATAACAAATGTAAAAATATTCCGAAGCTTGCATGTCTCCCTATCTAAATGAAACCTGCGCTCGAGTATACTTCTAAGACCGTATTTTATGCATCGATTTAAAATGAAATCAGGTAAGTAGATAATACTTCGGGACAGAATGTTTACGGACAAATACGGAAGGCGGTAGATGTTGCTACAATTCGAGCTTATATCGGTTTCTTATTATTGGTCCAAGTGTATAGATCGCATGCTGAAGCAACGAAATGTTTTTGGGATACAGAAACCGATAGAAATACTTCTGAAGTAGCAATGTCTCTTGAAACTTTTGTATGATATCCTGGGTCAATCGTTTTCACGATAAATCCATGAGAAGGAAAATGCCGGCAAACTTGCAACTGTCAGTAGCATTCGGAAAATGTGGACATTTTCTCATAGAATGCATTCATCAACTACACTGCTGTATACTGACTAAAATATAAAAAAAATTATTTTACAAGAGTAGCACGACCTGAAGTTTGAAAAATTAGATTTTATAAGTTCAAATACCAGAAATTGCACTTTTGCTAAATATGCAAACATTAAATTTCTAAATTATCAAAATGAAAATTTTAAATTTGAAAATTTGCTTGTTTAAACTTTTATCGAAATCCTATATGATTTAAATAACTGTAATACATTTTGAATCTTCTCCTTTATATTACATTTCTTCTTATGTAAAAAGGTTTTTCGTAATTAAATAAAATAATATAAGAAGGTTTGTATGACATAAAAATATTAAAAACTATTTTAAGCGATACCAGGCAGATGATTCTCCCCTAAATGCATATCTGGATATCCAAACGTTGATATAGACTACTGAAATAATATCTGAGAACGGTGTTCTTGATCGATTAAGATACTCCCGTATGATATTCGGATTTAATGAAAGATGCCCTGTCTCGTCGTATAATAAATCTCCACCCGTTCCATCTTCTCTTTACTCTTTGCTCTTTCCTGCGAGTGTTTCAACCTCCATCTCTTATCTTCCTGTTCTCCGCCCTCCTTTCCTTCTCTTAATATCACTCAAACCCAATATACCTTCCCACTTGTCGTTAGAATGGTCCATTTTCTAAGAAGAACGTTTTTCCCCGTTACGTTCAAACGTATTTTCGTCGTCTACTTCAACTGTCTTCACGGTATTTTCCTGCGTAAGTTTGTTCCTTGTGTAGGGTGAATCAGGAGAAGTAAAATATATAATAGCGATGGGTTCGAACCGACTTTTCAAACTTTCGAAACTTTAATGCGATGTGTTATAACATTACGAAACTCTTGAAACTTCAAGCGGTGATTTTGTTGTTTGATTTTCAAGACGATTATCTCATTTTAAGAACCGATGTTAGCAAAATCTTTGAAGTTCATTTACATCACTCGATCCGCCATTTTAAAATTTATTTTGTATCGCGAAGTATTAACTCGATACATTTTTATTTGGTGAAGCTGATATATTTTATTTTAGAAAGATAAAAATGATCTACGTCTACTTTTATAATATTATTATTATTTAAGTACAATTACTGATTAAATATCACATGCACCACTAAAATGTATAGTAAGTGAAAACTGACGATAATACTTTTTGTTTTGAATACTGTGAATTATATCAATTACAGATGGGTTTAGACCGAATTTATAAACTCGAATCCGAAGCGTTATGAAATTTCGAAACTCTCGAAAGTCTCAAAACCCTTGAAATTTGAAGCGGTGATTTTGCTTAGCGAGAGAAATATCTCATTTTAAGAACCGATGTCAGCAAAATTTTTCAAGCTCACATGCATCATACGCACCCGATCTGCAGTTCTACGATCGTGATCGAATGTCAATTTGCGTACATCCTCAAATACAAAAACTAATCTCCGAATATTCGTAAAATAATACGCATCGAATATTCGGGATGTACAATGGATCAAATATTCTCAAGGCATGTTGCGCACAATTCTTTATTCATTGATTTTGTACGTTTTCCTATCCGACTCTCGAATGTTTCGAATCACGAAAAAAGAACAGAGTTTCGAATTCTCAAAACTCGAAACTTTCTTGTGTTTCAAGGAGTTTCGAAGTTTCGAGGTTGCGAGAAACCCATCGCTAATATCTAAATATCGCTGTTGAAAGTGGGCATCGGAGAATATGTTGAAGGGGAAAGATATTCGAGGGAACAAGTAGGGTAGATGTACCTTATTATGGAGCGTTTATATTAAAATTGCCGATAAAAATACATGTGTAAATAAGCATAGAAAATTGTTTAAATTAAGTGTAACCATTAACGAATAACTAGATACAAATTCACAAATTTAGAAAATTAAGAATACAAAATTTTCGAATTTACATTTTCAAAATTTAAGAATGTAAAAGTACTAAAATTTCAAGTTAAAGATCTTTATTCTTATATTTCTTTAATTTACCAATCTAAAAATTAAGAACATCAAATTTTTAAATTCAGGGACTTGGAAGTTTAGCAATATAAAGTAGCAAAATTTCCAAATTATTGTAAATCATTACATAAATTTTTGAAGTTCATCCTTAATAAAGATTTATGATAAGTGAACAATGTTCACATTGGTAGTATTTAGTAATTTTATAATTTAATAATTTGATGATTTTATAATTTTATAATTTAATAATTTGATGATTTGGTAATTTTATAATTTTACAATTTAATAATTAGTCGATTTGCTAATTTAGTAATTTTGTCCCACGTCCTCAAATTATAATATTTCCAAAATAAATTAATGAACGCAGGAAATTGAAATTTATCGCTGACAAACTTAGCAGGTACTAATTATAACTTACAGCGTTATATCATCACAAAATAATTATTCCAACCACGCTATAATTTATACTACTACGGAATCTTATACCTTAGCGTTTACTTTCTGAAACTTGTACTCCATGTTCTATTTACTCGTCTCTTACGAACTTATGTACTTTGAAGTTCGAATAGATAATTTGACGTAACGATGCCGTGATATTGATCATAGCCTGAGGTGATCTCAAATTTAACAACGTATAGGATAAGTGTACATAATACAGAGCAGCGTGTAATATGGAACACCGCAATGCCACAGTAAATATGTAATACTACTAGTCATCCTATAAAATATATCGTTGCAAATAAAACACATTTATATTAACATTTCAGCATTAGCTAAAAGTATATCCTTAATATTATCATTAAAACCTTTTTAACCGTGCAGTAATTAAATTTTTAGCGAAAGTAAATTACAAGGATTTATTTATTTAGAGATATCTTAAATAATTTGTATCATTCTCGATTTTAAATTGAAAATATCTCGACTCTATCTTTTTAGTATGACCGAATTCTGTAATAAACAATTATCAGGATTTATTATGAATATTATTAAAATTTGCGATTACGATATTCACTAATTTATGATTAAAAAAACCTGTAAGAATTTCTATTTGAAAATTTGCAGATTCCTAACTGTAAATAGAAAGAACGTTCGCAGAGTGCACAGTTTGGTTTAAATTAAAAAATGTATGATTCTATGTATTCTTTTTTCGTTCTAAAATACAATATGACCTTTCCTCTTCAATTTCCACAAAATCCTCACGGTGTACAAGAAAAACACCGGTCCACATTACCGCGAACGTATGCGCGCAGGTAACCGAAGACGTTGTTGTTGAAAGAGGAAACTACAGGTCAGAAATTTTGTAGGGAGATAAGGTGAAACGATTGCAAAAGTGAAATTATGAGTATGATAACGTCAAGTTTTGCCCTTAGGCTAGGCGGAACAGCCTCTGTACGCGACCCGTTTCTATAATGTAACGATGTGATGCATGCGCTTTCGTGGCCCGTGGGCTAATGGGGTTGGGCATGAGTTATAAAGGAGGTGAGACTACGGCAGTCCTGGAAGAAGCGAGGAACGTATCCGGCGTGTTTAACATCCGAAAGAGCTTCAGAGTAGGTACCTACTCTGGTTCAACCACGCTCAAGAGAGAATCTTTACGCGTTGTTGAATTAATATATTGTCGGAACATGACGTTAAGTTCCTTTTCCTTAGTCGCCTTCTGACAGTCTTAATTTCTCTCTAATTAACGACTACCATTATTCAGAAATTGTCAGCGACTACCTTCTCTTTATACTTAAACCTTTGATGGTTTACATGTACTAAATTACGGGGTTACATAAATAGGGCTGTGAATTATGTTGATTTAGTTGATCGTATTTGTCAGCGACAAGTATGAAATATTTATTGATGAAGTATAACTTAATTCTTCAATTCTCAAACTACACTTAAAAATAAATATAGTTACAACAAACTAAAGAATAAATACAGCTCCAAATATAATAACGCAAAGAATAAATACATTTATGAAAATCTAAAATTAATTTTAAACGTAAAATCAGAAAGACCATATTCTGAAGCTAATGTTTATTTCCACAACAATAACGTCGCAGTTAAATCTTCTGAACGAATTAATAAACTAACCATACATTAACGAAATTAACATAACGAAACGAAGAATTATAATATACTTCGTTGTTGTCGAAATACAGAACTGTGTAATTCGTACGGAGTTGAAAACAGAGTTTCCTGAAAATGATGTCGCGTTACAAACTCGTGAAATGGCGGCAGTTTAACAACCGGCAGCTTTTCGCTGTACAACTCTGTGCGTTTGGTGGGTATTGAATTTTGTCAGAAGAGGATTTCCCTCACAAAGCTATCGCAAGGTGAACCATGAATCGGGTAACAAACTGGGTGCCATACGGTTGCCGTCAGTGCTTTGACGTTACGTGGAAGCCATTTCTGCCAATAAAAGCAAACTGACATAAAGGCGCGAACACAATCAATGCAGGTATTTCTCTTTTCCTACCGAACAAAAATATAGCACACCGAATAAATTTGCTACCTTTCGACGACACATCAGAGGAACTCTAAATACTGTGAATTCTATAGAAACAGTGCGTTCAGAAAATAAACTAAAAGGAACGCTTCAATGTAGAGCAAAGTTTTCAAATACGTGAATACTTCTTTGAAATGTATCTAACTTACTGTTATTTAATTTCTGGGTTTCTAAACTTCTCTATTCTTAAATTTTCACAGTTTCAAATTTTTATATTTTCAAGTTTTTATATTTGCAAATTTCTGCATTGCTAAATTTCTAAACTTCTCTATTCTTAAATTTTCACATTTTCAAATTTTTATCTTCCTTCTCTGTGATTCATCAAATTCAGCTAAAGTTTTAAATGGTAAAAAATTTAATAATTTTTAATTCCTAGAGCTGAAAAATGCAAGTTTCGTGCTAGGAATCCAGTAGTTAGGAAGGCATGTCAATTTGAGCGCTTTTGGCATATTTGACTGGCAACGCGACGCCGTATTGGCTTTTACCCATGCTCCATTGGTCGGTTACGTAGAAAATGTCATTAAAAAGGTAATAGTAAAACGTTTTTACATGCAAAAATTGCAAAAACTTATTTCTCCAGTTACAAGTTACAGATTTTAGTTTTTTTTTTTTAATAAACGACATTGTAGAATAGAAAATGTAGCGTAATCAAATTGTAGATAGAATGTGGCGTCACACTCAGAGGTTAAATAAAAAACTAAAACTAAACTAAACTTAGAATTTATATTTTTGTATTCTAGTGATCGAAAGCTAAATGGTAAAAAATCAATAATGCACTAAAGTGAAATTTAAATAAAAAATCTTTTGAATTAAATTTACTCATTGTCATCATACGTTTTGTTCTTTTCTACAAACTCAATTATAAAATTCTTTAGCCAGTGATATTAAAAGGGTTAAATCGAAGAATGGTAATCACCTCCCGAGAACAAAGGATTAAATTTTCAAGAGTTCCACGAAACACTGCGTTAATGCATATAAAATCAGGTGACCGTAAACACGCCTGGAATACCATTTTCTATCTACTTTTCATGTATCACATATCGTATAATTTTTACTTCTTTAATAACACAGCTACTCGCGTATTATCCTGTTCAGTTTCAATTCAATCATGCATCGACAAGAAATTTAACCTGGAATCAAATTTCAGTTATTAAAGGCAAAATTCGAAACCGATTGTAATTAAAATGTTGAATGTTCTACTTTGGTTATTAAATAATAAACATAGTTACAGGGAAATATCGCAAAACAGTAATTACATGGAAATTGGCGCATTATATTTCTGCGATGTATAAACTTGTAACTGTTTATGCTGCGAAGATTTAATTGATGAATAATAATTTTAAAAATCTTATAATATATTTCATTATTTTCTTATGTTGTGTGAGTTCACTATTTTTAGTGATTATTTCATGAAAATTATTTCATAAAATTGCTTAGTTTTCTTATGTTTATAAATTACAATAATTGATGGTAACACCATGAATACTAAAAAATGAATGCAAACGAATGACAACTTTTAATCAAAAAGAAGTTTAGTCATATAAATAACAGTCTAAAATCAAGAAGAATATTTCACGATTCAGATATTAATTTTTCACCCTTCCTATTTTTGAATAATTTCAATTGATTAATTAAACTGCTTGTAGAAGATTCTGATCTCAGTGCTGAATATTTTGCCAACCCAATGCTATTCGTATTTTGTTATATTTGAATAAATTATGTATCCGAAGAACGATTGTAGAACCAGACCTGAAACAGCTAATAGATTCCGACACGCAAATTTCTTATTTCTGTATTTATCGAATACTACCTGATTATTCGAGGTAAAAAAATAGTGTCGCAAGTTTAGCTATTTTGTACCTTTATACTTTTGCATTTTCGTATTTTGTTTAATAATAATTATATAATGTTAGTATTTTCATATTTTGTCTGATAGTATGAAATATATTATCTATGCAGCTTTTGTATTTTCTTATTTTGCTTGACAATTTTTGTAGTTTTGTATATCTGATGATATGTACAGATTTTTCCATTTTTATATTTCGCCTGAAAAGTATGTTTTCTATAAAATTTTTCTATTTTAATATTTTGTCTAATAACACGCCCACTATGTAATTTCTATATTTAATTATACACGATTGACTAAATGAAATATTTCAATACAGCAAATTTAACTTAAAACTTTGCGATGAATATAAAAATTAAAAGATAATTGCATTTATACTTCCTTTCAAAAATATCGTAAAATCGCCTGAAATTTCTGTTCTATTAACATTTACCTTCACGCAGCAAAGAGTTATACTAAAAGTTTTAAATATCGAAGTTCCAACGAGTACGCTGGTACCCAGTTGGTTACACAGATATTAATCTCGATGTACGTAGAAATATATTTTCTCCTGTCAAATGAAACTAATCAAACACCGAATAAAATTACAAATTCGTAAATGAAAAATCCCAAAATATTTCGCCCGATGTAATTTTCAGAACATCTGCTATTTTCTACGGATTTTAAACCACAGTACAACGTTAAAATATGGATGTGCAGTTCATGAGAGTTTGAGGTTGCATGTCCGCGGCTGAAGTTGAAAATTTGCATTTTATCGAAGGAAAAATGGTTACGTTGAAATATTTGGATATATTCAAGAAAAATTGAATAGATACCATAGCAAGGATTTAGTTCTATATTTTACCAGGATTCACTTTTGGTTTATTCTGAAAATGACTTCGTTATAGCTGCATTAAAATTTTACAAACTTTTCTTCGGTTAAATGATTTAAATTCGTAAATAGTGAAAACGAAGAGGACATTTAACTTTGTGGCAGTTTTATTTGGAATAAAGATTTAAAAATGGCTGACGATCTGAATATACAGGGTGGCATTTTGTCAGCTAGATTTATGTTATTATTATTACCATAGCAAACAATGTTTTATATGAAGTTGAATGGTTTTGAGAGAGCCACATGCTGGTGGTATATTTTTTGTAGGTGGACGTGTAAAGGACATATGAAGGTCATTAATGTTTTTTCAAATGGAATCATTTTTTATTGTATCAGCTGATACTCTACCATATTCTTTACAAAAAAGTATTAATCTATTTATGAGTTATGATTAAAGTTATGATTTCCTAACAAGTTAAAATTAAAATATCTCCTGAACTACTGATTTTTTATAAATTTAACTCGCACTTTATAATAGCTTTCATCACGAAACGAACGACATTTTGTAAAAGTATCTAGAAAATATTTTCCTCGAAAGCACTCGAAAGCTATCAAGAAAATAGTCTTTATACGGGTATTTGCTGAAGATCCCGGAAAACGGTATCTGAAACGAGACACAATTACAGAATGCAATAGTAATGTCCTTTAGAATGGTCCTTCCGACTCTAGAAAAATCCAAACATTGCGCGATATGGTATTTTCAAACGAAAATGTTGGAAAAATTCTTTTTCAATTTGCTGATGTTATGAACTTCAATTTATACGTTGAGATACACAAACCTGAGTGTTCAAAGTAAAGTTCCGCACGAAACCAGAGGAAAGTTATTTCGATAAAGGGAATATTTCTCCTTATATTAGACAGAATATTACTTCCCTTCCAGGAAACGATACTTTTAATAGTTCTTTAGAGTGTCAAATTGTTAACTGTTGTTTGGGATCAAATTTCAAAATTTAATTCTTAAATAATATCGAGATTTAATGGTGAGAGCAGTTTATTTTGAAAGTAAGGTTCATTTGTTATTTTATTTAAGAGCCATGACAAGTTATTATTTTTTCAGTTTTCACAAGTGGAAATATAATTTGTGAGACCACAAAAAAATTTCAAACACATTTTCCTTGATTACTAATTACAATTTCTAATAATTTCTTCAGTACTCAGTAACTAAAAGAATTATTCACAAATAAATCAACTAAGAATCACAATACAATTTATTACATTAAACAGAAGTTTCAAATACTTTTCACACCACTGTCTACAAGAATTCGTAAAAAAGCTCCGACATTTTTTATCCGGATAATAGCTACGGATATAATTTGATTACACAATAACGCAAAGTAGTTCCATTACATTTGACAACCTTTTTCCATGGTGTAATAAGGTCATTGGTACCTTTCATGTAGAATTATGACCACTTAGCCTTAAACTACGTAGACCGTACCTCTACCACAGACATTTATAGCTTCAGCACAGGGTGTGATCCACTTTGAACTTCTAGATCAAGAGCTACCCATTATTGCAGTCGCAATTGTCTGTACACTCGGGTGCAATATAGCATTCCTTTGGATAAGGATGAAAGCACAAGCAAAAAACCAATCGATCTTAATGGTCACACTGGGTATGAAACGACCCTAGCCAATTTAGCTTCAATTTCAGACACTTTTTGTATGGAAAATCTGAATAAACTCTTTGTTTGAAACACTGGTATTTTATTTATTTTAATTCGCAAACTCTTATATTTGCGGAGTGTTCGACTACAGTTTTTACTTTTTGTATTAAAAGTAAATAACATTTGAAACCTTCATTTCTCAAATTTTATCGTTTCTGAATTTTGTTCATATTCAACGTTTAAATGCACTGAAATATGTTAAAACCACTTGCAAAGATTATTTAGAATTTTGTTCAAATTTAAAATAACGAATAACTTCTTCTGTGCATCGTTCACGAGATAATGGTGAATTTTTCTTATCCGAAATTTGCAAAACTTTCACATTCTCAAATTCTCGAATAATCAAATTTTAAAAGTTTGAAACTTCTCCATACGCCAATTTTGACATACTCAAATTTTTCAATTCTTAATTTTCAAGCGAAAAAATGTTTACGTCTCTAAATTCGCAGAGTTTGAAATTGCTTAATATCGCGAACCTTAAAAGCGCAAAATTTCCAGAACAATTTCTCTTCAAAGCTCCTATAATCAATACGACAGAAACAAAGAAAATAATTTCTATGTTTCGTGATATCTCGCGTTTCATCTCGTGGATTTTGAGTGACACGTACTATTTTGTATGCCACACGCAACCGTACCGTACGTGGTCACATTTTATTGGATTTCACAGCCTTACACTTTTAATTATCAAGGCTGAAACATGCTCGGTCGATCGGAATGCGAAGCTAAACCCAGATATAAAAAAATATTCGTGCTAACTGTAATATTAAATTGTTTCTCCGAATACAGCAAAAACGTAAAAAAAATAGTGTTGGACGATTTGTGTCAGAATACTAAAATAAATTAATTTTAAAATGGTGAAAAAATTAGAAAAAAAAGTTTATTATTAAACAATTTATGAGCAGTGATTAGTATAATTAATCTGTACAATTCTTGAACCATATTTTGTTACGTACAGCCTGTATTATTCGCATTATCTTATTAAGCAGTACAATATTAATCTGACGATACACATATTTTGGAACAACATGGTGAAATACGCGTTTATCCGGCTTTAAACGAAGATCCATAATTCGTTTAGTGATTTGATATTCACCGGATTAATTGAAGCTCCCAGTACAATAGTAATTTAGCACACAATTTCAAGTGAATTAACATTTCAGCCCGATATTCAATAGCCCTCCACGAATTACACTATCAATGATTATTATTATAATAATTTAATTCTGCATAATCTGCACAATAACCTTTCAAGATTAGGTTACTAATGCGTTGATAGCTCCAGTTATTCGATGAAATTAAATGACGTTAACGAGTTTTCATAATTGAAAAATGAAACATTTTCAATCTTATTGAACGAGTTATTGACGAGAACTTATTGACGAGTTTATTAACGACGAATGAATGACGAATTATTAACGAATGAAAATCGTGTACGTGACAATGTTAATTGTTATTCTAGACAAGCTTACGTGTAATAAAAATCATAGATGAAATCGAATAAAGTTGTGCGGAGACTACAGAAAATTATATATAACAGAAAGTTAAATATCTAAACACTGATGTAATAAAACAAAATGCAAAGAAGAGGGAAATATAGGATAAAAAATGATATAGAAAGGGGTTGAGAAAAATAGGAAAGAATAAGAAAAATATGAGAAAACGATGAAAACGGACAGAATAAGGAGTGAGAGAGGGATTCGTTCACGGTCGAGCGACAACGTGAATCATTTTACCTTAAAGCTCCCTTTTGCCCCGGGCAGTCTTCCGTTCCGAAAGCAATTTGCCCTGCCAAGCGTTGTACCACGTATACCTCCGTGTATCCAACGGACTGGCAAAAAAAGGCTTCGAGCTCGTTACGTCTCCCGGATGAGGTAAATTCGAGGTGCAAAGGATAGCAGAGAAACAAACCTAAATTCTCTTTCGAACTGACCACTAGATACAGTGCCGTTTCGTGTTTCTGCTGTACGAGAAAATCATAAATTTCTGAGTTCGCAAATAAACAAATGCTTAAGCTCCTGGATATTACAGTATCATTTATTGTACCGTTCTCTAAAACTACTGCTGTTAAATGTACATTTATTTTGAACCCTTTCGAGAGGTGACTCACAGTCATATTTAATTCAATAATTTTTTAACTGATTCTATAACATGACGCGCGTGATGTATAAACATAGCTACGAATTGAAAAGGTACATGCACTTCGCTGCACATTATTCGTCACTGTAATATCTGCCGTTTGCTCTCATTATCCAAAATCGATTATCAATCAGTTCGAAATCTTGGCTAAACCGTGCTTTCGATAAATAAAAAGAATATTCTGGAAGCATCGCTAGCTACTTCATTTACTATAAACTCTCAGGCTTAAAAATTGTTCCTTTCTTATTCTGAGCCTCCTTTTCTTCGGCTGAGTCGTTGTCTTCGATCCTTTCTTCAAATTAATCGCGATCCTCTCGAGACTCCTCTCGGCAGCCTAACTTTTGCGAACTGAACTCCTTCCATTTATCGGTTTTATGTTCATGCCTCTCGTTTTTTACTTGTTCTTCTTTGATTTCTTTTTTCAATATAATAGCGGCACGAAGCTCTGTGCATTTCAGCGTAGTCGCGACGAAGGATTCTCGAATTGAATGACCCAGCATTTATTCCTTCGGTCTGACACTTGAGCCACGAGTTTATAAAAAATCAATAGACTGAAATACCTGAATGTTCATATAAAAAAGACCTCGACCAGCAGTTGAACCTGTGCAAACACCTATTATTTCGCATCGTTAATACCACATATAATTACACAATGTTAGAGATCCATTTTATATTTCTCGTAGCTTGAAATCGGGTCTTAAGGTTCCACTTTTGTAAGAACATTTTCAAAGAACCAATTAAAGAGGTAATTCGACCTACTTTAGAATACGAAATAATTTAACCTCCATGAGTCTCATATTGATGATATTGAATTCAGAATTTCGGAACCCGAATTGGGTTGTTCCACGCTTAATTCTCACTACGATTTAATCCTTGATAATCTGTACCTCCAATATGCAAGAGAAGAAAATACTCGTTATATTGTTTTGTGAAATGATGAGATATAATATCTTGTCCGATGATAATCCAGCTTATCCGACTTGCACTGTATGACCTTCTTTAATTTTTAATTATATACTTTTGTGTTCATAAGCGACTCATACATTATTATATTATAGTATAATGTGTTATGATGTATTTTCTTGCTGATATGCGACGTGACCATGTTATGTTATATTACAGTATAATACATTATTTCATAATTATATTATATTATAATTATATTATACTGCATTAAATTATATTATTTTACAATACTATATTATACAATATTATACAACATAATATTTATATTGCATTTCTTCCATCCATCAATTCCAAATTAAACCACGTCTCACGTACGGAATCTTCATCCTCCACATTTCATATAAAAGAGTATACATAAATAAATAAACGTATAAGTAATCGATAAGCAGAAAGGGAATCACCGTGAAAGCTCAGGTCCCTTGTTTGCGTCGATATCACGATAAGCAGTTCAGAGTTCTATGGGGTCGAAACTTGACATGCGCCATTGCGTTTCATCATACGTTAACCGCGACGGTCCATAATGCGAGCGGCTGTTATGGACAAATTCCCTAGGGCTTACATTGGGAGATATTAAATCTGTCTGCTTATGCTCGCAACGTGCTTGTCAGAACCTGTGCGACGTCAGTCGTGATGCTCGTTAAGGATTTGTATACAACCTACGCAATTTGATTCAGTGCAATGGATTTGTGGAACTGGCTTACTAGACATAGTTCCCAGAATGCACTAATGGAAACAGTTCCCTGAACGCATTAATAGAGATGGTTCCCAATTTCCTATTCGAAGAAAACTGGTACTAAACGAAGTTATCACAGCTGCAAATATTGGGAAAAATTGGTTTGCAAATTCTGGAACTAGATTTTTAAATTTATTGATTTGTAGGTCAGTGCTTTGTAAAATTCACGACTAAAGATGATTTAACTCCCACAATTTTTTATGCTTTGTTTAGAATATAAAATAATTTTAAGAAAAAAAATATACCGACTTCGAAATGCACTAAAAAGTGTAAAATAATTTCTATTTCCTAATGAAGTAATTTCTATTTCATTCAATCATACAATTACGTAACAGATATGAATGAAACCTATTTACTCGTTAGGTAGTATATTAAATATATTTCAACCTTTTCGGAGGCGGCGCAAATTGTTCGACTGTACCAAGTTTGATATGTTCAAGAAAACCTTTTAATTTTGCGCCGCCTCCGAAAAGGTTGAAATATATTTAATATACTACCTAACGAGTAAATAGGTTTCATTCATATCTGTTACGTAATTGTATGATTGAATGAAATAGAAATTACTTCATTAGGAAATAGAAATTATTTTACACTTTTTAGTGCATTTCGAAGTCGGTATATTTTTTTTCTTAAAATTATTTTATTTCATGCTTTTTAGTGGAATGGGGAGAATTGTATAAGATACAATTATTTCGGTAATATCTCGAAAAGTAACGCTTTCCGTCAATTATGCATAAGGAAAAAGTTGTCCAGAACAATGCCCCTGACAACATATTAAAAGGACATTAAAATCGTCCAAAGTTGATTTCGAAAGTTAATAACAAGTTTTCGCTAATATCTCGAAAAGTAAAGCTTTCCGTCAATTATGCATAAGGAAAAAGTTGTTCAGAACAATGCCCCTGACAACATATTAAAAGCACATTAAAATCGTCCAAAGTTGATTTCGAAAGTTAATAACATTTTTTCGCTAATATCTCGAAAAGTAAAGCTTTCCGTCAATTATGCATAAGGAAAAAGTTGTTCAGAACAATGCCCCTGACAACATATTAAAAGCACATTAAAATCGTCCAAAGTTGATTTCGAAAGTTAATAACATTTTTTCGCTAATATCTCGAAAAGTAAAGCTTTCCGCGAAATTTTTATAGAAACAAAATTGTTCAGAATCATGTCCGTGATAAGATATTGAAAGCGCACTAAAATCGAGAAAAGTTTATTTCAAAAGTTGCCGGTTTTTTTGCAATAACAATACTTTGCAATTGAAAAGTGAAAAATTTTTTGATAATGGTACCAATGGGGAGTCAGAACCCACCAGGTGCAAAAGGTTTCATTCCGATTAGTCCATCCAGCTAGGCGTAATCGGCGGTCACACATAGAAAAAAAAAAAAAAAAAAAAAAAAAAAAAAAAAAATATACTGATCGAATTGAGTAACCTCCTCCTTTTTCGAAGTCGGTTAAAAATATCGATGTAGGAGACCACCACATTTGATCCAACTTTTCCTTCTGCGATTTATTCTCGAGATGTTTAAAATGGCTGAATACTCTCAGCTGCCACTTTTTTACATTCAAGGAAATAAATTCTCGTATATAACTTGACGTGGTCGGTTTAACGGATTGTGCGTAAATTTGGAGGACAGAAGATTCAAGTGACGCGTACGTCCACTTTTCTGTCAGTATACAGCAAAGCTTTCGGTATGTAGATTTATGATCTCTGCAACGTAGAACAGTATATCCAACGTTCGCTCTAATTGTAAGTTTCGCATCAATCTGAGCTCAGAATAAAATAAACTAAGATTGAAAATACGTATTTTAAATACTGCAAAAGTTAGGATGGTCGAATTTTTAAGAAATTAGCATATTATCAACTATAAATCCAGAAATTCTGGAAATTAAAAATTTACAAATTCTTTAATAAAATTCAGCTGAAAATAAATTTCAATCGATGCGAGACAAGAAATTAAAAATTAACATTTTAATATTTAATTGTGGAAAGATTATATTAATAGCAGTTAATTCATTGGTAAAATTCTCAATTAAAATCAGATTTAATTGGTTATTGTAAGTCTGAAATAAAAATTAAATTTTAATATTCATTAAAAAAACAATTTAATAAAAAATTTCATTTTAATCCTCAGTTAAAGTATTGAATTATCGATTAATTATTATTGAAGTCAATTAAAAGTTTGAAGGTCTTATACACCTTTTTAATTGGTTTTACAGAATAATCGATTTCATATATTACTCGGTTTGTTAGCAGAATCTGTGATATTACAGTTTCAATCTTAATACAGATTTATACAGTGTCATATACACTACCGTCATAATTATCCGGACACATGGTTTCGTAACATAAAACATAGTTGAACTTTGTACGAAAGGTATTTAGGGTTTGTAATAATTATTATTATCTTTTTTGAGGTGTCATAATGTAATATTCCAATCGTATTTTCTATCCTAATAAACTGACACAGACATATCGTTACACATGTATCAAAATAACTAATCGAATAAATATCAAGAACGATTGCTGCATTTTCTTATTTTTAATATCGCAAACATCGCACGATAAAATACCAATGGCCTCTATTTAGAGTATAACGTAGTCAAAGGGTTAAATATGTTTTGAAACCTCATCCATCACTATGTCTATCCTGACAAATAGAACTTGCACAAGCGAGGCTAACTAGTTCTGTAATGGAGCGCCATTTAGTACCCGGTGTAAGGAAATTGCACCCGTAAATACCCTCATTGTGCACTACTGATTTTATACCTCGATGATGGTATAAATATTTAGTTCCCGAATAATACGGCTTCGCTTGATGTATCATAAACACGTTTAACGACAATTTTATATTTAACGTTTTTACAGAGATTAATCATTTACTTAGATTAACGCTTTTACTGAGTTTATTTTTTCGAACAATCTTTTATTATTTTCGAGTAAATTATATATAGATTAATAACATTGCTGATGTAATCCATCAAGTTTTAAAGATTGTTTTGAAATATAGCAAAAGGTTCAATTACTAGCACTTTATATTAATAATATAAATTATTAGGGATACCGAATAGTATTCAAAAATTCTTCGACTTCCAAGTTCTTTAACGAAAAATCGAAGGACTTTTTTTAAGAAGGAAATCGTGCAATTGTCTTTAAGCTAGCAAAAAGTGTTAGAAAATGATGGAAATTATTTTGTTGATTAACATTTAAGATTTCTTTAATAAATAAATGTCTTTCGTCAGCAAACAAAATTTTCGGTACCCCTAATATTATATGATATGAACAATCAATATTTCCGAAAAAATATTTCAACGAGGCAATTTTTGTATAATCAATATTATAAAAAAGGTGTATGAATCGATTTATATGACGGTATCAGAATTTAATAAACACATCCCATCAATGTTTTTCGTATTTTCTATAGACGTATAATTGCATTTAGAACAGTTTTTGTTTACGGAGAGTATAACACGATGCAGTAACTTCTGAATTTCCTCATTGGAATAAATTTCACTAGTGGTCAGTGATCGTGGCGTGAGATATTGTCATACGAGTTTTGTATGAGGACGAAGTTTGTTTAGTATCAAAGCTGTGAGCGAAATGGAGTTTAGTCCATGTACTCCATTTTCTGCGTGACAGAGAAGAGCGAGATACTCTTGAATTCGTATTTTCGTAATACTCTGATTTCCGGTGTTAAGAAGTATCGTTTGATATGTGGATTCAATTCTCCATGCAGAAGGTAACGTGCAATATGTATTTCGGTTTGAAACTAATGGCTCTATAGATCAGGTGCAAACAATTTGAAATTTAGTGATAATTTGTAAATTATCAAAATAGAAATGAGATTTGAAAATTTGGAAATTTACAAATACATATTTATGTCGATCTAAATTTTGCAAGATTTCAATTTTTCAAAGTTGTAAGTTAATAATTTATAATTTATAAAGCTTAAAAATCTACAAGAATCTTTCATTCGATTCTCTCGAATTTCTCATACAAAACAAGTTCAAATCTGTTCCACCAAGAAAGAAGCAAAATATGGGAAATGTAAATTTAACCAGTTAACGAAGACACGTCACTCTGACGGTTTCAAAACGTCAAATATTTTTACCGAGCTTTTCTTAAAGTTATACATGTGTAAAATATTACGACAAAGCGATACATCAAATTCAAAATATCTAGGAAGTTACAACATGGATACGAAGAAGGATCATGTCGTGTGGAAAGGCTTCGAGGATAGTATGAAAAGAAGATATTGCTCCGAGGCAATTTTTTGCTTCTTATACGAAAAGATAGTTTCCTCAGATACATAATAATTTAAGTTTTTCATATTATGTGAAGTATGGAGTAAGGTTCAAATAATTTGAAGATTGTGGTCCCGGAGAGAACGTTATGAAACTTCTTTTGTGCTTTTCTGTTTGAACTACACATTGTTTAGCTGTCGTAACATTTTTCGGAAAATGTTTTTCTTCAAATATTACTGAAATATTCTATAACGCATATAAAATATTTATTTCGAAAGCAGCTGCAGTGAAGTTTTGTTCGAGATATTTAAGAGTTCGCGTTTCGATGAAATTAAAAATATATGTATAGATCAGCAATCTGTCACATTCCTATCTAAAACAATTGATTTCTCCTCTCAAAATAGTACCAAATATTAAGTGAGTGACATGTATCTTTTGGTAAAGTTGGCTTATTTCTGTTTCTTTAAAATGTACTAAACGAAAGTTTAATCTTCGTTAGACTTACATTCATATAACTGTTACAACTGCAAAGAAAATTCTGCGCGACATTCTACGTAAAAAATTCTCATTTCTGAGTTAAAATTGTCAAAAAGGATTTTTTACTTCAAACGTTTTACTCTTCTTGTAGTTAACAAGCTGCTGCAGCAATGTCTTTATCATTTAAAAAATTAAATTTCTCCTGTTCACAAACGAGCTTTTACTTCTGAAATATATTCATGAAGATCAGGTTCTTCTTGTCTCAAACAGCTTGAAATTCTACTTAAAAAATAAGTTTATTGTTAGACATCCAATTCGTATTTAATTTTTAAATAAATTTGAGACCTGTGAAGTAATAATTAAAACCCATCTAATTTTGCATGTACCACAGAATATTTAATTTGAAATGAACTCTGATATCGATGTCAAAAAATAATTGAATTAACGTGGAGCGATTCAGGTGAAGTTGTGATGATTTAATTAAAACGTAATATAATCAGAACGTAGTTAATGTAATTTAATCAATGTGGAGTTATTAAGATTAAGACACATTTATCTTTTCAGACGAGTATTATTACATTATCGCATATGGAACGGCCGAATTCGGAAATAGAAAGTTAATTTAAGTTAACTTTAAATTAAGCTTAACAAATCTGTCGTATATCACTAAAATTTACTTTTATTGAATTTTCAAATTCAAATTTCTCAAACTCACAAATTTTTCGACACTTAATTGCATATTTTATGTATTTACTAAACTTATTTATACAAGAAGAGATGTACCTTGATTCAGAAATATTAGAATACACACCCACTTTCATTTTACGCCCACAAATAATCTCAGATTTAATTTACCTTTTACCTCGGTCATTTCTTACAAACAGTAGTTCCAAGATACGACTGTATTTATAATCCTTACACAACTGCAAGTAAGGGTTGTTGCGTTCTTGGACCAAAGTACTGACTGCGAACTGCATAGTTTGTATAGTACAGTTAATTTGATCCGAACCGACTTGTTTGGCTTCCAATATCGTTCGCCCAAGATTACTTCAGGAATGCAAGGAAGTTTCGTAAACTGGTTGTTGCTACATGTAAGAGCAACGTATTATAGCTACACGTTCTCATGTACCAATGAACTTACATGGCTGTTTTAGAAACAATAAATCAGCTTAACTTATCACTTGTTCGCTTCAAACAAAAACAGATCATTATGATCTGTGATTGACGCAAATTACGAACATGTTAATTTCAGCAGAGTAATTATCAGGTAATATTATCTGGAAACAGGTTATAAAAATGAAACTAAATTTTAACACTGAAGTTACCAAACCGGTTAAATGACCTACACAAATTTCTTATTATAGATTACACAGTTTGTTAACCTACAATTTTCTAAACATAGCTCGCTAATTATTACTACAACGTTAAAGCAACTGAAAAAAATTTAGATGTTAACACGTCTTGCTTTCAACGATCCTTGATGACACAAATTACAATTAGAATTGAACCAAAAATGACAGTGAAAATACGAGTTTGGTTTATCACATTTTAAATGTAGTGTCGTCACAAGTGACACGATATTGCAGTACAGGGGTTAAACTGCTTTTCCTGAAATCTGCATTGGTTCTCGAGTTAAGTGATTTATGTTCTGTCATTTGTTTATGTCTTTTTCAGCTTCATTTTTCATCTCAAATCAGATACATATTATACAACGGTAGGTTTAGTGTGAAAAGACTGTCTGCTACTGTCAAACTTTTCTGAGACGAAGAAACTTTAAACGGTCTCTTGTTTTCAAGATCTCAGAGTCTATAGCTGCTTTTTACTTCTCAAGATTATAAATCATCTTAATGGATGCTATTTTTGTGTGGATAAAAACGGTTGAAAGATCGAAATAGATCGTCTGAGGATTTCGAGGAAGAAGACTTCTGACACAGTATTGGAATATCATTTCATAGATGAATTAAATGACAGATGACTATATTAATTCTTCAAAACGGAAAATGACAAAATCGCTACTCAGTAGTGACAAAACTCGAGAAAAAGCATAGACAAAAAACATCAAAATAAATGAAAAGAAGGAGAAAATGTAGACTAAAAAAAAATATAAAAATTAGCAAAATTAACGGAATAAAAATAAATGGGTGTTTAGAAAAAACAGATAATAAGAAAACAAAAAAGAGAACAGTCACCGTAAGAAAACAGAACGCTAGAAATAGAGAAATATAGCAGGGAAAGAAGAAAAGAGTTTGAAAAAGATCGTAAACGTAAGAAAAGAAGCTAGACAAAGTGAAACTGTACGAGAGAGAGAAAAATGTCTGGAAACAGATCGAGAAGGTAGGAAAAAGTTAGATAAAATGAAACTGTAGACGTAAAAGAAAAATGGCGACCTGGAAAACCGCAGATTAAGATTGGTTTCAATGAGATTGAAATATTTGAATCTCTATGTTTAATATTTAATTAATAATTTAAGATTATTAATATGTGTAGTGGAGAGTATTGTAAGTTTATTTTAGGAAATTATTAAATTCTCCAAAATTTGTTAGAGAAAATTCTTTGAGCAAAATATTGTGTGAGTGCGTCATGTATAGTCAAAGTATAATTAAAATTGGAAAGTTATAATTTACTCTGTTCTCCTCTATTTTAAATTTACGTTGACCATTTTTCTCCGTTCTCGCCCCATCCCTATCGAGTGCTCTCGTTACCTGACCGCCGCTAACAAAACACTTCTGGAGGTGACTGTTGTACTCCTCGAATCGTCCATCACCAAAACGCATTTCAATGAAAAAGTCTACGGCAAAGTAAAGGTCGGCACAGTGCAAAATCATGTCGGTAACGTTCGATATTGGTTTATCGGCGTATGTGTTATGCTCGATGCGAATTGAACCGCATACACATACTATCCCACACAGCGTAACATTATTTAACGTGGATGAAGGAAGAACCCGCGAGAAATTGAAAATGAAAATAAACACCGTGAAAACAGAAGCGATTAAACTTTTATAATTTTCGAGAATTCGATTCCGTGGTTCGTTTACTTTCGTACTCATGCATCGTTGAAGACAATTGCATTTCGACTTTATTTCGTACGCGACAATGTACAAATATTTGTTAGAAATTTCGGAAGGGAAACGTTAAAACAAATTTAAGTTTTATGAATTACTAAACACTTTAGTAGTGCAATGTTTTTGGAAAATAATTTTTCTGTGCACTATTTAAGAAATTTTAATTATTAAGATACTTTACCAAACTTTAAAAATAATTTATAAAATAATTCTTTGTGTATAAAATTATTAATGTATAAGAAAAAAAGGTATAAAATTATTAATAAAAATAAGAATAATATACTTCTACTGTCTCATCACCTAAATGAACTTCTATAAATTTTCACAAGTTCATCATAGAATTTACAAATCATATAACCATTGCTACTTTTAATTTGACAGTTTTATTTTATTTATAACTCCTTGAACCGCTGTTTAATTACGTCTTGTACCATATATACTCATCCCTTGAAGCATTTAAGATTCTATTACCAACCGTTCTTAGATGTCACTTTGACATACTCTTAATCTCAATTTCAAAGCAATTTAATCCTCGAAGGACTCCTCAAGTCTTTGCTGCCGTCATATGTTTTATTACTCGCAACTTGTTCTGACTTCCTTGAATTGTTAACTGTCTTTCAAACTTACAAAGTTACTCTTAACACCTTGACATTTTGGAGAATTTTTTAATCTTATAACTTCACATGCAACAAAGGATTAATAAGAAAAAATATTTTACCGAATATTAAATAAAAGAAACAGAATTTTAACTTTTTCTGTATTGATTTTTGCAAATAAATCACCCGTAAAATTTGTTAAAATTCATTACGTAAATGCGTCAATACACACGTGACAAAATGGTCGCAGCTACAAAATGGCTGGTTGCCAGTTACAGCAAACAGTGATTAATTTTAGAGCATCAAGTTTGACACAATAGCGGTGTAAAAGAATTATAAAATGTCCTACACTAATTTGTAGTTTTAGGTTCAAATTTTTTATTGGAAATACGCAGATTGGCAAAAAATTCTGCATCTGTGTATTACTGTGGAAAATACAGTATAATGCACAGTCAAATATTTCTGTCACGTGCAGCCATTTTGTGTCGATAATATTCATGAAGTGATGTAGTCATTTTCCCTAATTTTTTTAGTTGATGTCGCAAAAACTAATTTAGAGTATTTTTATAACAGATTTACTTCTTTTGCGTTTAAGTTTATTTTTTTGTTACTTTCAGATTATCAAATTTAAAGACACAGAAATTTTAATATTCGAAAATGCAATACGAGAAATTGAAAATTTGGATAATTGTATACTCAAGTATCTAAAAATGAAATGCAGTGTAAATGTTCATTATATCACGAGTCCATTACACTTTAAAAACGCGAAACATAAATGAGATATTAAATGAACGAAAGAGCTGAAATTATTGGGAAAAAACGTGAAAAATTATGAAACGAAACTGTTTTTTATTCCGCGTAAATGAGAAACGGCACGAATTCGATAATATTACGTACTAGTATAAAATATTAATACCTTTTTTGATAAAACACTATTACTTCTCTCCATTTCGCTGATAGTCCCGTTAAAAGACTGATGAAATCTAATTTCTCGAGAGGTTTCAAATGATTCCAGAAGTGAATAGCGATGGAAGTCCTCTGAGAATTAATGGAATTGCATATTTATTAAAGAAAAATGTCCCATTTTATACAGTGTATATGAAACAACGACCTTTATAAAATTTTGTATTATGAAACGTTTTTCACGCGAAAAAACATAATTTGAAAGCTTGCCTGAGCTTTGAGATAAACACGTTGTATTTAATTGTGACAGAGATGCTTTTATTATGGTTAAGAATGAACATTAAATTAATTACGCAACGATGGATGCAAAATTATGCTGCAGAAAAATTAAAAAGAGGTGGTATTTTTAGTCATAGTATACAATTACATTTATATGTAACGTTACGTCGTGAAAATATTTAAATAAAATAGTAATGATTCTATGATAGAGCAGAAAGAAAATCTAAATTTTTACACAATCAAAATTAAACACGTATCTTTTGATTCTCAAATATTTAATTATATTTGTGCAGTAACATATAGTTTGATAAATATGTACGACAGTCATTCAGTCAAATTACCAAGTTTCTGAGTTTCCATGTTCAATAAATTAAAGTAACAAAATCTAAAAATTTTAGAGATTCTGAATTTGAATGTTTAGTAACTCAGTAGTTGAAAATTTCGAAACTTTTAGAAACAATTAGAAATTGCGAAATTTTCAAAGCGAGGAATTAACTATCCATCAGCGTCCGCGTACACGTCACGTGCACGTTCATGTAAACGCTCTTGCAAGCGCAATTGCCCATCACTATTTTGAAGCTCGCGTTGTTCAGATTAACTGACATCCAGCTATTTTATTTTACGAATTTTAATAAACGCTTTATATAGTCATTTTCTATTTTATTTTCACAAAATTAAATTATGTCTAACTTTCAATGTTTCAAAATTACGTATCTACTTTTACGAGCAAATTTATTATTTTTTGGTAAATTTACTCTTCGTAATAAAATTGTATGTATATTCTTTTTATGGGGTTTAATATAATTTCATGACTATTATTTATTAGTCTAACTGGAACTTAAGTATCTGTTCTTTTTGTACTATTACACGATAATAATCGGTCTTTTGTACAGAGAATAAAAATTTTGCTGAGGTACATGCTAAAATTGATCATCGTCAATTTTTATGAGAAATCATATCCACTAAGAACATGGCACATGTAAACTCAATTATTACTATGTGAACGACGTTTCTATTTCCTGCTCTTATAAGTGTGGATTCAAGATGGCGTGAATTGCTACTTTTGAATCGTTCGTGATGCGATCACGTTCGTTCCCAATCACAATGGTAGAAAACATTCTTTTCACTTTTCACGACTTATGTTCTTACTGTTAAATTATATGTATATGTATTATAATAATATAAAAGCAATGTTAATGCAATTTTCTTATTAGAAAAAAAATAGCTAAAACCAAAAATAATAAATAAATTGTAAGTACAAGTTTAATTTTTAAAGTATAAAATTAATTTTTAATTTATTCAAGCTCATGTTCATAAAATTTTTCATGAAATTCAATCATAAGTTCATTCAGTAGATTCAATCAACTACCTGCCTCTTGTTTTAAATTGCAACTCATTTCTTATAATCTTTCATTGATAATGATTATTACCTTGTCATATTAATGTATAAAAATTTAATATGAATAATGACAAAAATAAAACCGATTTTCTTGAATTTCCGCTGAGGGGAGTTAGCGGAACACTAACGATCACAGTTAACGTAAACTGCTCGTAAAACGCCACCTTCCGGATAACGGTCGTGAATGAAGTTTAATCACGATCATGATCGTTATTTTGTGATTACTGTGATAAATCACTGTGACTGATATCACGCGCCATGTCTAGTATGGATGGTTGGCGCCTCCGAGTGCAGTTTTTCGTCTCTTTTCTTCAGTAGATCGTTTTGCGCGTATTCTCCAAAAGAAACTTGCATCCAACGCGTGGTTATCCTTTTAGTAATTGTCGTTTTTCTTGAAATATATTACCATATTTAATTTGGGTAAATAATTAGAATGATGGATCAGATTTCGATTGCCTTGAAATATGTTGTCAAGATCATCATTAACGAATAACATTTTCAGAATGCAAATAATTCAATAATTCGTGGGGTTGTTGTTACAGTTAGAAACTCGTAGAATTTCATTTTAGGGAATTGACATTTACTGTACATTACAATGATTAGTCGTATATTTAGACATTGACTCAACTTTAGTAAGAAACAGTCAATCAAGATTTATGTACATACATATACATGTACACTATGTATACACATATATGTATGCACTATATTAAACGCTCTATTGAACGCAAAATGCTAGATAATTTTTTACAATTGCATGGAAAAAGGTGCTGCCCTCTCAAGCCTTACACCTTCTCCACCTGGCGCCAATATTCAAAAGATTGCTACATTTTAACATTAAATAAATATAAATGCGCTTAGTTATAGCAATGACTCTCCACAATTAAGCGCAGAAAATAAAACGTGCCAGATTATTGCCTCGTAAGTTTCGGCGGTTTGCAGAACCGTGAAAGCAGGAAAGAGATCGAGATTAACATCGCATGATTGGAAGGGAGAGAACAGTTGGAAGAGAGGAATAGAATGACTCTCAAGTTTGGAAACGCGGAACTACTTTGTATTCCGAGATTCATTGTTCGCCGCAACTCCTGTAACCTACGAGCTTAGACTGTGCATTATGTGAGAGCAACGGCAAGACGCCATATAAATGCTCCCAAAGGTTACCCTTCCCTGTCGACCCTCATCCTGTCCGTGGTCGGGGATGTCGTGTCGCGTGTCATTGTGTCTTAAATAATGCCACTGTGCTCGTAGAAACCCGTGCTTACCATAGATGAAGATGTTTGCTGCTAACAGTCTGACTATTCTGTGTGTCGACACATTTCAGCCAGACTTCATGTGCGTGTTACCTTCATTACTGTCTTCGGTTCCAAATGAACAACCATACCGAGCAAGGTGATGTCGCTTGCGATCAAATCAAATACAGTTTCAGGTTTGAAACGGAGCATGAAATTTGAAACGGTGCGGGCAAAAGAATCCTGTTCAAGGAAAATAATGGAATATTGAAGGTGATATTCGTTGTGTGACTTTTTCAATTTTTAAATTCTTTTCTATATTTGTAGATTCATAAATGATGAAGTATTTGAAATTAAATTTGTAATTTAGTGTAGTTCTAGACTTCAAAGGTTGATAAATGTAAATTTGTTAGTTTGAAGATGTGATGTTTCTACATTTATGAATTTCTGGATTTACGAATGATTAAATTTCAAAAATAAAAGTAGGAAAATAAACATGACACACACTCACACATGTCTATATACATATAGTATACAAATTAGTCGTATATCTTAATATAATAGTTATGTACTTAGATAATGTGATCCTGTTGCACTCGAATAATACTTAGAAATTATCTTCGTTGAAGTTTAGTAAAAAGCAGAGGCGAGATGTATTAACGTCCCATAAAAATCATTCCTTTTTTCTCGTTTTCACGAGAGCAGATATTCTTCCTCATACTACATTGTATATCCATCTTCCGCCTACGCTATTCTTCTCTCCTCGTTTTGCCAATATCTTTTCTACTTGGCACCCTCGCGTAACACGCACCCTGTATTGTACTTGCTCGGTGATAAAGCGTAAAAGAAAAAACAAAGAGAATGCTGGTATCAAGGGAGGTGGGTTAGGACGACACTGTTTAAAATGGTGTTGCCCGTAATTATACGTTGTATACTCAGGATTTACTTTCGCACAGTTATAAATTAGATTTTTTTATATTGAATATAATACTTGTCGCATGTGATTTATTAATATTTGTAATATATTTTTTCTCATTGTAGTCCCTTATAATTTAGCTTTATTTATGCGATTACAAAAATTAAAAAATGGAAAATTATGATCAAATAAATTTAAAATAAAATTTTTACATAAGCAACATACAAATAATATTAAATTATAAAACATGCTAAGCTTTCACGAAATAAATGTATTTAAAATAATCTTTATTTTCGTATACTCTCCATGAATCCTTTTAACTATTTCAGAGGTAAAGACGAATTCGGTACTTGTTACTGACAAATCTGTCGTGACAGCTTAATGCATCGAAAAACATGTCAACGTTTCTCGGAGATTGCCCGAATGCGAATAAAGTACATACACTACTTCGAAAAGTAACGTGTAATATTGACAAGTGCTTTCCGTCACAAGAAACTGTGTCCCGAATATACAGCATATCTAAAAAATGGTACACTACAAAAATGACAAATTCTCCATGATAATAAAACGATACATAAATTCTTTCGCCATTTTGCAATCTACAGCTTCGCTTTTGCCATATAGTCGATTCACCAGTGTTACGACCCGTGACTGATTGACAATCAATCAAGCTTTATTGGTAACTGCATGTGCACGTTATATTTCTTTCGCAACTTTCAAAAATTTAATCATCAGTTCGTTACAGTTTACACACTTTTTGAAATACGAGACAACGCGTTTGAAATATGTACAATGTACTCTTAAATTGACAAAAGTCTGTTTTATTGAAATTGTACGATTTTGTTGAAACTTTGTTATTGAAATTCTATAAGTTTCTAGGGTTGATTTATATGATATAGGAGGATACGAAATAAAATAATAGTTACTCCGTTGCCTCATTAATAATTAATGACTTACTTCATTACTGCTTCATTACTTTGTTAATCCTTAATGAGTTATTTCATCACTACGTCCTTACTTCATTAATCCTTAATGACTTCTTTCACAGCTACTTCGTTACTTCCTTAGTACCTAATGGCTTAGCTGCAAAGTGCAACCAAACAAATATCTACATAAACAAAAATAGTACTACATGCATAAAATATCTTCAAAGTTCAATGTTCGAATTTTTGTCAGAATCAACTCAAAACTTAAAGTTGCTGGAAAAGGTGGTATTTAGATTCGTATTCAGTGAATAAAAATCGATAAACCCCTGGTAAGTGCTATAAATCCAGATGGTTGTTGAACGCTAACCCCTTGCTGTATTTTGAAGAGTCTAATGCTTGACGCACTCGCAGTTCAATTTGTGATAAATCTTTCTCGAATTTCTAATACTAATTTCTAATAATTTCTCGAGTTCTAAAAAAGCTATCAACGTTATCAAAATTCACAAATTGCATCAGTTGATTGTAAAACGTAGTTATTAAAATAAAATCGATTCCCTACATGTATTAAATTTTAATCACGAACTGATAGCACAAATTGAGATTTGTTCAGGATGGAATTTAGAAGGTATTTTCTAGTCAGCTTCGTTTCGATTATTAAAGCGAAGCTGTAAAGCAAGACGAAAGCGGTAAAGCATCATCAACTAATGTCTGCAATGACAAGCACGCTTCGAACCAATGGCGCTTCTCGGTGGTTAACGACGCTCATAACGAGCGATCGCTCACAATTATCTTGAAGCGGATGCGACGTTCCCACAGGATCCGGTGCACGATGCCGACATATCGCGAAGCGTTATCGTTACCAGTGACACGTGCGTTTAATTACGGTTACCGGGAAAGTGGGTACAACGCCTGGGTTATTGCACTTACGGCTATTGTCGATACTATGTATATTGTATATTGACCAAGGCACTTCGAACGACGATTAAGCTATCGACAGAGAAAAGTTATCGTGCTTTATTCGTTCGACACCTTTATCGATCAATACGGTGACATATTTCGTTAATGACACGTTAAGCAAAATTTCCACATTTATTTGAAATTTTCAGGAAAAATTACTAACATAAATATTAATACTATAAATTGTACTATAAATATTGTATACATTTTTACTATTATTACTGACATAAATATTATTTATACTTTTATTCTTTAACAATTTCTTGCCAGCTCCATTATCTGAAATACACTTTTTCTCTTTCAAACTGACAAAATCATCCAACGAAGGGTTACAAGACGAATTTTTATTCATAAATATCTGACAATGTAACTAATGCAATGTCCGTAAATATATGTCTGACGTGTTATATCACTTCACGATCGTTTCGAATATAAAATTCCCCACGGTATCTCTCCCTTTTCCACCAGACTCTTACCTCTATCTCGTTCTATTATTCCGTTATACAGGACACTCGAAACTCGATTCGTCCCGTCAGGAGATTTACGAAATCCCTACCTTCCACTTTCTACGTTTATCGTATTCCTTTTCTTTCCTGGTGTTCCTGTTCGTTGGCCTGCATCCGTCAGTGTCGCGGCGGAGGAAGTTCCATGGAAACAGGTAGCCGGCAAATGTACGTACGTTTTTCAGTCACGTCTCTTTGCACGTAAAAATGCGTGCCAACTTTCTGCTGCTCTTCTATGTATTTTAATGTGCATCACTTTGTTAGAGAGAGTTATGGAATAGTAAAAACAAGGGATGTCGAAACGGTTGGTTTGACGCGTGTTAAATTGCTGTTTCTTAGGCGAGTAAGGTAAATGTCCTCGTGGTCAAACGTTTAAGGAAGCTGTTTGACTGCAATTTACTTTAGATTCGGACAATGTGAGATTAGAAATGTGTTTATAAAAGAGTGCAATTTCTACTTTAAAATAAAATAAAAATTGTTTGTGAGAACAATTAAATTAATTCACATTTGAAAATTTGTACACTGATTATTCATAGCATGCATACTGTCCCAAATATTAACTTTCATTATTTAATTAAAGTATTAAGGTGGCAATATTTTGTGGAACGAATATTAAATTCAAATCAATCGATTACAATTTTCTCAATAAATTTTCACACACGTAATTTTTAAATTAAATTTAGAAGTAATTTACGTTTAAAAGTTGTCTTCAAAAATTATTGAATTCATCTTCAGAATTCCCGTAATATAAGAATATTATTTCCTTTAAAAATTTGAATCTACGGGTATAAAACAAAATAGACACTAAAAGGAAAAGGCGATATTTTATGACTGATAAAAGTGCTGAATGAAAATGTTATGACACCTCCATTCACTTTTGAATGGGTTCAATTCATCCTAGCGACGATTTAGGTATTTCATATTTAATACGTTATTTCCGTCTACTCGCTCATAGTTTCAATCGAAATGCTTGATTAGTGATGTAGGGCAGTTACAATAATAGAACCACAACTAACTGGGTCAATACAATTCAACACTTTGATCAATATGGTAGCCAACTCAACCCATGATGCTTTAGAGTGGATTGCTAAAATTTTTCTGGCAGTTATACCTAGCTTCTTCAGTTTTTAAATATTATTTTTGCTTCTTTAATTCTTAATTTTGTTACGCTTTCGTGTTCATGTACATGTATATTTTTTATTTTATATAATACTACGTTTTACCTCCATTGTTCTTTTTATTCAAATTTTATTTCATGTCTTAGTAGCTCTAATTGCAAATATAATATATGATATACATATTATTATATGTACATATTAAACATATTATGTAATCTTAAGTATGCTTCTTATAAAAAAGGACAAGTTTGTACCACATTATACAAAATTACATTAAAAACATACTTGTGAACATTACACCTCTTTTTCCACAAAATCAAAATAAAATAAAATATCATCGTCAGCAGCTATAATCCTTTCTGTAACGCGTATTAACATTCGAATTTTCTTCACTATTGTAGCGAAGACAGAACGCCTGGCAGAATGACGGGCAGAAATGCGAGCAAATAGAAACGTATGTCAGAACCAGCACCAAAAGAAAAGAATGATTGATAAGAGGGGAGCAAGTTGATTGGTATGCGTGAGTGAATGAGAAAAGGTACTGGACGCCAGAAGCGTTACTGGTGCAAATATAAAAGAAAACTTTTTAGAAGATCGAGGAGATAAAAATCTGCATGATTTAACACTTTAGCTGCCACGTTACCTATACATGAGTGACGTTTAAATTTTCATGAAACCTATCACCTATATTATTTAGGAATGTACTTACATAAAATACTTACATCCGTTTGGAAATGTGAATAATGTACGTGCGAGTTCAAAGCTGAATTGATCGATTTTATGAATATATGTATTAATAGATAAAGGTGTAGTTGTTAATTTCTAATGTAACACAGTGAATTAACAATTTAAGGAAGCTGGTTTTGGATTAATAGTGCGCTATGATTATTAAAAATGAAGATTGCATGATTCATATCAGAAATACAGGGTGTCTCACAACTCGTGTAACTCCCGGAAAGAGGTGGTAGAGGACGTAATTCTGAATAAGATTTCAAACAATTCTTCAATTTTTCAATTTTTCCATTACTCAATTTTAAATAAGAAAATCCTGTATTCACTTGTGTTAAAATACTAAATGAAAAAATTCGTACTATTCTTCTAAGCTCCTCCATTCAAAATTTGTAAAAATCATAGGCCAGTTTCAGACCTTAGAGAAATAAAAATAACATAAAGACCCAACTACCACAGTCTTCTCTATCGGCAAACTCCAATTACGCTACAAAAAACTATTTCATTTCCAAAAGCTATAAAAATTCGACGTCCATATTTTGCATCCACTCGCATTTCAATCCGCATTCGCCACTAAATTCTCTCACAACAATTGCCACTCGTAATCTCTCTAAAACCGTGACAATAAACTGTTTCCGAAATTCAATCAGCTGACGATAGTAAATGTAATTAGTGTTTTTCCTATAATAGAGAAACAATGGCGATTCATTACTATGACAGTACTATTCTCATAGACTGCGATGACATAATTGTTCCCGAGAATGTAACAATCAATGCTATTCTATTTGTCGTATATAGATAGGATTAATTCTAACAGGAACGCGGTAATTAATTGTAAGATCGATCCGACGATTAATTTCGTTCCTTTTGTTCGCGGACTTGTAAAAAAAGGGTGGGAGGTCAATGGAAAGGGAATTTAAATTGAAAAGCCGTTTAACAAACGCGAGGGAAACCAAGCGTAAGGGCACAAGTTGAAGTTGGTATTTCATTTCAAAGGATTACAATTAGGTTCTTCTAATTATCGCTGAAAGCTTTCACGGTCGCGTGCTCATGAGTTGCTTACCTACCTGCATGTACGTAATAATCCGGGGACTTATTCGTTAACGTCGACCATGCGGAAAACATTGCCATACGAACAAAGCTGAATTCATTAATTAACGAAGAAGGTATACAACAGGGGGTTTCAAAGTGTAACCTGTGAGTCATTTACGATACGCAAATTGCAGAAATTATGCTCCGCGGATTTCGCATACGTGATCAGTTTGTGAAGGTAATTTCATTATTTATGCGTGAATCAATTTTATGCTAAGTATTTAGAATTAAGTTATCTACGATTTTGACTATCTGGAATTACTATGATTCAGATGTAACTTCTACAATTCAAATTTTTTAATTTTATTATTTTTCCAAATTTTTAAATTCTTAAACATTAAACAACTTACCAAATTCCACAAACTACAAGCTCTCACATTTTCAGATTTTTAAATATTATGTGAAACACAAGTTTGTATGTCTTAAAATTTGGAAACAATCAAATTCCCAAATTTATAAATTCTCAAGTGTTCAAACTCATAAGTTCCTAAATTTTCGAATTTCCAAAGTGCCAAATCCTCAGGTTTCTAAACTCTGAAAGTCCTAAATTCCCAGACTCCTAAATTCCCAAATTCCTAAATTGCCAAGTGTTCAAACTCATAAATTCCCAAATTCCCAAGTGTTCAAATTTATAGATTCCCAAACTTTTAAATTACCAAACCTCCAGATCGCCAAATTCACAGGTGTTCAAACTCATAAATTCCTAAATTTTCGAACTCCCAAAGTTCCAAATCCCCAAGTTCCTAAACTCTCAAATTCCTAAATTCCCAAATTCCTAAATTGCCAAATTTCCTTATACTACCTAACAACTATAAATTCTTCCTAAATAAAGAATTTTAAGAAACTCGCCAAATTGCATCCATCAGTATTAATCTTGAAAAGTAACAATAAAAGTCAGGTTTCAAATAAATTGGAAAGTTATTGGACATTGCGAGAAGTGTGAAATGTCAATAGATTCATCTTTAGAAACGTGCACAGTAAATCTACAATGTATACGAACGTTTCAACGGTACTTCAACAGCGACTGAAATCTAAAATGGCAGAAGTTATCGAGAAGTTACTTCGAAAACGGATTCACTCAAGCTCGGAAATTTTCTTGTAGCGAAACTAGTGTACTTCGTGTATACTGAAAATATTTCTGTACTATACAGCTTATTTTATTATTCAGTTTTTTTTGTGTACTCATATCTTTCTTATATTATTATTGTTTTTCTGTATAATATATGGATCATATTTTCTGTATGAAATTTTTAATTTATTTTGTCACACAAATATTTCCTGTGTGAGATATATTGGTGATAAAGCGAAACGATACAGGAATTAACATTTGTTCATCTAACGGAATTTATTACATCACCGTTAACATTTTTTCTTGCGTTCGCATGTTTCGACTGAATTTTGTTCTTTGCCTTCTCACGTTATTGAGTCATCCATTTTGTATTCGTTAATACTAGATTTACGGTCGATTTTAGATGACAGAAATTGTTAAGAAATTTTTGTAAAAATGTCAACTTTCAGCAAAAGAATCAATGTTTTAGGAAGTTCACATTTGCAATTTATTTATCCATCAAACGTCCGTAAATCTAGCGTTAAATATTTTTATAACCGTAAACGATATTCAGAAAAACGACCAGAAATTCAATTTCCGAGATTATATTCACGGCTTTTGATACGTCGATATTTCCTCGGAATAAACTGGTGAACAATAAATAAAGCGAGCGGAAAAGAGGAAGTTTCATTAATCACCTTACAGTTTCATATTACCGAATCTCATAGATGAAAGATTTGCTCGACGGATGAATAGGTTAATAAGACATTCTCAAAGGAACTTTTGTTCTCCGTAGTATGAACAGATTCGAAGGATTGGTTAAAGGAATTCAGGTTAGATAATACGATATTAATTATGGAACTTTTAATTAACGTTCGTTCAGGAATAGCCAAAGCCCTGGCGCAAAGCGATGTAATTCCCGATCTTACCCTACTGGAAACTAATAGAAAAAGCCTGGACTTCATCGATGTTCGAAGATAAGAACGTGTTTTTTCTTTTGTCATTATCGGCCATTTTTTTCTCCTACTTACGTGAAACTGCAAACTACAAACAGCCGTTGGCGGTCGGTTTAATTAAAATCTCCTAACTACGACACCGTCTAGCGCAGCCATTGCTTGGCTGGCTGACTTCCCTTTCGAAGCATCCTCTTTTCTACGTTACAATTCTTGGCAGTGACGGTTCTTGGCATTTGGCCAAGATCAACCGGTCCGCGATATGGCCGTAAAAGAGGATGCATCCGGCCGAGATAACGTAATTAAGACTTTTACTTTGAAACCTCACGACAACCACCCACCTCATTCTACTTCTTTGGTTTCTTAAATTCATCGCTCTCCGCAGATTATGTCCTCTTTTCGTTTCTGACAGGATTTTGCTTGCGAACGAGGAGGCCTTTGTCTTGTTTCTCCTTGTCAACGTTATCAGAAATTATAGATAAAAAAATCCAATACTTTGATTGTGATGCACTTATTTATAAATTTAATGTGCAATTTAAACTTTTATTAAAATATTTAACCCTTTCGAAGGTAATTTGACTTTAAAACTTAGTTAAAAAGTTAAATGAATTTTCTTGAGGTTATTATTTCTTTACTAATAAATTCCACTGTGTTTAGACATCACACTTGTCATGTTATAGGATCAGTTAAAAAATGCTTATCAACATCAAACTTACTATTTCTTTCATTCGATGTTAATATTAAAAATGTGAGTACATCTCGTTGCACTATCCTCTATAACACTCACCAAAATAAATTGTAAAAAGTTAACAATTGATACGAACACTCCAATTCGTTATACGATAAAAAATATTTCATAGATTTGAAGCATGTTGATCTCCTTTCATCCATGCCATTTTTCCATCGGTATTCTGTATATTTTGCCCGCAGCAAATTACAATTTCCAGCTTTTCGAACACATAAAAGACATAAAAGTGTCCCAGTTAATAAACTATCGGTTCAAAAGAAATATTTCCGGAAGCTTCAATCAATCCTTTGGCTCTCGGTAAACCACGTTTTGCTAAAAAAAACCCATGAAAATTAGTGGATTCCCTGTTACAAATTCTTTGCTGCGGAAGATTGTGGTTTATCACGAAACAAATTGGATTGTTAAAAGTGCTGTAGAGACGTGTAATAATACCACGAATGATCAAAATATCTCTACGGTCATGTATTTATTTAGAGAAATATTAGAAGTGGAGTTCAACGTTTAAATGTGAACAAAGTTTTTAGAACGAAAATATTACGTGTATTACATGTGTGTACATATATGTACGTGTATAAAATTAATACACATGTGTATTTATGTTAAATATGTTAAAACGTATGTACATGTACAATGAAATATATGTATGTTAAAGAAATTTTAAACGTATTAAATAAAAAATAAAAATTTAATTCAAATCATGTTATTTTTTATAAATAACACTAATTTTTCAGATCATGTAATTTTTTATTTTTACAGTGTATGTTTAATAATTTACTAATGTAAAATTAAACTTGTAAAATATTCCATAATATAAATTTTTGTTGCCAGCTAATAAATAATAAACTTGATAGTCTACCATAAAAAATATGTACATTAATAATTTTTAACGTGTAATCAAAAAATAAAAGAATAAATATATACTGTTTAGAGTACCAATTAGGACCTGCAGATAATAATAGTTATTACAAAAAGCCATTTGCTATGTCGACATTGATTCATCACTTCAAACAGCAGGGTGAGAACACTTACAGCGTTATACATTGCCGTTATGAATTTTCTGCTCTTGTGCTGCATTCATCGTAGCACTTCAAAAGAGAAGCAATCAATCATTGTTACTTTGCATTACGTACACTCGTAGCTTTGAAAAACAACAGAAAAAAATGACTGCGTTTCTGCTATACACACTCGGACATATTGCTGTCTCCAACTTTGATAAAGCGCAAATAACAGCAATATTACGTCAAGCGAAACAAATAACGGTAAAATATTATGCTCGCTAAAAGGATTCCTTTACATCTTCTTTTTACGTAAATACCAGTCGAAAATGTGATATTATACGAATTAAGATGGATAGAAACTTTTAACGCTGAAAATTGCGACGTATGCACATTTAGATAAAAAATAATTCGGGAAAGTAAATTAATAAGAAATAAATAAACTGGCGTACAATGCACGTTAATTCTTTTTCTGGATGAAAATTTGTGTACATTTGAATAAATTATAAGTTAAAATTCTAATTTTTAAATCTTCGACGATAATCAGGATCTTTCATGTGTTATTTTAGTTACAAAAAATCAAGTTTTTAAATAATTAATTCAATTTAAGATAACTTTTAATATAATTACTATGTTTAAATCATTTTTAATACAATCAATTATTACACACAGAAAATTTTGAATTCAATTAATTATTGCATTAAGAAAATTTCTAATACAAATAATTATTGCATTAAGAAAATAACTATTACATTTAAATAATTTACAAAACACAAAAACATTTAAAAAACACAAAGTAAATAAAATTAATAAAATTAAAATTGTATGCATCTTATTCCAATTAATATCCTCCACCATGTCTTTAACATTAAGAATATTTTAAATTACATACCAGTTATTTTCTGTAAATTTTGTACTGAAACTTTAAAAGAATTGTATTCTCTAATTACAGTTTGCAAACTTTTATCCGCGGCAAAAATTAAACGAGTATTTTATTTGCTTTCTCTGTATGTCATCCGTACACGTTACACTTCACGAAGATTTAATCATAATAATATTCTTCATCGGAAAAGATTGTGCAGTAAGATCTTGAAGTACGGTATAAACGTCGTTAATTAGTACTTCGCAAGTTTCTTATTCGATTTAAACTTTGTCAACGGAAGTGTCTCGTAACTTGTAACCGTCAACGAAACTTTAGCAAAAGCGTGATCGCAAAATGGATTAAATTGAATCTAAGTACATTCTTGATCACGTAAGATCCAAGAAGAATGAATAACGTTGCTTTCGCGTGAAATCGTGTTGTGCTTTTCAGTGAACGAAACAATGATAAATTAAACAATATACAAACTGCATCATTATGTGCAACATGCAATCAATTATTTAACAAACGAAAGAATTTCACGTGATTTTTAATCGAAAATCAAATTGTAATTCTGCGTTTAGAGAAACTACAATTTAATATTAAAATTAATATTTACTTATACGAAATTAAAATATAAACTTTTACTTTTAATTAGAAATTTAATTAAATAAAGAAAAATCTTTATTTCTAATTTTAAGTAACGATCGAAAGTTAATTGATAGTTAAAAGATTTCTCAATCAAATTAAACTTTCAATCTTTAATTCGACAAGTTTAAAAGTAGAACTTTAATTTTAAGTCACAAAATCATTTGATTGAAAGCTACACAGAAATTAGATTACACAGAAGTTACTGTCAGTTTAATTATAAATTAAAAGTTATTTAGCTGCCAATTACAATTAAATCGTTTTAACTGGGCAATCAGAAGTTTTGAAATCCTGAATAATATAAACTTGATGGTGTAGATATTCTTTAAAATCGATCAATTCATTTACCATTTTTTGAAGTTTCAGTAGAATTTTTTCAATCACCGATTTTTGCTCTTCAATGGCAAATAGTTCTCCAAACGAGTTCTAACTTTTTCATCGGTAAATAAAGGATTGTAGTATCGGGGAATACTAATTGTTCAATCGTAAAGAAGACTTAACATCTGGAAACGTGCTTTTAACAACGGCAGAAAAATTTCGCTTTAAACGTGGTGGATTCACTGATTCTACGCTGAACTTTACGAGTTCTCCAATATTCCACTGAGAATTTCAAAGAGCTCGTTCCTCATTGCGACGCCAAGCGTTGGTGAGCACTTGAAACGGTATAAAATCGCTTTTACGATCTCAATTTCCTTGGTTGTTATCGATGATTACTGACAAACCTTTTTTTCCGTGTCACTCAGCATAAGATTAGTGCATATAAAATCGATTCCGAAAATGGAAAGTCAAACTTTGATGACGCAGAATTAAAATGGCGCGTGGAAATTACGGAGCGTCGAAATTACAGAGCGTGGAATTATGACGCGTGGAAATTACGGAACGTGGAATTAAAGGCGCGTGAAAATTACGGTGTTGTGGTATTATGGCGTGTGGAATTATGGGGCGTAGAAATTTCGACACGTGGAAATTACGGTGTATGGTATTATGGCGCGTGGAATTATGACGCATAGAAATTTCGACGCGTAGAAATACAACGCGTGGAAATTACGGAGGGTGGAATTATGGCGCGTGGAAATTACGAAGCGTGGAATTATGGCGCGTGAAAATTACAGTGTGTGGTATTATGGCGCGTGGAATTATGGCGCGTAGAAATTTCGACGCGTAGAAATACAACGCGTGGAAATTACGGAGGGTGGAATTATGGCGCGTGGAAATTACGGAGGGTGGAATTATGGCGCGTGGAAATTACGGAGCGTGGAATTATGGCGCGTAGAAATTTCGACGCGTAGAAATACAACGCGTGGAAATTACAGAGGGTGGAATTATGGCGCGTGGAAATTACGGAGGGTGGAATTATGGCGCGTGGAAATTACGGAGCGTGGAATTATGGCGCGTAGAAATTTCGACGCGTAGAAATACAACGCGTGGAAATTACGGAGGGTGGAATTATGGCGCGTGGAAATTACGGAGCGTGGAATTATGGCGCGTAGAAATTTCGACGCGTAGAAATACAACGCGTGGAAATTACAGAGGGTGGAATTATGGTGCGTGGAAATTACGGAGCGTGGAATTATGGCGCGTAGAAATTTGGACGCATAGAAATACAACGCGTGAAAATTACGGTGTGTGGTATTATGGCGCGTAGAAATTTCGACACGTGGAAATTCCGAAATTACATCCGCCGAAAACAAACTAATACTCCAAAAGTAACTTCCTCTACTAATAAAATAAATGACAAGTAAATAGTAACCTCATTAATCTCCAAGGGAGATTAGCGCATCAGCAACAATGAATAATGCCTTTGTGTACTGCTGACGTGCCAGACACATTTCGACGTATATTGCACGAAAAAAATATCTCTTTTATTGTGAAAAGTGCAGAGTAAACCTATGTTCTTGATGTTGTACGCGGATTACAACTTGCGTAAAGGGAATAGACACAAAGTGGATTCTCTTTGCAGACTGTAGTCAGCTTTGGATCATACCACCATAAATAATGAGTGAGTTAGGTAAAGAATTTTCTCACAAGCCGGGGTAATGGAAAAAAGAACGCCGGATTTCATTTACTAAAGAATACGTATTGCTTAATCCACCATGTTACAAACGAAGAACGTAGACTCGTAGTATTTAACGCTTGCTTGTACAAATACAATATATTTTTGTGTTATCACACTTTCCGCCATCGTATCATTTTTCAGTGTCATATCATCGTGCTATCATCATAGTGTTTTTACATGATTCTCCATTGAGGGAACCTAAACGTCTACCAACAGTTTACAAACACTTGAAACATATCGAAGAACCCTCTGAATACGTTCTGCACCATAGAAATGAAACACGGTAGAAATTACAATTTTTTTTAGAATCGAAAGCGTTTCATTAGATTCACAAATTTGGACTTTGTACTTCTGGACATGAATTTTACTTTCACACTCTCGTTGTATAATTTGTACTTAAAAATTAATTCTATTACGTTATGACACCTCAAAAAAGATAATAATAATTATTACAAATGATATGATAACCCTAAATACCTTTCGTACAAAGTTCAACTAGGTTTTATGTTACGAAAGTGTCCTTATGGACGGTAGTGTATTTCCTTTCCTCTTCAGCAAGCAATATCCTACTCCACCGAAGGTTCACCCTACGCAAATACAAGAGATGTATCGTAGCACGCACCTAATTACTACCAGATACACTGTCATCTATTCAGAAGTTTGGTTTATACAGAAACTAGGAGAAAGATAGCAAACTACGCGATAGAATAAACCGCTGACATTCAACATCCACCTGGTGTAACCTTCTATCTATACACCCTATGTAAGCAGGTTACATTTGTACATATGTACCAACATTGGGTAGATACAAAGGGAATGAACAGAACAGAGGACCGCCATACTGGAAGCAGAAGTGGAAGTTGCAAGTTTTGATTTATGTCAGGGAAACACATTCGAAGTTGGACGAAGTACGAAGTACATTCAAGTCCGGAAATAATCGTTAATTCGATTAGGTAACAACTTGTCCGTCAGTCGCTGATTCTGACAAAATTTGTTATATGAAACGTAATCAAATCAAATAGTAGCGAGACAGTAAATTGTTGTTGCACCGCAACAGCGGTTTGCAATTCTGTGTCTACGGTTGCGTTTATGAAGTTTGTTGTGTGGATCCATTACAGAATAAATAGAAGGAGATGATAGTAATATTTTACAAGGGAAAAATATCTATAACACATCGGCGTCTGCATCAAACTTCATAATTATTTACTAATAGAAACATCACATGTTATCAATTACGACAAATGGTGAAATGCTATGACAAATTGAAATGGTATGCAACACATAGAAATAATTTAATTTAATTTAATTTAATATAATTAAATGTATTGATCAGTAACGTAGAACATTATAATTTAATTACATTTGAGTAAACGGTTTCAATTTATGCAGTACTATTACGCAATCAATTTGCCAAATTTTAATTAACGAGCAGAGACAAGCTTCTAAAAGAATCATACGCCAGAAACGAAACGCTTTTGTATAATAAATTGCTAAATTTTTGTTCACGGTTTGAATGCGTAGGATAGATTTTACGATCAAAGCATTTCTCTCGTTATTTTTCTTGTTGGTACATACGCGAACAATGCGAAATGGCCCATTGTGCATGCGTTCGTCACAGAAGCATTAAATGGCGTGTAGAAAACAATACCAAAGCTATTTCGTTTTTTAATGTATATACGTACATTACCTATAAGTATGTATGTAAGCACTTTGTACAAAACAACATTCAATATTTGCATTTCAACCCTTTGAAATGCGACTCACTGACCAGTTTAATAGAGTTCATTACTGATTTGATATAAGCTTCGAAAATGAATGCTCGAACTTTTGTAACATATAAGTAATAGAGCACTTATGATATTTAAAGCTTAAGTATAAGAGGAAACTATTTTAGACATCTGAAGTTTAAAAATACTGGTGCGCTGATAAAATTGAGAAAGTTCTTGTTACCAACTGTTGCTAGAAGCAATTTATAACTGCGCTTACAAATAATTTGTTTCAACCAAGAGCATTTCGAGGAACGTTTAAATTTTCTTCCAAGTACAAAAACAACATTTGGTTCTCAAAATTTATTGTATCTGCCATATAAATGAACAAAGTTGGGTATTTTAAATATGTGGTGCGAAGATGAAGAACATAAACTTCGTGCAACAGCTGCTGCAAGTTGTATTAGGTTGAAAGAAAAAGAAGAAGAGTAGATAGCACGAATCTTGGCTGAGACAAAATCTTCCAGAAAGAAACAAGTATAGGATGTTACGCTTAATGGTCTTGCAGGTAGAATACTTTTTTAATAGAATCTGGGAATGGAGAAAGTTTATTTAGTTTAGAAATTAGAAATAGGGAAGTGTTTAATTTTCTAACTTGCGAAT
Organism: Megachile leachella; assembly: GCA_963576845.1. Lineage (NCBI taxonomy): Eukaryota > Metazoa > Arthropoda > Insecta > Hymenoptera > Megachilidae > Megachile > Megachile leachella. The sequence continues at coordinate 9,064,437 of OY756257.1, forward strand.
TTGTGCATTCTGTAATTATTAAATTTTGAAATTGAAGAAAATTTAAAAATACCGAAATTAAAAAATGTTTTGAAATTTTAATTGGGTTTAATAATTTAAAGGTATAGAAATTCTGAAAAATGCACGAGACTTTAAATAAATGAAGAAAATCCTGAAAAATATAAGAATTAAAACGCTTTGATAACGCAAATGAATAAATTTAATTAAATAAGCAGTTTACTTAATGGTATTGCCATAGAAAATCAGATAAAAGAAGTAGAGCATAAGAAAGGGAAAACGACAACAATACCTAATTCATTCATATCGTTATTATTTTACTGTCTTTTATTGCTCATTTCTCACGTAGAATAATTATCTTGCTGCATCAATGCGGTTAATGAAACAATAGATGCACATTGTCGCACATTTCATTGTGATTATACGATAATTATTTAATTTCGTCAGGGCTTTTGTTCCCTCGAGTGAAATCTACGGTGTCACGTGAACGATACCATAAAACATCGGTCGAACACAGAACATATTCCATTGACTGAAAACCCACAAGTGGTCAATTCCGTTGTATAATAGTTTCCATGGTAGCAAGTACACAAACAATTATTTTATTTTACTTATTATATTTATTCATACTAGAATAAATATAACGTATGTTATACGTTGTATGGTATTTAACATATTTTACAATTAATTGCAGTAAATAATACAAGTTCAAGTTTATGTAACGAAAAAAAAAGAAGAAGAAGAAGCACAATTTTATTATGAAACTTGCATGTGGTGTATCAGCACGAAAATACATAATTATACTTAATTGTAAGATGATCTACAATTAAGAATTAAATGAGATCCTATCATAATTACACAAGTTTCTGTGAGTACAAATTAATTAAATTTTCTTTTCACAACTTACAAAAGCACATTTAATATAATGGATAATATTCAACAATTATTGCTGCAGTTGTTTTTAATTCGATTTCTATGTTTCAGTTACAGCTCAGGTAAATTTTAGTATGAGCTTAGATCTGTAGATCTAGGTATTCTGATCTAAGATCCAGATTTCTTACAGTTTGCAAGTTCTAGTTCAGTTTCTGATAAATGCTCAATGAAGTCGACACAGTTCTTGTTTTAATATCACTGTAGAATCCCTTAATAGTTTCACTGTTGTATGAAAATTAAATAGACATTGGGGTTTATGTTACAGGGTGTCCGCGCCTAAGTGACAGCGCGATATTTCATGAACTCGCGTCACGAAAAAGTGTTTATGTAGAAATTGCAGGGTAAAAGGACTCTAGAGAAGCTAGATTTGCTCCTGACTGTACACGTGTTGTGTAAGTACTCTGAGCGTTTGAACAATTGAAGATCAATGATGCGATCTAAGAACGAGGCATATAACATTACAAGATTCCATTGAAAGTTAACGTTTTTTAAGTGAGTCGTGTGAATTCCATCAAGAGAAGCTTTGCAGCAATTAGTAAATGCCATTACTTCATCAAACGAGAAGCTGAACCATTGCGTAATAATTCTATGTATTTTATTCAATAAAATTATCGAAAAGCATTTTTTAACTTTTTAACAATTCAACGTATTTTACGTACGAAAATTAGAATTCAGTAACTCGCTATTAAAAATGATATATCTTTATCTATAGATCTGTGAATATGCATGATAAATAAAGTTTAATTAAATTAAATAGTATATTATACTCAGAAATAAATGTAAAATACATTTAAAGGAATGCAATGAAATTTATTTTACCTGCGTAGTATACAAGATAAGAAATAACATGTAAGATAAATTTAGCTCATCGCTAAACTGATAACCCAGTTACGCCCATAGAATACAAATACTTATGCAACTTACTGTACGTGCAATTTCTGCGAGATCAATCAAACCACAATCTATTTTAAATTCTTTGCTTTGCATTGATCTGTTCGTTCTTGAAATTCCTTTTGCAATGAAATTCTCTAAAACAGACTCTAACAGAGTAAAATCGCGGTCCAACGCAATCGACGTTAGTTGTTGTCATAAATACGAAGAAAATGTCCATGAAATGTTACAATGTATCGATTTATCGATACGCGATACCAACGTGGATTTTAATAACTTTTTGATTAATTCGTGACATACGTATAATGGAAAAAGTAATAAAAATCGATATTGGAACATCGACTATTACAAAATTCAAATATGTTGTCGTCATGAGTACGAACGCTTCATCCACGAAATGTTACAATCTACCTATCAATGCATAACAGTACTTTCATATACACATCAGAATTTTCTCCAATATTTCAAACTGTTCAATAAAGCCGCAAAAAACGGTATTGCACATTTGCTGATTTATTTGCAAGTGTTAAAAAACAGTGACCAGGTCAAGGTTAGTCACGCATCCATAAAATAACTGGCTGGACCACTTCTCAGGGCCTAAGGGCACATTCACGTTACATCGGTAAGTCTTGCCAATAGCTAGCTGAATTTTTGCATTTCTTCCTTTATGTTGAGACAGTATTGGCGTAGTCTCCCTAAACAACTGCAAAAGAACCAAATCCAACACATGATACGACAATAACGCTTTTATGAGAATAAACGTACGACAAAGAATTAAATCAACCCCAGAATCCAATATCGACTTATTCCGTAGATTCATCTCTTGTATCAGATCGAAAACTATAGCATTAAAGACATTGTAACGCGTCGTAAGGATGGTAAGTTGAAAGAGCTGACGTAACCTGCAATATCGTTCATCCAACGGAACTTAGGCCAGAGGGTTAGCCTGATCTTATGCACTTCAGTCTGATAAACTGGATTACGGTTTCCTCTATCCCACGCCCTTCACTTTCGTTCGCATAGCTTTCTGCACGGTCTTCTCTTCCATTTTAGGTTAGGTTGTAGCCTCGCCTCTACACGACTATGTATTATCTTCTTGTGCATTGTATCGCGCGAACCGGGATCAAACTCTATACATTCAAGATACTACGTTGTCCCCAACTTTACGACCCTGCGGACGTCGAAAGCGTCGTTTATTGAAGATTGCAGTAACACACCAGCCTGATGCATTACGAGGATAAATCTATCGAGTAAGAGCATCGATACGGATGCTACATTTTTCGATATATATTTTTAACGTTCGAGTTGCTTGGACCGGAGTATGGACAATAAAGTGGACGTTAGGATTTAGAGAAAAACGTAGTAGTACAAATGGTTCTGTGGACACTGACATTTGTTGAGGGGGGATTTTGTGGACTGTTGGTCGATTTTGCTGTTTACATAGTTGTGATGATAAGAATATGAATATTTCAAAACATCAATCCTTGAAAAAGGTATAAAATATAAAAATTTGCAGGACAACATCCAAAATATCGAAATTAAAAATTGTTCAATATTTGAACTTAACATTGCGACCTGTTGTAGCAGTAAAGTCAGTACGAATAATTATTCAACTTTTGAATATGCTGGAGTCTACCGTTCAGAGATTGAGAAATTCAATGAATCAGAGCTTATAAGAACTGTACCGTTGTTGAATTATAACTGTTCATTGCTTACTTCAGTTTGTATGTGTGCTCTTTCATTTATTCGGAACTACGTAATTCCACATCCCGTATGCTTTGTACTGCGAGTAGCAGGGAACGTGCCAGTAGAGGCATTTACAGCCCTTTGACGGGCCATCCTTTAACGTCGTTTCTGCGTTTACGTTTCTGCGAACGAACAAACGAGTATCGCAGAGCAATTTGCCTTTTCACCCACGGTATATTTACCTGTGAAGTTTCCATGTAACTGCTACGATTTTCCTCGTTTCTCTATGTACGAAGGATAAACAACATTTTTATGTTCGATAAAAGATATTAGGGAATATACGGTTGCAGTTAGGAGCAGTTAGAAAATTTATATCACTAGTCAAGATTAGGAATGTTAAAATACACTACCATCCATAAGTATCCATCCAAGGTTTGTCACATTTGAGCTGCAAGTGCGTCACGAGTAAGACTCGTCAAAACATTTTGGCGGAAAGAGGAAAGAGGTTAATCAGTATAACGATTTAAAAATCTCTGCATCCTTGCTCTACCTTTATGTTTACATTAGCCATCAGTTACAACTAAATTACACATTCAAATTCGTGCAAGACACTTGGTCCATCAACATATTCAGACTTCTCAACGATAGAAACTCTGTAAGAAAGGTATCACAACGCAAATATCGATCGAGCGCGATTGAAAAGCGAAGTCGAACTCGCAGAAGTTTTCTAAGTGGATAAAAATCGCTGAATTACAGTTCGAAAGACAGAAATCGTGACATTTTATTAGATTAAAGTACACCGACCTTTTTCGACTCTGTAAGCCAAGTATCTAACTTGAACGAAAAGTTTGTTAAATCCTGTCGGATTAAATTGGTATGTAGACCCGTGTTAAATTTATTTCTATGTGGGCAATACCTTTTGTTACAGTCAAGTGGCGTGTGGGATTGAAATAAACTGGGCCGGATGAATGTGTTTTAACTTTTAGTAGATAATACTGTAGCAGTCTATTACAATAGTTGTGTGCGGTCAGAATAACTTGAGAATTTCGTTACATAATTTGGTATTCTGCAGGATGTCAATTTGGTATTGTACAGGGTCTCTGTGTTGATGATACAAACAAGAAAGGGTTAATTTTATATGCAAAGGCTAGTAAAAAATATCCATGGTTTGCATGCAGCTTCATTTGCGTGAAAATTAAAGCGGGAGTCTTTCGTAAGATCATTCGTTTACAAAAAGGATGACAATTTTAACGATTTTTTTATTGAGTCAGTGCATGTTGTAGATTAATATATTTAATTCTAAATTATTATTGGTGTACTTTATGGTACCTGTATTGTCACACTTTCGTAAATTCATACGATACAAGAATCATAGAGAATAACGACGAATAATTAATTTAAATTATATTATCTAATACTAATTTTACATAGCAAAGAATTTATTGCAATATTGTTAGATTTATTTGAAATATTGCTTCATTTAATTAACGTTTTATGACACATTCTGAAGCTATTATTTCTCATAGCCTTAAATTGTTAAGTCGATAGCGTCTCAAAGATTTTTAAGAACACTGACACTTTCAAAGAACTAATTAAACCTATTAACAGAAGCCAACTAATTAGACCTATTTTAGAGTACGGAAGCATAATCTCCGTACTATGACTCTCACATTAATTATATTGAATGCGCCCAGCACAAATTTTGAAGGCTTGCTGCCAAGCATAGGTTCCACGTCGTTTAATTCCCACGACCACGATTTAATTCTTATTAATCTAAACCTTCAAACGCTACACAATAGAAGAAAAATGCTCGACGTTATATTCTTTTGTAAAATGGTATGGTACCTTGCACGATGATCCAGCTTTTCTCTTTGAATATACCCTCAGCTTGCTCAAGAAACTGCTCTCTAATTCCTGCTGAACATCGTATTAATTACGGTTGTTTCACTAGCGTAAATCGAATCGAAAATTATTTTAATATTGTTATATTCAGAAACTTCATGGCATCTTTAAAATATTTGTTAGCTGATTTTAATTATATGTTTATATATGACATGTTTCATATATTATTGAACTCGCAACAAAATCTGTTCAATAAAAGTGACGCATTTTTTCACGTAAAATATAATTCCAGGAATAAATATGGGTTTATGATGAAGAGATGACCTTAAAGCAATATCGAAGTCCATGTATTAAAAAATTAGTAATGATTTAACACTTGATATACTAAAAAGCTTGATATACTAAACAAGCAAACATTTGAACGTTAAAAAAATCAACACTGACTATAAATAAGAACACTAATTGCAAGTATAAATAAAAAAGGTATATCCTATTAAACAATATTTTTCATTACACGTGGTATTTCTTTCAGAATCAATATGACTGATTATAACCGAAAAAATTCGTTTCAAGTTTCGTAAAAGCTGCGAGAGATGTATCGAATTGCTTTACACGAGCACGTCCGCCTCCAATAATACGGTTGAATGAACAAACTCGGAATGCCATAGGAATTTAAATTTTCTACGAATCATTTCAACGTCAAACTTTGTGAACGATACCCTGAAATAATTGTGATCTTCGTCAAAGAAATATTTCAATCAAAATATTACAAATGGCTGCACCTTCTACGAATCTGGAATTTGAATTTCTGCCAGCGTCAGAGCTTTCTGTTGGGAACAAAAATTCCTGCGTAATATGTTCGAAGTACGTTTGTGCGAAATTCATAATTAACTGCTGATGATGTGGTAGTATGTCTTTGTAAATTGCTGCATATTGAATTATTGATTTCGAAATGAAAATTCAGTACGATTTCATAAACTCAAGTATTATTAAACATAAGTATAATAATTTTAAGTATTATTAAACTTAATGTTAGTTATTATTAAACTTAAAATGTAATAAACATTACAGTGTGAATCGTTTAATTCTTGTAATAATTTATAAATTACGGTCCAGTTGAAATGTAGCGCTCGACAAATATCAGCTTGATAAATGTCCGCTAGAAACGTGGAGTACAGTATATGTAATTTCTTTTTAATGATGGTACGAGTGTATACAAAATATCTTCTAAATGTCAAACATCTTACATCTATACATTATAAATAATTTTCCATAACACGTGTCGAACACAGATTATTTAAATCAATGCAAATAGAACCGTAGAAATCAAAGCACATCTGTATCGAACAGCACGCCGAAATTACCGATGTAATGCAAAGTGTCTGGTATAAAAGTCACAAAGCGTCCACACACACAGGTGTGTTCGAAACTTTCTTTTATCCACCACTGCATTTTACGATTTTCTTCCTCTAATTCTATAACCTCCCGAAAGTTTTTACTTTGAAGTTTTACTCCTGCCGGTCGCAATTTTGACGATGTTATTGCGTTTTACGGTCGGGCGAAAGGCTTTTTCTAGAAAAGGTACAGTTTTCGACCGTAATCAAACGATAACGTGACTACCATCCGAACGATCGTGCACGTGAAAGCGTTGCTCGAGAAAGTTAACGACTGCTGTTCCGGTATGTCATCAATGCTGCGTAAATGTTTGATGCATGTGCAGAAGCTAATCTGTGAATCTCCGCACGGATGAAAAGCATTAAGAACATCGCACTTACGTAAAAACATTCAATTGCATCTTACGTTCGCGTTTTTCCAGCGTTTAGGTTATACAACTGATCTAACAGTCTTTTGAATCAATACTTTATAGAATAACAATCTAGAGAAAACGAGGACATCATTAATCTTTCACCAAGTTGCAAATACGGGTTGTCCTACTTTTTTATCGTCAAACTTAATCAATATTTTCCACACAAAAGCATGTTATTTTAACATCAAATTTAAAGAGTAAAAGTACAAAATGACTTTGGGCTTTGTTTTTTATGCCACGTGTGACCCAGTTTTGTAAGTAAAACCAGTATTATCATAAAAATATTAAAATGTTGTGTAAATATAGGACACAAATATTTTGGTAAAAGATTATGATAGATTTCGTGTGAATAATTATAGACTTTCATATTTTTGTTAATAACTTTCCATAAATCGTTTGAAAGCTTATTTTTAATGTTCTCAATTTTTTTAATTTGAGGAATTGGAAATTTCATAATTTGAAAGTTTGAGAATTTGGGAATTTGGTAACCTGAGAATTTGGAAATTTGGAAATTTGAGAATTTCAAGACATATTTCAATTAAGTTGTTATGTATTAGCACATCAGTATCAAGATCAAGTAATAAACTCCAGTGATATTGATGTCTGTACCTACTTAATAACATTCATCAATCCCAAAAATGATTCATAACCAATTAGTCATTTGCTGTGAACAAATACTTTTACAAAAGAAACACAGTGACAAACTTTACGACTTCAAAACTGAACTTACATATGAATAAACTTTATTTCATATTTCTTACTTTCTCGCTCAGATTCCTGTTTTTCCTCTGTAGCACCAAACTGGACACACCCTGTATACAACGAGATATAGCTGGTAAATTATTGCAGAAAGGCTACTGGTCTTATCAGTTACATTCTGCAACACCTTTATCAGTTCAGTAACATGCAAGCGAAATGGATAAGCATTGTGCACACATTCGGCTATCCAGTACGCCGAATCGAGTGTTATTACTGTTGTACAATGTCAGTCTCATTTCCCAGTATCTGTAATGAAATCTTTGCTTGTACTCCGTCCTCTGCACACCATTATAGTTCGACCTTCATTGTCCTAGCCACCGTATCTACGCGTCTCCTACCTCGTATATAACAGCGTTCTTAAAAGTGTGTGTGGATATGCGCAAGTGAATCGCATTTGCGATTTAATGATATCCCTGGACACTGTTGTTTCGAGACATTAAGTACAGATAACGAGTTTTCGGTGTTTCCGCTTCTGCTATGTGTTGCGGTGCATTTTTAAAATCGTAAAGCCATCAGGTTTATCTTCCACTTTTGCAATATTCTTAAGCTGCCTTTTGCTGCCTATTGCTGTGATTTGTATTTTCTAATTTTTTGGTTTAGGTTTATTTTGTTGAGGTGGGCATATGGGCGAGAAATAGATGATACAAGGATTTTTAAAGGACCGTGTATCCCCGTGCCATTTATTTATCAAATGCGTCAGTCAAGACTAACTAATCAAGGCTATAACATTAAACCAAACAAAGGAAATTAAAATGTGTGTATTTTATATTCAGGGATCCTTCATAATGCAAGTTATAGCTACACCTAAATTTTAAGTTAAAGAGTATTCAAAATTTGAGTAAGGTTTATCAAATTTGAGTAGTAAGTGCGTCACGAGTCAGACTCGTCAAAGTACAAGAAGAGGTTAACACTAAATTTAAGTGTTACACTTTTTCGTTAAGTCAAAGCGTAAGAAACACAATACTCTGCTGTAGACAAGTCAGTAATGCACTGGGATGTCCAAGTTTTTGTTATAAATATTATATTTATTTAGATACGAGTATTTTAATGTAAATATTACAGATATTGTATTATGTTATAAATATGTCATGGTTATTAAATATGTGCATTTTAAAGAATTCGATAATAAATATGATATGAGAAAATAATATCACGTAATCATATTGCGTAAATATTTATATTGTACACTCGTAATTACTCTTGTGTTAAATACTTATTACAATTTCAATTACATGCAGTACCGTTGCATTAAACGGCGATTCTGAATGCAATATGAAGGTGCATCATGTTACGTGTTGCAATCGTTTATTCATTCAGTTATGCATAGCATTCCACCTACTTTCAACGAAAGTAGTGATACAATAACCACAGATTTGATTTGTATTGCATTGTACTTTCCTTACGTCACTTCTTTCCATTCACAAAAGAAAAAAAGGTTTACTATTTATTAATAGTAATAAATAAAGGAATCATTTGTAGGCATTTATTGGTTCTGCATTATTTATGTGACCCGTTAATGATTATTATTGAAAATAGCAAAAATAAATGTACAAGTATGTTGCTAATCAAGTATGTATATTTATCTATTATTTATATGATACCGCTCGCTTCAATTAGATCCTCAAATGTTAAAATAAAATAATATCTATATAATTATTCTTCACTGTTCTCTCTGCAATTACGATATTGTACACGTATATTAAAAGTTCTTGTGTTTCATTTAAAGTTCCTTCCTAGTTATTGTTTCACGTTTTTAAATAAATTCATTCAGTGTTTAAATTGTGTTAGTTGTGTTGATTTATATTAAATAGCTATCAATATTATATTATAAATCTATACACCCATTTCTGTCAATTATAATTCCTTGAAGTGTACAAAATGGAGATTGCAAATGTTCGTTGAAAAATGCATCACTGCCGTGAATGTTCGTTTAATTTTCAATCAGTCTTTCTTTTCATTTATTTGTTTAAAGTCGCATCAACCGCTAAGTGATTCGGAGAATACATTATTAGAGCTTGTTGTACTATTCAGTCATTTTGAGGTACTGTAATGTTATTCTTCATGTGTAATTTCCTTTGAAAGTTAATTGAATGTTTAAAATATAGCTCTGTTAATAAATGCTCATTCAGTTAAAAGTTTCACACATTTTTACCCAATTTCTTACGAAGCGATACCTGTACGTGAACAGATTACACAGGTATGCCTGTGAATGGAATGACCATACAAGTTCGCATTTCTAGCGAAATTGATGCATACAGTTCGCTGCATATTTCTGTAGTTAGATACAGCCATCCTTGAATTCCACATGCCGGACACTACAGGTTAAAGTGTAAATTTCGATTTCCATGGTGACAAGAAACTAGTCGACCTACATTTCCGCTAATATAATATAATGCACTCGAGCAGCTAAAATCAAAACAGCGTATTTCTAAGACGTCGCACAGCCCGTCGCACTTTTGATAAATGTCTTACCGTGTGCTTGTGATTTGCTGGAGATTCGTTATTTATGGTGTGAAAACAAAAAACGCGTTAAAAAGTCGTTATAGTAAATGTACGGCTCGATATAATACAGCTGCTGAAAAATAATTTTGCTATATTGCGTTAAAAAATCGAAAGCGGTGTTTTCAGTCGAAAGTATTGCAAATAAATAACGTGTATTTAAAAATATTTGTTCCACAATTTGTTAACGCGAGTATAATAAAATCGAACGAGATTAAATCAATTTTTAACGATTGCAACTAATTTTCCTTCAGTCGCTTTTATTCGCCTTAACGATATTATCGATATATCGGAGCATCGATAACCTTTCGACATCGCCGACATTTATCGATAGTCGCACCACTAATTCAAGATAAACGTTCTTTATAACTGTTTCAATAGCCGAAATCGATAACCTAACTGTTTTCAACCCTCGCTAAAAATTGTTGATTTAAGGGGAGTATATATCACTTGTCAAAGACAGCAAAGATATGACACTGAAAAACAACAGATACATCGTTAAGATTGAACGTTTAATTTCGACTGCAGGTGACTTTCCTGAGCAGAAGGATTGTTTCATCGCCTCGAACCCTGACATTTTGAAAAAGAAGGAACTGAACGGGAACGATTGTCAATAAATCTTTCTGTTACGCGTTCGAAGCGTATTCAATTAAAAACACAAAGGAAACTGATTTCTGTTTATCGAAAATGAACGACAAACATATCAAACAATAAACGTTATTATGAAGTACGATTGTAGAATTATCGTGAATCGATGAATTAGCAAAATTGCTTCCAATGAATTTTCGACCGAATATATCGGACGTTATTACTACCGTCGATGTTTATGCATTTATAACGCGCTAAAATACGTATATCAAAAAGATATGAATTATATAACGCGTCTTTGAAAATCAAGCGAGTTTATACGAGGTGAAATATGCAAACTGTCACAAAAGGTCGCAGACACAGACTGCGAATTGTGTCTGGATCGAAAATGTTTAATAAAAATATGTGTCATGCCGTTATTTTTATCCCAAAGAAGTAATAATAGATACCGAACTAGTTGTTAAAAGTTTTATTTCAGAGTACCCTTTACAAATTTTGTTGTGTTTTTAATAGCTTTTCATATGAAATTATTTTAAAATAGAACTGACAAATATTAACGTCGAACTTTCATTAGTTTAAAAATTGACAAATCTGGACAAATTGAAAAAATCAAAGCAATCTGAGATGGACACATGAAATATTTGGTTGCCAGGTGTATGTAAGTCATTAGGTTGTCAAACTATTGGTATGCAGACCTCCTTCAGAATGGCTGCTAGGTGATGTATCGAAATTCATGGCACGAACAATCCACCGCAATCGTCATGCGTATGAACGCTTATACAAATCTAATGGAATGACACCGATGTCCCAAGCGATGTCAGTTGCGTGTTATATGAATTATAAAATATCATCAACATGTGCTAACGTACACAACATGCGTTGTATTGCATTGGAAATAATTTGCAAACAAGTTTCTACTCACCCTACCTAGTTCTAAGTAAACAATTTCTTCGTACTGTAAAATCAAGTGACAGCTCTTGCATTTTTATATCATGAATTAACGATAATACTTCGTCAAAATAACCTGACACACTGAAACGTTCAAAAGACTCTCTTACAAAGAAGCTACTTATTCTTTTAACATTCAAAAATTATAAATAATCCCTGCAAGTGGTTTCAACATATTTCATAGGTGATTTCAGTAAATTTAAACGTTGAATATGAAAAAAGATCAGAAACGTGAACCAATTGAAAATACGACGGTATCACAGAAAAATTCCAAATTTTATTCGATTTTAATATAAAGAGCTAAAATTTGACTCTCTTGAGATATAACTGTATGACGAATAAAATCCTGATGTTTCAAAAAAGGTTATTCAGATTTTTGGGATGTAAAGTGGCTAAAATTAAAGTTAAATTGGTTGAGGGCGTTTCGTGGCCTAGAGTCAAGGGTTAATACACTTTCATGAAAACGTGTATACACTGACTTTTATCAGAGTTGCAAAAAATAATTATACATATGGAGTGTCTCATTTAAAGAATGATTATACGTATAGGTATATATGTATAGTTACGTATGGTATTGCAGTATACTTTCGTTTATCCACTTCCGCTGTAAGAAATGAAGTGAACGGAACTGTTAATTTCTTTATACTTTCAGCTTCTATTTTTGTTTTTCAACTTCACTCGTATTAATACATTCTTCGGATTTTCTTTACATTTTTTCTTTGTGGCAGATCTTATGAGACGCGAGAAAGTTATTTATTACGAAATACTGGATTGGATAAAATGAACATTAATTCTTTACAAAATGCAATGTTTTGTTTGTACAAAATGCGATACATTCTGTTCTGCACAAAACATTCTGTACCGCATTGTATGAAACTCTAGGAGTGTATTGCTGTGACGATTTCACACAGTATTTTGAACAATTCGAAATTTGATAAATTATGCTCTCAAAAATTTTTGAATTTAGAAATTTGAAGAATGTATTAATTTGACATACCAGAAATGTGAAAATACAGAAATTTGACAATTTAGAAGTTTGAAAATTGAATTGTGCAATTTATTCTAAAATATTCTGAATAGAATAATTTAAATTATTTTTTCAACGTTCCCTATTATTAATTCTGTGACATGTATTTTTAAAATAGAATACCCTGCATAACTGATAGATAAATAAATAATACTTCCGTTCACTTAATATCTATTAAAGTACTCCAATATAAAGAATTTTTAACACTGACAATACTGTAATGCTCTGTATTTTTAAAATAAAGTATCCCACATATTGGATAGATAAATATTTTTATACATTTAATCCAATTCCGCCAAGACTGAAATGAAATTGTACGATTATATTCTACCGTTGCATTAGTATAGCTACCACATTGCTTGCGAAAATTCCAATTGTAGGAACTAGGACCAACGGTATACATACGTGTACATACAAATGTCCAATTTGCTATTTGCAAAGTTAGGTACAAGGTGACTGTGTTACTACACTGTGCTTGAAAGCAAATGGACCCTGCTGAAATTTGAAATTACTTGCACCAACAGATGCGTACAACTTGACGTATCAGGTTTTATAATGAACGGTACACGAAACTTTAGTTTGCTTATTAATCTCGTATATTTTCATTAACGAAACCTAATGAAACAGATTAATTACTGATACTAATTAATTATTAATAATAACTTGGTTACGTAAGTATGTTATCATACGAGGAGTTATAGATATGTACACAATTATTATAGGTACAATATGAAAATTAAATTACTTGGTAAATAACAATTTACTGAATGCAGAGACACTAAATTTATCATCATGAAAATTAACAAAATTTAAAAGTACAAATATTTGGAAATTTCAAGCATAAATTATTTAAAAATATAAAAACTTGTATTTTTGAAATTTTTTAATTGTGAAATTGATTGCCTATCATCCCCTTCAATATTGATATTTCCTTAAATACGCCTCGATAACCAATAACATTTTCACTATTGTAACCTAATATTTCTCTACACAGAATGAATGAAAGGAATCTAACATTGCACAAAGAATTGCAGCTTTCTATTTAATACAACAATGCGATTGTTGAATGCACGCGCATCACTGCACTTCTAAAAAACTTGGCGCCACGAATATAGTGACGTTTGAACCATTCATCCTTCTCCTTTGACATTTTTCTGTACTGGCATTGGTAACAAAATTATAACCCGATACGGTTGCATGAACCACCTATACAATTGCGAACATAAACTTCAAGATTTACGACATGATTAAGAAGTGTGGTGTAAATAAGAATTAATGATTCCGTCTTTTATCGCAAACTGTAATGACACGTATATCAAATGAGGAACACGAAGGTATTTCAATATTTTACCTATTACCGGATTTACAAAGTTACCGAAGATTACTGCGTAAAAACACTTCAAATCATGCTCGAGCGGTTTATGAATAAAAGAACGTAATTACGTTCGCGGTAAACGCTAGAACACGTGCATAAGAAAGATCCGAACAAATGTGCGATATTCGTAAAGAAACATGAAGCAAGAACTTTTCGTACCACGGCAATAGGGTGGGCGTGAACCACCCTGTATAGCTGGCCATTAGACGCGAATCGTTCAAATGTAGCAAGAACTCTAAGAAAAACATTTTGCAACGATTCGAAAGCATAAGACAATTCATGAAGACATTGTCTGTTTCACCCGAAAACTGATTAAACTTTTATTTCAAAATTGTCTGTGACAAATATTTATCAAACTGAAATAAACAGGGTTAGAACAAGCAACCTGAAATCTATCATTATAACAGGTTTATGATTTTATAGTTAAAAAATTTGTTGTTTCAATAATTTTCCAATACAAATACAATTATTGTCTTTGCCACAGATTGATTTTATAACAGTTGAAAATCGTGGAAAATATTTTTGAACAAAATTGCTTCTATCGATACACGAGATGTATTGCTTTTTTTAAATCAATAGTACTTTTATTTGCTTTATATAAAATGTTCTATATTTAAAAAACATTATATAAACTTCTAAAAAACGTTACATAGACTTCTGACTAATTATAAAGTTGTTAATTTATGTAAATATCGATAAAACTCGCGAAGTATGTTAATTATAGAACACACAACTATTCGATAAAACACGACAAAAGGAAACTGTTCATTGTTGAAATTGCACACGTCCCAGAAGCGCTTCTTTATTTTGGTAACATGCTGCCAAAAGACATACGAACAAAAACTTTACGGTTCTATCGGATTTTCTGCAAAAGGGAAGAGAAATTTGATTACCCCACACAGCAACGACGAAAAAACAAGAGATAAAATCGAACGTACAGAACCGTGCGGTGTGAACAAACAACCTTTTGTTTTGTTAGGGTGTTCGGATCGTTGAATATACAGGGTGGATCATATATCTTGGTGCAAATGGAGCGTGAGAGATTCTGTGGCTCAAAGTAAGCCAAAATGGCAGAGTAATTTTCTTGCTATACGAAACTTCACGTAGAAAACAGAAGAAAAATAAAATGGAAGTTCAAAAGCCAATAGGAATGTTTTTTTAAATCTAACCAACTTTATTAAAAAACTGCACTGATTTGTAGAGAAATAATTGTCCACATTTCAATTTGGATCTATTAGTTAAAACAGAGGGAAAGGTGAAATTTGCATACAATGTAGGGTTAAAAACAAATTTAGTTGTAGGAAAAATGTGGCAACCGAGAGGGAGAAAACATATTACAAATCCCTAAGTTAACAAATGAACAAATTCAAAAATTGTATATTTTCGAATCTCAAAATATCGAAAATTTCTAAATTTTCACTGTTTAACATTTTACACTTCCAGTGTTAAATTTCCAATCTCAAAATTAAAAAACTTCCATGTCTGTTATTCGTCAAATTTCAATATTGCCGAACTCCACTCTATTCTGGTACCAATCTAGTATTCGATCGATTTTTAAATACATTTTTCCAGATACCGAAGCGTCTCGTAACAAAATTGTCTAAAAACCGAGGCTTCGTGTAATCAAATTTTCTGCAAAACCGAAAGAGTAGCAAAATATGTGGCCTGAAAACTGAAGCTTCGTATTCTCTCGTTTAGATATATTTTTAGTTATTTACTTACTTATTATGTACAAAAAGATCTCTTTCTGTACAGAATTAATAATCTAATTCAGTTATAAACGCTAACTCCAGAAGCATTACTTCGTAGGAAAGCTATGTGAGTTTTCTTCGACTCTCAATAAATTCCACAAAAATCTCCAGAAAACTGTTAAAGTACGAATTTTTTTGTAATAACATATTTGTAGTCAAAAGTGAATTTTTGGAGATAACATTGATTCTGCCCTTCGAATATTTACTCTTATCGAAGACACAAGAAAGTACAAGACAACAGTATAAGAAATCGCGGGTAGAATCGAATAGTATTGAATTTGAAAGCATAATGTTTTCTGTCACTTCGTATTCAAGCCATTCAGTATAGCCAATTCCACCCTTCGATTTTCCAGCCTTGGGGGTTAGATCGTGGCCCGCCTACAAACAGGATTAGACTAGATTAGACGAGTGAACGGACGTCCTGGAGAATCAACCAATTGATTCGAATTCAGAATCTCGAATTCACGTCAGTTCGTGCACCCTAGTTGTACCTAGCTATCCGAGTACCGGTATCGAGCTCCCCAATGCATCACAAGCTACCTACCTAGATTTCCAAAGGCGGTTCGTGTTAGTTGACTAATGGAGACGGATACTAGCATCTTCTATTCACGTAACTGTCTCATACTTGTCGGTACCTATTAGCATATATCCCAGTACCTTCAGGGACGTACATACGTATGGATAAGCGTAACAAGCTGCCTTGTAAATTAACCCTCATACGTTTCGCAGAAATAGGTACGTAGAATGTCTTCGAATGAATATTTCAACCATATGCGTTGTATCTACGCTCGAATTAATTTTACGGAACAATTCTACAACTGACATAACGTATTAACATGTTTGGTAATTGCTTAGAGCACATATTGCACGAAATAAAATTTAATTAACATAGGAAACTCACATGTTGCCTCCATACGCGAACAATAGAACATAATATAATTAATAAAGATCTTGCAATTCAGAAGTAAATGAAATCCTACTATTATAATTAATTACAAGTAAGATTCTGCAGTTACAACTAATTTAATATAAATTATATTTAATACTTTGCAATTATTTTCTTTTCGTTTTGAACGATTTTCTTTTAATCAAGACTTGATTGAAAGAATCAAAAAATCTTGAGAAGATTGTAAACAATATACTATATATTTAATGTTTAACAATTATTGTTCCACTTGTTTTTAACTCAATTTCATAGGTAAAATTTACTGCGTCCTAAAATATTAGAATCCATCAAATTAAATCTAATTTTAAACTCGTTTGCGTTATTACAACATAAGCAAATGTTAACTAAAGATCTTTTTAAATTAATGACAAACTTTCAGTCGGTAATCAACGCTTTAAATCGTGGAAATAACTGAACTTTTTATTCAGTCGGTTTTAATCAAAGATTGAATTTTATTTTTAGTCTGTATCTTATACTTAGTATAAATCTTTATGAAGAATTACTTCCTAGTAATTTCTTAGTAACAACACTGCCACGCGATCCATTATAATGTATTTAAAAAGTCATAAATCCATCCAAGATCTCATGTTCTGGGTTACCCACTTGCATATGCTTGCAACTGTAAGAAAGCAGTATATTTCATGCTTTAAGTAAGTAATGGGTCATTTTTCATGACTACAATAAAAAGAATTTGAAAGTTCATTAAAAAAGCACGACACTGTGTAACAACGTTACACAACGAAAACGCAAGGTGCAATAATGTAGGAGATTAAAATAATATTAGATACGTAAGAGAACGTTTGTTATGAGATATTAATGGAAATTTAATAACTTAATATACTTCGGAGTTATGAAACTAATGTATTAAATTAATAGAAGTTTAACTGTTACATTAGCATGATTACGTAGAGCTCAGCTTGCATTTCGTTTGGGAAATGTTGATATTAAATGTAAATCTGCAAATGTGATAGTTGAAGATTTACTATTTTAATATTTGGAAATTTGAAAATTTGTGAAATTGAAAATGTGGAATTTTTTATCTTTGGAAATCTGAAAATTTTATCATTTTTAAACAATGGTTGTAATATGAGAAATTATGTATTTAAGAACTTAAAAGTCGAAACTTTTGACAATTAAAAAAGTTGAAAATATGGAAATTTTGCTTTTTAAAATTTTGGAGGTTTGAAATTTAGTGGATTCAGGTTTTCAAGGGTTTGAAGATTTGAAAATCTCAGAATGTAGAAACATAGAAATTTGAGAATTTAAGATTTTATAAATTTGAAAATTTAGAGACTTAAGAACTTCGAATCACAGAAATGTAGAAACTTGGAAACACAAAAAGTCCAAAAATTTTCTAAACTCAGAAATTGAGAAATGTAGAGGTTGCAAACAAAAACGCTTCAATCTTTCACTAAAAAGAGGTGAAAATTCGAAACCTAAAGATTCTCAAAATATTAAAATCCATAAATTTGCACAAACGATAACTGCTTGTTTCCTCTGCATATTATTTGTAGAAATATTCAGCTTTATCAAAAATATTACGTTCATCGAAAGACATATGTGATATGTACGCATGCAAACAACGAATAAAATTTACCCATTAATTAAAACCAAATTCGTTCCAGTTAATTTGTTCCGTAACAATTACGCTCTATGGCGCTGCATTTTCTCACAAAATATAATTTCCAGGAATTATTTTTGTATTCATACATAATACACGCGTTTTACAAAAACAGGATGTAAAATATCTTTAACAAGTTTTATTTTGGCGTCAAAGTTCTTTTCATAAAAATATTTTGCTAGATCAAAGACTCCTCGAGTCTAAACAGCGTAATTCTTGCGTAAAAGAGTTTCGTTACGCTAACCGACTCTCGATTATGAAATGTACAATAGAGTTCATGCAGTTGCCATAACCTTTTACCTGCCGTTGATTCTGCTACGAATAATGGATGCCTATAGAACAGGATTACAAAAGCAGCTCTGATAATTACAGTATTTTCAATGCCGAGTATACAATAGATAAAGTGCAACGAAAGCTAAATCACAAATATGTACGCTTAACACTTTGATACACATTTTGTGGAATCTATGATTTTTACAATATTTCGTTTCTTCTATACAGGGTGTTCGTTTCATGCTAAACTTGTTTCACATATTCTATTCGTGAAAGCAAAATCTGAATACGATATCAACATAGGGTTACAAACACTTTATAATAAAAAAAAATGATGACAGGCTTTGTTCGATACATACAGGGTTTTGTCCACATAACTTTAGCATGCTCTACAAATAAAAATAAGAAAAAATGTTTATATGAACATGTCTCTCGAATGAATTAAGTTATTTAAAAGATGTGAAAGTTGACAATTATTCGTATGCATTGTCCAAGTAAAAATTCTATCATCTCGCATATTTCTCGTAATTTTTCAATGAAACATTTCAGAGCCTAAGTTTATAAAACATTTTTTATTATTTTTATTTGTGGAACATGTTGGTAATGTTTTACATGCAAGACACACTCTACGTGATATCAAGAAAAGTCATTTTGCATTTTTGTTATAATTTTTTAATAAGTTTAAAATTCTATGTTAATACAACACTTTTTTATTTTTTCGAATATTTTGGTCAAATTTGGGGTAAGAAACTGGGACGTCCTGTTTACATAGATATTTCGAGAAACCGAAGCAAACAATTTGTGATTTGGTTCTAAATTAAATTTATATCAGTTTCCAGGTTACCAACAACTTCCAAAATCTCAGTTTCCAGGTTATTAAATATTACGAAATTTATATCAGTTTGAGATTACCAGCAACTTTCAAAATCTCAGTTCCCAAGTTATCAAATATTCCGAAATTTATATCAGTTTCCAGGTTACCAACAATTTCCAAATTTATTTCAGTTCCGAGATTACTAAATCCATTTTACAAATTTACATATTCCTCAGTTTTTAGTTCTTCAATTTTCCAAATTCCCAAGTGTTTAATTCTTATATTTCCAGCTTTCTTAATTTCCAATTTTTTCGAGTTTTCTAATTTCCTAAAAAATCTACATTGTATCCACATATGACTAAAATAATACAATATCAGATAATTTATATGCGTTAGGTCATCAAATTCTGAATTCTAATATCTACAGAATTATTACATTATTTAAAATCCTGTTACAATTTTTTTATAAATTCTTTAAAATTCTGTTAACGTATCTTTCTCTTTTGCGTACGGAATATGTTGCTACAATTTGTAAGCAAAAAACTGGGACTCCCTATATGTAATAGGAAATCATTAACATGTTAATTAAGAAGGAACGAACGCGTTATACAACACAACTCGTCATATTTTGTAATTGCACAGAACAGGATCATTTTAATTCCTTTCGCTGCTTGGAATTTTCTGTTATCTGTTTTTTGCTTTCCGATTATTCGATATTTTGATGTGCGCCGCAAAATTACTGATTTCTAAACAATGATTAGCTAATTGAAATGATTTACATATTCGTTGCACATCAAAACGTGTGCAAACAGTGAAACTTTGTAATACGTACGAATAAATAAGATACATTCTTACAAATTTAGAAAATAACTTCAATTATTTTTTTAACTAAATTGTCATTTTCATTTTTTGTAAGTCTGGGAGTCTAAAAACTCTCATTGCAGTAAACTTAATTTTCTCATACAAATTATTCAACTTGCAGCTTAAAGAAATTTTGATAAGAATAAAGTTCGTGCAATTCAAATGATATTAATATAAAATTACATTATTTTTGTCCAAAATAATATATGTATTTTAATAATCTGAAATCATCCTCAGTATCGTATCATATATTACAGAAATGAATGGAGTTTCAACAAAAGTTGATTTATTACTGAATATCTCTGAAGAATAAGATTAATCGGATCCATGAAAAAATGTGTTCAAATTAAATCCAGACCCAAGGGATAAACTTCTCGAAGAAAAGTTCTATTCACGAGTTTAGTATGCGAAAAGCGATTCGAAGCAGTTTTCTTAGGTTATCACCCAAAGGATCCTAAGCTGTCTTCTGCAGTGGTAGCAAAATATGTCCATAAGTCAAAGCAGTCTGCACGAAAATGGTTTGAAGGATTCACGAATATAAAGACCCTTGGTGACCCTCAGATGCAAAATTGATGATATAACATTTTGCTTTATTCATAATAAATTTGTTTATTACAGAAAATAGGGATATTTATTCTTTTTTAGACATACTAGATATATATGAAGTAATAAGTGAAAAGATCCAGTAGCTGAATACCTATTCAAATAATTTATTAATTCAGCAATTAATGAATGTTTTGTAGTTAGTTATAAGTTGTGTAGTTTATAACGAACGCATGAGTCTTATTTTCATATCTCATCAAAACGAAACACCCCGTATAATTTATCTTGATTAAATGTTTTCAGTAAAAGATACTTGTTTATTACAGACACTCTGTACATCGCAAACAGTGTTTCTGTATTTCTGTCACACTGTTTCTTGCATAGCACGTTTTCTATCTTCCAACGCAATAAGTTTATAGTAGAAAATTCTGTTCGAATAAAAAACGATAAACCTCAAGTGTTTCGACAGAAAATTTCACGGACAATTTACCGAGCAGTAAAATCAAAAGCATGATTCGTTTTCCTAGGTATCTGTTCCGCGTTGGCACTGGACGAAATTCTTCAGCGATCTCGCTCAATAAGACACGTCCCAGAATGTATATCGGACAAGGGATTTCATTGAAACGAAGACCGTTCGGTACTACGTATCGCTAACCGTAAATTTCTTTTGCAATTCCATCGAGCACGAAGGCAGAATGCAATAAGATCCGACCCAGCTTTCGCTATGTACATGTTGCTTCTATCGCTCTTTACTGATCTCACGATTCGTGAAATCACTAAACCGCTAGAGGTCCTTCCATCTTCCTTGTTCCTTTATGGAAACACTGCCGAACGAAGCAGATGGCTCGAAAATGAAATACGATGAAACGAATTCTAGCGAGGGGTTAAATTATTATATCCGATAGATACTTAAGAATATGACAGACGCAATTTTAGTTGAAGATGTTGATAATAATTGATGTAACGGTCTAACGATTAAGTAGTTAAGATAATTGCAGTTATTATGATGAACAACATTTATTCTTTATCTTGACGAAAATCAATTCTGATTTCAATAAATGAATTTTAACAAAATGTGTTCCTTATAATAAAAAGCTTATAGAGAAATGATTTCACCAGTTTGGTGATTTTAGTATTAAACTTGTTGAAGTGTTAAGTATATTTTAGAACGCGTTGAAGAATTAATCTTTCAACACGTAATACAATGGACGTAATAGGTATATATTTAAAGAAACAAACAGTAGTCCAATTCATATCATATGTACATGGTGTGTACACTATAACAGGACGCTATTCGAAATTTTCATTCAATGAAAGATCCGTGTCAAGGAAACCGGTTTATATACTAACGCTGTAAATTCAAGATACATGATACATTGCGCAAGGAACTAGTACAAAGCAGGTAAATGGCTAAGTTACTAATACCGTGATTCATCACTAGGCTATGCTAACGCGTCAGTGTACGTTCTTTCAATTTTGAGGTAAAAGATTTTATCAGTGACGTATGCATACGGGATGTTCGCGCTGACATTGTTTTCGTTTCAGCTATTTGATCAATGTTCACAACACACATTTGGAAATTAGGTAATAAGCGGATATTAGCGTTTGAAATATTGGGGATTTGTGACTTTGGGAATAGTTTACAGATTTATAGGTTTGTCAATTTTGGGACAATCACATTTTGCGAACTTTATTTTATTTATATTAAGGAATTTCAATTATTTTCACTGTAGATTGCTTGCAGATAAAAATGTATCCAGTTTTATTTATTGTTAGTATTTTCATTTCTTTTTTTTTCGAAAATGGATTTGCCCCACTTTCAAAATAAATGGCTCAGTTAAAGTCCTTTCGGCCGACGGTATGATTACGTGTAAATATTTGCGAAAAGCAGTGGATCGTGTTGCAGTAACGACGAGCAGAGACACAGTTCTAATTCGTACTTCGATCCGGATCGATCGTACGTTACAGTCGAATTAACAGAAAGCCGCACCGGGACGCAAGGATTACCATTATTTTCGTCCTGTGCAAATCCAGCAAAATTCGTTTTGCCGTACAAATATTCGCTTTCCCGTAACTGCTGAACCATTTGTTCATAAATATTGATACGTTTAAAACCCTCCGACCAAATGAGGCATTTCACGTTTTAATTTCTCCCGTCTCTCTCTCTTTACGCCTATTCGGATTCACGGCAATATTGCAAAATCACAGTATGCGACATCGGTATCACGATAATTTGCATTTATTTGCTTCGTATCTAGCTTCCCGAATCGATTGACTATTTATACTGTGAATGATTAAAATACAATTAACTGCCCCAATAGTTTTGCGGAACAATACACTTTAATTGCGTTTAACCGCCCTACGTGACACTTTTCATTTCTACAGGGTGCCTAAGTGTGACAGCATTTCATGAACTATTATAACCAATTGTTTTACAATGTTTTTACGATTTTTAAAAAATTAATATTGATACACGTCCTATTACTCCACATTGCATATTTAAATATCAAACCGTAATCGGATTTCTTTCCATTCTTTGACCATGAACGAAACTACTGCTGTTCTACCATGCCTTCCACGCCATGCGCCGAAAAACTTTTGGTAAAGAACTAGACCAACGTAAAGCCTGACCAGATTGGTTTACTTTTATGGACACTTCACTTCGAATTCTCTTTGATCGCACAGGATCTAGTTTCGAAAATCTTTTGCACTTCGTTCGTGGAAAAGTAAAATGACTTTTTTTCTATTACTGCATAATCCTATTTTAAATTCCATTTAGTTCTTTTGTAACGAAATGATTTTTGTTCATCATATCTTTCGAGATATATCAAGCTTTCTATGAAACGAAAATCGAAAACAGTTCTATTGAGTTTCTTTCGATATTGCTACTTGTTTATGCGTGAAAATAAGCAAGATTGAAACACTGGTTTAATAGAAAATATAAGAGAAAATTATGGTTTTAATGGAAGAGTAAAAAGCTTTCGAAATTTGTATATTAACAGTG
This sequence comes from Megachile leachella, assembly GCA_963576845.1. Classification (NCBI taxonomy): domain Eukaryota; kingdom Metazoa; phylum Arthropoda; class Insecta; order Hymenoptera; family Megachilidae; genus Megachile; species Megachile leachella. The sequence goes on from OY756257.1 coordinate 9,088,602, forward strand.
AATAATATGTGACAATAAGCACAATATGATTGTATTCGGTATTTAAATCTGTCCTTAGATCAAGGATAAAATATAATAAATCTGTGAAATTAACAAAACTAAATATATTATAAATTTTTAGTTAATCTTCAAAACGATGGGCTTTTGATAACGATAACACTTTAAAACAATTCTATCTACCATTCGCAATCTGCAACTTCTACGAATAGCTCTAAAGTGTTTCAATATAGAAAAAAAGCAAGGAATAAGGATCACGCTAGAAATCCGGAGTTCCTCATTTTCATAACGAAGAAATATCCCTCTGCGAATCTCGTACTAATCAACACAGTGACATTGCCCGAAAGCTAGAGTCCTTTGCTCTGGACTCTATTCAGTTCCCTCCGAGTTTATACTATGACTACCATTGTTTGTTGGAACAATCCCTCGTGATTAATTCGGAACGTTTCCAGTGAAAACTATGGCAAACCTGTGAACAAGTGGACAAGAATTCCAACGGAAACAGTACAAACTTCCATAATTTCCGCCTGATCGATTATAATTAATACGAGTGCGCTTTCCATGGAATCAATTAGTTAACGACAGTTTGAAACATAAATATTGCTGCTAGTCAGAACTTTCAATACTCGATCACAAATCTAACGCATGTAATTAAAATCTCAGTGACTATGTTACGCAATATATTCATTTTTTAGAACAAAAGTTATTTTGTAATTTACAAAAAATGCATTCGGATGCAGCGAAGTTGTCAAAACCGATTACAGGCGAAAAATCAAAACTAAATGTCCTTGTTTTTAATTTGCATTTTGATAGGTCTTAAAATATGCATGAATAATTTAACACAGAGATTTTTTGTTTATGAAAGTTGAATAAACGTTACATATAACATTTTTGTGGTATTTTATATTTATGCTGAAAAATATTATTTTATGCTGTGATTATTTTAACTAATTAAATCATGAAAGAAATGAATTTTATAATTTACTTATTTTATTAATTTTTGAAAGTAAAGATAAACTGAAACACCGCTATTACGAAGTACGCGTATCGTAAAAGAATCTTCTAGCATTTTTCAATTAAACCAAAGTTTTAAATGCTCTGTTCTTCATTGGCACTGAAAGTTTGAAATATGAAAGTTTTTTAGCTTCCTTGTGATACGCGGTTTTATTTGCTCCCCTCTTTTGCCATAATTTTTTATCTGTCTTAAATGAACTAATATTCCAAGTACACTATACTTGGCATAACGTTATAAAGTTTATACAAACTTTATTTTTGTAAAGCGCTTTTAATTTATACTGTTCGTATATATTGCATTTATTTCTTTCAAAACGTATTTTTTTTTATTCACAAAAGATCGAATTGTTAAGTTTTAAAATTCTCTCCATTATAATAAAAAATGATTAAATTTCATTTTAAAAAATTTAATTGCAATTAAAATTGTTATTGTATACTATTTCAATTTCCCACTAAAGTTTTAATTTACAACGCTTCAACTAAATAAGAAACTCTTAAAATAATACACCTTTCTATTAAAAATCGTGTCTCCATTTTCTAAAAAAACAATCTCCAGCCTCTTTCTCAAAAATGAAACATTTTAATGCTAAAACAACCAAGTTTGAATAACTCCGTGAAAAGACATCTTTGGAGTGAATTTAATATTACGTTCATAAAATTCAGTTGTACATTTTGGTACGTCATAGATACATAAATGCATGACAAAATGAATTTTTTATATGCTCAAAAATGTGAGCAAACCTACGTATCAAACGATAGATCAGTAGTCAGGATTATGCAAAAAGAACAGCTGTTTGAAATACCGGGTGAGGCAGCTGACATGCAAATCTCGCATAACTATTAAATTATACATTCTATGAAGAATTGTTGTATAGAAAACTTGCAACGTTTCCACGGTGTCGGTACCAACTTGGTACGTGGATGCGTTACGAAGATTTAATGCTGAACTTTGTTCTCTCAAACGGAATAACTTTGTTATGCCGGAATTCGAAAGAATATCAAATTCCAAAGAGAAATGCATGAACTTTTGCTCGTCTTCGTTCTTTCCTACTTTTAATTATTTCGTTTTAAAAACATTTTTACGAGTTGCTCATTTTTAGTCTTCGATAAGATAATCGTTTTGAAACTTAGACATGGCTGAATATTATAATGCTACTCCTCTGTATGCAACAAATTTTGATGTGTACCCTAAGTTTTTGATGATTAAATTATAATTTCTTCCAAGGATGCGTTATATATACTTTACCCTCGCACTAAGATGTGCATACATTTGACTAACCTATACATTTTAATAACGCTTGTTTAAAACTATCGATAGTGAAGCTTTGTGAGCTTTGCTATCAAAGGTACGTGTTCGCAGAAGACTGTTGGTTCGAGCAATTTGCGTTCCCAGTTAGTTTATTGGAGATTAAAGTAAAAGGCAAAGCAAACAGAAGCAAACCGTTAATTCGAGCTCTTTGTTCTCGTCAAAGATTCGAATAAAAATAAACCCTGGTACAAACCACATCGGAGTGGAGAAACGCGGTATATTTATGTAATCAATGATACATTCTAAATGGGACATTCTTTGTTAACGAAGGAAAGGGTTAAAGTTAACGTACCAGCAGAGAGCTGTAGAAAAGTTTCGAATATGCATGGCTGTGCAATTCATACGATCCCTGGAGGCGACAAAGTTGAATGGATAAAAAAGCGAGCGTAAAATGAAAGAAAAAACGAACGAAAAAGACAGGAAGAAAAGACAAAAGTATGTTTCACACGAGGCCGTCGACCATCCATTTTCATTCGTCTACCAAAGGACCGAAACTTTCTAAATCTCTGCAAGAAGTAGAAGACAATCTTAGCTGACGGTATCATCATTTATTTAGTATGCGATTTAATGCAACAAGGATGATTTATAAAGTTGCACAGATTGTGTAGGTTTGTAGATTACGATAAATAGGCCTGTGAACACAATACCCAGCGTGGTAGGCTTTTTTAAAGATGGCGATCCATTACTCGGTTTTAATGTGTTCGCCGTTGATTAAACTTCGCGAACTTCTGAATAAATAATTTTGCAAATGTTTATTGAAATTGACTTATAGTATAATGTTCTATGTAGATTGATTAAAAATATTTTGAGATATTTTAATTCGTTGAGTTTTGTTGTTCGATGTTCAGACGTCTCATTAGGCGTAGTTGAATTTTTTTAATTCGTGAGTTAATTTATTTGAATATTGTTAATTTAGGGAAAGTAAGAAATTTAGAAATTCAGAAATTTGGAAATTTAGAAATTTGGAAATTTAGAAATTTGGAAGTTTAGAAATTTGGAAATTTAGAAATTTAGAAATTTAGAAATTTGGAAATATGGAAATTTGGAAATTTAGAAATTTGGAAATTTAGAAATTTAGAAATTTGGAAATCTAGAAATTTGAAAATTTGGAAATTTAGAAACTTGGAAATTTAGAAACGTGGAAGTTTAGAAATTTGGAAATTTAGAAATTTGGAAATTTGGAGATTTGGAAATTTAGAAATTTGGAAATTTAGAAATTTAGAAACGTAAAAACTTAGAAATTTTTAAATTCTAAAATTCAAAAAATTAGAAATTCAGAAAAACTTTGAAAAATCTAGGACACACTGCACATTACTGTCACATAGTTAACGAATGACTGCAACATTCTAAAATGCTGTCATAAATTCTAATAAACATAAACAATCCCATCACATTTAGTCCATTCCGCAGAAAACGAGCTTCAATTAAAATAAATTTGCTTCAACATTTCAGATAATTAGTGAATGAGCACTTCATTTAAATTATCCACAACAATGAATTCATTACGATAACGTTCAGAAAGTTTAAAACTAGATTTATTTGTAAGCTCGTATGTACAGTTTCATAGAAATAGCTCTTGTTATATAAATGAATGTAGCGTCCCTGATAATTTAATAGCCGAACGAAACCAATTGAAATGATGGATTTTAGATTCCTTAATTTAAATTACTGAAGCTATTACAAAAGCTCCCAGACTTTAATCAATCAATTATATATTACCATTATAATATTTTAACGTTTATTACAAGTATATTCACTTCTGCATTTCAAATTTATTAATAATGTTTAATTTCGAGTTGACGCGATGTGATATGCAATTGAAGTACAATTTATGTAATTATTATTGTATTTGTTGTAAATATTTGATCAATACTAATGATACTTTATGTTCATCAGATTACTGCGTCGATGTTTCGGATAATAATGTGTTAATGTGGCAATTTATACCGATTGGAGATTTTCGAACTTCATGAGTTTTTCTATATACCTAAATTTTCATTAATATAGGTAGAATTTGGAAATTTACAAATTTTAAAATCAGAATCATTGATATTCCAATGTTTGATAATTTAGAAATTTAAAAATTCAGAAAGTTTACGAAATTCGAAGACTTTTAAATTTGAAATCATTTTAAAGTTCCAAAGTTTGAAAATTAAAAAATTTATAAAATTAAAGTATTGAAAATCCAAAAATTAAAAAATTTGAAAATATGAAAATTTGAAAATGTAAAAATTTAAAAATATGTGTATTTGAAAACCCATCGATCAGCTCCCCACTGTTTGTCCTAACAATATCATCAATATATCAAATTAAAGATAAAATTTCGATATCTTGCAGTCTAAATAATAAAATCTAATTTTTCCTCAAATACTGTGCCTTCAAATCAATTTTCCGTGAACACGTATAATATACATGAAAATTCGAATGCACTGTGGCCGCGACTACGCAGTTCAATTTCATGAAACCAAACTATTGTGAAGGCTAAAGAAAGCACATGTATCGTTTGAAAACCCGGAAATACGGTAATTCAAGCCATGCAGTGAAATAATCATTATCCATCGATAAGGGCCATCAACGATATCGGATTATCGTTAGTACTGAACGAACGATATCAAAATGAAATTTAATTCGAACATTCAACGCGTCCATCGACCAACTACGAATATATGTATAATATAATGCGACCATATTTCACAGGTGTAACTTATACGTTATTAACATTAATCTACGGAAACCACTAATTGAAAATCCAACTGTCATTATTAATAATGGCGGTACAAAACAACTCGTATTTCGTTAAATTTCGATGTTTCAATCATTTGAATATGTCTCAGTGATCAGTTAACGATCACTTGTGAGGTATAAAAGGATCCGAGCCAATTTAACTTCAATTTGAGCCGCTTTATATCCCAAAAATCTGAATAACCTTTTTTGAAACATCAGGATTTTATTCGTCATACAGTTATATCTCAAGAAAGTTCAATTTTAGCTCTTTAAATTAAAATCGAGTAAAATTTGGAATTTTTCTGTGATACCGTCGTTTTTCCGATTGGTTCACGTTTCTGATCTCTTTTCATATTCAACGTTTAAATTTACTGAAATCACCTATGAAATATGTTGAAACCACTTGCTGGGATTATTTATAATTTGTTTTCAAGTTAAAATAACCAGCTGCTTTTTTGTAAAAAACAGTCTTAGTGGCTGGGCTCTTGAACGTCCCAATGTGCCGTACAGGTGAAGTGTAGCCGTTAAGGGTTAATAATCATCAATAATTATTTTTGCAATATAATTTAATATTGCATTTAAAAATTTATCTACTGAAAAATTTGGGGAACATCCAATAATTAATGTTGTACCCAAAAATCTTCATATACTAACAAAAATGACTATTTCCGACGATCATATTATGTCTGGAAATAGTATCACATAAAATAACGAAATTTTGTTGATAAATAGTGATACCTCTTGTAAAAATTATGAACCTTCCCAAGTATGATGTTGCGTTTCTATCATTTTTAGACACTACAGAAGAAAGAGGTATCATTGTTCATAAGAGCAAACTAGCTGAAAATGAAGTGAGTAATGCAAGGTTTCAATTGTACTGAAATCAGATCTGAAATATGTTAAATCAACTTTCAGTCTTAAATATCCCAGTGTGGTAATTTGATGAAAAATTAAGGGTTAACAGCAATTTTTTTCTATTTACGTAAAATTAGAAACACGTTTATAACAGTGAAAATTCTACATTCAGATAAAATAACAAGAATATGTAAAGAAAAGTTTTAAATTAAAGCCTAAAAATATTTCATATGATAATTAAATAATATTTATACTTTCATACTTTCCTGAATATTAATTTAATTATTTCCATTTAACAAAAAAAATTGAGACGGCAGTATATTCTGGAATGAAGGTATTTTACTCATAACTTCACTTAATTACAATGGTCTTTTTCTCCTGAATTAATTTTGGCACATGGAACTTTTTACTGACAACTTTTTACGAAGTGCCAGCTTTAAGGACTTTTATTGCTGCACATATATCTTTTTCAGAGCAACCTTTTTCCTTTCCCTTCTTCTCTGACATTCTGAAATGACTTTGCAATGCAAGACAAATTATTAAAAGTAGATATATTATAAAATTGTAAGTTATTTTGATGTTATGACGAATTTAAAAACAAGCAGGTTTATATTTCCGTATAGTTATTATTAAAGTAAACTTATAGAATGCAAAACATGATTATTGTAATATAGTAAATATCGATGTAATAAATTCATTAATGTTAATTCATTTACTTCTTTCTATATAATTATCTTATTACAAAAAAATATAATATTTATAGTCTGTGTTACATTCCTAAAAGACACTTGTACCTTGTATCAAAATTCTACAACTTTGATAATAATGGTACACTTTCACGGAAAGGTTGAGAATCACTGATGTAAACTATTGATCATATGTATGGAGACCCGTAATAACATGATCTATCAACATGCAAAGGCTGATTAGAATCTGAACACGATACTTGGAGTGATTTTCTCGTTACTTTAAATACAGAAATGAAACTGATAATGCGATAGACCAGTTGTAAAATTATTAAAAGTATCTTTATATTAAAACAAGTTTGAACAAAGATAGTGTTGTATACATAATTTGTTATATTTTGGTGATATGAAATATTTTTATGTAATTTGAAGCAGTTTTAAAGGATTATGGAGGTATATAGGACGTTTCTGGAAGAAATTCCCGAATTTCCAAATTTTCAAATTCTCAAGTCCTCGAATTTCGTAATTTCCAAATTCTCAAATCCGCGAATTTCCAAATTTTCAAATTTCCAAATCCCCGAATTTCCAAATTCTCAAATCCCTGAATTTCCAAATTTCCAAATTTCCAAATTCTCAAATCCCCGAATTTCCAAATTTCCAATTCTCAATTTTCCAAATTCTCAAATCCCCGAATTTCCAAATTTCCAAATTCTCAAGTCCCCGAATTTCTAAATTTCCAAATTCTCAAATCCCCGAATTTCCAAATTTCCAAATTCTCAAGTCCCCGAATTTCTAAATTTCCAAATTCTCAAATCCCCGAATTTCCAAATTTCCATATTCTCAAATGCCCGAATTACCAAATTTCCAAATAAGCTCCATAGTAAAGTCCTTTATGTGTAGTTTCCCGTTCATATCAAGACTCGGTTTTATTACTTGCAACGTTCACTTTTTAGGAAATAGACCCTCGGTTCTTCATTTCCATCCGCATTTCTGTTCCCAAAAGAAATCAGGGATTGTTTCCCTCAACCTTAATCATAAAAATTGTACACCTGCACCGAGCCTCCATCTTGTGAAAAAAGCAATCGAAAAGACACGTAGACGTGTTGTTTACTTCGGAACAAGCAATAATTCAGTTTGGATCATTCAAAATAAATAGAAAGCACATACCAGTGTTATATAATTATACTGTTTACTCGTGAGTAATAAGACTTCAAACGACATGAAGCTTCCGCGTCGTTTAATCGGTGAATATTGCCGACGCTGTGACGCATGTATAATCAATCTGCATTTATAATTTGTGTGACAATGTAATGGATAAAACACACATTTATCACTTTATATCTCGATTATTTATTTATTGAATAGCAAACAATTATTGGAATTACGAGAAACGTATACGAGGTTACTATATTATACTATTATTGTTATCCTAATCTATTGCACTATATAAATATTTTTATAAACTAAATTGTCAAATTTAAAAATCTCTGAACACTCAAGTTTCTAATGTTAGGTTAGCTAAATTAGGTGTGTTAGGTATGTTAGGTTAGGTAAGTTCGGTAGGGTAGGTTAGGTGAGTTAGGTCGATTAGGTAATTTAGGTATATTAAGTAGGTTAGGTGGGTTAGGTAGGTTAGGTGGGTTAGGTGTGTTAGGTAGGTTAGGTGTGTTATGTAGGTTAGGTGAGTTAGGTATGCTAGGTTAGGTAAATTAGTTGGGTTAGGTAGGTTAAGTAGGCTAGGTGGGTTAGATATATTAGGTATGCTAGTTGCGTATAAATTATTTTATAATGGTTAAGAAAGTTATTACAGCTAATTCGTTGATGAGAGTTTTCGCTGAAAATAAGAATTCCTTTTATTGCTATTATGGTTATCCTAACTGTGTATAAATTATTTTATAATAGTTAATTTGTCGATGAATGTTTTCGCTGAAAATAAGAATTCCTTTTATTGCGGTCGTTTGACTGAAAAATAGCACAATATTTTGATTAAGAAACTCAAGACTTCAACCTTGCGGGCCAATTGAACGCATTACTCAGTCACATTAACTCAATTCTAAGAATTCTATTAAGCAAAGAAATATCGAAAGCGGTAATGTATGTACGTATCTTCTGCTCTAAGACAGTGTTAACCTAACCTGGCCCTGCATAGACAATCTAGGTCGCGAAATTTGAATTTCCTCCAAATTCACTTTTACTACAAAAAGGTTTCCACAGTTAACGCTGCGAAGAATTTTGAAACACAGTATGGACTTCAAGAACTATCTCGATATTTTTGCTGGTTTTTAAAAACGTGGAAAGATAAAACAACATAAATGACCCAATTGCCTGCAGAGTATAAAACAGTGTTTGTGAATGGAGTTAATTCCTGATATTTGGATTAGTGAAATGGCACTGATAATAAAATACGCATTTCCCGTTTCAATACGTTTTCAGCTTTTCAATTCATGGTATTTTGTTTCGTGGAATAACACTGCTGGTAGCAAAACAAGAAATGAAGCAAAATAAAAATAGGACAGATTTAATGAAGCTGTTCGAAGAAACGAGACAAATAAATTTTTCGCTGTAACGCACTTAAAAAAAATAAAAGCAATAAGGAATTTTGAAGTTCGAAAGTTTTCAAACGAATACATTTTCGAGAGAAACGTTTAAACTTTTGTATTTAATATTGCTGAATTATTGAATTTTTTAAGTTCTTAAGCAAGACAAATATCAAAAATAAAAATCATATTTTGACTCGTTGTTGCGTCAACACAATACCAAATTAATCAAATCACTGTTTCGCAAATTTCTTATTTCAAATTACTTAATAACTCAAAATGTAAAAATTAGGAAATCCCTATTGAGTTTTATCAAGATAAATAATTGTGTATGATGCTCTATATTTTATCCTTAGTTTACTTAGTTTATAATTTGAAGATATACATCATACGCCAGTAGATTTATCGTTGATATGACATTTTTATCAGCATCGTACGAAAGTTAGGAATACAAGGAAACATTTTTATACGATAAAACAAAGAACGAAGCAGGGACGCGAAATAAATCTACTGAGTTGGTAAATTTGAAATCCGAAGACGAACGCTGCATTATGAAATGACAACAAAGAAGCCAGGAAAAATATTTGGCCAGTTGCCAATATTGGCTCGAGTAATTCAATCGTGACTCTTTCTCCTGTGCTTCTTTTTGAAACAAACGGGGTGTATTGAATTATGAATTATATCAGAGAGTAATAACGAGGAAAATCAACACGTGAGGCTGCCGTTATGAAACATCATCCAATGAAAAAGTTTTCAGTATCCACGAGCTGGAGCTCGTAACAGTGAAATTCAAGTGCACGGAGAAACAATAAGCATGAACCAGCACACTTTGCGGACCGTAAACTTTTATTCGCATTCAAATTCTCTTTGATACAATCCTTAAGGTAAGTGCACTTCTAGGTTCGTAGCACTTTCACTCAATTTGACTGTATAACAATTGTCGTTTCGAATAATGTCTTTTCTTTTTGCATTAAATTCAAACAAATTTTAACAAGTTTTTATTTTTAACACGTTAACATTTTACGTGGTTTGCCCATGGCGTCAACATGAATTTTTTACTATGCATATTCTGTTGAAACATTACAGCAGGTAAGTTATACAGGGTGTTTCAGAAGTCGTGTAACTCCCGGAAAGGGGTGGTAGAGGACGTAATTCTGAATAAGATTTTCCTTTGCGAAAATGGGGTGCGACGCTTCGTTTTTGAATTATTAAGCAAAAACACGGACCAATCAGAGCGCGAGGTTACGCCCAGTCGGCCATTATGCTCGAAGGTGTCGCTCTCGCGACTGCGCGCCGCGATTGGCGCCGAATCCTCGCGCTCTGATTGGTCCGTGTTTTTCCTTAATAACTCAAAAACGAAGCTTCAAACTAAATTTTTGCAAAGGGAAATTTTGCTTAGAATCGCGTCCTCTACCACCTCTTTCCAAGAGCTACACGAGTTATGAGACATCCTGTATAATGATGGTATTATTACAAAGATATACATAGAATGTATGAATCCACAATAAGAATGAACAGCTAGAAAAATTAAAACTTCAGGACATTGCAGTCTAATGATATGGAGATGACGAAGACGAAGCTTCAAATCCTATTTTGCAAAGGAAATTCATGTTTACAATAATGTCTTCTATCATCGCTTTTCAGGAGCTACACGAGTTGTGAGACACCCTGTATAGTCATGTTTAATGCATTTTGCGTGGGAGTCTTCAAACCATTATAGTAACAATGGTATTTACAATTTGATCAGTATCAACAATTAAAAATTTGCGAAGAAAAATTTAAGATTTAATTATTTACAAGTGAAGTTAAATTTTCGAATGTCTAGCGCCCGATTAAAGTAGACAGTGAATTGATAAATGCAATCAGTCTCCACAATAGTTTATGCTAGAGCTGTAGTGAACAGATCGGTTGTACAATTAACAAATGCAAAACAATTTATAGAAGAGAATACACTCGAGATGTTAAAAAAAACACAGAAACTGAATAAATGAGCAAGTAGCTGAGTTGTTTACTGACACTTGAACGTCGTATGTGGTTAGCTTTAGTTAATAGTGAATGAGACAGAACCGAAAATAGAGGAGCAATCATACGGATGTCTGGAAATGAGAGCAAACTAATAAAATTTTATGTTTCGTAAAATAGAATTTGTATTAAATTTTCTGTGCAATAAGTCAAGATAAAAGCCAGTTAATAAAAGAGCTATGTATAGTAAGGTCATATAATTGAAATTGAACATTTTTAAAAAAATATGGAAGTTTCAAAATGATTGAAGAACTTATGGTTTTGAAGATTTGTAATTTGTGAATGTGGAAATATAAAATGTCAAGTTTACATATTCGATAACTTAAAATCGAACGCAAACGGTGCGAACAATCAAGAATTAATAATTCGCTAATGAATAATCCCAAACAATAAATTGATTAAGTCATTGCATATTCTAACAGAGAAGTTCGCAATTTATGTTCGAATATTGAAGATACCATTAGTGCAATTAATTTGATGAAATCTTAAGCTCCAAACTGATATGCCGTAATCCATATTTTATGATACTTTTATGCCACTTCGTATTATTAGAAATTAATTATTTAATACGCAATTGTGCAATCAAAATCATGTTTGCTGCAATTGGTAGATAATTACCCTGTATAGAAGAAACGAAATATTGTAAAAATCATAGATTCCACAAAATGTGCATCAAAGTGTTAAACATATTTGTAATTTAGCTTTTGTTTCACTTTATTTATCGTATACTTGGTACTGAAAATACTGTACTATTCTAAGTATAACTGTAAAATTCTATACTATACTCATCAGGGTTGTATAATTATTTTTCCTTAAATTTGAATGACATAAAATTTATTATATCAATCGTTTTAAAAGCTGAGGTTTCAAGAAACTGAAAGTTACCTTGATACGAGCGTGTTCTGCGAAGAAAAAAGATTTCCCCTTGAAACCATAAAACGCGACAAAGGAGAAAGTATTCCATCTTGCCTTGTATCAGAAATGCTTTGTATATTAAAAGCAGATGCTGTAGAAATCTAAGAGTTTACAATTTTCATTACATATATGCACACGTAAGTACATTTCTCCTTTACTTATTGAATCTCTATAATTTGTTCTAAATTATCAATACTCTAATGACAAATAATTTCATCTAAAACGTTTTTTAAAATAAACATTTACATTGTATCGTATTTTGTTTTAACTTCAAGTGACTATAAAATTAACAAATCTTAAAAATAACATAACTATTATATTTATAATAATTAACTATATTATTATTAAAGCATGCTTATAAAATATGCTTATGTATGTATAAAATTAAGATCAATCAATTATAATCATATTTATTAAAACAGGTTTTCGTTTATTCCATTATTTAGACTTTACACGAATTAAATAATACCAAATATATTTTAAGATAAAAATATGAGGACCATAATATTCGTTTTCTCTTATCGGACAGTTTCAAATTTTCGTCCCACGGCTTAGATATGTAAAAGAAATGAGAACCTCGCTATAAAACAAACAATATGGTGGAAGCTATTCCCCAAGGATATAACGAAACCAGAATATCCCTTCCAGGGTACACTGTCATGCAAAAGTACGAAGCTATCTATCAATTATAATACAAAATGAAGTTCTTTAAGTACGTAGTTGTTTCTCCTTTTCTTTTAATTACTTTAATTTAATATCTTTCATTACTTTTAATATTCAATTTAGCAGACATTTGCTGGTAACCTTTAATATTGATGTGACTCTAAATTCAAAATTACTGAATTATCGTATTTCTAAATTTATAAACTCCAAGATGTTCAAAGTAAGCATTCGTGTCTCTAAATTTATAAATTATGAAATATCTAAATTCCTAGACTTTTTTATCTGTGAATCTACAAGTTTATGAGTAGCTATGTAAATCATTAGGCTACCATATCTTTGAATTAGGAAATTCTTAAATGTTCAGGGTTCTAGAATTCCATATTCGTAGATTCAGAAATCTTCCATCTCCAAATAACTAGAAATCCACTTTTCTATTTTTCCCAAATCCACAAATCGCTAAATCTCTATCTCCTTGCATCCCTAGGATCACATATCTCTTACAAATTTTTAAATTTCTGAATCTCTGAATCCCCATATCTCTGTATCGACAAATTCTTAAATTTGCAATTTCCTATATTCCCATATCCGCAAATCCTCAAATCGCAAAGTCTCCAAATACCTGCAACCTCAAATTTCTACTTGCTTCAAATTCCCACATCACCATATTCCCATGTCCCCGATTCTGTAAGTCCCCAAGTTTCTAAACCTTGAAATCGGCAAATTTCTATTTTCTCCACCTCAAAGTCCTTCAATATCAAATCCTCCGAATCCTCAGATTTCCACATTTTTAAATCTCTAAAAACACCTAAAACCACTCGGTTATCATATTTTTCGTAGGGAAGTGAAATATTGCGGTCAAATCGTTAACCGTAACATATAAATCATTCGAGTTTTGATTTAAATGATTCATTAATGATTCACATGAAACAGCGATGTATAAATGAAAGAGTAACTCTGTAAAACACTTGTACGATAAATATTTAGCAACACCAGAAATGAAAACGTTCGCACTGCGTGAATTAAATAAATTAACCGCAATTGAAACGATATCATTTTGCAACTGTAATATTAAACTGTTTCACATAATATTCTGGATTAAAATTGATGCTTTTCAAATTATGTACATACTATAAATGTGGATATTAATACTATATTAATTTAAAATGGTAATTTTAAAGTTGCTGGTGAAATATCTGGGTTACGTTGTATTTACACTTTCAATATGGAGGAGCAATAGATAGCCTTGAATTGTGCGCGGCTAAGAATGGATAACTGAAACGTTTCTCAGGACACAGAGCATGAACGATTAATTAATACCACTCGAGTACTCGTAAAACAATACGACGGAGAATATATACGTTGGACTCTTGAAATTACGTCATAATACACTTTAGAAAAAGTATATATTTAATAAAAGAGCGACCTTGATATTCTTAACAAAATACAAAAAATTAAAAAATTAAAAATGTAAAGTGTTTACTGTACAGAACATATTTTTCTATTCTTAGAATGTCAGTCTTAATATAAAATTTAATATTATATTAGTTTTAATATAGATAAAATATTAAAATATTAAGGGAACTGCAAAAATGTTTATACACATCTCAATATTTATTAGTTCACTTTACCAAAGACATTTGAAGATTAAACTAACTTATTTACTCACAAATAATGAAATCACAAATTTTTCTTTGTAATTTTAAGAGAAATGACCAATCAAATATTACAAAATAAAAAACAAAAAAATAACTATAAGAAAATATTCAAAATACTATAGCTACTTATTTTTTAAATTTATAGTTACTAAAAATATGCAAATTTATAATTAACATATTATATAGCTTATAAAATAAATATAAAATTTATAATTAAAATAATGTACAGTAAAAATAATGCAAAAAAATTTATAATAAATTCATAACAAATTTTGTCAGATAAAAAGGGCCCTATATTGTCATATTACTTATGCGAGCCTCATATTTTTATTCGAAAAATTTTTTATGTGGGAGCATGCCTAGTAACGTCAATAATCGATATTCATCGATAACAGTATCGATAGCATATCTCTACAAAACAATTTTTCCAAAACCTTGAAACCAAATAAAATTATCTAATTACATTATTCGAGGTAAGAAAATTAAAGGAAGTAAAATAAGTCATAAGCAGTGGAAAGTTGAACAAGAATGCACTAGCACGTGTCTGCTCCAAAAACACGTGGTTCGCCGGCGCATGAAACAAGTTCACGAACACCTTTCTCCGCACAATCCACGATAGGCATATTCCAAGTACAGTTAATCGCAACGCGTTATTCTCTGACCGATTGACGCAACAAAATCATTCGTTACTAAATACGAAATAACTGTCGCTAGTTCAAGTAAACGAAACGCGCAAGCACGTTAAAAGGCAGCGAATACTACGGGCTTTAATAAAAATGATTAACGGCGTAATAATACGAGAGTGCTTAAACGTCCACTTAATAAAGAAGAGCAGTTTCCTCCGGAGCAAAGTGGGACGCAAGACACAGGTGTACAAGAAAGACAGCTAGAACACGTGACACGTGAAACGCACGCTTCGCTGAAATCCTCGCGGATTTCTCGTAAACAAAATCTTTGAAAAAGCTCGGAGTTTTTGAATGAAAGAGCCGGTAAATATCGTTTGAGAGAAAAAGTGTTCGAAGGGAAGTGACATTACACCGAGAAGTCTAGCTGCTCGGTTGGCGTGAGTCTACCAAACGAATGCAGACAACAAAGGTGAAAAGAGAGTAAGGGTAAGGAAGAGAAAGAGAGTACGAGTCATTCGTTTGTGCAACGCTTACCTCGTGTGGACGGGGATGCTGATGATTGCAGTGACGATGTTCGAACATTCCACACACAAGATCTACACCACACATCACCGCAATCACAACGAAAAACGATATAACGGTGTCGCATTGCATCTTCAACCGCACACGAGCCGCCATCACGGACGACGCTCGCGCTCGCAAAGCATGACACATACTGAGCGCGCGTGACGACGCCGCGCATTTATATAAGCGTCACGGCATCCAGCGCCACACCACTCACGTTCGATACTTCGAGCGCGGCAGACGCTCTCTGTTGTCGCCGCGATAACTCCCTTGGGAGTAACCTGCAAAGAAATCGAAGGGTTACTCTTACAAATACAGGCGTTACTGTATCCTACGCTTCTTTCAAACATACACTAGATTCTACGCTTCTTTTGAACAGCTAATTTGAGATAGATCTTTGCCGAGTAATTATTGCTAAAGTTAGTAAAGTTGGATGGTTCTATACTGCGTCGTATAAGTATTAGAAATGAAACTTTTAAGGTCTTGTACTTGTAACGATTCAGAAGTCGGGACTTTAAAAATTTTAAGATTGTACGTACAAATTTGTGGAATTTTCAAATCCATAGGTGCAACCTTCTAATTTCTGAATTTTATACCTTTTTGAATTTGAAGATTATACAAATTTTGAAGGATGCCTACATTTTTAAATTTTACAAACTTTCAAATCTTTTCTATTTCTAATCCTTAGAAATCAAAATGGAAATTTTGCAAATTTTATAATTGTTAGACGTAGGAATTTCTAAATTTGGAAATCTTCACTCCTAAGTCGATTTACGAAATTCTAAATTTTCTAATTCTTAATATATTCAGTTTTAAATATCCGTACTTCCAAACCACTGATTCGTAAAATTTAGATTTCTAAATTACTAATTCCTAAAGTCAATGTTTAAATATAGGAATACGTAAATTCTGAAATATACGAATTTTCTAAATGTCCAAATATACATTCAAAGACTTCTAAATTGTCCAACTTCTAAATATCTTAATATACATATTTGAAAATTCTGGAATATCCAAATATTTTAAATCTTCCTTACTTTTCCGATTTTTCAATTTCTAAATATATAAATATTTAAATTTCTGAATTTTCGAAGCTCCAATTTTTCAATCCCACGAATTACATTATATTTTGGAGGAGAACAAGGAATACTTTTTGTAACAAATAACTTTTGTTAATAACGACATGAACAATGATCGAATTATTGAATTATCGCGCGGGTTTCGTTCGATACCGTTCGGGTATCCCCGGCGGCTTTCGTAACCGCGTCGCGCAAAAATATACAAAATTTTGACATTTCAGAATTTAAAAATATAGAAATTTGACAGCTTATCAAATTTTAGAACTTGAAAATGCAGCAATTTGAAAACTAGAAAATTTTGAGGCTTTGAGAATTTAGCATTCAATTTTTATCATTTCTTCTCGCTATTAAAAAACGTATTATATTAGTAGTTTTATTAAAACGAAATTTCGCGAACTTCCAGCTTTAAATTGAAGATCAGCTTCGAACAGACAATGCACTGAAATTTAATAATATTCCACTTTTTTGCTAACAATGGAATTTTAGAAATTCTTGATTTGACTCTGTGCAATAGAATAAAGCTTAATAAAATTCCAATCGTTATTAAACGTAAAATTTTTAAATTTAATTTCCTCGAATATTACATTTTTTCATGAAAAAATTCCATATCATATTTTTGTAACTTTCATTTAATATAAATAACAACCTGTCCAATTTTATTACAAATCCAATATCGATTTAAGAATGAATACGTTTAGTCTGCGTAAAATAAAAAACATGTAAAACAATTAACTTTTCTTACATTTTAACAAAAATTAATTGTAGAAAATGTGTCGCATAAAAATCGTATTATACATAAAAGTGTACAAAATTTAAAAAAAACGAGAGACATGTAAATATTAAAATGTATTTTGTGCTGGTAAATGAGAGGGAGGGCGCAAAAGGAAAATAACTAGAAATTTTTCAAGAAATATTGAAAATATTATATTATAGAATTATTATAACAATGTTTATTTTTATTTACTGCACATATTTAACAAAATTAACAGCCTTTTATACTAATGTATAAATAATACAATGCAATGTAAGCGTCTTTTTCTATTTTTTACACACTTGTGCAAACCAGTTTTTACTATCAACACAATTTTGACTTGTACAATGCGGGCAACGTGTTAAGAACATATGGCTTATTGGCTTATTCGATTTGAGATGAGAATTAACAATATCTGCCAAAGCTTCTATAAATATTGGATGATCATTTGGTGCTGCAGCTCTTCTTATCTTGTCGATGCCGAGCTAAAACGAGAAAGTGAGAAATTCTGTAGTTCTTAAATTTAACTCTAAATTGCTATAAGGTCCAGAATACCTTATATAATAACAGATTTCTAACAAAGGACGAACCTTAATTGTTCGACGTCTATTTTAACGAGCTTTTGTAAGATGATACCATACTAGTTTGCGAAAATGTTGATGATATACAGTTCCACTCAAAAATCTTAGAACCACAGTGGTTTGTAACAAAGATCTTTTGATAATAATTATAAACTTTGTACTATATTTACTATTTTATAAATTAAGTAGAAATAGAAGATCAAGTTTTAATAATTTTCTAGTTCTCTATATGCATATCTTTGGTATAACAGAAAGTTATGATACTTGTGATCCAAATTACTGAAATTGCAAATCATCCAGTTTACTGTGAAGACCCAAAAACTAAATATCTGTTAATTGAATCTTGACAGAATTCATGTTCATAGCTTTGAAAAATTGTTAAGTGAGACTGTATATATTACTTTACCATTATTTTGGGTTTACATCTTTACAATTTATAAATAAAAAATAGTTTAAGAATTATGGAAAACCTGTACTTAATATGCAACATGCACCAAAGACTTGTATACCAACAAAAATACAAAAACTCAAAAGAGTTCATCCTTTGCAAGTATTCTACTAATATTTAATAATTTGCCAAACATATGATTAAAGTTCTGAAAACATTCCATCAGACAATTATGCTAAGCTCTTTAACTTTTTCAAACTGTATTTCACTGTAACAGTTAAAATCGTTAACACTTACTTCTTCTGCTAGTTCTTTACAGTATTCAATATCCAGCTCGTGAAGAGTTTCGATATGTTCATTAACAAATGCTACTGGTACTAACAAAAAATGCTTTTTTCCTTGCGCGACGTAAGCTTTTATAGCGTCATCGGTAAAGGGCGCCAACCAAGGTACTGGACCAACCTAAATACAAATTACTTAAAACATTAAAATGTAATAAAATATGATCTGAAAGAAAGAAGCAATTATTGATCCTTATAGATAAATAAAATAAAAGGTACAAAAATAGTAGATTCGACACTTTTAAAATTAAAGCATTTAGGACAGTTTGTGGAACATGCACTATAAAGTATTAAAGGTAGTTCAACGATATTTCCACTGAAAATGGTGGTTGGAAGAATATTATATGTTACCGCTACTTCTATGTGATATATAGTTCGGTCGTAAAACCCTTTAAAAGCCAAAGGTACACGGAATTCGTTCACTTAAAAGAGTAGTTTTATACAATGACATGAAATTTTGGCGAGGAACGTGTAAAAAGGTGTTTTGTAAATTTTAAACTGCTACAATTTTTTGGTTTCTAAACTTTTAAATTGTTACATTGCTAGGTTTCCATATTTCCGAATTTCTAAATACTAGATGTAATTTTACGTTTTTAAATAAATAAATATTGATTACCAATACTACTAATTTTGCTATAAGCTAATATAGGGATTGTAATTTTTAAATTTTTATATTTTAAATATTTAGCAGTTTAAAATTTTTATAATAAATATTGATTACCAATACTACTTATTTACTAATAAATAAGTAATATTAGTAATCAATATTTATTTATTCAAAAACGTAAAATTACATCTGCATAATTAATATTCAAGTAAATGTTCGAAACTCTATGTGCATAGTAGGCCCAAAAAATACTGATTGATGTAAAAAATTATGTTACAAAATATTAACAATAAGTGACAAAAATTTAATCCAGGTTTAACGGCGCGTCTAGCTTCAGGTCATTAGCGACTTTTCGTGGTATTACTTGTTGAATTTGAAACCATACTAGTATACACGGTTGTACCGGGTATTACTCTGCTCTCGGAAAAATTAAAAAAAATATATTAAACGAAATAGATGAACAGTTCAAAAGGTACTACGTGTAGAACATTCATTTTTTGCAAATAACGATGCATATCACTTTTGAAATGGAACTACGGATGTTTTCACGTAGATTATAGATTAAAAATTAAAAAAAATACATGAGATATTATAAATTCAGAAATGAGATATTTTATATAAAATGTTCCACAGAGTTGATTCATTTGAAAGAGAAATGTAATTTTACTTAAAAAAGAATGATAACATTGTTGGACTTAAATGTGCAACATTTTGTACAGAAAAAATATTGTAATTAATTTCTTTGCAGATTTAAATAACGTGATGCAGCTGATATTGCGTGTACTGTATTCTATACATGTACATAGTTGCTTATATAAACTCTGCTAGGTACAGCTCTACATCTGAAAGCCCCAGAGTTAAGTGTAATTATAAATTCATCTTTACTGATTAGTTTACTAGCAAGACCTAGTCTCCATATTTCAGACTATAGACGAAAGTTAATCAGATTAAGTTTGTCAGATACCTAAATTATGTTCTATACAGAAACTGATACATTAAAATGAACATTTTCATATGAAACCAATGATTTCATATTAGTAAAATTTGTATGTTCTTCACATAGAATATCTTGACAATATTTTTTATTTAAATTAAACTGTAAACTATTAATTTATCAATGATCTAATCTTACCAAAAATATCAATACTCAAAATATTCAGAAAATATAGGAAACTTCCAAGAATTGAAAATGCAATTTATATATCTCTATGAGTGATATCTTTATCTATTTATCTATATCATTTATTAATGTGTACCTATATGTATGTATTTATCTATATCAATCACTGATATCCATATTGTGCTTTATGAAAGCAAAAATATTGCCTTTCCACAGAACACTAATCTGAATAATTCAATTAATCACATTACAAAAATTACACTGTATACTGCTTCTTATGAAATTAAAAATCATTTATCAAATGTAAGAAATTATAAATAAAGCATATACTTAATAAAATGAGTTCTATACCTTTGATTGCCATACTAATTTGTATGGATTACAATACTGTAATTGTTCCATTACTAGGGCAACAGTGCTAGCAACTTCAGGCGCATAAGGATCTCCTCGACATACTGCCTAAAATTAAACAATAGAAAACACGAACTTTTAAGATTTTTACTATAAAGTATATTAAAATATTCATTTATTTGCGATGTTGAAAAGTAACCTTTAATGGAAGTGAATGAGCAGAAAATAAAATTATAACGTCGTTCCTGATATCTTCAGGAAATTTAATTAATTCTTCCTTAATTCTTTCAGCAATTGTCCGTATCAGTAACGGGTGCGTTGCCCACCTATCTATTATACTCCATTTCATATTACTTGGAAGTTGTCTGCAAATTATTAATACTTAAATGTAAAGTATCTTATTCTGTACTATTTTAACATCCTATTATTTCCAATATGTATATATTTAAAAAGTGTAAATAATGACAAACTGCTAACAAATGCATAGTGTTTTAAAATGTACAAGACATGTACAACAATATTAAAAAATAACTACCTTTGTGCATAATATTTATATATCTCAATAAAACTTGATCCACTTGTAGCACAAGAATATTGTGGATATTGAGAAAATAATACTGTATGTTCAACGCCATCTCTGAAATGGAAACATACCTGATATGTACGACAAAAGTATCAGTCACATTTATTAACTATTCTAATTGCTCTTGTTCACAATTTTACTATTATTTAAATTCAAAAATACATCTATATTCTTACTGCTCTATTTGCTGAAGTGTATTTTCAGTAAGAGGATTTGCATAACGAAAAGCAACATAATGTTTATGAGGGGCAGTTTCTGGTGAAACCTTATCCAATTTCTCACACAAAAGTTTACCCTGCTTATTTGTCCATTCCAAAATAGGAGATTTACCACCAATTTCTGCATATTTTTTTTGTATCTTAGGAGTACGAGACTGTGCTATCCATGGACCTAATCGACTGTAATATATATTTATATTATAAAAGAGTGTTTAGGTTTTTTAATATAAATTAATTTCATCGTAGCAATTAAACCTTTGAAATGGAAGCTGAATCATGTCACGATCAGTCATTATACGTAATAAGTATTCGTGAACCTCTTCAAGACTACCAGGTCCACCCATATTTAACATTAAAATACCTGTTTTTGGCTTGGCATTATTATTTACTTGTTTTAAGTTTGTTGCCACAGAAAATTGGCGCCAAAAAGAAATGGAAGATTTTTCGCAATGTCTTGCTAAACCACAACAAAAAGTATATATCAGTTATTTGAGAAAAAATAATAAATTTACTGGAGAAAATAAAATTTAACTGATAATATTTCATATATGCATACTATATAAAAAAAGAATACAGCATAGAATACATAACATATTACAACATATTACAACATTACAACTGATTCTGAAATCAGTTATGTATACACAACAAAACCATAAAAAGAAATGGATATGAATTCGATTGAAATTAATGTTACTATTAATGAGTAAAAGAAAGCAATTAAATAATGATCGAAATGTTCAGAATTTATATTGACACTTTGAGTATCCATACTGATTTCATTAAAAATTCTAAAGAATAATAATTTTATTTTCAATAGACTTTAATAACATTATAAATATCTTACACCTTTACAGCAAAATTAATAGCAAATATAACTGAACATTTTGTTAAAGAAATATATTTAATATTATAATACAAAATAAAAACAATATTTTGTAAGCGTACTCTTAATTTAATATTACACTTGCAACCAAAAATATAAATATGTTTGAACTGTTATAATTTTATAGCAAACTGTACAAGCACAAAATATGTTAAATATAATATTTACTTACCAAATTGCACTACATTTAATAAACTTGTTGTCATTTTTACCAAACTATCACTTTGAAATTAATAACAAACGTAGCAAACAACTGCTTATTTGATAAGTGCACAAGACTACACAAGGCTGAGTTTATGCACTATCACGATGACGGAAAGTTTAATGATAGTATGATTTGGAGGTTAGATTTAAAAGTAAGGTTATGTATGGGAAATAATACGGTCATAATATGATAACACGTTTTGCATTCATAGAAATTTCCTAAACATATTGTAGTGTTTATTACTAATTGCATACAAATACATCCGTAAGTAAATGTTATACACTTAACACAGAAAACAGTTGACAATATTTCTCATAAAATTAAAGAAATATTTGTATTAAGATTATGGCAGATCAAGATACTGAAGAACTTGGTCCATCAGATTTAGGTACACTTGATTAGTAAGTATTACATACCGTGCACGTAAATACCAAATACCCGATAAGCATTACTTTATATCGTCACTATTGTATTGCAGTTGGGAAAGGATATACTCGGAAGAATTTGATAATTTTAAGGATCACGGGGACACTGGCGAAATATGGTTTGGCAGGAATAATTCACTAAAAGTTGTACGGTATGTCATTTAAATAATTCCCGAAAAATATTATTTAAACGCACACATAAACAATAAGACCACTGGTGCTATCTTTAGTGTGCCGCAAAAGTTAAAAATTGCATCATTATTAAGGGGTAGTATTTTCAAATTTTTAAAGCAGAAAAATAAGAATTTTTATTCATTTGCTTAAAATGAATGCATATCATAGGTTTAGTAATGTTTTAGACCTTATTTATGTCATTAAATATACACTTTTAAACATATAAAATTGCTCTTTATATAAATAACTTGTTATCAAAATATTAGATTTGCCAAAAAATTCTGTTCATGAATACAAAATATATAATTGATATCTATGGTATCTAGTATCAATATTTAAGCATAAATTGTAATTGATATATGTAATTAGATATGTATTCAGAAACATTCAAATGTTTATGTATCGTCTTTCAACTTAAAACATTCACTTACTTTCTTGATTGAGACTTGCTTGTGTCTCAATCTTAAATTTTATATCTCTAAACTGTTCAGATTATTGGCTATTTTGTGACTTTTCATATTCACATCTTCTTAGAGATACAAGTAAAATGTATGGATAATACAATGGCATAAATGGATCTTATTAACTGATATGTTTGTCTCAATATTATTTAAGAGATGTTAACTAATTGAACATAATGTTGTTATTTTGTACAACACAAGCTTATAGTAGTTTTATAATCTATTAGTCATTATTTATAATCTTGTATCATATCAAAGGAAAAAAAATCTCAAGACTATAAAATGAACAAAACTTTTTGGCACACCTAATATATAGTATAAAAATATACTTCCTAAATATATCCTTTATTAATTCTTTGTTTATAATTTCAGTTGGATTAATACGCAAATGAAACTTCACAAAGATGATAAAATAATTGATATAGGATGTGGAAATGGAATGACATTAGTTGAACTTGCAAAAGTAGATTTTAAGAATTTGATGGGCGTAGATTATTCTCAAAAAGCAATTGACTTAGCTGCAGAAATATTAAAAGAAAACAATCTGTCAGTTGACTTAAGAGTCTGTGATATATTGAATTTAGAGAACTCTGAATTACCAACAGATTTTAAGTTAGCACATGATAAAGGTACTTATGATGCAATTAGTTTACATCCAGAGGATCCTGCAACAAAACGGCAAAAGTATATAGAAAATGTATATAAAATTCTGCAACCTGCTGGCTATCTAGTTCTAACTTCATGTAATTGGACTAAAGAAGAAATAGAAAAACATTTTGAAAACTGTAAGCAAAAATTATATTATCAATTTAAGCAAAAATTATATTTTTTAATCCTTTGTGGCTCTATAAACTATTATAATTAGCTAAAGTGGCACTGAACATGTCTACACTTTTTTTAAATTATTGATGTAAATTCAATATCTGCAATTAAGAAATCATTAATGGAATTAAATATTAATATATTGCATCATATAATATCCAGTGAAACCTTGATCAGGTATTTCTCAAATAATTTTTTCTTATTATTTGCTTATTTTACTTGATTTTAAATATTTCAGTTTTAAATCATATGTCTGTGTATTTTGGGTTGTCTCCTCAATTTAGCATTTACATCAGTAAATTCTTTTGAAAACCATAGATGGAGATTTCACTGTATTATTGTATAGAGCCTCACAGGATTAATATATTACAGATAGTTGGACAATATAATAAGTGAAAATTACATATAGCACTAGTATACAAACATTAGGTCAAAATAGTACTATTCCTCCCATTTTTTAAAATAATGTGTCATGTAGATTATATAAGTTATTCAGTTTAATTGACAGCAACATTTATTAAATTATCTTTTTGATTAAATTACAAGCAACTTAAAAGTCAGGAATATTGAATGCACTATAGATGATACGTACTATTATTTATTACCAATTTTTCTAGTTGGGCACAGTAGTAATAGATATAATTAGAAGCTTTAAAATTTACAATTTATAGTATAGATATATGTATTTGTATATCCTGCATATGTAAGTACATACATGCAATCTTATTAACTGAAGAAAAGTAATTAATAATTTTACTAAAAGATACAGAATGTTAATATTGTATAACGAAAAATAATATGTAATATTATTTAGAATAACAGATTTACAATAATTTTGTATAATTGGTTTTTTAGTTAAAAATACGTAGATCAATATTATCTTGTTCTTCTTTACCACAGCTGATAATCTCAAAAATAATTTTGTTCTTATATCAAAATAATCATATTATACACATCCGCAGATTGTCTTTGCAAATATAAAATCGTTTCATACTATGTACAATACAATTTTGTTTGAATTATCAGTTAACATATAATGTGTTAAAATAAAATAAAATTATTTATTTACATTTACATTTATTTCATTTGATAGTGGTTGGAATAGTACTAATACATTTTGTAATTTTATAAGTTTTCGCTTAATTTCTAGTCTTAATACTACAAATAATAATACGGATAACATTAATACATTTCGAAATATTTTAGATTTTGTCATCCGTAATGTGCTTCCTTCTGATACATTTCGTTTTGGGGGACAATGTGGGAACACCATAACACAATTAGTTCTTCAGAAGAAATAATGGTAATAAATTAAAGGATTAATAAATACAATACCCGACATTTTTTATTTATTCACCTTTCATGGTTTTCATTTATGCATAATAAAAGTCACTTATGTGTAATACAAATATTTTACTAATATGTTAATAGTTTACTATTACATTATTGTTAAGTAATTAAAATGAATGCTACTGTTAGATTTAATTTGATAAATCTGTATTCGTATAAATTATCGATATTTAATAATTAATTGATAAATATATACTCTTATACAGTCATATTGATATTTAAGGCATCATTGGCATATAAGAACTTCGCATTTGTCTGTTATGTAGATGTGAACTGTTGAACTAGAATGTGCAATATAGTTTATGATTAAGATCGAAAAGTGAAACAATTTGTTTATGTGGCTAACAAAAAGATTCTAATATATTAGTACTAGTAATATTTCTATACTTTGTTATCGTATTTTTATGTATTGAATAAGAATTTCTTACATAAAAACTGAAACCAAATTGAGTGGTTAAATTTATGTAATTCAGTAGTTTTTTTGCAAATAAATATAAAATAAAAATTAGGTTTGTATATACATATATATATAAATATTCTTTTATACATTTTTGAGGTACTAAAGGTAGTAATACGTCTCGTATTGTATATTTTAATACAACTGATTTTTCATTATAATTATATAAAGCTTTATATATACTGAAAAAATTAGCTTTCATAATTTTGAAATTTTTAAAATGTCCTTAAAATTTGTTTGCAAAATAGTCGTATGACTCGCAAATAAAATATTCATCATTCATGTCAATTCAAATGATAAAATGTATCATGTAATGTTCTGTATAGTTATGTTCTTGTTGTACATTAAAATAAATAGTTTCATTATCTAATTTTGGTATTATATCACAAATAATTATAACTTATATTATAATACAATTTATAAACAAATATGTTGTAGAAGAAACGTTCTTTAATTCACAACTGAATTAGCAAAACTATAGTTTATTCTCAACAAATAAAATGAAGCATCATCTAAAGCACGAGAGTAAAATAATGAGACATTTATGAATCAAAGCACAGAATGCAGCAAATTACGTACATGTATTGTTTCTGTATCTAAAAACTTTATATAATATATATAGTAAATTATTTTGTTTATAAATAACTTGTTGTATTTCAAATATAATTTTTAAGTATAATTATAGAATATGATTGACTTTATTGACTTAAAAATTACATTATTATTGCGTTAAATGTAAAATTAATTCTTGATACTATACAGTATCATACTGTTGGTTGATTCATGTATATACAGAAAAAATTAACACGTGTAGCTTCGGAATTAACGTTTTTCGGAGTAACGTTTCGAAATTTCAAAGGACTTACAGGAAACTTAAGTTCTGTGTACAAAGACTTAAAACGACTAAGAGAACTATGTGAACCGTACAGGTGAGGGATGCGCTACCTGAAAAAAGAATTTGCCATTAGAAATTTTACAATATTATATATGTATTAATAATTAAACGTGTTAAGAATTCTTTAAAATAATATATTTATAGTTACATGCATGAAACTTGTTTAAATAAGTTTCCAATATAATCATTTCAGTCTCAGATTATACATAAATAGGTACGTTAATAATTTCGATTCACTTTCGTTAATTTAAATTTGTAAGTTAATTACCTCGAAAGTGAAATTCAGAAAAATTTTATTATTTGTTTTTTTATCTAGATTTGTCAATTGACCAAATATTTAATTTATCTTCAGAGAATTTAGATCGCTACAAATCGAAATTTTAGTTAGTTAGTCAAAATAAACGTTTGCTTCAATTATGTTTAATTTTAATGTATTTGATTATATACAATTGATATGATATACCGTTGCATGCCAAAGGATAGTCCTCGTAGTACCCTTCCTGACAGTAACAACGTTTTCCAGACATAGTCGTGTTCCGTTGTACGCAGTGTGCACCGTCAACGCATTCAGAGTCGTCGTTACAGGGTGTATGCAGAGCTAACAAACATGAAATATACGTAAGTTATTTAGAATATATTGTCTTAATCTAGAAAAACAATTCATTTGTTCAAACAGATATTTTTGTTTTATACAAAACATCTTTTTAGAAGTATAATTTGGTCAAATTAATTGTAACTTATGCACAATGCTATTTAGTTAGATTCCATTGTCAAAACATTAGTTTAAAGTTATTTTCAAATTTTATTACATTCTTGTTCTCAGAATTTAATTCTATTTCTTTATATATTATTGTCTTATTACTACGTTAAACTGAATATATTTTTTTACATTGTTCAATTTGATAAGTTGTAATAACTTGTTACGCTTATTGAAATTTACTAAAATCAGAAAAGTTGAATTGTGCTATCGCTCTGTGCGTTTTAATTTCACACAAACACGCAATTACACGCAAATGTGTTCTCGACATGACTTTTAACGGTCGATGAATTTTCAACTTCTGCCGGAGTGTGCAATTTTACCTGAAATTATCTAAAATTCTATGTTCTAGAAGGAAGAGAAATTATTTATGGCAACCCTGTAATCAAATCGAACAAGTAAATTTCTGAGTCAATCTTTCTTCGGCATCTGACATTTATGAACTTATAAATCAAATTTTGTCAAACTTTCATGTTCTTTTGAAAGTATTAATTTAAGATACGTATTTTTGTTACGAAACGTCGGTATGACACGATTTAAGGATATACGAGTATCAATAAATATTTATTTTAGATACATCAATTCGAAGCTTACAATTCAATGAAAATTACGACTTAAACGTTTCGTCAATACTTTTTACCCTTGACTATCGCGGTAGGGGTGAATTCGACCTCGTCAGAATTAAATGTACAGCTTTTCTTAAAACTAAATGAACATTCTTAAAAAATATAAATAGAAACGTAATGCTATCGATAAAATAATATAATAATTTTCCTGGTAAAAATAATATAATAATTCTATTTTAATATTTGATAGATAATTGTGAATTAAAAATGCTTAATTATCAGTTTCAGCAAACAATAAATCAAAATAGTAAGTTCCATCATTTCTGTAAATGGTTTTATAATATTTCGTAATGTAGTATCATAGTATTTCAATTCGATTCTTAAAATTGAAAAATGACTGTACAAATCATTCCGTAAAGTCCTTAATGTGAAATTGCTGGTTTCCAATCTAAAATTATCGTAAAGTGGGATTTAAAGAAAGCTGTGAGTTATGTTCTCGACACTTCAATCATCATTAGCACCTTCAGCTCAAATACAGATTCGTAAGAATTGCTATTACGAATTCGAGAAACGTACTTTTATTTACCCAATACTTTTTATATATCGTTGTTTTATTAACGTTTGCAATTAGTTGTCAGAATTTTCTTATTAATTTTTGGGGCAAATATTGACATGATTACTATGATTATCAGTGTCACAAATTTTATTAAATATTTAAATGAGAATATAATGCACTTTTTAGTGTTTTTATAGAGTGAACGATTAAGAATTGAAAAATTAAGAAGTAAATTAAGAATTGAAATTGAGTGCTTTTAGTAAAATGTCTGGCGACAAATAAAGTGACGTTCAACGTGTCAAATATGTACAATTGTTTGAGAATTTATATTAAAGTCATTAACAAATTATATCTCCAAGTTTCAATATTAATGATTCAATATTACTGACAACACTGTAAACATCTTAAGATCTTCTCTCGTATTTAAAGCAATCTATTATTCACCTATACTCACCATTTAAAAATTAACATTATTTTCAAGTTACATCAATTTTCTAGCCCTACATAAATTACTTAAAAGTACGTATTTATAATGCAATTATAAAATATTAAAATTTTGCAAACGAATTGTACAAAAATTAAATTGTGTCTTTAATGCAAATTTGGTCACATAACTTTCAGTAAAATAAAACGAAACTTTAATGTATATTTAATTATACCTTTGCTATTAGTCCGACGATTTTTGAATAAAAGATTTGAATACGTAATATCGTTGACATTAACAAATTCGGACACATTGCACCATTAGCAGGAACGTTGAAGTGATTCGTGTACTAAATAATTTATTGATTTTTCTGTAGACTTTATGAAACGGTGTATTTCAGAAAAAACGTTATAGTACACGGTTAGCTGCGGTGATATTCTTAAAGCTTTCCAATTTGCATAGATAACCATAGTGCTAGTACCAACACGTGGGTATATGCAAATGGCAGTAGTTGATAGTGTGCAGAAAATATTCAATTTCCTTTTCTAAAACCTCAAGTGGAGTTTTCTTCAGGATGAAAATGCACGTGATATTCCTCATTATGGGTATCACGAGTGTGTCAACAGTGTGTTATTAAATAATCAAGTTTTCGAAATTTTAGTCTTATACATTTTTTAATTCTCAAGCTAGAAATTGTCAAGCTTACGAATTTCCAAACTTATAAATTCTCAAGTTTTCAGATTCTCAAATTTTGAAATTCTCAATTTTGCGAAATCCTAAATTTTCAAAGGCTTAAATTTTGCGAATTCTTAAGCTTTCAAATTCCTGAATTCCCAAGTTCTTGAGCTTCCACGTTCTCAAATTTCAAAATTCCCAATCTTGCACATTCAAAAATTTCCAAATTCTCAAACCTACGAACTTCGAAATTTTCCAATTCTTAAGCCTTGAAATTCTCAAATTTCCAAATTCTCAGGTTACCAAATGCTTAAACTTTCAACTTATGAAATTTCCAACTTCTCAAATTTTCAACCTGTCAAATTTCTTCTCAAGCTTCCAAATTCTCAAAACTTATTCTCAAGTTCCAAATCTTAATTTTTCAATTTATTTAAATCTGCATGTTAACAGAAAGTGAAAAGAATATCTAAAATTCCATATTCTAAATTCATTGATGTCTTTATGAAGTTGCCTTCTATAATTTCCCAAATTATTTCTCCAAATTACATTCACGCGATACCTGACAATCGAATTGCACTGAACAACATCATAGTTGCAGTCAATGTTATTTATAAGCATATAGGAAAAATGATCGTTGCAACACATAATTATCGACTTCCATGCATTTTCTTGTCAGATAGAAATAAATTTACCGTAGCATGCCACATTGTACGTGTCCATTTCTGCTGCGGTAGTCAACGTGTTAGATTTTATGTAATTAAAAGCATGCATTGTCTTATCGTTAATGATCAGGGATGTAAGAGAACTAGGTAGTTAAAAAATCAATTTCTCTTTTTACTTTTGACGAACAAGAGTATCAAAAGTATGTAATGAAATTACTTCTCGTATGGTTTTAGAGGTTCAAAAGATTTTGAGGTTCAAAATCATCTTGTTAAGCTTTATTAAATTTTGTTCAGTAATTATAATGCAATATTAAAGGAAGATGCGTTGATTTTGAAGAAACTTGACTGCTACCAGTGGAAATCAGAAGAAATTAAGTGTAATTTGACTTAATTGTATGTTTCTCTTCAAGTATAACACAATTCATTAAAATACATTTCTAGATACAAAAACTGTCAAGTTATTGTATAATAACAATAATTCTTATTCTCATATTACTCATATTATTTTTTAGATTACACGACAGTTTGATTTTCATCGGCTTTAAAGAATATAAAATAAATTACTTAAAAGCGTTATATTTATAATATTATGCTAGTAGTGAACGTATCACCAAAAATATTGAGTGCAATGATTATTTATTCTTTACACTAAACTTCCACATTTAGAAATATAATATATTAAATATTGTGTGTAATTTATAATCCATGGTCCTATTTTCCATTTTGAAATGTCGATCAGAATTAATTTTTGCAGCTTCACGATTATTATTTTTGGTATTATTAGATTATTTCGAAAAATATCCATATAGAGTTTCATATGTCTTTTTCAAGCTAGAAATAAAATTTCTCAGTGGAGTTAACGAATGGAATATCTGTCATATTTTTAAACTCTCCACTTTGTTTTAAATAAGTTTCACATTTTTTAACGGTATATTTGGAATTATTGTGCGTGGTAACAGAAGTATTGCAAACGTGGCGGATGAAATAAGTAAATCTGCAATGTGGCGCGAATTTATCCTAAAACGGTAAGGTATTCTATGATTTATGGATAGATATGTAGGTGGATGAACGCTAGCTTCATAAGAGACGTGCATGACCTTTGGAAGAGCAATTTCGTTCAAACTTAGCATAATTACAGAAGATAGCAGAAGTAATAATTGTGAAAAATTACATGTACTTTGAAAAGTACACGAATACATTTCAAGTTGTAATTTTCACGGATTTGCAATTGTTTCAATTTTGTAAAATTATTAAATGTATTTTAGGTAACACAAAAGTGCTAATTTTTCTAAATAGAATAATTTAGAAATTTCTTTGCTTTACATGCCAAGATTTCTTAGGTTAACAGTACAGTTTATACAACTGGTCGCAAAAACAGAAAAAGCTTTCAAGATAGCGCGTCAAATTATAATTATTATAGAACTTAATATTTGTTTTCGTTTTCTGAAATAAAACCAGCTGTGTGATAAAAAAGATTCAGCACAAACTAATGATTGTGCGTTTAAGAATTACAGTATACATCTTTTTTATATTTTGTTGAAAATTTACGAGAAAAATAGACATATTTAAGTAGTAACAAGAGAAATTGAAATTAAGACATTGTTAATATGAAGAAGGATATTAGCATTTACAATTATTTAGACGTTATAGGATTTATAATTGCCTTTAATATTTGATATTATAAGATTTTTAATTGCTTATTATATTTGAAATATTTTTAATTGCTTATAATAATTGATATTACAAATGCAATCATTTATGAAACGCGCGTGGAACTAACACGAAAAGAGATACAAAATGGCGGCGCAGAAGCTGAGATAGAGTACTGCATTCGAGTGCTGTTTTCTTTATCACAAGTCACACAAATTGCAATTATCTGTTAGACTGTAACTTAAATTTGTTTAACCAAAAATATTTTTATCTTCTACAAGTTAGTTTAATTTAAATCTACATTACTCAATTAAACTATTATTGAATCACACTCAAGACCATGCATTGAATTTATGCAACCTACTAAAATTCGAAGATATATTTCTAATATTAATATTAATTCTATTTTAGAAGTATCCCAGAATCAAAAATACTAATAAACTTTTGTTAAACTGTGAAACCATAGAAATAAGAACGTGAATAAAAGAAAACTTAACGTTTGGCTATAAAATTCAGGATAAAAACTAAAGAAAAACTGAAAAGGCTATCATAAAATCCTCCGGCACTTTCCCAGCAAATTTAATTAAACATTATTCGTCTTAAATAATAATTCCAGCTTTTACGGCTTTCTCCGCAAAGCCAGCATCGAATACAGAATCCTTTCAGTTCACCTTCTGCACCACTATTTTATTCCGTTTTTCACATTTTAATATCCGAAAGACTTATAAAAATATTTTTGCTATCTTTACGTTTTAGATTTTCGATGGAATCCATTCTAGGTTATATTTTATACTATCGAAGAAAACGATTGACCTATGTTTTATACTTTAGGGAAATACCATCATTCATATTTCATAGTTCAAGAAGAAACCTTATCACTTTGAGATCACTTTGAGGTGTAAGCCCCTAACGTGTTAACTACTGCATTGAAAATGAATCACCACAAAATACATTAAATCTCTAATTATTAAGCACAGAAACGTAAGTTCTTGCTATACAATTTATTTGCTAGATGCGTCAGTCAAAACTAACTATTCTTAACTAAAAGAAAATTAAAATGTGAGTGTTTTATATTCAACGATCCTTAATTATGAAAATTATGGTTGGAATTTCAGGTTGATTTCTAAGTGCATCTTTAGTGAAACTCAAAGTACAACAAGGGGTTAATTTTGAAGTTCTATTCTTTCATTTCTTTATATTTTTCACCCGTTCATATCACTAATGCAATATTAATGTTATTGAATATTAATGAACATTGTTATCGTTATTGAATATTAATGTTATCGTTTGTCTCTCTCTTTCGCATAAGAATACAAAAATTTAAGTCTGAACTTGCTTCCATTTTCCTGAACTTCTAAAATGTTTGAAACGTTATAAAAAGTTTACTTTAACTGGACTGCGCAGTCCTCAGCGTTTAAAAATCGATAACTTATGGTTGCATACGTGTAAAATGTAATTTCTAGAATGTTTCGTTACCTTTGTATTTATTGGTACACGCGCCATTAAGGGGCGCCGAATAGTCACCGCATAGACAACGCGTTCTTCCATCTCTAGTGTCTGCCATGCATGTTGTGTTTTGAATACCAGCGCAGTCAGATTCTAATTTACATTCCCGAGCCTTTCCCACTGAAATTGCAACAAATTCTTATGTATATATTGATATTTTTAATTGGTTTGCTATTTTGTCATGTCACTGTTACTAAATTCTGTCCCTTAATTATTTTACTTGATCAAACCTTTGGAATATTGTTAATTTTTCGTGAAAACAATTTCTATAATTTACTAAACAATTTACAGCGAAATAATTTGTCAAACCTCCAGTAGAAACAGGTAAATTTTGATTAAGTTTATTAATTTTCAAGATTCCTTTATGTACAAAATATTTTATAAATCTATTCTAAATCTCTTCGTCAAATATTTTGTTAAATACTCTGACATTTGAATCTCTCTTTATAGATTTGTATGTCACATGAATTAACACAGTATCTCTAGACTTCATTTATCCGTACAAGAATTAAACTCTCACATACTAAATTTGAATACACGTTAATAAAATAACAAGAAAGAATTTTACTAAACTGTTTTACCATTCTATTACATTTACACATTAAATGAAATAAAATGTCCTCCAACAGTTTATCAAAATCTACAATATGCTTAAAAAATCCCAGATAAAATTTAATCCATTTCTCCCAAACGTATGTTTCTAAGAAAACACTTATTTCTGAAGTTCCTTTTCTCTGACCTTGTGAAAAATCAGTTAAAGTTCGAAGGTGACAGATAAACTATCGCCCAAGCATTGATTATGGTAAATACTGTGCTTTTTAACCGTAATTGTATACAAAATAACAAAACTGGTTGATTCGTTAATAAAAGGTTGTGTCAATGCAGAAATTGTTTGAACAAACCTGGCGTAGGCGGTGGTGGAGGATTTTGGTTCTGAGTTTGGGGGTTGGTTTTTCCGAACGTAGTAAGGGCCCAAGTGGAGGACGGCGACACGAAGAAGACCAGCAAGAGAAACGTCGCAAATATCTTAAAACTTCTTCCTTTTTTCATTTCTTCGACTTGTTGCTACTTCAGAGTGAACTTGAAACTATTGGCCGAATAATCACTTGATCTATTCACTGGATCACTGAATTCGGTGTTAAACTCTTTCGAAAGTCACTTCTCTTCACTAAAATTCGTTAATCCGACGACTCGTAAGCTCTCCCTTGACGTAACACTGGTATCTCGATTATTATTAGATTAATAATATCGCGGAGAAACCGAATAAAATTTCTGTCGCACTTTTCAGCTACTTTAACTACTTGAACAGAGTGGTATTACGTTCTATTCGAGAACTGCGTGTCACAAGGACGTTGGAAGGCCTTTTAAGCGTTTCAAGTACCCCCACCTTGTGCCCCATGTGCTGCCACCATCAAAGAAGTACACCAAAACGTAGTTGGCCTACCACGTCGTCGAACAATCGGAGTATGCTTTGTCTCCTTTAAGTTTCGATCGCGTACAAGTTGTGGTCGGGAGAATCGAACGTTATACTACTAGAAAGAAATCTGAACTTTGATTCTTTAACAGCATTTCTTTATGTTATTCACGCGAACGAACTTTGCAGAACATTTCTGTATTCATGTAGGGGTGTGCCAGGAAGATTTATGCATGTATCAGTGGCACGTTTAAGATTTGTTCATCTATTTAAATTTCCAAATTTTGCTGTTCAATTTAGAGCTAATTGTTTTTAAGATATTTTTGGTTTTGTACTTGTGAATTTTTTAATTTATAAATTTGCAAATTCCTAACTTATATTTATTAAGTAGATATTTACTTACATGAGGTCGAAGAATATATTCTACGTATAAAAATTATAATAGAATTCAAGAGTTAACTAAACTGAACGTGTCAAGAAAAATAATACATATAATAAAAAACTAGTTTTGTACTGTTTCAAAAATAGAAAAATATATTGAAACATTTAGCAAGTAAAATAGAATTCAATAAGATCACAAAATAAATAATTCTATCTCCATGCATAATAAAATTATTTCTTTATGAATAGAAGCAGCTCAATCAATTTTCATTTTATTACAGCAAATTCTCCACGAAAAAAGTACATACTATTGATTTTGAAGTAGCACAAAAGATGCGAGGCAAATAACCCCAATTTTTAAGATTTATACATCCAAAATCTAATTCTGCGTGATTTAACATTTTGTGCGTAATTATTTCAGAGTAATTTACTGTAAAATTTATGTTTTTGATGATATAGTTATTACTTTGCTCGCAATTTGCGTGAGCAATATGAAACACGCAGCATGAGTAATGTTTCATACTTGAAACTTTTTCTGTCGGCCAATGTATTATTACAATAAAACTACAGTTTGTAAAACGTGGAATGAGAAAAATAAACAGATTTTTATGTAGAGATAGAAGGTTATACATAAATTGCGAAGAAATCGTCAAATGATATTTTACAATAATAATGATACAATACTAACTTTAAATAATAATTTTGTTGCCATTTTGCTACACTTCAAGCTACACTACTTTTGCTACAACTGAAGTATTATAAATGCAGAAAACACGTTAGAATATTTACAAATTGTATTAATTATGAATTTTTAAAAATTTGAGTTTATTTTGAGATACCACAATTTTTGAACGATTCTTCAAAATTAATCCATAGCTAATACAATAAATCTGAATGACCCAATTTGTTTAAAACTTAACATTCAAAAGTAACTTTTTCATATTTACAAGATATAGTAAATATTTTTTTTCGTACAGCTCTAATTCGATAAAGAAAATCATAATGCTTATCAGCGTTTGGAAGGAAACTCCGCACGAAAACCACTATTTTATTGTACGCAAGTCACGAAATCTGTGCGGTCATACAACTTTCCTATCAATTACGAAATCAAATTTGATTTAAAATGGGAGATACTATCTGAGGTTACTAATCTAATAATGAACGATTTATTTAGCAATATATGTATAGTCAAACGTACTTATAAATGGAGTTGAACATTTCTTCTCGTATACTATTAATTAGAAATTTATGTAAGTTAAGAGCTTAATCTTTTATGTCCTGTGATATATTTATATTTTAACGTTTTATTTCTCAGCTTCTTTTTTTCATATTTTGAAACAGTTTAAATGCAACGTATTATAAGTGTAAGTACTGTCTATAATTATTATTTTTGTATATTTTTGTATTGTACTTTCTTAAGCAGTTTTAATTCTTCATATTTTCAAACTATTTAAATAAAACGTATTATAAGTGTAAGTACTGTTCATAATTATTTTTGTATATTTTTGTACTGTACTTTCTTAAGCAGTTTTAATTCTTCATATTTTTAAGCTGTTTAAATAAAACATGTTACGAATACAAATATTTTTGTTCTGCCCTTTTAAACAGTTTTCAAATAATTCATATTATTTGCCCTCCCGTCAAATAAATAAGGTTTCAAACAATTCTTGACAAATTAATATATGATAATCTCGTTTTACGTTGAAATGAGAACGAGAACTTAAGTTTATAGACTTCTCATCGTATTTTCACAAGATGGTTCATTTAAACAAAATTTCTTTCCAAATATTGGACTCACACATAAGAAATAAACTAGAAATGTTTGCACGAAGAGGTTTAGAAATTTATAGCGCAATTTCAACCATTTTATGGTTTAAATTTATAAAAATGTAGCTGCACGCTAGAACTGTACTGTTTTCAAGCACCAATTAACTAGAAACTTTCGACATATCACGAAGACTTTGTAGCAGTCGGCCCTGTCTCGCATTTTCGAAAGAGAAACGAATTATCGGATGATATTCATGAATATTCACGCCATTCAGTGAATAACGGAAGTATACCCTGTCAATTAAGAGGTTAAACTATTCTTACTAAAATAATTGAAAAAATACCATCTTAAGCTTTACGAAGTTACATATTTTCTTCTATAACTCCATACTGTTTTAAAACTAATATTTCATTTCTTTTGCAGTTGAAAAATTAGTAAAATTAATTTTGTTAACTTTCACAATTCTTGTTTGCACAAGAATGCACAAAATTCCGCTCTTGTAATAAAAATAGCCTGTATACGCACCCCGTTTACGAACTTACCCCACTTCACCTTATACTTAAATAGATGTATTTAAAATATATTTACAATTTATTTTACATTCTCTGTTTATCTCAGACAAGGCTATCATCTTAGAAGAAGGATTCGGTAACCATGAAGGAACATCCGACGCTGAGCCTATGGTGGAAAGAAAACAGAAGAAATGCAACATGGAAAGATTTTTGATGTACACAAAAGTTCTAATGTTTTTCAAACTTATAATATTCGTCGCGTGGTTGTGCGCTCACGTATATAGGAATTATCGTTTTCAAACCGAACTAGAGAAGATCAGAATGATAGACGCCGCCACAAAAGCGGAAGAGGAGTATTTTTTGGAAATGCAAAATCGCTTACGAGAAGTGCAAGATTGACAAAACGGATCGTAAGCACTTTTGGGAATCAGTTGGACAATGATAAAGTGTCATTAGCAGAACGATGGAGGAAATTAATTTGCGAAGAGGGTGCAAGAAACATCAAGGGCAAATTGCTTTAGGCAAAATAGATGGAAATAAAACTGAAGAAATAAATAAAAATATCCTTCCTTTTTCACAATTTTATTATGCTCACCTTACACCGATAAAACCATGTTCTCTTACTATGTCACTGAATCTAAAAATGGTTGAGTGCGACGGCTGATTTCGATCAGGATTTAGTTGCATACATTTTAGCTCTCACGCCATTACACGCATCATAAAAGATTGTCATATCGTATTTTTCACTGTTACTGAACACGGCAATAAAAGTAGGACATAATAATTCTCAAAACAATTTCCACGATATCAATTTTGCTATTACTCGCCTTCGGAAACTGAGGAGACAAAGATATATTAAAATATTTTTCATATTGACAATGTCTAAAATAATTTATTGAGAATTTTACAAAACTTCATAACACAATTTGTTTTAATCTAACTTAACTGTGTTTAGCAACATTGCTGTCATGAACAAAAGTAGTTGACATTTTAAACAATTTTCAATCCACGATCCACACATCACTTGACACATACGGGTATCAATTAGAATATATTCTACATTTTCACATCTATATTATTTATCGAATACATCAGGCATTTCACGAGAAAAACTTTGAAAAACCCGCACAATTTTGTGAATGGAATACATCACAAAATGAAACATATCACTCTCTAAACTGGAGCTAAAGTAAATTTACAAAATACGCACTAGTGAGTAATGAAACTTGTTCAGAACTTGATATTAATCGTGAAAGCGTGGTTTCCATTACTCGGAATGAATTGAGGCTTTGGAAAATGACGGCCAGATGGGTTCCGCGTTCAAACATAGGAAAAAGTTGAAACACTGGACACCACTTGATCATTCTCTGCAGTCCACATTTATCACCATGCGATCACCATTTGTTTGGTACACCGAAAGAGATATTAGGATAACAGAGATTCAACAGCAACGAAGAGGTGCTATAATTCACGCACAACCGGTTTTGAACGCGAGTTCTTTCATTTTATGGAATTAAAATAAAAAAGCTGCCAATTCGTTGATAAAAATGTGTGAATAAACAGAGAAGATGAGTAGGGTGTTACTTCTAACGCGATGCATTTTTCACCCACTTGTAGCTATCCGGGAAAAAAAATTTACAATTGCTGCCGGGTGTAAAGTGTAGAATGCCAGTAAAAAACAATTCGAAAACAGTTTGTTTTTGTGGCAAAATTGCGGTTACTTTGAACTTTACATATAGTAATGTTTTTTTGTTTTTATACTGACAAGAACATTCAGATGAATCCAAAATACATATTGATCGTATTACATATCACTTGATTTATTAGTAGCAGAAATGTGAAACATTTTTGTTATATTCAATTTTAAGAAATTCGATTTGAAACAATAGTCTGTATAAGAATAGACTTGGACTATGTAAATTATACTTATAATAAAACTTATAATTTTATTGTGTTATAAATTAGATCCATAATTGTCCCACTGCAGTTACACTGCAGGTTACTATACGTGATTAATAACTTCATTTCTTTGATATTATTAGTTTAAAACAATAATTAATATAAGTATCAGTAAAATTAATAATTATACTTCTTCAGTTTTAGTGTATTAATTTACTTTTCTTTTAAAGTATCAATAGTTCAATTACTAATTGAAACACGAATATTTATGCAAAACACTCCATTTCGTTTCACTGTAGCAATCACTCCTACATGAACAAGATAATTGATTTTCGTATAATTTATGCACCCTCTAAATCGAAACATCCACTTTAATTCCACATTTCTTTCAAGGCTACAATCATAAGGTCAGTGGTGGTTCACAATTAGCATGAATAACGAAAGCGATGAGATAGCGAAGAAAAATTTGAGAATTATAAAAAGAACTTGTAGATACAGTTGCTTTCATATGTGATTGTGAGATCAGAATATTCGTGAAATTAAATGGAAAAATCGTTCAAACAACGTATACACATTTTTTTTTAACAAATAGTTTTATTTCGTAAAATAAATGTTCAACATGCATGTACGTTTCCTTGAAATATATTTAAATACACTTTACATGAAAATAATGTCTATTATTAACATAATAACCTTCGGAAGATGACTCACGTAATTAGATTTAATACAGTTAGGTCTAACAGTTTGTAATTTTATATTTTAACTAAATAATAGTGCCATGTGACGCATAATGAAACAGATAAGAGTAATTAATAATGGAGAAATAACTTGAAAAGAATTCGTTGAAATGTTCATGTGAAAGATTTTGCCATCTGCGAATAGCAAAAATGTCTTCCAGTTCAAAGGAGTTATGTAAGGCTTACGGTTGCGTAAATATTCGTACCTCTTATTCGATCTTTAAAATTTAATCATACATTACGTAAAAGTGCATTCTAAATTTATTATAATTTGTATTATATCACAAGATTTTGTGTTTTCTATTTACGAATGTACGCGAAATTCTCCAACTATATCCTGCTTCTTGCTCATTGCGTATCGTGTCGTAACCGAACTGAAGCAGAATATGTTAACCTTTGGAACTTATAAAAATAGCAGAAAGTCATTCATGAACTAGAATTTAATACTGTTCTATTTCGCAGTATTCTCCAAACGAGTGCTGCA
This sequence comes from Megachile leachella, assembly GCA_963576845.1. Classification (NCBI taxonomy): domain Eukaryota; kingdom Metazoa; phylum Arthropoda; class Insecta; order Hymenoptera; family Megachilidae; genus Megachile; species Megachile leachella. Next base: position 9,129,854 of record OY756257.1, read on the forward strand.
TTTAATAATAATTGCAATTGCGTTTAATAATAATTCCATTTGTCTTCTGATACGGAAATTGTAAAAGTAGAATTTCTTTTTTTAATACGTTTCGTATTCAGTTTTTTTCTATTTACATAAGAATGTGATTTAAAATAGAATTTAAATTAAACATACGATGCTAAATTTTATTTATGGAAACCCAAAAATAAGGTTTGTCGAACAAATCTCTTGTTTGAGGAACATATGTATGTAAAGTGACGTTTTTAAATTTATTTTATGTGAAATGGTTTGTAGTCCATTTTTTATATTCTTGTCCAATAGAAGCTTAATAATTATATTTGCACTACAAACTATGATCAGATAATTTATTTTATTCAAATATAAAAAGTGTTAATGCCTAACAAAATTAAGATAGTAGTAAAACTAGGTTGTAGCATTCTCTTTTTTATGATTCTATAAGTTAGAGCGATCTGAGTTTTATTACTAAAATTCGTAACTCATTCTTTGTAGACTTTCGTGATCCGCGAAACAATTTTGATAGTTTCCTAACTTTTGTTCAAATAATTCATTTAATAAGAAACGCTTCATGTTTTTCTTGTGTTTGTTACTTAATTAGTTATTAACACAAGTAAATAACATCTGAATAAAGAATTATGTCTCAAAAACGACGAATAGGGTTAAGATTGAAGGAGTTCACCCTTTGTACTCGAAGGTAATTTGACTGTTTGCAAATAGCAACTTTAAAACTTAAAAAGTTAAATGAATTCTCTTTTCTATTATTTTGTTACTAATAATAATTGTGTGTTTCGTTATGTTTATACATCACACGTGTCATATTATAAAATGCGTATTTTGAATTAATGTATCAAATAAAATGGTGGCTGGCTCACCTCTCGAGCGCAAAGAATTAATTATCAATAATCATTTCTACATTTTTACAATTCTTACAATTTTTATTGTAAGATTGTTCTCCATAAAAAGGATCATTCGTTAACGTTGCATAACACTGTTTTATTCAAAGATTAGTGGAATGACTCGTACCCAGATGACGTTCCAGAAATGAACACAGTGTTCAGTAGGAAGGTGTTCAATTTATAGCACATCATAAAAAAAGTTAAGGGTTATGTGCGTTCCTTGATACGGATCTCTTTCAAAAACATGGTAAGACTGACCTACTTCACCAGTTCGTAATCGCTGACCAACCAATTGTAATTGCCTATTAGCCGACGTATGGAAACGTTATCAGACTAACTCTGGTGTAAATCGTTACATATTAGCATAAATAAGTTCAAGGCCCATGCGCAGTTGTGCGAATGATGCATTAATTATTTTGCGACATGGTTTTGTCAAATGGTATTAAGCTTTACGACTGATATTTGTAATTATAAACACGTCCAATCCTAATTCGATATAATGATTCAGTATTAGGTTAGAATGTAAAAAAGGAAGTTTCGTAAAAATTTTTTTTATAACTTTAAAGCATACAGAAGTTATACAGATATATATTTAAATTATAGGAATGTTTGAAAATTATATAAAAAAATTTGTTTAACAATTAATTTTTATTTATTTCGGTATCCGAGGGGAATTCTTCAGAGATGTAATCGTCGTTTAATTCGTGAAAATAAAGGTATCGTTCATGCAGTTTATCGATGTGAGAGGCCAGTATCTCCATTTTATGGAAAAAATTTGTTAGATCGTTTTTTATCAGTTGTTGCTCGTGATTGGGGACGGTTGCTATTTCTTGTGCCAATAGATTCTCTTCTCCGCGGATGTAATTGTCGAAGAGAGAGGTAGCTCTGTTTGTCTGAGTATTCAGGGATGGTCCTGAAATTTTTATATTAAATATAGGAATTTAACGTATTGTTGGTACAAGTATGAAATGCGTTTTATTTAATATAATGTTTGTTAGACTAATTTATTACCAACATCATATCTAATGTTGGCTATGAAATTAAAATAAAAATATAATACGTAATACAATCGCAACAATATTGCAGTAAAATCGTCATTTTTTATTTTGTGGTAAGAGTCTGTGACGTTTTGTTTTTGCAAACTTGAGATTCTAAACAGAGCTATGATTGTAAACAAAGATATGAAATTATAAAATTAGAACGTCTTTTATGTTTACTCGTTCTGTTTTCTCTGATTATGTAAAGTGAGCTGATTCTACATAACCTTAAATAATTGAACGAGCCTATCATTTGTTCACAAAATTTGTGCGTGTAACATTAATAAACATTGAATTAATAAAATATTATATTGGAGAATTTAACATTACTGATAATTTTCATGAAATTTCAAGTTTGAGAGAACTTGAAGCCCTTGCATTCAATCACATACTAATCCGCCATTTGCAGTCACGTAACAAGTTATCCCACACTGTAGACTTGATATTCAAAAATAATAAAAATTACCTTCATTACTTACGCGGTTATATATAACTTCCTCTTTCGGTTTATTCATATTATCATCAACTCGCTTGTTCCATAAATGTTGTTCTTTAACCGGTGCATCAGAAATACTACGCTTGTTAATTAATCTGTAACAATAATTGTAGTTCAGTACTGTTTCACTACTGAAGTAGTACTGAATAGAAGAATACGAGAAACATACCCAGAATCTCTGTATAAGTCAGGTAATTCTGAAACGAACGAAGCGAATTCTTCGTCACTCATCCACGAAGGTTGATCTACTTGGGAATCATCTGGGTTATTTACAAAGTCGGTTGGAAATAAAATCGAATCGTCCTCCCCTTCGTCGGTGGTTGCATCCAAAAGCGTACTTTCGTCAACTGGAGTGTCACCGTATTCTCCAATCGGATTTTCATGGAAGTCTTCTTGAAATTCTGGATCGGGTTCTGGATGATGTACGACAATGTGCACCAATCCTTTTCCGTTCGCATCTTCGTTACCAGTTTGATCAACATTTGCATCCGTATCTGTGTCTGGATTAACGAATACTGCCGGTGGAGTCAACATCACATTCACCGGAGCAGGAATGCCCATTCTAGACAAATCTTCAGGGCTGAGACGCTGGTAGGAAGTCGCCACGTCCTCTGGAAGCTCCGCAGATTTCGCATCGCGCAACACTTTCGCGATTTCCTCAATTATTCTGTCAGCTTCCGCCGAGTCTATCATTTCCTCGTTATCATTCTCTGGCAGCGTCTCTGAAATTTTTGGCTGTTCGTTCTCGGCAATTTGCGCTCGCTCCTTGATATTAAAGGCGCCCGGAAACAGGAGAAGACCGAAAGTCCATTCCAAAACGTTTTCTTCCGATTTTGACAAATCGGAACCTACTTTCGGTTTCTCTGCTATGTCTTTTCCTAAATCTACTAGTATCATTTCTGGGACGTTAATTTCGGAGGGAGAGGCCTTGAGATCGATGTCACTCTCTTGCGAACTTTGCGACCTCGCATCTTTGGTATGTATTCTGCTTTCATCTAACTGTCTCTGAAGAGCGTCGACTGTTTTCGACAGAGCATTTTCCGCTTGTAATAAATTTTCCATTTGCGTAAGAAACTCGTTGGTGGTGGTCGGACTTTCCTCGGGATGTAAACGATCGTGCAAATTACGCGGCTCTGATTCCTGAATACTGTCCGTAACCTTGACCTCTATTGATTCGACTCGATAAGTCTGCCATATTGCGTAACAACCCCATCCGACGAACAACAGCAGCTCCAAATACAGTATGAACTTTATGCATTGTATTAGTTTCTTACAGGTGTCTGTTTGGACGGTGGGTCGAATGCGGGGACTTTCTTCGTTGCTAATTAGTCCATCTTCTATACTGACGAGTTTGTCTGAAATAAACGGAATGCAAATATGAAATAGATTGTGGAGCTTTGTGAATTTTTATATAGGTTTTTAGATGCATATTGATATGCAATTATTCGTGTGATACAAAGACAGTTATGTTTAAGCGAAAATTAACCTTCCTACTCGTACTTGTACTTTATGTTTGTGTTGGAGTTTTGAATTTACGCGCTTTTAAAATCTTGAATGAAGAAATTCGCGGACCTTCGTTTTGTGTTTAGAGAACTGTTGGTCACTTCACGTTTTACGATGCGTCTTCTTGTAATAATTTATTTTGCGTGTTTTTAATAAAAATAACTGTGTTTGCTGTTAAAAATCCATCAGTTTGTATCTCTTTGTACTTACTGTGATGTGTTGGAGAATATTTTAGGAATGTTATGGGTTTTAAATGTTATGGATATTGTATATTGCAGATATAACTATTTATTGAGTTTGGTAGTTTGAAAATTTCGAGATTGGAAGTTTTGACGTTCGTAAACCTTAAATTTGGGAATTTGAGAAATTTTGGAATTTTGTGTAGTTAAACATTGAAAGACGCGTAAATTTGGAAGTCGGAAAATTAAAGACTGTGTAATTGTGTAAATTTTGAAGATGGAAAATTAAAATCTGTGTAATTGTGTAAATTTTGAGGATGGAAAATTAAAAACTGTGTAATTCTGTAAATTTTGAGGATTGAAAATTAAAAACTGTGTAATTATACCGTGTTTAAATCCGTAAATTATTATCATGCAAGCCGTAATCGTTTTATTTCTTATACTGCATCTAAAAATTCCTATATTTCAGCAACTACTGCACAAAAATAGACAACGTATTTAACATTTAGTATTGACTGAAAAATGTTTACTGCATTTTGCGAAATTAATCTATCGCAACTGATTGCTGATGTCGACGTCTTTCCTGCGTATTAATATTTATAGACTCGTATATTAAAAATTATTCCAAACATCAAGGAATGAAACTTTACGAAGTATTTGTTTATGAAGCTGTGGGATGACGAAGATATTTATTTTCACGAAATCGTCGATCCACTTATCAGAAGCGTGTATCAGAGTTCAAATGACATGTGTATACACAATAATCTTATGTATTTCAAAGTTCATTGAAGTCTTTTAATGCAGTATTCAATCTGCTTTCAAAATTGTGTTTCAGCTGCAAATTTAAATTTATATTTAAATATTAATTTTGGAGAGTGAAAATTTTTACTGAGGTGCAACCGTAGGAAATAAAATTTTGCTGTGCTCTTGGTTGCAACAAACACCCTCTCGCGTACTGCTTATGTAAATTATTAAATATTATCGTTAAATAATACTGTTTAATGTATTAAATATTACTGTTAAATTGGATATTATTAAATACTATTATTAAATAAACATTATTATTAATTATTACTATTAACTCAAATTAATACTGTACATATATCGAATTATATAGCCTTATCAAATATTGTTACTAAAGTAAATTTTATAATTATTTTATAATTTCATAATTAACTATTAAACTAATTATCATTATTAAGTATTACTATCATATTAAATTTTATTATTTCAGATATAAATCAATGATGTGGCCTCGTGTCTTTTTAACCAAAAATCAGTTTAACATTAGCTTTAAATAAATATAAATTAAATATAAATTACATCTCTATTAGTAACCAATTGATTTAATTGTTTAACAACCAATTGTTTAAGGGTATGCTTTTTTATATTTTTTATATTATTATTAAATTAATAAATAATATAGTTTATTGGACAAATCCCTTAAACATTGAAGTTAAAAATATTTTATATATTATTTCACACATTGTCCTTTCATTGTGTTTAATTATGTATAATACTTTTAATTATGTTTATTAGTATAATTACAAGTTTCAGTAATATATTTATTTTTTAAACTCATCAATTTCATAAGAAATAAAATGTTTGAATATATCTGATACTTTATTCATATCTGCAGACGATATGCAGTTGATAGTTCAATAACAAGGCAACATTCTCATTTATGTAATCTTAAAATATTGAAGTCCACAGAGTGTCAGATAAAATATAATTTTTTCATAAACGTTCAAAATCATTTGAACTGTCAAATTTAACTCCATAATTTTCTAGTTCCTCTACAATGCACAAAAAATATTTAATTTCGTAATTCTGCTGCGTACAGAATTATTTCACACGGAATAGTTAATTAAATGAATTACAGAATAGTTCATTAAATGAATTATAGAATAGTTCATTAATATTCCATACAGAGTATTAATGATCAATAAAACGATTATGAAATCATGTTCGCAACGAAAAACGTTACACTTGACGTACTATAAAATTTACATCGAATATACGGAACACTCACCTTTACTGATGCTCCACTGTTCCTTCATGATGAACGATCAACGACACACTGTCGACTGAGAAAGCATATTAAATGGTAAACGCAAAAGTACAAATTAACCTCGACCTGGCAGAGTTTAGCGAAAAGAGAAGCAAAAGGTCACACAAACGAATAAACTTATCCTCCTACCACCAACTGTTCGTTCCGAGGAAAATGTCCGCGGGTCAAGTTATATCTCTTACGGGTCATGGATGATAATTGTTTCGTTAATTATCGTGTATTTTCTATGTTCCATATCCTGAACCGTTGTTCCAGAATAAATAAAGTTAAACGACATCCGAGAACCAAACTGACACCAGAAGCATAATTCGTTTAGTAACCTGTGTCCAGGTACATTATGCAGTCATTTTAGAAAGATAAAAGCAGCAATTGTCGTTGTTAGACAGCACAGACTAATTATGAAGTTTCATAAGTAACAGTTTATTGCAAGAGTACGCAAAATATATTCGAAATACGAGATAATAATAAATTCACTTCTTTTAAAGATTAGAGCGTTCAAACAATTTTACGTCATTTTATAGCGACGTGTGATCAACACTTATGCGCAGTTTAAACTTGTATCATTGTGATTTACATGGAGAGGATACGAATATAAGATATAAGGCGTTTGTTTAATTATATAACATTTTCCCCAGAACAGTTTTTCGGCCCTGAACTCGACCTGTTGAATTGAATAAATATTTGCATTGATCGATATCTTCGATCGATGTCTAAGCATCACGAACATCGTTTTTAATTTTGTTATACGTTTGAAATAATAAATTTTCATATATAGTTTATTACCCCGAATCTGACTGCAATATTAATTTTAATTTTGAACCTTTGAATCTTGATTTTAAATCAAAGGAAGATTTAAACACAGTAGTGTGATTTTAATTGATTTCGACAGATGTGGTTACAATGAGGCTATAGTTACCACTAGAGAGCTATCGACGAAGTTATCGATTGATGTTAACGCCATCGGAATGTTATCGGTAGTGCCGTTAAGATACCACTACGAAGAGAAGCGAAAGTAAATGCAATAATCGTAAAATTCCAAATTTTTTATTACAAAAATTGATTTCCATATTTTTAAATTCTAATACAAACTCATATTAGCCCATGACGAAACTCATATTTGTCCATGATGAAGCTTTATTTGTACCTTTTTTTATTGTGAAAGAAGTATTTTATTGGACGATAATTGTTTCATAGTTTAGCTTTTACTTGAAACTTACTTATCTAACGCTGATTTTTAACATAAATTGTAATCAGTACTACAATTACTGCGATGGAAAACATAGTTACAGCGGCAACACCAATTCTGCATGCGGAGCCAACGAGCCATGCGGTAAAGCAGTCCATCTCCTTCTGTTTTAGCACGGTAACAGAATGTTTTGCATTCTGTCTTAAACCTCCTGCCTGGCTGACTGTATTATTCATAACAAGCAGAATATAAAAATTAAATAAGTCAATCTTTATGCTCTTTTTATATAAAATTATTAAAAATAGTTCAATGATTGTAGTGTTATTGAAATTTGCAAAAGGTCCATTCAATATAGGTGCTAAGATTAATATCTTTGTAAAATAAATTTGTGGTAATTATTCAAAAACGAGTACACCTCAATTTCAGTAACCTCATCGACAAATTAACTGAGTACAGAATAAGGCACACGTGATACTAATTTATTATATTTAAATACTTAAATATGTGACGATAATCGATTATATGTAGTACACTCATAGTTCTGTAATTTGTGAAAATATTTGAGGAAAAGTAAATATACATATTTTACGAAATAATACATTTAGAAACAGTATTCTGCAATTCTTAATTATGTCATATTCTTGTGTTAACTTGCAATATGCAAGTTGTCCAAATTATATTTTATATTACGTTACATTTGGTTCTTTTCCTCATTGTTTTATTTTCTTCATTTAAACTCTAATTTGTGTGTCGTTTACTCTAAACGATTGCAAAAATGTAAATCATGTTAAACATTCACATCGCATTTCTTTTTATGTATAACCAGTATATCCAAGTATGTTTCAATCTTACTTTGATTTACGTCAAGTAATCTGGTATCAACTAGTATATAAGTGCGAGATAAGATAGTATTTAAAAAAATAGATATTCTATGTTTTTATATAAACGACACAGTATTGTAATTGTTTACATTGTTAGCCTCTGTCTTTATTCAGTTGCTTCTGAATTAAAAGGAGGAGACTCGTGAACAAAACAAATGACCAGTTTGGTAGTTTAGATTTAGGTGTTAATATCTAGAGAAGAAATTGTGCTCTTACCTTTCCTTGAAGGTTCTGTCATGATGAACTCTCAATCAGTTATTGTTCAGAATTTGAAAGGTGATGGACTAGACGATACATCAGCACGAGGTCTATTTTGGTTAAACCCTGTCACGATATAGGACATTTGCACTGAAAACAAAACTTAAAACTTAATTAAAAATTTACACGATCTTCAAATTATCCTAACTGTATCACGAATATTTCAGAACAACCACTATCTTTAAGTGTTATTTTTCTACTCTTTGATTTTACGGTTACTTTCACTAAAATATGTAAAATGTGCTTACATTTTTCTGGCATAATAATGACTTCAATAATAATGAGTAATCAAGGAATACCTAACCTAATAAAATATTATGATCAAGAATGAAGACTATCACTCGAGTACTAAATTTTTCGTAATTTTACAATTTCACAAGGGGATACCATCAATTAATGAGATGAGACTTATTTAGAAATTGGAATTCGAAGACGTATTGGAATTTTTGAATTCAGGGATTTGGAAGTCACGAATCATCTGGGTTTGGGTCTAGAGATTTAAAGATTGGAGATCTAAATACTTGGAGACCTAAAATTTTTGGGTTTCAAGGATTTGAAGTTCTAGTGAGGTGGGTTGAGGAAGTTTGATAATCCAGGGATTTGCGAATTTAAAAATGTGGAGATTTGAAGGCTCAGAGCTTCATTGCCTTTTGTCTAATAGGTATACCACTCGAACCAATTATTACTACTGTCATCACCGAACTTTTATTGTAATATTCAAATTAAAATTACCTCGCGTGCACTATAAAAAACGAAACAAAATTTTGCTTTCCTTTTCGAATACAGTATACTTCGTTCAACGAAAGACTACACATTGAGTGAAACTGAAACGGAGTTCAAGGAATGAAAACATTAAGAAGTGGCTTGGTATCTTTTTCAATCACGATACTTGATAGTACAAGATAGGAATAGTGTGATAAAATAATAATAGTAACTTTATGTCATTGCTATTTATCGTTCTATAGGAAATGCGAAAGTTATATGTATAATAGTTACACTGTGCTATGCGACTTAAAATATTTCATACTGAAATTTGTTTCTTGGGTTAAAATTATAGAAATGTCGTTAAATTGTGGTGGAACGTATGATAGAGGTAAAATAACAGAAAATATATTTCGTAGACAGATTTTCGATAAATAGTACATATTTTTATTTCAACACTGATCTTTGTATAATGGACGAATTATGCAGGATCGCCGAAAGCTAGAGGCATAAGAGTGCAAAGAGTGCAACGATTGTGACAGCAACACATGTATAGCAATTTAGTTTAATAATTACTGAAAAATATTTCATGTTTTCCATAAACGTCTTTGTCAGATTAAATCCATTAACGACAAAAAAATTTCGTAACCAGTAATTTGTAATGAAGTGATTATTGCGTTTTTAATAGTGGTTGCTTTTTAAATATTTTTCATTTTCGCTTGCATTCTGAAAAATTAGGCTAAAGAATATTCAAACTTGATAAAAGTATCTATTCTATAGTTATGAAAAGAGACATAATTAAGTTTTTAAGTTACAAATTTATTATTCATATAGACATATATACATACTTAAGAAGAACATTAATTTCATAGACACTATTATTTACTATTACAATAGAAATAATTTAAAACGGTATAAAATTAATGGTTTTATAAATGTGTTCTTTAATATTATTTGATATTGAGAGGTCATTAATCATGTTCCTTTAGTAAAGCAAATTACACATACAATGGTAGTATATGTAGTATCGAAACATTCACGTATTTGCTGCTCGTGCAAAGATACAAATAAAATTAATAAACAGTGACTATGTTCTCTGTCAGTGAAAAATGTAAACCGTACAACAAAATTATAATACACGTATCTTATATTAGAAACGTCAATGATGTTTTATTTGCACCTTTTTTCTTGTCAAAGTTTGACGATAGTTTCATAGTTGTTCAGTTTTTACTGAAAGATGTCTACAATTCGAGATTGTTTTTCAGTAATAAATTTCTACTGTTAGAAATTTAACCAATATTTTCGTGTATTATATTACTTCAATTCTAATTTTTGGTTAATTCGTCTCTTCGATGATAATTTAGTTCTGCTGCATTTCTTATTTGTCTAATGCCATTTTGACGGACGGTTGGTCGTTATTGCATGTACTCCCAGCAAAATTGCTAATATAATTACAACTGCGACGAAAAAACAACACATGCGAAACGTATAAAGAAGGCATATGTTGCGCATGGATGTCTCTGCTGCTACCGTTGTAACAGTGTAAACTGGTACTTGAGCATTTACTCCTCCTCCGAAGCTAACTGCATTACCTGTGATAAACAGAATATGAAAATTAAGTAAATAAGTAACTTATGAGCATTGTAATTTATGCTTTTTTATACAAAGTTATTATAGGAAATAAAATAATAATACTGAATTACGTTTTAAAAATACTGTAATTTAATTCGTGGAACACAAAAAGGCACATCTTTACTGTGCAAGGAAAGTCGTCGAAGAAAAATTCGTAAACGTGTGTAGAAATAAATAATGTACATATGTACGTGGTCTAAAAAGGACAAGTGAAAGAGAATTATGGTATTCGACGTTGAAAGCGAGATGTACATTATAAAATTTTAGCTGCATCGTTTCCTGAAGATTTTATATTCCATTCTAATTATATTTACAAATGGAAGTCTACTTTTCTCTTAAGTAGATATCACAAATACGTCAAATTCAATGAATCGATTTTGTGAGAAGCCCAGTATAGATAACTGAGCGGATGTAAAATGTATTTTATATTACTGAAACCAAAGATTATCAACTAAGATATGTTAAGATAGAAAAGACAAGAAAAATTTCGTGTCGTCGATTCGAATGATAAAAGTATTCCAAGTACAGTGTTAGGATATGTAATAAATACTAGCTAAGTTGTGTTTTGAAGCAGTGGCAGACAAATTTCGCTAATTTAACCACCCTTGCAGAGTATGTAGTTATGTGCTAATATGTCGTAAAGTTTTAACGACTGAAACATTTTTAAACCATGCTCTATTCTTGCTGATAGCAAAATGTTATATCAGAGAAATAATCAAGTGCAGTGACGTAGGTTTTAAGTTTTGTATTTATTCAGCAAAGAAAATTTTTTCACAAAGAAAACAATGTACGTTGCGAATTTTTTCGCAAAGAAACAGCAAGCAAAAATATCTTGTTTAAAAGATAATGTAATTTTTTTATCATCATTTGAAACTTATATTGTGTTACATTATATTATTTATAATTCACTTGATTGTTAATTTAGTTGTCGCAATTTAATTCAGAGAATCAAGCAACCACTTTAATTTATTTTTCGAAAGAAGATATAAAAATGAACAAAAATTTCTCACAATAGTAAAAAATGGACTTATGAAATATTTCAAGAAAATTTTATTTCTATATTACCCGAAATAATAAAAAGACTATAATACATGTCTTTCTGAGGACTATACATATAATAAATTTTGCACAAAAAATAAAATACTTGAAACAACTCACCGTCGGTACTGGTCGAGTATACATACATGGTTGACACTTTGCAATTGAGTCACATACTGTGCAATTGAAGGAATCAGTTTCTGTATGGTCAGTGGAGAGGTAAGGGGGCTTCACTCCCACCATCCAAATTTTTCAGTTTAATTGATACGATCTTTCATTCAGCGAATAAGTTGAGTTAGATATATCACGGTAGCTAATGAAGATATCGAATCGTGACATTTGTTTTTTTTTATAATTTTGATCGACTGCAGTTTATACTTTTTTGATTGTTATACAGGGTGTTTCACAATTAGTGTAGGTCGTGCTAGGCTCTCGCTTCGTGTTTTTGCTTAATAATTCAAAAACGAAGCTGCAAACCCTATTTTTGCAGAGGGAAATCTTATTCAGAATTGTGAGCTACATTAATTGTGAGACAACCTGTACTAACCCCTCAAGAACTGGGTCCAAAATATCTTAATACATATGTATAGTGAACTAGTGATGAGACTTGGTGCTTCAAATATGATCCTCGAACAAAGCGCCGAATTAATTTGCCTTTACGATTCTAAAGGAATTACACTTCAGGAATTCGTTCCACAGAGATAAAATGTTAATTGCGAATACTATGTGGGTGTTATGGAACATTTGTGGAAGCGGATCGTTCGTGTGAAGCCCGAATATCGAGTGTCAGGAAGTTGATTCCTGTTGTGTGATAATGTGAATTATCGCTATTCGTAAATTTTTGGTGAGAAAACAAGTCTGTGTATAAGAGGAAGTGAACAAAATAGAGACGAATACTGATTCTGCTGGATGATATTTATTTTCTCGTCCACAATGTTCACGAACACTTAATAAAAATATAAAAAATAACGTCTTCTTCACAGTCTTAGTTTGCAAATCCGCAGCGTTGCTAATATGTGCAAAAATTTCAGTCGAATTATTGTTAATCAATGAAATTTGTTGACCACGTATTTTTTAAAATAATCTGACAGTTCGTAATACTTCTTGTAGAAAGGCAACAGTCAATATGTAACAGCTTCATCCAACACTTTCGTCGTAGCCATTTTCTCAATATTTCTTTACGGTTTTTAATTCCGTAGATTCGATATCTCTTCACGATGAACTATAGTATTATACACTATAGTATTATATGAACTATAGTATTATAGTATTGTACAATTGTACTTTAGCGTTATGACGTTTGTGAATAGAAGAAAATTCCATAGAACATTTTCTTCCGAAATAAGTCGAAATTAGTGTAGTCAATTCAGGAATTGGCGCGTAAGAGACCCAGGTGTTTGGAAGAATTAATTGATCAAAATAAAAAAGTATGTCTTCGGTGGTAGATTATTCGTTCAGTCACGTATGCCAATTAGTCCAAAAACGACAGTCATAAACGTCTCGAGAGTGAGCGAGATAGTAGACTCGCGTGATTCACTTGTTATTATCATTGTTATTCTTATTTATCAGTATGTAACATTGGAAGTGTCCACTATAGGCAGAGACTTTTTTCGCTTTAGAACCTCCTCACATTTGGGTCGACAATGACACTTTCTTCCAATTTATTATTTTACAGATTTTCCTTCAGTTTTATTTCCATCTATTTTGCCTAAAGCAATTTGCTCTTGATGTTTCTTGCACCCTCTTCGCAAATTAATTTCCTTGATCGTTCTGCTAATGACACTCTATCATTGTCCAACTGATTCCCCAAAGCGCTTACGATCCGTTTTGCCAATCTTGCGTTTCTCGAAAGCGATTTTGCATTTCCAAAAAATACTCCTCTTCCGCTTTAGTGGCGGCGTCTATCATTCTGATCTTCTCTAGTTCGGTTTGAAAACGATAATTCCTATATACGTGAGCGCACAACCACGCGACGAATATTATAAGTTTGAAAAACATTAGAACTTTTGTGTACATCAAAAATCTTTCCATGTTGCATTTCTTCTGTTTTCTTTCCACCATAGGCTCAGCGTCGGATGTTCCTTCATGGTTGCCGAATCCTTCTTCTAAGATGATAGCCTTATCTGAGATAAACAGAGAATGTAAAATAAATTGTAAATATATTTTAAATACACGTATTTAAGTATAAGGTGAAGTAGGGTAAGTTCGTAAACGGGGTGCGTATACAGGCTATTTTTATTACAACAAGAGCGAAAGTTTGTCCATTCTTGTGCAAACAAGAATTATGAAAGTTAACAAAATTAATTTTACTAATTTTTCAACTGCAAAAGAAATGAAATATTAGTTTTAAAACAGTATGGAGTTATAGAAGAAAATATGTAACTTCGCAAGCTTTAAGATTTTACTATATGTAATTGTACAGTTGAGTCAACAGGAAGAGAGTAACTTCAGACAAGGATGGGCAAACCCGTTTTTCCTCATGAGAACGGCAACCATGCTATCACACAAGTAACATTTTATTGCTCAAAGACCTTGAAATGAAGAAATATGAATTAACAGAATATAATCCACAAAGATCAGATTCACATTTAATTTTCGATCAAAAGCTATGATATTTGTCATACAGTAAACTGTTTACACAAGTTATTTAATAAGTTAGAACCTTAAAGAGTAATGGTAAAGTCTTACACTGTTGCATATTCTACATGGTAAAGTTTTTATGTATTTTACAAATTTTAAAAAGCTACTTTTCAAATTCTATCACTCTAATAACCGAAGAGTGGAAATAAAGAAAGTGTCATTTTCGAAAATACTGCTTTCATTCAAAGAAAGAGAGTTTACTAGAATATTTCCAAAACTTCTATTCACTATTCTTATACGAAATAAATTCTAAAATAGTATTTTGTCAATAGAGATAATCAGAAAGTTGTCTTTTCACTATTTATAACATTTATTTCCACTCGCTAGTTCAACTAAAATGTGAAAAAAAAAACGATGCCGCTTCTTAAACTTTATGTACAACGAAATTGCATTTCTACGCATCACGATTGCTATCCTCGTTTCTTCTTAACAGAGCCATACGTGAAAGACGAAGACCACCATAACTTATCCGGAGTTTTACAATTTTCCCGCATGAGGCCTCCAAGATCACTTCATACATCTCTGACCTTCAAAAATTACTGTATGACCTTCTAACCCGAATTTGATGTATAGACTCACAAAACAAGGTCCACAAGAAAACGAAAGATGACACACTTATTTTTTCGCGTACAGAATTCAATGCGATGAAAAACTAACCGTTATCAATGCCCGACTGTTCCTTCATGGTGAACGTTCCACTGTATACTGTGCTAAGTTAGAAAGCCGGCTCTATATGAAACGGTGGTGGGGCAAGAGGTTTTCGTTCCTCATTTTTAGATGTGACCAGGAGAAAAGGTGACGTCATGTGAAGCTATATATGCGATTTGCGAACATCATGCAACTACTGCGTCACTGAAATTCCCTCCGCGATCATTTTCCGTACGTATGGCAACGCTGTGCGTGAGTGAAACAGTAACTGCCAAAAGTATTTACTTAGCGATGCCAAATTTTTAAAATCGAATGACTTTCTTAGACAGAAATCAATTCTCTGAGATTGGAGTAACAGGTTTTGACTTCTATTTTGAAGGATGTTTGAGGGATTCTACAATTCTTTTTATAATTCTGGACAATTCTTCTCCACGTTTCGTACTCTTCGGACTTATCATTGGGACCGTAGACCCTTGGCCATCAGTTTCGGCAGGCAGAGTCAAACCCGTGACACTTACCGCAACAATAAGACCGTTTTTATGACTTACTACTCAAATACTGACGTTTCTGCTGAAAATCAGTAAATTTCTAAGCGTTACATCTCGAAAACTAATAAAAATCGAGTAGGTACATAAAACTTTGAATTCGTCTTGAAAAGTACTGTCGCCTGATCGAAAAAAAATATATAGTTCCATTTAAAAAACGAAACCACCATCATATCTTTTACAATAACATTAAACAAATTTTGTTTACGCCAAAACATAGAGCCCTTTACCCTGCAATTTCCATATAAACACTTTTTCGTGACATCAATAGTACATGAAATATCGCGCTGTCACACTTAGGCGCGGACACCCTGTACGTTCTCATTGTTTCACGAAAAATGCAAGTGTTTGGTACCGTGATTAAAATAAGCGACTTTAAAAGCTCAGAATATAAACTTTTGAAAGATACCGTTTATCTAAAAGATGCTGTATAAAATAGGTTAACGTATCTTCAACATTAACGAATGCATTTGCAAGTTTTTATATTTAAATTATAATATTGAAGATGTTCTTGAAATCTATATTAGTCCTTATCGAAATCAAGAAATTCATCGTTTGTTTATTTATACTTCTATTCTATTTTTAGTTTAATTCAAATTTTTAGTTTGAAATGTTAAGCAAAGTTAAAATGTTAAGTAATAATCAGAGTTTTCCACAAGGGCAACAAATCTATATATTCCGCAAAATTTGATACCTATTGCCCTAACTGATCCCTTATGAAATTCTAAACATGTTACCTTTTTAAATGCACAAAAATTTTTAAACTTTGACTACACGTTCAAATAAAAACGACATAATAATTGTTTACAGTTTCGATAAATCTCAAGTTGTTAAAAATAAGAAGTTTAATCTCCATTCAAGTCCAGTTTTAAAAAAGTCACTCTGAATTTTCGGAACTTTCAGTGGTCACTGTACATTTACGATCGTGGAGAAAGGTGTATCTACACTACAATCAAGAGAACACGCATTTACGTAGCTCGTCTTTCCTCTCCAAACCGGATTTACATGAATAGTGTCTGGTAGATTAACTATCATAGCACAGAAAATTAGTCTACTGTCTTTATCTGAACGGATAAGAGGTTAGTAGGCTGATGAGTGCAAACAATGAAGATGTTATCGTCAGATAATAATACTACTGCACATTTAAGCAGTATATCTCCCGCTGTTTATTTGACTCACTACTGATTCAAAGTTCAGTATCACTGAGCTATACCGTGACTGAAGAGTGAACCACGAGTCAAACGGAGAGGGAGCCGAAAAATATCTCGGTATCTTGAAACATCTCACTCTCTCGTTTACTGTCATTGTTTTCCTAATTTCTAATTCGTGTGACTGCTCGAGCCAATTGTTTCTACCGTTGAAAATACATGTGAGTCTAGGCGTTCATTTGTCTATTCTGACTAATTGGAGCTATAGCTCTTCTAAACACTTGGGTCAGCCTCGTGCGTCAACTCGTGTGTTAACATGGGTATATCGACCAAATGTAAATACACCAACTGCTTGTGCTTATCCTTATCGACCCTTACAAAGGACATCACTCAATTGATACACTTCAATTTTTATGAAACTTTCTTTATTTTTTAATTGAATGTTTAAGGTCACTTCCTTAGGTTATTTGATTTGGAACTCTCTCGTGAACCTATTGGTATTACGTTTGATAATAGAGTAGAATATTATAATAGTTATAATAAATTATACCTGAAATTTCGGAAATGCAAAACAAAGTTGTCCTATACAAAAAAATTCACAAATATCAGCTTATTTTCGTCTGTCTAAAGGTATAGGCCTTCTTAATGAATGAAGTTATAATACTTTTTGGTTTTATTTCAATCTAGAATTTAGGAGAATTCGCTTGCTATAATATCTGTTTCATATTGCAAAATTGTTTTTGTTACGTTAAAAATTAGTTTACGGTATTCATTATACTGGCTGTTTCACATAATGCAATATTGCAGAAATAAAACAGATTTAACTGTATTACTGGTACCTTACATTGTAGCGTAAGTGTTTAAAAGATGGCCTCGTTCAACGACTGTTTCGTTTAGCACTGAACTTATTAAATCTCTCATGTTAACCTACTTTCATGAAAACCAAAGGTTGTAAAATATGATGACGGTATATTTTAAGAAAAACGATGCCTTAAATCCTCCTCCTAATTGCACGCACAATACATCATATTTCGTTCGAGATCTAATCTCTGACAGCGACGTCAAAAAGTGATCGATTTAGCGTGGTGTAAACTATATAGAAAAAGAAGGTACTTGCATAAAGAAAATACATGTACATGTGTGTCTATTTAAAACGTCGATTCGGTAAATTGCTGAAAAGGTTTCACATGAAAAATTTTAACACCTCAGCTGTGTATTAATTCATTTTTCTTTGTACATAATAATATTGATCAAAATGATTGCATCTGACCTACTCCGTATGCAGGGCTGAATTGTGTGGAATATGTACAACATTGTATGCTTGAGACTTTGTTATATCTGGAATTCTATATTTAGAAAATTATGAAATATTCACTTTTGCAGATTCTGCAACTTTTTGCGGATTATTCGAAACTTTCATATCTCTCAATTTGTATACGTGTTTCAATAATAATAATAGAAGTTTGATTTTTTTAATGGTTCGAATAGTAAATTAAATTGTGACATTCTTCTCTTCCTTAGATAATTTAGATAGCGATGCAGGTGTTCAATTTCTATCAGATACGAACGGTTTGATAAAACTCGTGGATGATTGTCACGTCAGAAATTCGTGTATTCATTAGTAGTTAGTGTAACAAACATGACCCGCGTACAAACTGTGTTTTGTGCGTTACTCTGTTTGCAATGTCTTTTATACCAAGGTACGATTTTATATTTATTCAAATAATAATTTGTTAAGTTATGTAATAATTGAGTGATATATCGAATTAAAGTGCTTTTTAATCCGCTTGTACAAAGGTCGATATATTTTCTTGAAATGTATCGTTTATTTACTTGGAAAATGGTGTAGCGATTGTGCAATTTTAAAAAAAAAAGACTCGAAAATTATTAAATCTATCATTCTACAGTACGGTATTTGTTTTAAAATAAATATTTCAGTAGTCAGTTATTTTATAGCCTTTTCACGAACAAATTTTTATCTCTCTGAAATTGTAGAAAAAGCTTGCTTATTCTATTAAATTATTTACAGTGTATAGATTTTTACTCGTACTTTCGTTAGATTAATTTTAATTATATTAGATACAGATTTTATTTGCGTTAATCATATTTTTGTGAAACTAATTTTTCAACACAGTAGAAATAGTTATTTCATCGTTTGAAGGACTGAAATAAGTGACCTAAAACGTATAAAATTGTCTGTGAGTTTGAAAGTGAAGAATAAATGTGTTAAATATTCCATATTCCTGATGGAATTGTAAATATTAATTTCTTTAGTGCTTTTCGTTATAAATTTTAATATATTCAAAGAAATAAATTGATGTGGTTTCATTATTTGAAAAATTCATTTGACACGTGGACGTTTAAATGTACTGGTTATACATAAATACTTTAATGTCTATAATAATTGATAATAGTATTATAGATTCCTAAATAAAGGAATTTAGTTCATTTCAGTTCACTTCAGGAAGCAAATTCAGTTTTAGCATTGTAGCTATGTACACTCATAGTACAACTAATAACACGTATTGTTGAATACTTTGACGATAGCAATGCATAACTACATCTTATTAATTGTTACTTTTCATTTTCAGGTTCTGCAAGCAATATAGAGGACACTGCAGATGATAAGACGTTTATGGATGCTGTTTATTGGGAATGTGGTTCCGACGTTGATTGTACCGTTGCTTCCAGCAGTTGTAAAAATGGCACCTGTCAATGTCCTGCTGGTTATGTTTACAATGGAAAGATGACATCGTGCATTAAAAGTAAATTACCATTGTATTTCCGTATACTATTAAACATTTGTATCTTATTAACCTCTTGCCATACAATTTATTTGCTAAATGCGTCAATCAAAACTAACTGTTCATAGCTATAATATTAAAACAAATAAAGAAAATTAAAATGTTGTGAGTATTTTATCTTTAGCAATCTCTAACTATATAGGACCTAAATTTGAAGTTGAAGAGTATTACAAATTTTAACAGGATTTATCACATTTGAATTGTGAGTGCGTCACGAGTGAGACTCGTCAAAGTACGGCGAGGGGTTAAATACAATTCATCACTTTAACTAAAAAGTCTGAGAGTTTCTATCAAAGGCAAAAGCATCTTCGAGTGCAAAGAGTTAAAAAAATTACATTGAACAATTTACTAATTATATTTATTGTCACTTCACCTAATCACTAACATAATTATTTCCACAATGTGTAACAGTCGCTACAGGGTACGGCGAAGCCTGCGAAGAATCGATACAATGTTCGAGATTTTTATTCAATGGTGGAGCTTGCATTAATTCGACCTGCGTATGTGTCGAAGGATACTATTATATGCATGGACGGTGTAATGCATATTCAGGTAAATTTTGCATATAGGAACGTTATCTAAATGATGTGGTAGATCCTTCATGAAGTGTGCTCCTATAGGATTATCTGGAAAATGTCACAAGGACGTTGATTGCCATGTAACCGGCGACTTCGAGGCGGTGTCTTGTGTTAATGGAATTTGCAAATGCAGTCCTGGATATTATCAACGTGAATACAGAAGTTGCCGTCCAATAGCAAAAGGTAGAGTATTCGTTTTTTTTTCTGATTGCTGGAAATGTGACGTTAGTTTATGCAACTGAATAGATTACGTGATGAATGTGTGGTGAACATAATAAAGCAAACTAAAGGGCACAGAGGGGAATATGTTAAATATATTAGAGAAAAGTGATGTTTTCTTTAGTACTAAAGAAGTGTCATCGGTAAATTACAACGATGTAATTTAGCATTCATTATTAATCAATTCCAATACAAGTAAGATTAATACGAAAGAACTTTATTAACAACCATTGTTAAAAATTGTATGTTTGTATCTTACAGGTGTTGGTGAAAGCTGTTTCATAAACAATGATTGTAAATTTAACTCTACTGCATATTGCAGTTATGATTATGTTTGTGCTCTTCCGGAAGAAAGTCTTCGTACGTCAAAGTCTTTGACTAAGGACAGCACTCCTGAACACAGTTACACGTATCAAATGGGTTTGTAAGAATTTTTACACATGCTTTGACATATCTTTAGTATAAGGGTGTCTCTGATATTGTAAGTACAGGGTGTCTCACAAGTCGTGTAACTCCCGGAAAGGGGTGGTAGAGGACGTAATTCTGAATAAGATTTTCCTTTGCGAAAATGGGGTGCGACGCTTCGTTTTTGAATTATTAAGCAAAAACACGGACCAATCAGAGCGCGAGATTACGCCCAGTCGGCCATTATGCTCGAAGGTGTCGCTCTCGCGGCTGCGCGCAGCGATTGGCGCCGAATCCTCGCGCTCTGATTGGTCCGCGTTTTTCTTTAATAACTCAAAAACGAAGCTTCAAATTAAATTTTTGCAAAGGGAAATTTTGCTTAGAATCGCGTCCTCTACCACCTCTTTCCAGAAGCTACACGAGTTATGAGACACCCTGTATAATGATGGTATTATTGCAAAGATATACATAGAGTGTATGAATCGACAATAAGAATGAACAGTTAGAAAAATTAAAACTGTCATTTAGCAGTTTTCAGTTTCATCAGTTTAAAAATACCTGTAGAATTATACTTGCGTAACATTCTTCAAGTAACAAAGAAAAAGTATAACCACCTTTTTTTAGGAATTAATCAGACTTGCACTACGAATGTGGATTGCGAAGAGTTTGATGCATTCTGTGATGCTGGGAACTGTGCATGTAAACGCGCACACTTCTACGTTGAGAAAGCTAAAAAATGCATTCCAGGTAAGATTTATCCATTTTCTTATGTTTACTGATATTAGACAGGAGCAAAGAAATAATTAATTTGAAAATGAATTTCCAAGTAAAACTATCAACAGGTGTTATTTTTATAACCACCTGATTAAGCTTGATTTCAGTTTTTTTCCACATAATCGATTTAAAGGCGTTGTTCGTATATTATACATATTGTATAACAAATTGTCTGAAGCAATTGGAACGTAAACAAAATATACAACACAATAATGATAATTTGAGTCGAGATAAACTGTCTTCCCAATTAAGATTCCTCATGTTACTAATTAATGAAATTTATGCGTTTTGATAAGTGTAATTGTTTTATTTTTACACTTCGATAATTTTATAAAGTTCCTTGCCTTTTATTGCATATCTTCCAAGTTTGCTTTTAATCATTTTTGCTTATCATTTATGTAATTACGCGCATTTAACGAAAATGTGAAAGACACGCATTTGTGGATTTTTAAATTCCTAAATTTGAAAGTTGGAGATTTTAATAATTACATATATTATATTGAACTATAAAATATTAAATTGCATATTAAAATATTAAGTATGAAATATTAAATATTAAATATTAAATATTAAATATTAAATATTAAATATTAAATATTAAATATTAAATATTAAATATTAAATATTAAATATTAAATATTAAATATTAAATATTAAATATTAAATATTAAATATTAAATATTAAATATTAAATATTAAATATTAAATATTAAATATTAAATATTAAATATTAAATATTAAATATTAAATATTAAATATTAAATATTAAATATTAAATATTAAATATTAAATATTAAATATTAAATATTAAATATTAAATATTAAATATTAAATATTAAATATTAAATATTAAATATTAAATATTTAATATTAAATATTAAATATTAAAGTATATTGTATTTTAATTATATTGAACTGATTAAATGAAATTAACTCCTCGTTCACTTGAACAATAATATTCCACACTATTTCATACTTCTTACAACTTTATTTATTATTAAAGTTATTTAATGAATAATGTTAGAGATTTTTTATTGTTGGAACAAAAAGAAAATATATTTTAATGCAATCGTTATTTCAGAGATTGGTGAACCATGTCAACAAAGCGATAGTCCCATTATCGAATATTCGGAATGTCGAAACGGAAAGTGGCATTGCGAAATACAAAGAGTTGTTTCTGAAGATAATAGAAAATGTTTGAAAGGTATGTAACATATCAAATCTATAAACTGTTACCATTTTTCAGAATTGTAATAGCAATAAAATATTTCCTCTATCTAAATTCTCTTTCAGTTGCTTACAATTTTTTTACTAATTGCGTTTGCGGTAATATTTTGCATTATAATAACAGTATTATTGTTTTATTGTAATAGTTTGTAAGATTTCATAGTACTCGTAATTTCAAAACTCGTCAATTTTCAAATTTTCAAATGGTTAGATCTCTAAACTTTCAAATTTCCAAATTAAACCTCTTTCTTAACACTGGCAAAATCCTAATTCGCAAGATTTCCAGTCTTTCAAATTTCTAGATCTTCAAACTACTAAATCTTCAAATCTTCAAATTTTCAAATCTTCAAATCTTCAAATCTTCAAATCTTCAAATCTTCAAATTTTCAAATCTTCAAATCTTCAAATCTTCAAATCTTCAAATCTTCACATCCTCAAGATGTGCACTTCTCTTCATCTCTTCAAGATGTGACTTTTTCAAATCTCTAGACCTCTAAACCTTCAAATTCCCAAACCTCCAATTTCCGAAACTATCATATCTCTAAAAACGACCAAAATCCTTAACGTTATAAAGAAATGTTCCTATTCTTCTTGCAGCGATCGCAGATTATAAATTTTCATGTCTCTCGACAATGCAGTGTTACGTTTTCGGTCCGGATGCAATTTGTAAAGACGGGTTCTGCGTTTGTAACGAGAACTCTCGTTACAACGAAAGTGAATCATTCTGCTGGGGCAACAGAGGAATCGGTGAAAGTTGCCAACAAGATATAGATTGTTATGTTAATGATAACTCTACTGAATTGTCATGCAAGGAAAATGTATGTTCATGTCCAAATGGAACTGATCCGAATTCGGATAAAACAGCTTGTGTAGAGTCTTCGCCAGGTGAGAAGTTATGACTTTGTTACAATATAATATGGATTTTTTATTTTTATTTGCAATAATTTTGAAAGTATGTTTATTTATATAAAATGTTATAGTTGGGGAGTTATAACTTTGTTGAAATTAAATATGAATTTTTAGTTTTTATATTGTAATACCATTCGAGAAGTGTTTAATTGAATGAAATAGTAATATTGTGAGATAATAGAATGGTAGTTTAATGGACTAGTGAAATAGTATAGTAGTACAATGGTGTAGTAGTGAAATAATATAATAATGAAATAGTGTAAGAAGTAGTAAAGTAATGTAGTAATCAAATAGTGAAATATTAAAATAATACAATAATGAAATAGTGTGATAATAAAGTAGTAAAGTAATGAAATAATGAAATAGTGAAATAGTGAAACACTAAAACACTGCAACACTGAAATAGTAAAAAAGTAAAATAATAAAGTAGTGAAATAGTGAAATAGTGAAATACTGAAATACCGAAACACTGAAATAGTAAAATAGTGAAGTAATAAAATAGTGAAATAGTGAAATAGTGAAATAGTGAAATAGTGAAATAGTGAAATAGTGAAATAGTGAAATAGTGAAATAGTGAAATAGTGAAATAGTGAAATAGTGAAATAGTGAAATAGTGAAATAGTGAAATAGTGAAATAGTGAAATAGTGAAATAGTGAAATAGTGAAATAGTGAAATAGTGAAATAGTGAAATAGTGAAATAGTGAAATAGTGAAATAGTGAAATAGTGAAATAGTGAAATAGTGAAATAGTGAAATAGTGAAATAGTGAAATACTGAAATACTGAAATATTAAAATAGTGAAATAGTAAAATAGTGAAATAGTAAAATAGTGGAATAGTAAAATAGTAGCAAAATAGTAAAGCAGCAAAATAGTAAAGTAGCAACATAGTAAAATAGTAAAATAGCAAAACAGTAAAATAGTGAAATAGCAAAGTATCAAACCAGTAACGATAGCCATAACTATTTTTGCATCCACCCAATAATATATACATATATCTTAAAAAATAGCTATATTCACCTCATAAGTTATCATTCTCTACAACACTATTTTAAAAATTTACATTATTTGCCTTGAATTTCATACTAGGTCTTGGAAAGAGATGCGAAATAAACAACTGCGGTACGAAAAATGCCGAATGCACAAACGGAATTTGTAGTTGCAAAGCTAACTATTTCCAGTTGGATAACGAATGTGCACCAGGTAATTTAATTTTCAATTATGTTTTATATCACAATGTCTTTCGTTTTTATACGAAGTGTGCCAAATAAAAAATTACAACTTTATTTTAAAGGTATCAATGCTACTTGCGACAACAATGAGGGTTGCAAAAAAGAATACACGGAGTGTGTGGCGAACATTTGCGTTTGTCAGGCAGAGTATGTAGGTGCAGTTGGTGTGTGTTTACCAGGTAATGCAATTTTTGTACATATTGATGATCAAATAACAAAGTGTAGAACTTTGAAATACTAATAAGTGTAATAATTATTGAATTTCAAATTTAGGACTTTATATTGTATATTTGAGACTGGAATATTTAGGATTCAAGTTCTGTTAATGTTATTAATGTTATTAGTATTTCATATATGGTATAGCGTATATTGTATACAATGTATGTATTACACGTAAAATTACAACTTAAATTCTAATTGCAGCTCTTAGCTCGATATCGCTTTCTAAAAACTAAAAAGTTAAGGCACTTATGAATAATTCATTAACTTGCTTAGTATAAAAATCTAAAACATACAAAAGTAATTAAATAAATATGAAACATTAAAAATTACTTACTTAAAATAAAAACCTGAAACATATAAATACATAACGTTAACAGATAAATTAACTAATACAGAAATAAAATCAACCGCATTTTGATTCAATTTGTATCGGAATTCGAATGAAATGTTGTATTAATTCTTTTTCCAGTTTCATCATTCGGGCAGCCATGTCTCAAGGACATTCAGTGTAGAGTCCACACAAAAAATAGTATTTGTTCAAGTAACAATAATTCAACGGAAGATTTATGCAGATGTCCTGATAATTATCACTATAAAGGTGGTGGATGCTTCAAACGCAAAGGTGAGTATACGATTTTGAAATTGAAACTAAATTTAAAACGAGTAAAACTATTCGACGTAGCCATTTCTGTAATCTTTTAAAGCAATTTTCTGTAAGTTTCTCATTTTTAAATTCCTGGATCTCTACGTCTTTAGATGTGTAAATAAATTTAAAAATCTCTAAATTCTTGAATCAAAAATTTCATTTCATAAATCTCATGTACCTCACTTATCATATTATAAACAAACAAGAATTATTTATGTTACTGACACGTCATGTAAATTCAAATAATAAATTTCCAACACGTCAAAGAAACAGAAAGAAGAATTTTAATAATTCCGATCCACCGTTCCGATAATAAAAGTTTGTGAAAGAATCACAAAGTCAGTAACACGGTTGCAAGGTTAAGACATTTTATATGACTGCAAGCTAAAGAATTTTTATCGTAGAGTAAATTTTCCGGTAAAAATTGGCAAATATGTAAATTGATCAAAATATTCTAATTAACGTTTCAGTTCTTGGTATGAATTGCGATAGTATCTTGGAGTGTTATCTGGATGCTGATGAAAATCGGGCGGTCTGCAAGAATTCGGTGTGTTCTTGCGATTGGAATTACGTTCAAGTAAATGAAACTGTATGCGGAAATAAAGGTATGTTCATATAATAAGACCTAAAACAATAAAATCCCAACATTTTCTACAAATTTTAGTTTCGTGTTTATTCACATTTTTTGAGAATTTTATGTTGTATTATGGGAGTCCAAAATTTTCTATACATTTTAAACACTTATATTTTGGATTAATTTTATGTGTACCCTTATTGTTCCATTATAGAAGCCTAATATTTTATACAAATTTTAATTCTATATGCTCATTCAGATTTTTTTACTTTATGTACGCATTTATGGTACTTCATTTTTTATTAGTACAAAATCTGTGCTTAAACCATCTACAACCGTCCATAAGTATCCGGACACTTGGTTTCGTTACATAAAACATAGTTAAACTTTGAAAGGTATTTAGGGTTATCATATCATTTGTAATAATTATTATTATCTTTTTTGAGGTGTCATAACGTAATAGAATTAATTTTTAAGTACAAATTATACAATGAGAGTGTGAAAGTAAAATTCATGTCCAGAAGTACAAAGTCCAAAGTGAATCTAATAGAGCGCTTTCGATTCTAAAAAAAATTTTAATTTCTACTGTGTTTCATTTCTATGGTGCAGAACGTATTCAGAGGGTTTTTCGATATGTTTCAAGTGTTTGTAAAGTGTTGGTAGACGTTTAGGTTCCCTCAATGGAGATAAGAATGGAGGTAACGCTATGCACTCGACAGTTTCGGTTTAGTTCGTCTGAAGCTTCTTTTCCATCGAGATGTGAGTTCCAAACGAGAATTATCAATCGAAAGACGTTCCAGTATTCTGACCTTCGCAGAAAAAGTCGATTTTAGTTACTCAGATACTTGAATAACTTTTTTGCAACGCGAATATTTCGCTTGTGTCCGGATACTTATGGACGGTAATGTACGTGATCGTAATTCGATGGCCAAGGACTGCACTTCCGTGTGAAACAATATTACACACGCGGTTCAGTTGTCAAGAGCACTAAAGAATTTGCGAAAGTTTCGTTGCATTTGATTTTCAACGATAAACAAGCGAGAGGCAAAAACTTTAGCCACTGTGTTTTTTGATTCGCTCATGAAATTCTTTAATGCGGCAAAGCAATGTGCTTCCAATTACCTTCTTGCAGCTCGCATGCCTTTCTCGAAGTTGCGTTGCAATTGCTAAGATTGTAAAGCGCGATAAAGCATGTCGGCAAAGCGACGAAACCCATTTGAAATAAACCTCTTCACGGAACATAGGATAAAAAACGAGCAGTTTCTTTGAAACCATGATTTTTCTCTTATTCTTCCTCTGGTATTTTGGGTTTTATACTCTTTTTAGTACTATGTACGTAATGAATCTAATTTCGTGAAATGTCACAGCAAAGTAGAACGGTAGATTTATGAAAACATTGCCATGGCACGAATAAAAGTTTATTATAATATCAGAGAATTTAGAAATGAATTAATTAAATTGGTGTATGTAATGTATCGTTTTTCGAAAGGTTTGAATTTTGGCGATAATTTTTGGAGGTTCCATTTTTTCAGTTCTAACATCTGCTACACAAATTCGTTGTTAAAATTTTACCTATTGTGTACATTGATATATCAATATTAATAACTTGCAGTCAAAATATATTTTTTATCATGTATTTCAAGTTATAAACATTAGTAACTGAAATTTATTATTATTTCTTTTTAGGTAACAGTTCTGCAAGTGTATCAACATGGCTGCTCTCACTACTATTATTATTAGTAGGTTATGTATTTAAAAGTTGAACATGCTGCATGAGATAATTGTTAAAAATAAGACAAAATTTCATATTTAAGTAAATGAAAATAACTCCGTATTACAACAAACTCTATTTTTACAAATAAATTGATTTTCTTAAAATGATTTGTAATCGAGGATAAAATTAATAAGTGTATTTTTGATACTGAATAAAAAATACTATACTTCTCATTAACAAATTCTTGTATTTTGAATTATATAATTATCACTTTTTGCCTTTTACAATAATCATTTGTTATATTACTTACACAATATATATTAATAAATTTAGTTATTTTGTTATACATTACATACTTATTAAACCTGTTTTTCTTATATTAAGCGATTATCAGACCTAACGTAAGAACAGTATAATAGCTACAATAAGATTCGTCACTCGTGATACCTTAATAAAAATCCCTGATAAGTGCGTTATCAACACTGGATTTACGATAAGCAGAAAAAGAAAATAGTTGTACAACGCAAACAGAGGAACAATAATTAATCAACTCTTTCGTAACATGATATCAGTTTTCGTGATCAGTCAAGTTCATCGCCTAAATTAACAGGTAACTCGACAAAAAACTTCTCCATTTTGTAAGGTCATTCCACGGTAAATCGATTACTTCCTTGACGTCGATGCTAAAGATTTTATTTCAAATGAAATATGATGTCGTGGGCGTAAAATTAAGTCGTTGTATTACTAGTTTTATATTTGTTTAAAAATTTTGTCATTTTTATTTCTTTTAAGTTTTATATTTTTCGGACACTACTTAAGGGAGGTGATACCTTTAGAATCTTAAAAAATTACAATTTTTTTTTCTATAAAATGTTAGTGTATCTGAAAAATATTGTCTCCAAATTTTAAAGAGAAATACGAAGCCCTTTTGAAGTTATGGCCGATTAGCGCCGCGGGTGTACACGCGTTCAGTGCGGAGGACTGAAACTAAACTTGTTTTTCTCAAAACTACGTTCTTAAAATTGGCGTGGCTAACTCAAAAACTAGTTTATCGCGCTCAAATTTATTGCACACATCCATGACAATACTATCTAACACATGAACCTAAATGTATGAAATAAATTGAACCTTAAAGTCCTTTTATTGCGAAACATTGCAAAAATTTTCAATAAAATTCAAAGTTTTTCTTTAAAAGCCATTTCTTCAATTTTACATATATTGCACATTTCTGAGGTTCATCTAACTGTGAATGTTAGTTTTCGAAACATTACAATATTGCCGAAATAAAACAGATTTTACTGTATTACTGGTGCACTGTGCACAATCAACTTGTAGTTACGATCGATAAATGTAGATGTGCTATTAATACAAGAGCTGCTCTGAGTTTCTACGTTAACATGGAAATGTTCTTACGTGATTACCTGTAGCACGTCATATTTAGCACTCTTGATAATCGATGACAATGTACTCCTGATGCAACTGGTGAATAAGTGCATTGATCTTCGAAAAGCGTATTCTCTGAAGGGCGAGTACTACTTTGAAGAAATCGATTACTGTTTTACTCGTTGTCTTGGAGGAATATATGTAATTTTACAAATATGTCTGTAAAATGAAATTCTCAAATTTTTGAACATATTTGGAAGAATTTGGAGACTCAGTAATTTATTTGAAAAATGTTGCACGATAGAATTATTAAACCTGTGACAGATATCTTAGACTTGCTGTTATAAATTACGTGAATTATTAAGCTGCTTTATTTGGAATATTTAATTTATTAAAATAAAGAATTATTGTATTGGTTTATGTGTTATGCTTCATTTATCTTATTTTTTATTTTTTTCTGTTTAAAAGTGTACCGAGCTTCAATGGTAAATATTACATTGGAAGAGTACAAATCCTACATTTTCTTTCTAAATTATCAAATATGAGCTTCTGAATTTCTAAATTTTCGAATCACTGCATTTTCGAATTTAAAAATTTCCGAATCCCTAAATTTCTGAATTTCTAAATTTTCAGATCTCTAAATTTATGAATCATTAGATTTTCGAATTTCCGAATCGCTAAACTTCTGAATTTCTAAATTTCCGAATCACTGCATTTTCGAATTTAAAAATTTCCGAATCCCTAAATTTCTGAATCATTAGATTTTCGAATTTCCAAATTTTCGAATCGCTAAACTTCTGAATCCCTAAATTCCCGAATCACTGCATTTTCGAATTTAAAAATTTCCGAATCCCTAAATTTCTGAATTTCTAAATTTTCAGATCTCTAAATTTTCGAATCGCTAAATTTCCAAATCCCTAAATTCCCGAATCTCTAAATTTCCGAATCACTACATTTTTGAATCACCAAATTATCGATACATAGCCAATCAAAAACCTTCAAAATATTTTTTATCAGATTATAAGTAGTTTAAGTCATGAAGTGTTGAACACCCCATACATTTCATTCGCAAAAGTCCACGCAATTGTTTCATGTCAAAGAGAACTAAACAACCAGCTTATAAAACCATAAATCACCCCTAAATTAGAAAAGTTTGCAATTTTTTTAAATTATAAAGAACAATTTACGAATTCGTATTTGCTTGTCGCAAGTCCGCAGACGTTGCCTATTGAAGGTTACAAAATCGTGTACGTGTTGAACAGAGTTTTATAGAGTAGAACGAACACGCGATTATAGACGTAATCTTAGGGGTATTTTCAGTGAAAGAGCAACGTTCTTGGAGAAACCTTCGATGACGTCCTCTTTAACTTCAACGCGTGATAACAATGACGTCATGGAACGAAGAGGTCAAGGCATATTTCTTAAATATAGATCCGTTCGTTTGGCCTCCCATAATGCTTTCTTTGCCACAGTTGTAAGAATGTAATATCTGTAAGAAAATATTTAATAAAAATTTCAATGAGCTCTGCGAATCGTCGAATTTGAATGGAGATTAAACTTCTTATTTTTAACAACTTGAGATTTATCGAAACTGTAAACAATTATGTCGTTTTTATTTGAACGTGTAGTCAAAGTTTAAAAATTTTTGTGCATTTAAAAAGGTAACATGCTGAGAATTTTATGAGGGATCATTTAGGGCAATAGGTATCAAATTGTGCGGAATATATAGATTTGTTGCCCTTGTGGAAAACTCTGATTATTATTTAACATTTTAACTTTGCTTAACATTTCAAACTAAAAATTTGAATTAAACTAAAAATAGAAGTATAAATAAACAAACGATGAATTTCTTGATTTCGATAAGGACCAATATAGATTTCAAGAACATCTTCAATATTATAATTTAAATATAAAAACTTGCAAATGCATTCGTTAGTGTTGAAGATACGTTAACCTATTTTATACAGCATCTTTCAGATAAACGGTATCTTTCAAAAATTTATATTCCGAGCTTTTAAAGTCGCTTATTTTAATCACGGTACCAAACACTTGCATTTTTCGTGAAACAATGAGAACGTACAGG
This sequence comes from Megachile leachella, assembly GCA_963576845.1. Lineage (NCBI taxonomy): Eukaryota > Metazoa > Arthropoda > Insecta > Hymenoptera > Megachilidae > Megachile > Megachile leachella. Next base: position 9,161,482 of record OY756257.1, read on the forward strand.
GTGTCCGCGCCTAAGTGTGACAGCGCGATATTTCATGAACTATTGACGTCACGAAAAAGTGTTTATATGGAAATTGCAGGGTAAAGGGCTCTATGTTTTGGCGTAAACAAAATTTGTTTAATGTTATTGTAAAAGATATGATGGTTTCGTTTTTTAAATGGAACTATATATTTTTTTTCGATCAGGCGACAGTGCTTTTCAAGACGAATTCAAAGTTTCATGTACCTACTCGATTTTTATTAGTTTTCGAGATGTAACGCTTAGAAATTTACTGATTTTCAGCAGAAATGTCACGATTTGAGTAGTAAGTCATAAAAACGGTCTTATTGTTGCGGTAAGTGCCACGGGTTTGACTCTGCCTACCGAAACTGAGGGTCTACGGTTCCAACGATAATTCCTCAGAGTACGAAACGTGAAAAGAATTGTTCATTACGCTCTAAGTTTTCCGCATCAACGGACAAATTTTTCTAAAATCACGATTTTTGAGTGGTGTCATTGTTGCAGAAAATGAGCGATATGTTCCGAGAACAATTTGTCAACCGCAATCTACGCGTCATCAGGTGTTAAATCATCGACCTATTACAGTATTGTAATGCTTATTACACTTATCGCCTTTTGTTCCTTGGACTTTATTTCATGATAAATTTGACGTTCAGCCGACGTACATCTAATCGCAACTAACACCGATATATCAAAGTTTAAGTTCAAAGATATAATTAAAAAATTTGCTTCTTTTTCATTAAATGCTAATCCGCAGTGTTTGACGCATACAATCTAGCAGCTTCATAAATGTCGGCTATTATAATCCTTTTCCAGCTGTATGATTTCTTCGCGTTCTTGCGGTTGAATAGATTACTTCTGTGTTTCGTAGTCGCTTATCAGGTATCTTTGAATTTTATCGAGGATTTACAAATGCGCCTTCATATAGTACAAGAGACTAAGACATGCAATTCCACGGGAAACATGCTTTAGCAACGGTCTTTCCTATTACATGCCTCATTCGATTCTGTTATATGGTTCATCATTGTGGATTATGGAAAACATACGCGAGATTAAAGCCAAATAGTACAAAAGTTTTAATGGTTTCTACATGAAAATATCTTTCTCATTTCTTATACAAAAGTGATAACATTCTATTATAATAATTTCAAATGTCATAAAACAAAATTATATCTAAAGTTATACATATATCTAAATTATATCTAAATTATATCTAAATTATATCTATAATTTATTTAATTATATTTAAAGATATAATTCAAACAAAATTATACAGATATAAAGATATAATTTTTTAACTCTGTTACGAGATGAAAAGCTACGTTCTCGCCATCTTCCTCCACTATTTAACAAAATGGCGGTTCTATTAATCCTATAAAAGTTGGTTAATGTAATTGATATTTGAATAACCGAGCTCTTCAGTAATGAATAAAGGATTCATGCAACTATTTTTAGTATTTACATTTCATGAAGTTCACTAATGAATCTGTGCACAATTAGAGTCTGTCTGATCTTTCAATCCAATTTCAGTAACATCGTAATTTTCAAATCTATTAATTATAAAGTAAAGATTCCGCGAAGATGACAAGTTGACCATTGCGTAAATAAATGAAATTAAGGAAACAATTATACATAAAAATGATTTGAAGTCGTGTGATATAGAATGTTGCGATCTTATAAGCAGCAGAATTCACTTGTCATGCAATGCTTACATTTATTGCAGTTTCTATTCATTAATATACATGATGTGAAAATATTACAAGCTACACTTGCGAAATCTTGATTTTGTTTTAAGTTTTTACTGTTTTGGTTAATGTCTGTCATGCTGAACTGTACCGGCCGATATGCAAGGATAATATGACGCTAAAAATGAACGTGTGTTAGTAAGAAACATTTGTCATCTTACCACCGACATCCTCACAGAAGTTTTCCAATTTTGAATCTTCGGAAATATTACGATAAAATAAAATATTTTAACATTAAAATTTTTGTCGATATCTTATATAGTTATTTTTTCAATTTAAAAAATGAGTTCTCGTGGGTAATATTAATAAAAAAGTAAAAATAGTTATGCGAAGAAACATGATAGAATTTTTCTTCCTGATATTTTGTGAAAAATATGCAAAATTAATTGTAAAATTTACAAGTATTTCTAATAATTTTGTTAATTGTATTGTAAAATATATAAATTATTTGTGCTGATAAATATAAGAATGACCTACACCATTTTATTTAATATGACATTTGTAGAAAAATGCAACAAATGTTTAATAATTTATCTTAAAAAGAAATGTGCTTATTTCAATAAAAAAGAATTAAAACAATTATCCTGTATACATCGCGAATAACGTTACTAACTTATTAAGCGTTAAGTGAAAAAAAAATCAGTTTCGATTCGAAATCCTGAGGAAATAAAAACGTTTACGAGGTGTAAAATAATTTCCGAAAGTACAACAGAGATTAAATCGGAATCGAAAATCAATAGAGTAAAAGGCGTTTATCCATTTACCGATTTCCTGTGTTTTATCTAACATTGAATAGAACCGGTGGTAGTCGATCAATCGCACAGTTTCGTTTCATTCGTTATTCGTCAGTGGTGGAGTGCAAAGGGATGTGAAAGGTCACACGCCAACCAGATGGACAGCTGATAAAGGCTTGACCTGGCTTCTTTCCTCGTGAAATGGGTTAGAAGCGACTTGTGTTATCAGGAAGTGACGTCATCACTGAAACTGTGTGCGCGTTACTAGAGGCGTCTTCAATGTGCGACATTATATAGGGTGTAACAATTCGGGGGTTTATGGCCGGTCAACTCAAAAATTTGACAGGAGGTGGAATACTACGTCTTCTTAGTTTCTTGATTTTCAATAAATTACATAATGTTGATTTCTCCAAAATCTTTTGTACCACTCATTTTTTCGTACTATTATAGTACTATTTCGTACTATTTTTGTAGTCGAGACATACGACGTTTGTCATCGTTAATCTGTTAATTTTTTGAGCTAACGTTGTTTGACTCCAAAACTCTAACTGGTGATGCAAAACGAAAAAATATTCGGTACGAAAGTTTCGATGGATTGTAAATCTACTGACATGTTATGTACACTTACTTTGAAATTAAAAATGAAGTTAAAGAATAAATATGCACCTTGATATTAAATATTTACCTTGATGAAAATCAGTGCTGATTTCAAGGAATGTGCTTTAACAAAATAACTTGGCATTGTCAAGTTTTTAAACTCTTACAAATTAAAATTTTTAAATTTTCAAATTCTTGGAATTCTAAATTTCTAGATTCTTAGAGTTCTAAAATATAAATTTTGGCACTTAAATCTCCACGTTTTTAGATTTCTGCACCCCATGTTTTCAGATGCCTAAACTACTAGATTTATAGATTTCCAAATTTTTTAATTTTCCACCTTTACAAGTTTCTTTGCTTTCATATTTTCACTTTTACAAATCTAAAGTCTTAAATTTAGCTTTCAAATTTGAGAATACTCAAATTTTTAGATTCCAAAATTCTCAACTTCCCAAATTCGTAAAACGATGACCTGAAATTAAATCTAATTTGAGAATCAGAAAAGATTCTTATTTTCAGATTTCAAAATTTCTTCTTCATCGTAGTTAATCATAACTACTACTTTTGAATTCATGCATCAATAATAAATGTAAGAACTTTATTAATCTCTTCCATTTTATCCAAGTCGATTCGACAAATTTATATTTTCACTAATGAATATTTTATACAGTCAAAGAGTATACATTCAACTTATATATGTCACTTATCGAACATTTTGATTCGTCATTTCCGATAAGGAATGAAACTTATTTAGGGGTTGTTGCCGAATATTTTACTTGTAATCTGGTCATGGTGATTTATTGGAACTGTTCCATTTGTGAAATGGATTCTTCGAAACTGTCTCTAATTTTAAGTAGTGCGGTCATGTTCAAAATTTTGCATTCCTGACCTTTTTGAAATGGAATTGAACGTCATGTATACACAATCTCTACGGATCTACACAATCTTTAATTTGTGAGAGTACTTATTGTTAGATGTATTTTAGGGACAAAGTAGTTCGACTTTGAATTAACTGTGTTTTAATATTATGAAGATAAGTATAACAATTTTAAGTTTTATTAATACTTTTTCAGACTAATGGAGACTGTATATCGTGAGCTTCAAAATTAAGTTCATGTAGAGTTGTAGAGTTTGTCAGTAATTAAGTGTAAATATAACTGAAAATGATTGCATGCACAACTTTTATTAAATTCCTAAAAAGTTTTCTAGCAAATAGTAACAAATACTTATTACAAATGTAGCAATCTAATAAATATCGTTCTAATAAACAATGAGCTGATGTTACAACCGCATAACCTAACCTAAACACATAAAACGAGTAATAAAGAGGAGCAATATCTTAGACACATGAAAATAAACTGATATTTGTGAATTTTATTTTTAACGTAACAAAAGCAATTTTGCATATAAAAAAGATATTATAGCAAGCGAATTCTCCTAAATTCTAGATTGAAATAAAACCAAAAAGTATAATAACTTCATTCATTTAAAAGGCCAATACCTTTAGACAGACGAAAATAAGCTGATATTTGTAAATTTTTTTGTATAGGACACCTTTGTTTTGCATTTTCGAAACTTCAGGTATAATTTATTACAACTATTGCCTATTACAGAATATTTTCTGTTTTGCAAAATATTAAAAAATGGCGGAATTATGACAATCCTTTCTGGAAGTGTTTTGGCGCGTCTCGCGAATCGTGGGTTCTAGCTTTATATTAGTCTGAAGCAAGTTTCCAATGTTTCGAAAACTAACATTCACAGTTAGATGAACCTCAGAAATGTGCAAAATATGTAAAATTGAAGAAATGGTTTTTAAAGAAAAACTTTGAATTTTATTGAAAATTTTTGCAATGTTTCGCAATAAAAAGGACTTTAATGTTCAATTTATTTCATACATTTAGGTTCATATGTTAGATAGTATTGTCATGGATGTGTGCAAAAAATTTGAGCGCGATAAACTAGTTTTTGAGTTAGCCACGCCAATTTTAAGAACGTAGTTTTGAGAAAAACGCGTTTAGTTTCAGTCCTCCGCACTGAACGCGTGTATACCCGCGGCGCTAATCGGCCATAACTTCAAAAGGGCTTCGTATTTCTCTTTAAAATTTTGAGACAATATTTTTCAGATACACTAACATTTTATAGAAACAAATTTTGTAATTTTTTAAGATTCTAAAGTATTGTCCTCCTTAAGACAAATGAACGGGTAATAGACAAACTAAGAACTGAAGAATGTAAACAGTTGTGAATCGAAAATATTAATGTAGGACTAAACAAGGAAGACTCAGAAAATGTCAACTTGATTAATTGACCCTACTGAAGGTCTGAAACAAAGCTGTGTTCAAATTCAACACGAACACCCTATAGATTTCTCGCAAAACAACCAGAAGGGCCTCGAACCTTGCTCTTTTTCTCATGCTACCCTTTCCACGTTAAGATATCATCGGTTAAACGAAAACAGTTCTATTTGTGCAATGTTTATCACAGACACGTGTATCTCTTTATACTTTGCATTTCTAAATGATTCAAGAAGCGGATCTTATCAGTAGTATACTCGAATGCCACTAGAAAATGTAAATAGAGACGAGTACAGTAAATACACATTACAGAAGAAAGGGAACAGATCTTGATACATAAACCATGAAAGAGCTATTACTGATCAATCTAACTCTTATTTATCTATTACAGTATGAAATATTTTCTTTGTAATTTTAAGTACAAGATATTGTACTATTTATATTCTTATGTTCCGAAATTCTGATATTTTTTGAATGTTCAAATTGAAAACTTCTTATTATTTTAAACCATGTAATTTTGGCATTACTAAATTTTTTGATTTTCAAGTGTAATGTTTCCAAATTCTTGTGTGCGCAAATTACAAAATTACTGGACTTCTAATTTTTCAAATTTCTAAGTTCCAAAATTCCAAAATTCCAAAATTCCTAAATTCCAAAATTTCTAAATTCCAAAATGCCTAAATTCCTAATTTCCTAAATTCCAAAATTCCCAAATTTCCAAATTCCCAAATTCCCAAATTCCCAAATTCGAAAATTCCAAAATGCCTAAATTCCTAATTTCCTAAATTCCCAAATTCCCAAATTCCCAAATTCCCAAATTCCCAAATTCCTAAATTCCCAAATTCCAAAATTCCAAAATTCTCAAATTCCAAAATTCCAAAATTCCAAAATTCCAAAATTCCAAAATTCCAATATTCCAAAATTCCAAAATTCCAAAATTCCCAAATTCCCAAATTCCCAAATTCCCAAATTCCAAAATTCCAAAATTCTCAAATTCCAAAATTCCAAAATTCCAAAATTCCAATATTCCAAAATTCCCAAATTCCCAAATTCCCAAATTCTCAAATTCCCAAATTCCCAAATTCCCAAATTCCCAAATTTCCAAATTCCCAAATTCCCAAATTCCCAAATTCCCAAATTCCCAAAGTCCCAAATTCCCAAATTCCAAAATTCCAAAATTCCCAAATTCCCAAATTCCCAAATTCCCAAATTCCCAAATTCCCAAATTCCTAAATTCCAAATCAGAACTAATTAAACACTAAAAGCCACGAAAAAAAAATAAAAATAAATTTTTTTGATTGAATAAGTAACACTCTAATGAACACCCTATGTACCTATGGAAGCAGAACGCGGAACGAGTTGCAAGGATTTTGTCGCAGCGATTTCCTTGCAGTTGGTTTATACACATTGGATCGCGTGCCCAGTATTACCCTCTCTTATATGTGTCTTGCGTTATGTGTTAACTAATCACCACAGAGGCCAAGGTCGCCACTGACGATCCTCGACTCGTCTCGCGTAGTTGCACTACGATTCCCCAAGAGATTCATGACGAAAACACTTCACCTTTATTGAAAAACTTTATATATGACGTCTTTCGGTACGTGAAACCACTTCAGAAATTGTTTCAGCGCTTTAGAATAATGGAAAATGTGTATGTAATTGGTAATAAATTGAATAAATGTTTGTTTGGAAAAGCATAGTCGGCAAATATTTAAAAATTTTATGGAATATATGGAGTTTTATATGATTACATAAAAATGTGAATAAAATTGTTTTATTGGTGTGCAACAAATATAAAATACAAAGACAAACATCAAATTAATTATAAGCTACAAAATAGGAAATTGAAATAAACTATAAATTGCAGAATACGAAATATAAGATAAATATAAAGAAATATAAGATAAAGTATAAAATGTAAAACATAAAAGGAAATATAAAATAAACTAGAAACTATAAAACATAAAACGAAACATGAAACGAACTAGAAACTATAAAACATGAAACGAAATATAAAATAAACTAGAAACTATAAAACACGAAACCAAATGTAAAATAAAGTAGAAACTATAAAATGCATAATTAAACTACAAATTATGAAATACAAACCTAAACATGAAAGATAAAACAAACATTAAAGTATGAAATACAAAATCGAAATACAAGGTACACTATAGACAATAAAATATATATTACAAAATAAAAATTAAATTATAAAATGAGTTACAAAAATCAGGGAATCACATTCTGAAGTGAAACTGAATAATTTCAAAAATTACATCCCCCTATGTTTGAAAAGCTAATTTCAATTTTTGTGTATTATTAACCCCTTCGTGCTCGAGAGGTGACTCTCAGTCGCCATTTTATTTAATACAATCTGAAATAATTATTTTTTAATTAATTCTATGATATGAGTGATGTATAAATACAGTGAAAGAAATAATTCTGGAAATTATTAGAGAAATAATAACCTCAGAAGTATTCATTGTAAGTTTTAAAGTTGCTGTTTGCAAACAGTAAAATTGCCTCCGCCAAGGGTGAACACCACTTTTATAGTATTAGTCCATGTTAAACACAATTAAGTTGGTACATGTCATATTTAAGTTGAACATATACATTATTGCTATTAAAAGTAGAAAGGAAAAAGCGATTTCTATAATCTGTAAAAATCAGGTTACAGTTTTAAGACCGACACGGTAACAGATTTAAAAAATACCGAAATTATATAGCCTTTTAATAAAAATGTATTTTCTGAATAAATACTTTTCACATTCTTCAACGTTGATTTATTTTTTAATAGCAATTTAGATGTTCATTTTAAATATTCGCATGTAACTACAAATGTCTTTCATAAATTATTAACAAGTAAAAATCATTGCATTGCTTTTTAGCTTAAAATTAGTTCAGAAATTTTGATTAATTTCATAAATAATGCAATTACTGAAAAATCGTTGTGTAGTATTTTTTCACTACTGTTGATTCCATTCTGCGTACTTGTATTTGTACTTGTAAGTCCTTTACTTCTCTGCAACTCAGTTTAACTACATTCGAAATTACATTAAATATAAAATATCAAATTTAAATTATAAACTAGTGACAACTAATAGAAAGGGCTAATGATCATGGCAGTCGACGTCCGCAACAGTAAACAACTAATAGAAATTGTTAGTCATAAATGCATTGACTAAAATGAGGTTATCAGAGATATCGCATTAATCGACTAAGAAACGAGACTTAAAAAACATTCGAAATGAACATATTAATTTTGTAAAGTAGCAAGCGTAAAGGTTAAATTTGCAAACGAAATAACCGCGCTTTGAATAATTATAATTATAGCATGTCGTGCTAAATACATACGTCCGTTTTCTCTGCAGCATTTAACGCGTTAATTACAGTAATGATTGCCAATTAAGTATGGAAGTATGTCAATTTCAATGACCTTAAAGTATTCTAAAATCGCGAAACCGATATTCGTTCAATTGCTTAGCGAATTATTTTGATCGAAAATATTGATCATATTTTACAATATCTATGCTCGACATTGTTCAATATTAATGTAGCGTAATAAATTTTACTTCGTGTCCCGTGAAACAATTTTCACTCGAAGTAATTCTTATTTAAATGAATTTTATATGCGGAACACGCAACTACCTGCTACTCTTACGAATTTATTTGCATGTTTCGTATGTGAACACGTTACATGCGGCCACATACGTGTGTCTTATACTGTGGAAAAGGTTATGAATAATAACGTTACGAATCATTGAAGTATGATATATACGTACATATTTGTTCCATGAATTTTTGTTATTTCTGCGTTTGTTCCGTTTGAATACGTAAGCTTTGAAGTATTGAACAGTTTTGTGTTGTATTTTATTTACAAAGAAACATTGCGGACTCGATTTGATCAAAACTCTATGAATTTATCAAGTGGTCCATGAGGAGAACGGTATTGTTCGTTCGTATGCGTGCGAATCCAATCATCCTTTATTGAATGTAAAAACTAAGTCAAAGTATTTGCACGAAAAAAGGAGATAGTTTTCCATTTTTATTCGTGTAACTTCTAAAATAAAAAGGATGGAGAAACATGTTGTAGGTCTTTATTTCGTACAATTAAATTTTGTTGTAAATATAAATTTACAAAATTTGTAAAAATGGAGAGCACTTATTAAAAGTTTTAATTGGAAGAGATTTAATGAGGTCAGCTTTTTGCTGGACTGCTCACACGTATAATTTAAGAAGTTTTATTGAATATTGTTAATTTATGAAGTTTTATTGAATATTGTTAATTAGTGTACAATATATTGAATATTGTTAATTAGTGTACAATATATTGAATATTGTTAATTAGTGTACAATATAATGAATATTGTTAATTTATATAATTTATATACGTCGACATGGAAGTGCTGTTTGCAATTTGTATTCTGCAGGTCTAAGATGTGGATTATGTGTTCGGAACAGTCAAACCGCTATGCTGTCTTTCGATAGTATTGGATATATTCCAAAGTTTGTTGTTTATTATTGTGGACTACTATGGTCATTAACTCGTATTCCAAAGTTTCAAAACTGAAACCGAACAGATTATCAGAAACCATCAGTGAGGTAGAAAACTATTCTCTGAAGATGATGAGGGACAAGAGTTATATGGTATACATGGCTATATTAACTTATATCAACTATACTAATTGAATTTGCATCGAAAATGTAGGGTATATTTTCCTACATTTTTAATACTCGATGAACAATAACTTTTCAAAAATAGCTGAGTTATTGAAATTGATTCTGGACTTGATTTAAATATGTGCTCTTGAATTCAGAGTTGATTGAAAAATGAATAACGAAGGGTTTAGTTTTTAAAATAAAATTGAATATGAAGTATAAATAAAATTTTTCATTATCGACGGCTTGAAAATAGAACGTTTCTTGACCGACAACTCTGATGATCACCATAAATATAGGATAAGTTTTCCTACATTATTAATAGTCGATAAACAAAAACTTTTTATAGAACTCTTCTTTACCGACAACTCTGATGATTACCATAAATATAGGATATGTTTTCCTACATTATTAATAGTCGATAAGCAATAACTTTTCATAGAACTCTCCTTGAACGACAACTCTGATGATTACTATAAATATAGAGTACGTTTTCCTATATTTTTAATAATCGATAAACCATAGCTTTTTATAGAACTCTTTTTGACCGACAACTCTGATGGTCACCACAAGTTCCTAAAAACGCAATTAACATTGATTTTATGGCGAAACTTCGAAATAGCGTCATGTTCATGCGAAATAGCGAATTTTGCAAACAAGCTCCTTTTATCAAAAGGAAATATCTGTGAAAATAGTTTTTGGCGACTTGAAGGAAAAAATGTTGTCATTGTAATCTGTATTACCGATGAAGCACAGTATAGCTTGCAAACTGTTCTAAATACAAGATCCGTATCTACAAACTCACGAAATATTTTGCAAACAGCATAAAATCAATATTATTGAATATAAAATAAATATATAGCAAATTGATCAACAAAATCAATATTAATTGAATTTTTTATTTCCACACATGGCTGCTAGATGACGCCTAGTATCGTTTTTGTGGTGGTCATCAGAGTCGTCGGTAAAGAAGAATTCTATTTTCAAGCCGTCGATAAAGAAGAATTTTGTTTGTACTTGATATTCAATTTTATTTATGTTCAATTGTATTTTTAAAAGAAAAACGTTCGTTATTCATTCCATAATCAAATCTAAATTCAAAACTACATATTTTTTAAATCAATTGAAATAAATCAGTTATTCTTGAAAGTTATTATTAATTGACTATTTTAAGTATACAAAAACAAATTCTATACTTTGGTGGTCATCAGAGTTGTCGGTCAAGAAGAGTTCTATTTTCCAGCTGTCGATCACGAAGAATTTTATTTATAAAAATTGAATTGAAATAAAATTCTTCTTAATCAACAGCTGAAAATAGAACTCTTCTTGACCGACGACTCTGATGATCACCAATATTCCGTGGGTACAAAGATATGAATTATGTCAAAAATCATTCTCACATGTTATCTTTTTAGTTTAAAAAGGAGCTTTTGATACTGATTACAATGATATCATATTACTTTTGAAAAGTGTAAAAATTGCTGAACTTGAGATACATTGCAATTTTTTATTTTTTGGTACCATCTCTCACCGTTTGATGGTACCGGTAGCATCATTTTTAAACCAAACATGCGCGTAAATGTGGATTTTAAAAAACATGTAATAATAACACTTATAAAACATTTTCAGTTCTTTAAAATGCATATTTTACAATAAACTATCGTCCTGCATATAATTTCTTCAATTTAAATTATTACGATGTTATAATTAAAAATTGAAACACGAATGAATGTTCAGTTTTAAAGCAATGTATATTTACACAAAATTAATGCACAAATGTATGTTTTTATTTCTAACAACAAAAAAAGCAATAAAAAATTTCAGTATTATTATAACGTATTACTACAACTGACATTCAAATTACAATTACTATTCCTTAATCACTATAATTACGACTTCAAACTTGAAAGAGGAAGGTTTATAAAAACCTTGTAATGCAATTTAACTCGCAAACAAGTTAAATTACTCAGTACGAGTAAAAGCAAATATTTCTTCATGTTTTATAACCCAGCACAAATTCTTAAAATATAAAATGAAGTTAAATATGGCGCTGTAACCTTTGGTCACGAGGAATTATCTCACGACTTTAAAATTAAAATGAAACACGTTCACATTAGTTATTAAGGAAATACACGAACACATAATTTTTTAAATATGTCAGTAAATATTTAAAAAAAATCTTTTATGAAATCAGTCGTACCTTTACATTAGTTAGTTAGAAAATTTCAGTGGAACTCGCAAATTTTTTTGTGAAATAATTTATTCTTCATTTATAGATTAAATAATTTTCTTCATTTCCTTCATAATTTGCTTCAAAGTATTTCTTTCATAATTTTCTTCAAAGTATTTCCTTCATAATTATCTTCAAAGTATTTCTTTCATAATTTTCTTCAAAATATTTCTTTCATAATTTTTTTCAAAGTATTTCTTTCATAATTTTCTTCAAACTCATTCAAATTTTATGTGAGACATGAAGTGTCGCGAAATTGATTCTGAAGAACATTTTAAGTTTTTATACAAATTTATTAAAAATCTTGTTAATATTAGATACGTGTTACCTCTAATTCGCAAAAATTTGCTGAGGTTACTAAACTAACTTACTTTAAGAATATATAATAGAAAGAAATTAAGAATATAAATTGTGTAAAGATCTCAAAGCCAGAGTTGACTTAAAGAATCTTGAAGAAGAAAATAAAGTTTCGCCCCGTTCGAACGGAAGTCGGTTTAGAAATTGTTTCACGTGCAACCCCATCGTCAGTTATCCTTCCTCAGAATTAAAAAAGACGAGGGTACATTCGTCTACATTCCTCGGTAAACAGGATTCGGCTCGCGCGTGACGAGAAGAAGAAGAAAAAGAAAGGAAAAAATTGCAATTCGGCCCCGAAGCAACCGCGGATGAACTCTTGGTTCGTATGTATACGCGGAGGCCGTCGACGAGGAGGGATCACCTCCCTCCTACCCCCGATCCTGATTTGCTCGTCTGAAAACCTTGCTCTTTTACGCAATTTTAGCGTTTATTAAAGTTTGCTCGCAAATGAAACGAAGCCCATATAACCTACCTAATTTAGCGAGTAGCATTTTCGAGTGGGGGCCACTCCAGGAGAGGAGGAGAGGCCGGGTTCTATTGACAGCGGTTATTGCCTAACTGCGTGCCTCCACCTAATATGCCCGCTCGGGGATTCGCATGCAGGGCCGCTCGAACGAAAACTGCGAAACACGCCTGTGAATCTTTAATTCCGCCGGTGGTAATCCAGCATCCCTCTCTTCTGGCTGCTACCCCCATCCCCCGTGGTCTCTCTCTCCTATCCGAGCTTGATTTTTTTTCCCTGGGTTCACGAGGCGAACCGTGTATCGTATGGGAATTCTTTATCGTCCGTTTTGCAAACGAGCCCCCGTTCGGCATCCTGCTGACTTTTCATTTATACGATCGTCGATACCGGCATTACGCATTGATTTCTCTTTACCTTTCACCGTACCTCTTTGGCTTTTCGTTTCTTCTTTCGTCTCTTCTTTTTGCTTTTTCGCGTTTAATGATCACGTTGTATCGTTTCGAAACGCCCGCTATTTTTTAAACTGTGATATTTTATTCTAGGATATCTCTTTTTCTGGCATTCATACAGTGTAAATTTTCGTGGAACGGTGCTGTCAATGAGAGGTTCATTTAAAGTTATCAGTTATGAAGGTATTTTTTAAAAAAATTCTTTATTTGTAGGCTGCTTTTTTGGGAGAGCTTGGAATAAACGAGGACTCAGTTGTGATCGAGTGGTTGGTGAATGCAGGGTTTCGAACTTCGGATAGCTTGCAAATTTAGAATTTCAAAATCTATTTCCTAGATTCACAAGTTCCAAGTTTTCAGATTTCTGAATTACATTTCAAAATTTTGGATGATCTTAAATATCGAAATTTGCAAGCTTTTATATCTTTAAATCTTCAGATTCTAAAATTGTTATATTCCTAAATACTCAAGTAGGAATATAGAGTATCGCTTGTAATACAAATATAGAATTTTAAAAGCTATTTTCTAAATTTAAAAATTTTCAGTCACTGAGATATAAAAATTCACAAGTTCTTATATTCTCAAACTCTCAGATTCTCAAATTCCTAAATTGTTACATTCCAAGTCCACGGATCCTCAAATTTCCAAGATTACAAATTTTTACTTTTCCAAGTTCTGAAATTTGCAAATTTGAATATATCCAAATCCATAAAACTTCAAATTTCCAAATTCCCAAGTTCTCTAATTTCCAAACTCCTAAATCCTAAAATCCCTAAATCCCTAAATCTCTAATTGTCCATATTTTCAAACTTCCAATGTTCCAAGTCTACAAATCTCCAAATCGTAATTTGCCAAATTCTCGAGTTTCCAAATACCTAAATTCCCAAATTCTCAATTTTTCTAATTCCCAAATTTCCAAACTCTCAAATTTCCAAATTCCCAAATCCCCAAATCTCCAAATCTCCAAATCACCGAATTTCCAATTTTCCAAAGTCTTAAATTTCCAATTCCCAAAATCCCCAAATTCCCCAAATTCCCAAATTCTCAATTTCCCAAATTTCCAAATTTCCAAATCCCCAAATCTCCAAATCTCCAAATCACCGAATTTCCAATTTTCCAAAGTCTTAAATTTCCAATTCCCAAAATCCCCAAATTCCCCAAATTCCCAAATTCTCAATTTTCCTAATTGTCAAATTCGCAGATTTCTAAATTCCCAAATTCTCAAATCCCCAAATCTCCAAATCACTAAGTTTCCAATTTTCCAATTTTTCAATTCCCCAAATTCCCATCTGTCAAATCCCAAAAATCCCCAAATTCCCATCCGTTAAATCCCTAAATCCCCAAATTCCTATCCGTCAAATCCCCAAAATCCCCAAAATCCCCAAATCCCTAAATCTCAATCTCCCTAAATCCACAGTGTCCAGCTCACCTGAAAAAAATCCCAGTTACGTCTGTAAAACGCACCAGAAAAAAGTTTCCATATAATCCCTATTTTTTTCATTTTATCCAGTGCATATTTTTGATACATCCTTCGATACCGATAGTAGTGTTGAATTATCGGAATTGATCGATGTGTATCGTAAAACGAGACGATGATCGAACCCGCGAGCGATTTTTCTTTGTCTAACCGAACGCGGCACATTCTCGCAAGCGGATGCGAGCAAATGACGGCCCTGCCTGCATTTGAAACTCTGTTAACTCTCCGAATATTAGCTCGTCGAGCGAGATTAACCCCATTGTACCCCGTTGAAAATGATGACATCACCATTAAACTCCCGTCGGCTTACGGAAATTGATTAAACTATCAAATTAGCTCTACTAATATCAACACATCAACGCGGAACGCCGTGTCTGGCTTCGGAGGTTTAAACCCCGATGACATGAATTTACGTGTCTAACGATCGTTCGACGTGCATTCATTGGTCTGATTATATTTCCTAAGAGGTCCGCAATCACGAGTCTGCTGCATGCACGTTGGATTTGGAAACGGCTTAATACCAATAACGCCACCACCCCGTGTCGAGGGTGCGTACCATTCCGGTGATACACGCGAATTCTTGCTGGATAAATAAACCTGTGCAATCGTCGTGACGATTTCGTTTCATTCGACAAAGTAGCTTATCTTCTACCATTTGTGATGTCTCACTGCCTATTCAGTTCTAATATAAAATGTTTATTATTGTGGGCGTCGAGTGCTATGTTCATTAGTCTGTACTAGAAAATGGCGATCTTTTATGAACGGAGGAGACGTAAATTGTAAATTTGCAAGATTCTGTTGGTCAAAAATTCTTGGATTCACTCTAAAATTCTGTTGTTATTGATTATTGTGAGCGTCGAGTGCTATGTTCATTAGTCTGTACTAGAAAATGGCGATCTTTTATGAACGGAGGAGACGTAAATTGTAAATTTGCAAGATTCTGTTGGTCAAAAATTCTTGGTACATTCTTAAATTCTGTTGTTGTTTATTATTGTGGGCGTCGACTGCTATGTTCATTAGCCCGTACTAGAAAATGGCGATATTTTATGAACGGAGGAGACGTAAATTGGAAATTTACAAGATTTTATTGGTCAAAAATTCTTCGATTGAAATCCTCTTCAATTTTGAATTCACAAACTTCAGTATAAATTTAGGAGTTTAAAATTTAAAAAATTACAACGTTCTGAAATTCTCAAATGCAAAACTGCAGCCTCGAACTCAACAAATTCTGAGATCCCAGATTACTGACTTTTTAATGTTCTAAATTACTCAAATCCCAAATCTCTGAATTTCTAATCTCCCAAAATTCGGAAGTTACAAATTACTGAACTTCTAATGTTCCGAAACTCTAAAACTCCCAATCTAAAACTTTCCAATCTTCCCAAATCCCGAAATTTCAAATTACGGAATTTCTAATGCTCCGAAACCCTAAAACTCCCAATCTAAAAATTTCCAATCTTCCAAACTTCAAAAATTTCAAATTACTGAATTTCTAATGCTGCGAAACCCTAAAACTCCCAATCTAACAGTTTCCCATCCCCCAAAATCCCGAAATTTCAAATTACTGAATTTTAAACGTTCCAAAACCCTAAAACTCCCAATCTAAAAATTTCCAATCTCCCCAAATCCCGAAATTTCAAATTATTGAATCTCTAATATTCCAAAACCCTAAAACCTCCAATCTAAAAATTTCCAATCTCCCAAACTTCTATCGTTCCAAAATCCTAAATCTCACCACCTAAAATTTTTCCACTCCCCAAATTCCAAAATTCCAATTCCCAAAAGTCTCCAACTCCCAAAATTCCAAAATTAGCAGAAAATTTTCCAAACAATGATCCTCTCATACATCACCCTTTTTTCAGAAAATCCATCATATTCACCGATACAAGTCACCAACACAACCATCAAAATATCCCATCCCCGGAAATGCCAACTCGTCAAACATCTATGTTTAAGCGGCGAATTATTGGATAAGAGAACTAGGTAACGAAGCAAATTGATTAATTGTGAAGCTTATTGCGTCTGGTTCCAGTATCTCTATCGCTTCTAGGAATATTTGCCCTGAAAACGCATCGGGAATTCTAAAACCTATTAATATGATATGAAAGCTATTGTTCGCGGACTACGTAAGACTCCAATTCATTCTTACGTATTGACGGACTGTTGAATGACGTATTAACTCGTGCCTTGTTAGAAGATTAACCCTTTCTTGCAGGCAATTAAAGGCAGGTGACCGTAATCGTTCTTAGTGGTTAACGTTCAACGAATGCTTAATGAGTTTTTAAATGGAGGACGAGGATTAATACGGTTAGTATGGAAAGAAGATTTACTCGTTTCTGTTAGAGGATTATACGTTTTGCAATTACCATGGTTATATTGTCTTACATATACTTATAGTGTCTTTACATATAAAGGTCTTCGAATTTAATTTTAGAAAATCTGAATTGTTTCGAAAATCGACTTCCAACTATTTCAGATTTTTGCTGCAAAGTAATGAATCATATCAATGAAGTATACTACAAATGTAGTATACAAATGTAGTATATATAAATATATATTACAAAATTATTACAAAAAGCTAGCATTTTAACAAAAGAAAATAATCTCAAGCACCAGTCGATTTAATACAATGATTTAAAGTAAGCATTATTTAATTAATTCTATAATAGTACTGTGATGTGTAAACATAGTGAACTAGTAGAGAAATAACCTCAAAAGACCTCATTTAATATTTGAATCAATATTTTGAAGTTGCTGCTAGCAAACAATAAAATCATCTTCGATTGTAAAGGGTTAAAAGCCCGCCATTTTGACGTGTACCCAGCTAGTATCAGGAATTGGTCAAACAGATTATTTTGTACATCTCTGATTTTTAAGTGAGTATTTCGTGCGTGACATTTTGATTGAAGCCTAAAAGGATAGTAATGGGTAAATGGATGCGTGGTTCCCTTGGAAGTAAAACGCACGGTTGTTGTTATCGAACGTAATTTTTCACCTGGTCGAACACTATCAATTCGAACGAAACGAGTCGACCCTATCGAAGGGGGTGTGCACAGGGAAACGTGTCTCTGTGTCGGAGCATCCCTTTGCATCCAGCATCCAGGAACTACGGAACGTTAGATGTACTGTCAAGGGAAGTGTGAACAATTTCGTGCATTGTCGAGACTATAATATGGATGGCTGGCAGGATAATTATTGGAGGCCGTTTGAATCTAACTGTTTCCTTCATTAGCAGTCTCAGTTCGCTCTGGCTGTCTCCTTCTCCCTCGCTCCTACCCTCCCCCCGTATCCCTCTGCCAACCCCTCCTCGAACCCCGCCACCCTGTCACTTCGCCGCTTCGTCTCTCTTTCTCTCTATCTGAATTTTGTGCAGAATTACCCACCATTATCATAATTGCGCTATTACCGATAATATCTGCGACTCAGCTTCGAAACTGTACCTCGATGCTCTTAATCCATTTTCTATTTGGACAGCGGGCTTTCGGTGGACGAGAAGTCGCAAATTCCGTTGCGTAATTTCCGCCCCATTGAGCGTCCCTCTTAGGTATGGAATTATGTGTTTCGCCTCTGGAGCCCGACCGGATTGCCAGGCGAGAGGCGCGCGTGTTGCAAATCGACGATTGAAAAAAATACACAACTTTCCCTATTGCACAAATTTCGTTCCAGTAACACTTTTGTTCTCTAACCCCACGTCATTTATGAAAGCTACGCGAATTTTTTAGATTCAGAAAACATGGTTATTCGATGAGTTTGCTGAATCAATCTTTAAGAGTTCATTCAAGTTTACATTAGAATAGTTACATTAGCTCAAATAGGTCGCGAGGTTAAGATTACTAAATAGGTTAGATTAGGACTTTATCTATGCTGGTTGAAGCTATCTTTATCTGTATTTTGTATTATGCTTTTTAATATCACAAGATGGAGTCGATCGATCGTCAGGATCTTCGACGTATCGATTCTCCTGTTCCTCGATGGCAATTAGGAGGGACAGCAGGTGGTAAGCTGAACGTGACAGTTTTTAGTGGGGCGGAAGAATGGAGGGTTACCTCAATGCCGCAAATAAATCCCAACTCTATTATTGTTTGCGAGGACACGCGAACCGCAGAGTAGCTTGTAACGTTGCAATTAGTCATTTTTGACTTGTGTGTGTTCACCAAAAATGTACTCAACTTAAACCACATAAGACTTAACCCTTTCAAATCCGTATTTGCAAATTTTTCATTGCATAATTTTTCAGTGTTAATTTTCTCAAACTCTGACATCCTTAAACTGTAAACTTTGTTAAGTCCTAAGGTCCTCAAGTTTTAAGTGTTCAAAATTCCTATTCTAAAATTGCAATGTCATAGGGCAATAAAGATCAAAAATTCTGAAATTCGAACAGTAAAAGTACAACCCACTTTCAGTGAACCTAAAATTATTTCATGAGTGCACACATTAAAAGGGGCTTAACAACAAAAAGAGCAATAAAATCAACAGCAGTGCACGGTTACAAGGATGCTTCCTTTAATCGGATCGGAAAATTTGCATACACCTCATCGTCCCTCCGCGGCGAGCATCGTCGAGAAACGAAATGAAAAAGAATTAATACCTTCCCGATTGCAACTTATCTCGTTAAATCCCCGTTTCTTCGGACTACGAAAGTAACCGTAGAGTACGAAGCATCGGATAGAAAGCGGAGAGAGTTGCGGGAGGGGGAGGGGTTAGAAGTGGAGCGTAGGTAGGGATGTGGCATAATTACGAATATTAATTGC
The DNA here is from genome assembly GCA_963576845.1 of Megachile leachella. NCBI lineage: Eukaryota > Metazoa > Arthropoda > Insecta > Hymenoptera > Megachilidae > Megachile > Megachile leachella. The sequence goes on from OY756257.1 coordinate 9,181,238, forward strand.
GTTTCCAACGAGCTGCTGGAACCGGGGGCTGCTGAGTGCAGATGTCAACCTATTATCATCCCTTACCTTACAATGGGTGAGATCTCGCTTTCTGTGTGTCGCTTTATCCCCCCACCCCTTTCCGCCCCCTCTTCTCCTACCCCTTCCTCGATGTTTCATCCACCCCTCCTCGCCTCGGTCCTCGCCGTCCCCTTCGCTGACGGTATCACCCCCGCTTTATTGCAAAGTTAACAATGTTACTCGTTCTTGAATAGCTGCGGAGTATCATTATCAACGTGTCATCAGCAGGACGAGGATCGTCTGCTTTTATAAAGTAAGATAGCACAGGAAGGAAGCCGGGTAGACGATGGGGTTAACATGCACGGGGACAGGTGTTTCGTTTATTTCTAAAACGGTCGCTTCGTGATCGAACTTCTTCGGAAATATACTTTCTTCTTCGTTTAATTGTAAACTGTATAGAGATCACTTTTAACAAATGTTATTTTCAGATATTACATTCATTTGATCGATTTAAGACATAAAATACTAACACACTACATAATACTTTAAGATAAATGATACTAATAGTTTCAAGTACTCTGATGTCAACGACCATGTATCTCCAAAGTGCATATGTAATTACATTTCTTCTGTCATTTTTAAACGTTCCATTTATTTTGTCTAATATTCATTTTGATTGATTCAAGACATAGAATATTAACACACTAAATAATACTTTAGATAAATGATGCTAATAGTTACATGTATTCTAATGTCAACGACCATGTATCCCCAGCTTGCATATGTAATTATGTCTTGTGCATACGTATGTTCCTAACATGCAGGTTTCATGTACCTTCATACATCATATATATTGTTCCTATAAAAAAATCATATTGATATGCCATTAAATTATTGACAAAATTGAAACGGTTAAACTGTTGTTCATATCAGGTTAATATGTAAATTTCATATGTGTAGTAATATAGATATAAGTAAAAGGTTATAAGTTCCCCGTGTAACTATCGATCTCTAAGTTGTTTCGCGTAGGTGTTTGAAGTTTATCGGTGGCGATAAGGGAATCACGGTAGCGGATAATACGTAGAGAATTTTGTTGAAGCACCACTCCGATTTGTCATCGATGTTAATAAAAGCGTCGTTCCTCCTTCGTTACTCTCTGAATACTTTCGAGTCCCCAATTCCGATGGCACGTTCCACTTCGCCCCTCTCCGTTACCGAACGAACCAGACCTAATGAAATTTCCTGAACTGATATCCCGAATCTTGTGTATCGGTGACGATTACGAAACCGCCGTGAAATCGTCGGAACTGATTGTTTAAGCGATTACACCGTAGACATATCGTTATTCGCATCACGGGTAAAAACGATGGTGGTGTGGGAGGGGGTAATTACATTCTCAGCGATTGGCAACGGTCTGGGCGCATCCTCGACCGGAAGAACAGCGGGATAAAATAGTAGCAGAGGGCTTAATTTGCCGTGAGTGCCGACTATACATCTCCGATCGGCACCGTAGTGAAAAAGGGTGCCAGCTAGAGGGGTAGGCGGAGGATCGGACGGGGTACGGGGAGATGGAGAATGGCAGAAGGAGAGAGAACCGTTTAATAAAAGTATGAATATCGCCAATAACTCGTCGCTCGTTCCCGAATAATTTCCACTCTATCGGAAAATAATTATACTTTATCGCGGCGGTCCTCTCTCCACCCCCTTTTCTTCCTTCGTCATCCGCCACTCGTTCGCTCCTCTTTTTCTCCCTCGACGACGTCTCAAATCGCTCAATTATATTTCCTCTTCGTTCCTTCTGCCCATTGTCTCCTGAATCCTGCCACCGACCGATCCAACGTCGCCGTTATCCACCGGAGAAATCCTTTCGGCGACGATCATTTCCTCGTCTTCTACGCTCGTCGTCGATTTTCAGCCAGATATCTATCCGGTCGTCTCTCTATAGGGTAATCGCCTCGTTTCTCCGTTGGTGTCGATGTTTCGTTAATTCGATCATTCTTTCACGTTCTATCTATTCCATCATTCTTCTACATACTATCATATAATCAATACAACTACCCTTTTTATATTTTATCACATTCTTATATTTTTAACACATTCATTCTTTAACATTTTGCTTCAACATTTTTGTTGAATTTTATATTATTCTGACAATGTACAGTTCGATCATTCTTCCACATACTATCATATGATCAACACTCGTATCTTTTTCACATTTTATTCACGTCTGATTAACACGATCATTCTTCAACATTTTGCTTCAACATTTTTGTTTAATTTTATATTATTCTGACAATGTACAATTCGATCATTCTTCCACATACTATCATATGATCAATACTTATATCTTTTTCACATTTTATTCACGTCTGATTAACACATTCATTCTTCAACATCTTTATTTAATTTCATATTATTCTGACAATGTACAGTTTGATCATTCTTCCACATTCTCACATATTTAACAAAGATCTACATCTAACAATAAATATTGTACGCATCAACCATATTGTACATTATGAACTACAATAACCTGAAGTACATGTTCATAAAATGTTATAATGTGTATATGTATTTAAAAGACTTAATTTTTCCTGCCCAAAATATTACGCAGAATATCAGTGCAAAAAGAGTTTTATATAACAGGCAGATTTATGAAAGTGGACACGGTCAGTAGCATGCCATTAACCTTAAAATTAGCTCAGTTCCGGGCATGATCGTTTCCCCGGTAAAAATGAGCAAAAGAGAATTCCATACGAGCCAATAGATGCTCGACAATCGTTTTCTCCCCTTGGGGCAGGCGTTCATCTGCGTCCAACGTGGCGTGCACACGTCGCAAACAAAGTGCTGCTCCTCTTTCAGCTCCTTTCAACGAGCGATTAACGCGCGATAATCGAGAGAACGCGCGGTGCGCGTCCAAGTTAATTGACTAAGATAATTCCCGATCGGCTCTCGAGGCGGACGTTAAAAGCCGTGGTGAAAAAGAAGGGGGTTGCCACCCTGTTACGCGTACGATGGTCTCCATCGAGGGTTTGATCGTTCGGTGGGTTAGAGAAGGAGATCGAGGAACGGAGGAGGCCAATGAAGAAGGACGCGAAAAAGGAAGCTGAAACGACGACAGAGAGAGAGAATATAGAGGTCCTTAACGTGCGTAGGGGTGGATCGTGGATGGCACGCGTGAATGCGCCTTTATAAAGAGCAGTCAGTGAATTGATATAAGTGAGCGGTTATTTCGCGATCATTTAGAATTCCTCGTGAATACAGGGACTCGAAGGAGAGACATGGTGGGGTGACCGGTGGCGGGATCTGGGGAGCTTTCAGCCACGTGCTACGGTAACGGATCAAAGCCAATGGCCCTGATCGGACTTCCGAATGTTCCAATGCCGTCCTCTCCTCCTATACTCATCCCTGCACGATTACGACTATGTCTTTTATGCCCTCGATCGACTCGTTTATACCATTCCGTGGCCGATCTACCGATATCATACCTTCGTTACGGACCAGGTGATGTTAGGGTAATTGGCGCCATCGAACGCTCGAATTAACTGTGATCCGCTGATAGGACATTCGAACTTGTTTCCGATGAACTTCATTTCTGGATATATTAAAACGAACACAATTTAGCATTCCCTTCTGCAATTAAAGTAAAGAGCTCACATACTATTTTACTCAAATACACTGCGTAGTGTCACAAATAAATTGCTCCTCAGAGTGACATAAAATGTATGACGCTACCAATGTGTTAAAATGCATACTGCCTCAGGGAAATATATCTGTATCTAAGCTGCACTTTCAAAATTCACAGCTGAGCAAATAGACACAAAAATAATACAAAATACAGGTACAATCTTTATTACAAGACACAATTTTAACCATCAAAAAACATTACCACAGTTCGCACTTCTAGATGTACGATAAAAGTAATACGGTTTTGAATACAGTAAAGAGATTTCACGGACGGAATCTTTAACGAGGCTCGTGGAAACGTGATTCCAGAACGAGGATGAAAATACGATTTCCACCAGGTTAATTAGGAGGCTGCTTTACTGTAAAGAGTATCGCGGTGATTTTTTAAGAAGCAACAGACCAAAGAGGAGGCCGCTGATGGCACGGTAAGAAGAGATTCTGTGAGTGACGAGGGCACGGGCCAACGAAGAAATAAACCGGGCACAAACACAATAATTACTGTCTCTTTATTTGGCTGTTTGTCGGAGCCGAGGTCTCGGCCTTTTCTGTCCCTGTCTGACTCGAGGGAAACGTGCGGCTCGTCGTCCTTGTGCAGAAGTTAATAAAATCCCGGCAGCCGCGTCGGGGTGCGCAGTAACCACCCCCTCTGTCTCCACCGTGCCTTCCCTCTGCCCCTCGGGGGTTAGTTTATTTAGCACAGGCGTAGTCACCGTCTCCAGCTTTCTATCCTTCCTTTTTGTCGATCTATCTATCTATGCGGTTTGCCGGTACATTTTAATCTTACCCTCTGTCTCGTCGACACCCTCCATTCCTGCGAAATACCGACGCCTTTCTTTCATCATAACATCTCATAATCTACATTTATCATTTACAATTTGTATTAATTTTACTATGATAGTCTTACTATCTTCAACCATGTTATAACATCTACAACTTGAACAAGAATTAAACGTAACAGAAGAAAATATGTGCCTTCAGGTCAAAAGATCAATTTAGATTATCAAGTATGAAACTCGTAATTTAATTATCTGCAACCCTTATGCTTGTTCGTCTTGCTACAGAAATAATTTATTAAAAAAATTAGTTTGAAATTGCAGTACAAAGCGCACGAATGACGAAGAATGTTCACTTGTGAGTACAGAAGATTAGATCTTAGATCTTCTTAACCCCGTCTTGCTTCCACCCTTTCATTTGTACTCGGTGTACAAACGTGGTTCGCAGTGTGTATGCACGCGGGTGTTCGCGTGTGGTCGGATGCGACCACACAGAGAAGCAGAGGTAGTCTTTACCTCGTTTATCCCATAAAAGTCAGCGGTTCTTCGGTCTCGGTTTATCCGGTACGCGGCGTGCCACCCGACAAAGCCCGGTGGCGCCTCAGGGGCCAATAACGCGACGCCCCTGATATACAACCACGAAAGAGCGTCCACCCCCGACCACCGACCTCTTCGTGGCTGCTCGACCGCGTTGTTATCGCTTGAAAAGGATCCGGGCGTTAACAAAAAAGGAAAGAGGATAGTTTTCGAAAAGGATGCAGTTGTTTTGCGTCTTATACCACTCTTTCTGGTCTTCTTTTGCTTTGTAAGGAAGGACAAAAGTCGTGCAGTTTTCAGTACTGTATGTTTGATATTGGAGGTGATTTAGGGTGATTTAGGGTATTGATGGATTGGGTATAGCGATATTGTGTGTTGTGGTAGTGTGCGTGATGTATGGGATGAGGAAAACATGTGTCATGTATGATGAGAAGGGTGCAATGTCATGTGTGGTTAATCTAACGAGTGAAGAGTTTAATGTGTGCTGATTCTACTCGTGGTGATTCTACGCCTGGTGATTCTACTCTTGGTGATTCTACGCGTGGTATATTTAACGCGTGGTAATTCTACGCATCGCTATTCCACGCATGGTAAATCTAATGCGTGTCTATTCCACGCATGGTATATCTAACGCGTGGTAATTCTACGCGTGGCTATTCCACGCATGGTATATCTAACGCGTGGTAATTCTACGCGTGGCTATTCCACGCATGGTATATCTAACGCGTGGTAATTCTACGCGTGGCTATTCCACGCATGGTTTATCTAACGCGTGGTAATTCTACGCGTGGCTATTCCACGCATGGTATATCTATCGCATGGCTATTCCACGCATGGTATATCTAACGTGTGGTAATTCTACGCGTGGCTATTCCACGCATGGTATATCTAACGCATGGTATATCTAACGCGTGGCTATTCCACGCATGGTATATCTAACGCGTGGTATTTCTACGCGTGGCTATTCCACGCATGGTATATCTAACGCGTGGCTATTCCACGCATGGTATATCTAACGCGTGGTAATTCTACGCGTGGCTATTCCACGCATGGTATATCTAACGCATGGTATATCTAACGCGTGGCTATTCCACGCATGGTATATCTAACGCGTGGTATTTCTACGCGTGGCTATTCCACGCACGGTATATCTAACGCATGGTGGTGCTACACGTGGAAAATTTGATGCGTGGCTATCTCACGCATGGTATACCTCTTGCGTGGCTATCCCACGCATGGTATACCTCATGCGTGATAATTCTACGCGTGTTAAATCTAACGCATGGTAATACCATGTGTGGTGAAACCAGTGATGACCATTCCCCTTAGTGCATCTAATGCATAATACTGCATACAGAAACTAAAACGACTGATGATACTACACGTGGTGAATATCTACCTCATACGAAAATCGTGCTAGCCAAATGCAACTCGCAACGACATCTTCCACAATTCGTGATACAACCGTGGTAGTAACATTCACAAAAGTTATCGATGGAAAAAATAGAATGAATTCGAAATGGAAAGAACAACGGAATAATTGCAAGATTAAACGTTCGAAACTGCCGATTGATTTCTGTACACTTCCGTCCGATTTCATTCGATTCCGTCCACGTCGATTGCTTAAATATGCAGTCTTTGGCTCGTTTGTCTCATAAAATTCAATGGTTCTCTGGTTCATTCGCTGGGATTCAACAATACGGCCGGTGCCCCCGGGGGATAATAACTGTGTCCTTGATACGGTGACTTCCCTTATAGAATCCACGCTAAACTCGTTCCCCCTTTTCGTTAAAAGAAAGGACGCGCGCCAATTTGAGGCTCGTATTATCTCGTTGTTTTTACACGCTCCAATAAACTGAATTGCAACGCGACGCATGGATAAACGCTTCTTGGCAATTCTTCTTCTGTCTCTGTTTCTCGTTTCGCGATGGAAAAAAACACGTTCATTTGTTCGTCGCTGCAATTACCGCTGCCTTTTTAGCATCGACTCAATATCCTCGCTGCTCATTCATTACCCTCTTTGTCATCAATATTGATATCGTTTTCTTATTAAGAAATGTTAACGCGTTCGACACAACCGTCGCTCAAGTACTTAACGAATTTCATTATTGCGATTGAAATTTGTCAAACGAGCTTTCGTATTAAAATTGCAGACCCAATTTCTTGTAACAATAAAGGAAATTATTCTCGAGGACGCTTTCAGATTTCAGATGTCCTTTAGACCTGCATCTCTTCGATACGTGCAAAGTATATTTCGTACATCTGAAAATATTTTTATATTCTTGTTGCTATTAAACTCATTCAAGTTTCACAGACTTGTATCTCTTTGATACGTACAAAGTATATTTTGCAGATCTGAATATTTTTATATCTTCATTGTTGTCACGCTAAACCACTATTAAACATATGGATGCACTTTTATTAATTTTTATTAATTATTTTATTAAGTATTTTGCTGTTTGTATTTGATAAAATACAAGAACATGTGTTAATTGTTTATATAGCACATAATGGTTAACTCTCGAATACAATTCAATTTCATAAATCATTTTCAAAAACGATCAGCGAGACGAAGAAATCCATGAAAAATAAAATGGAAAGATTTTGCATTCGTTCGAATTAACCCGCCAGAACAATTTACCCCGCCCATTCGGGTAACAAAATACAACGGTCTGGTACACCTCTGTACAGAAAAGGTTCGCAATTTTTGTACCGTCGCCAACCAGTTAGCATATTTCGCGATGTCGTCGTCCAGCAACAAACGAATACGATCCGAACTTTCGACAGTCTCGCGCCGGTTATGGGCGTCGGTAGTTCTTGCAGGGGGTGGCGTTTGATCTTCGAGCCGGTTCGCCGAGTCTATTGTGAATTGTATCTGCTTCCTTTACGACCGATTCCACCCCCGTGCCACCCCTCGTCCCGTCGCGCGGGAGAGAATCTCCTCTCTTTTGCAGATTTAATGTTGCCTATTGTAGAACGTCACCTCGCATGCCTTCCTCATCTCTTTCCTGTCCCTTCCCTCCTCGCTACCCTCCTTCTTTATTCGACTCACCCCGCTCAGATTCATGATATAACAATTACACCCACGAGTTATCACCCCTATTTTTGGGAGACCCGCTCGATGATACACTTTAATCTTTTCTGGGCGCTTCAGAGTGGACGTCTGGGTGCTCCAGAGTGCTTCAAGCTTGAGATTTGGGGTGTTTGCATAATTTGCGAATTTTTAAATTTAGATAGATTAGAAAATTTGAAAATGAAAAAATTTTAAAGTAATTTGGACAGAATTGAAAATCTGAGAACATTTAACCCTTTGCACTCCTGTGTCGAGTGTAGCTCGACATCACATTTCTTTTGAATCTTATGAATAATTCAGATAAATAGATTGGTTGAATTGTAGATTTTCATTTATTTATTATTTATAATAAATGAAAAATGTATTTGTCACATACTGCACTTTGTTACAATACATTTTACTGAGAACACAATTTTTAATCTATTTTGTAAATGAAGGAGTTGATAGATAACAGAAATTATGGAGTGTAAAGGGTTGAGAGCTTATACAGATAAACATTAATTATGAGTTCATTTCTAAATATCGCACATATCGACCCCCGGTAAATTACTGTACGGGAAGCAGTTGTCCCGGGTGAAATTCGCATTTTATCGTGAAAAGAACCGAATCAATTATTGTGTCACTGGTTCGTTGAATTTGCTTGTCGTGTTTATTGCAAATTTTTTATCATTTTTCACCGGATAGGCTACAACATATACGTGGCCCTCAACGTTTAATTTTCTTTTTTCCTCTACCGTATAACGTGTACACGATACAAACATATAAACAACAAAAGCGATGTCCATTTATGAATTTCGGAGAAAAAAAATCGTGCACGTTCGCAGCAACGATTGTCGTTCTTGATTCGTCACACCGATCCAGGTCAAATGATTTACCTAATGGCTGAAAATCGTGCGGATAATCTTCGTTAAGGTCGACTATGCCTAACATTGGGTATTCCCAATTATTTCTGTGAACGTTTAAGTATTAACATCTGCTAAGTATTAACTGTTTAGCTACTATCTGCCTTGACGGGGATGATCCTGATTCCTTTTAGATCGTGCAGTGGATGCAGCGTGACACTTTGACGTTCTTCCTTTGGTCGTTCGGTTAGATTGCTTCTTTGAACAGGTCATTGTTGTACCCTTAAGAATTTCCCCTATCCAGACGTTTATTCGCTGAGAAGGGTGTATTAACCCTTTGTGGTCGTGTATCGGCTCTAATAACTTATTATTCTCAGTCAATCAACCCTATGGAGACATAATGGACATTTTACGACGCCTTTCAGCTTTTGTTTCATGGCAACAGAGTAACGTCTCATCATATTGTCAGTCTTATTGGATTTTCGAACATGTGAAGTGCATGAGATTAGTGTTAGATTGTATTGTATTGTATAAGTGTTAGATTCTATATACGTTGTAACTCCATGCATTGCAATTCCACGCGTGGTGTCGTCACGCTTTAAATTCTCTATGCATTATAACTCCACGCATTGGAATTCCACGCGGCGTAATTCCACGCGTGGTATCGTCACACATTAGATTTTCTATGCGTTGTAATTCCACGCATTGCAATTCCACGCGTGGTATCCCCGCGCGTTAAATTCTCAATGCATTATAACTCCACGCGTTGTAATTCCACGCGTGGTATCGTCACGCGTTAAATTCTCCATGCATTATAATTCTACGCGTGGTATCGTTACGTGTTAGATTCTCCACGCACTGTAATTCCACGCGTGGTATTCTCATACGTTAGAGTCTCCACGCTTTGTAATTCCACGCGTTGCGACTCCACGCTTTGTAATTCCATGCGCTGCAATTCCACGCGTGGTATCGTCAAGTTCTAGATTCTCCACGCGTTGTTACTCCATGCGTCGTAATTCGATGTGTTGCAATTCCATGCATTGTAGCTGTGGAGCTACAATTTTTTTTTAATACGTGTGGACGTATTACCGTCAGGTGCTGTATTCTCTACGCGTACTAATCTCACCCAAAACACAACGAATCTTTAAACCTTTTACTCATTGCCTCTCCGTGTCATTGCATCCTCCAGATCCTCTACGCCTTCTAATACAACCCATAACATCACTCAGCATTTGATTCTTCACAAGTTTTAATATCACGCATTCATCTCTTAACATTGCGTTAAATACGCGTCACTCGTCACGTTAAATACGCGTCGTAACATCAGACACAAACGATTCGTTGTAGCACCACGCGTTATATCGCCTAAATTCACGTTCGTTACAGGCACATAGCCCCCGCATAGCGTATTCCACGCGCAAGATGAACGTTTCATTTTTTTAATGGCGTCCAGGAATTGTCCATTTCATCGTGGACCGGGTAATCGGTTTTCGTATGTATGTAAAAACGTGACGTCGTTTCTCGCCGACAAAGCGTTTTGTTTTTCAAAATCATCCGTGTAGGAGATACCTTTTTTTTCGCGCGATACCGGGTCGCGATATTCCCAAAAATCTGGTTTGCAGCGTCACGAACGCGAAGCAGCCAACCCCCTACCCCTTTTTTCTACGGTTTATTTGCATTATAAAGCCCGCGATACAAACGGGGGAGGAACGGGGGCGACATATTGTACGCCCACACCTTTACGTGATCGACGGAAGATACTCCGTTTCGTTAAATAAATCCCGGAAATTTAATATTCAATTGTCGCGTGCCACGTCGTTCTGTAACGATCAAGTTTTTCTCAATCCTCCCATAAAATCCAACGTTTGATAAAGCGAGTGAAATTGTTAAAATCGTTTGATGTTTCGTTCCAGTGTTACGTTTTGCGAAATTGCACGCCGAGGAGTACTAACATTAAATTAACTCTTAAATATACTGCCATTTTGGTTTTACTATGTGCTTATAATGGTTATTGTTCACAAATAAATATTTGTAACTGATATTTAAAGTTCGTCACGTATGTACATAAATGTATTAAATTCTTTAGATATTTCCTTAATAGTTCAGCAATTTAAATGTATTTTAGTACCATTGTCATTTTCATCGGGACGTTTTCATTGGGCTAATCATTTTCATTAGTTCAGCTTAATTTGTTAAAGATTGCTGTTGCTCAATCTTTACAAGCTATTTATTAATTTTTGCTTTGTCAGACATTATAAATGTATTAAAATATATTTATGACCTCAACGATGTTTCGCTTCATTCACAAAATGGCTGCCTAACGCCATGTTTCTTGTGCATCACTTAAAATTTTACCTGAAACACATCAAACATCTCAGAAACCTTAAACTATTTTTAAACAACTATTTATTAAATAATATTTCAATAACAATCAAAATGTATACAAAATAAATATATACAAAATACATGATGTAAACAAAATGGCTTCCATATCCAAATTAAAATAAACCAAAACCCCATAATTAACGGTAATACAACAGGTTGTTTTCTCTCAACAACCACAGCAAATTAGAGCGAGAATCCCGCAAAATATGGTCAAAAATAATCACGGGTATTCTTTGGATTAGTAACAGCTTGTCACGGACAGATTACGAGAGATTACATAAAACGGATGAATTTTCGAAAAGTGGTGCTCGGGATTTTGCCTCCTTCCAGGTCTTAGGATTAGATTACCGATTCTAGCCAGGTAACGTGGAAAGGTGTTGTCTTAGAATAAGTAGGATAATCGTAAGCAAATTTTCGGACGGGCCTATTAGTGAATAGCCGGCGAACGGGCGACCTCGTTTCTCGCAATTGAAAGCTATGGGGTTCCTCCACTTTCAGGTAACCGTAGGTTGCTGTACTTTGGATTTTATCGAGAAAATTTTCTTTATGTTATATTGAATTTACTTGGAGAATATATGCAATAAATAGATGGATAGATAGATAGATAGATAGATAGATACATAGATAGATAGATAGATACATAGATAGATAGATTCAAGGCACTGTGTTTCTGTGTTAGGTTAGGTACTTAGTTGTGGTATCACATTTTGAGATATCAGAATTTTTTAATTTGACTGTTTGAGAAATTTGGGACTTTGAGAGTTTGAAGTTTTATGACTTAAAAATTTCAGGTTTTTGAAATTTTATAGAGTTAGAGTGTTTGAATTTTTGAAGTTTAGGAATAGTTGGTAATTTGAAATTTTTATGCTACCTTTAGACATTTACGAGTTAGAGGTTCAAACTTCAGGAATTTTTTAATTTTTCATCTTTGAGAATTCATAGCTTTGAACTTCAGAATTTTGTAATGTAAAAATTTTGAGATTGTAGAATTTAAGAAAGGGACTATTTAGCAGCCACTAAAATTCTGGAACTTTGAGCAATTTTCTTATTAAAAATTTGAACGTTCCAATTTTTTAACTCCGCTGTTTTAAATTTTTGAAGTTTCATAACTTTAAACTTGTGCAATTTTGAAAATTAATACTTTGACTGTTTAAGAAACACTAAAATTCTGAAACTTTGAGCAACTTTCTTATTAAAAATTTGAACATTCCAATTTTTTAACTCCGCTGTTTTAAATTTTTGAAGTTTCGTAACTTTAAACTTGTGCAATTTTGAAGATTAATATTTTGACTGTTTAAGAAACACTGAAATTCTGGAACTTTGAGCAATTTTCTTATTAAAAATTGAAACATTCCAATTTTTTAATTTAATTGTTTTAAATTTTTGAAGTTTTATAACCTTAAACTTGTGCAATTTTGAAGATTAATACTTTGACTGTTTAAGAAACACTAAAATTCTGGAACTTTGAGCAATTTTCTTATTAAAAATTAGAACATTCCAATTTTTTAACTTAGCTGTTTTAAAGTTTTGAACTTCGAACTTGTGCAATTTTGAATGTTCATACTCCGACATTTTCCAACTGTACGATTTTAAAAATATAAAAACTACAAACATGCCCAATGAAAAAATTCCAATTCCGTATTCCTCAAAAAAATAATCAAATCTCCCAATTAAATAACATAGAATCTTAGCACCATCCTTGAATTAACCCATCGCTCCCCAATCCAAACTCCCCGCAAAGAGCAAGAAAGCCTGAAAACTCTCAGTTAGCGGTGTAGGTAAGATAAATGGCGAAAAAATGCGCGTACATCCGAAGACGCGGTAAATAATGTTGATAGAGAAAAAGAGAGAGAGTAAAGAAATATCCCGTCGATCGAAACCGTGGCGTCAAAGTGAAACGAGAAAACGAAAGACAGACAAAGGGACGAGCATAGGTAGATGTACGACGTAGAAGAAAGACAGAAAGATGGAGACTCCGAAGCGAGAGGTTCAGTTAGAAGGAGGAAGAGCGTGGAGGGGGAGGGTAGGAGGAGGTGGAAAAAAATCCGGGGATTTACGCGGAAAGGGCAAAATATTCCCCGCCCAGGCCTCATTCAACCCCCGAGTACGGGGTGGCTTTGGGTGAGAAGCGTGCGCCCTCATTGGCGGGGAGGCTAATATGGCGGTGTTAGGGGTTGCGAGGTGGGGCGGCTGTGTGTGATATTAAGGGCTGCTTTCATGTCCGACGAGCCAGTTCGTGGTGCGCCGTCGATTGACGCATTTTCTTTTCGAAGCCAGAGTCGCGTGGAACATCGACGCTCCGTCGTTTTTTCCTTTCTCCTCTCTGGTTCTTTCTTTCTTTCTTTCTTCGACGCGAGTATCGTACACGGTTGACCCTTTCGCGCCAATTTGGACGTTTTCTTCGACGAAGCTCCATCTGTCCGCGTGCGACAGCGGGAAAATACGATTTACCGGGATCCTCGATGATACAGAACTTTTCGATAGTGATCCTTCGTGAATTCTACGCTTCCGGTTACCACTCGCGTACGCTGTGATTTCCGACGAACAAGCATGGCGCAAACTTACAATCAGAAGAAGAACGTGTACAGCATCGATCAGATATTGGGACACGGCAAGGACGAAGGTACACTTTTTTTATATAGTGCTTGCGTGTGGAATTTGCATGAAATTCGGAATCGCGCGTGATCGTTGATGTCACCTCGACGATTCTTTCGAGTGTGTACAGTTTTTTAATGTACGATGGCTACACGTGTGGACTTTACAATTGTACGTTTAACGTGCTTGGAAGTTTTTTTTTTAGATAATTAATATCGATTTTAAATGAGTTAAATGTAATCACATTGAGTTTTATCGAAATTTTAAACTCTTCAAGGGTATTTGTGTATGTGTGAAACTAATTGCTATCAATTTAAGATAAGTGGAATATAATTGCATAGAAAACTAGACTTAATTTTCTTGTTATCTCGTAAACATCAGTATGAACTTGGAATCTAGAATAAACTAGATATTCTTACAAAATTTTTTACTGTGTAGAATAAGTTAAAACATAACTGGATTAAAAGTTACCTTGGTAACAAAAATTACTACAAAAATCTCTTCAACACATAACAATTTTATATAAATTTGTATTAAATTTCTATCAATTTAAAATACGTAAAAACCTCGTCAAAAAATTCCATAGTCTTCAAAGAATAAAAATCATACGAAGTTAATAAATTCACAACGGTGTTATTGTATGCTGTTTCTGTTTACTTAACACGAAACGACATATAATAAACTCGACTAGGAAATGTTGCATTATTATCTGGTATCTGGTATCGTTAAATAAACTACAGTCTCATTTACCAGCATTTTACCATTTTCGTATCGATCGAGCCGCGATTGCGATAAAAAAATATAAAGGGAAAAATTTCCTTCTAACTGAAACAAAGTGGGTTATCTATCTTAACCCATCGTTCAACGCGCATCAGATAATCCTCGTAATTGTATGGTAATTTAGCAAATGGCATTTTACCGATTTTCGAAATTACCACCGTCGATCGAGCGACAAATCGATCGATCATACTAATGGAGGAAAATCTGTTTACACACGAATGTACGCAGACGTTCGCGCGTCGTCGGGGTACGAACTACGTCGTTTACTCTTGTTTCACTACGTGTGCATCGCTTAATCGGATATTAATTAGTTAAATATCATTTCTGAGTTCGTCTAGGTACTATTTATATTGGGACACGTTTTCGTATTTTTAAATTTCCAAACTTTAAGTACTTTACATTTATAGATTTGTGGATGTTTGGTATTCATTCCTGGGTCCTCAAGTTTATAGATTCATAAGTTATTAAGGGTTTTTTGTAAATTTTTAACTTTGAGGATTTTTAGAATTTCTGAGGAACTTAATTTCTGGATCTTGAAATCTTGATACTCTGAAATTTCTAAATTATTAAATTGACCCGTAGAGTCTTGTATTTTTATGGTTCTAACTCCTCAAATTTTCAACCCTCAAGTTCTTATATTTTTGTACTCTTAAGTCTCTATAAATTCTTACGCCCCTGAAATTCATAAATTTATAAATTCTGAACGTCCCAAAATTCACTGGCCCTCAAATTCTCAAGGTCTAAAATTTCTAACCCCTCAAATTCCTACACCCTTGAATCTCCAAGATCTCAAATTCCTAAATCTTCAAGTTCTCAAATCCCAAATGAAGAAATCTCCAAATTCTCAACCCTGTAAATACTACAAAATTAAATACTAGTAAACCCTTAAATTCCAACACCCCCAAATTTCTACACTTGCAAATTACCCAAACGTCCAAATTCCTAAAAATTCCTAAATCCCTAAATTCCCAAATTTCTACACCCCCAAATCTCCATATTTTCCAAGTCACCCAAAAATCCAAAAATTCCCATAAATTGCCAAAATTCCTAAATCCTCAAATTCCCAAATTCTTACACTTCCAAATCTCCACATTTTCCAAGTCACCCAAAAATCCAAAAATTCCCAAAAATTGCCCAAAATTCCTAAATCCCTAAATTCTCAAATTCCCAATTTCTTACACCTCCAAATCTCCACATTTTCCAAGTCACCCAAAAGTCCAAAAATTCCCAAAAATTGCCCAAAATTCCTAAATCCCTAAATTCTCAAATTCCCAATTTCTTACACCTCCAAATCTCCACATTTTCCAACTAACCCAAAAGTCCAAAAATTCTCAAAAATCCCTAAACCTTGAAATGTCCCCTACTATAAAAATTTTTCCCCGTCTTGAAAAATTATGGTGTCTAGGTTTTAAAATTTCTCCCCAGGTCCGTTTGATTACGAGCACATTACTTAATTGCCGTGAGCGTTTTAAAAGGCTAATTAGGTCGAGGTTCGAATCTGTGTTGACGATCAGTAGGATGTAAATTTACAACGTGACTGGTAGCACGCGAGCGAGTAGCGAGCTGGCGAGTGCATAACACACGTGTGCACATTTGTTTGCGGGTACATTTTCCGCGGAGGCAAACGCACGAACACGCAATTATTTCATTAAAATATTCTACCGATGGATTTCTCAAGAAAGCACGATTACGCTTAATGCCGTTAATTCCTGACCCGCGCCACGTGCTACTGTTTCGCGATAAATTATGGCGTTTCCATGCGGACTCGATGCATACATATTGCCACGCGACACGACATCAAAAGGCGTTTTAAAACGCGACGTGATAATTAACACGCGCTACGGACTGTTTCTTTCGTGGAAATTAAGAGGGAAATGGATAGACTTGAGCGAATTAAGTGGAGGAGTTTGAGAATCTAGTTTGTGATGCTTTGAGGATTTTTTTAGTTGGGTGAGTGATTTTGGGGTGAGCAGATGAATGATTTGGGGAGGTAGGGATTTTGGGAGGAGGGTTTGAAATTTGTGGAGTTGGGAGGATGGAATTATGAGATTTGGGTGTTTGGGGAGTTGGAGATTTTTGGGATTTAGAGATTTGGGGATTGGGGGGGTTGGAGATTTAGGGAGTTGGGGATTTGCGAATGGCAAATTTTTTAATTTGGAATTTTGAGATTTGGGGGTTTGAGGAGTTGGGGATTTGGGAACGGGACATTTTCAAATGTGGAATTTTGAGATTTGGGTATTTAGAGAGTTGGGGATTTGGGAGTATGAAATTTTTAAATTTGGAATTTTGAGATTTGGGGGTTTGAGGAGTTGGGGACTTAGAGATTTGGATATTTGGAGAGTTGGGGATTTAGGAATTTGGGTATTTGGAGAGTTGGAGACTTGGGGGGTTGAGGATTTGAGGAGTTGGGGATTTGGGAACGGGACATTTTCAAATGTGGAATTTTGGGAGTTGGGGATTTGGGAGTAAGAAATTTTTAAATTTGGAATTTGGAGAGTGGGGAATTTGGGAAATTGGGGATTTGGGAATGGGAAATTTTGAAATTTGGGTATTTGGAGAGTGGGGAATTTGGAAATGGGAGATTTTTAAATTTGGAATTTTGAGATTTGGGCATTTAGAGAGTTGGGAATTTGGGAGTAGGAAATTTTTAAATTTGGAATTTTTAGGTTTGGGTATTTGGGGAGTTGGGGACTTAGAGATTTGGATATTTGGAGAGTTGGGGATTTAGGAATTTGGGTATTTGGAGAGTTGGAGACTGGGGAGGTTGAGGATTTGGGAACGGGACATTTTCAAATGTGGAATTTTGAGATTTGGTCATTTAGGGAGTTGGGGATTTGGGAGTAGGAAATTTTGAAATTTGGAATTTTTAGGTTTGGATATTTGGGGAGTTAGGGTTTTGAGTATGGGAAATTTTGAGATTTGGGTATTTGGATAGTTGGTAGTTTGGGGAGTTGGGGATATGGTAATGGGAAATTTTGAAATTTGGGTATTTGGAGGGTTGGGGATTTGAGAATGGGGAATTTTTGAAATTTGGAATTTGGAGATTTGGGTATTTGGGAAGTTGGGGATTTGGGAATGGGAAATATTGAAATTTGCAATTTTGTGATTTGGGTATTTTGGGAGTTAGGGATTTGGGAATATGGAAATTTTGAATTTTGGGTATTTGGAAGGTTTGGGATTTGGGAATGGGAAATTTTGAGATTTGGGTATTTGAAGAGTATGAGGGAATTTGGGAATGGGAAATTTTGAAATTTGGAATTTAGAAAGTCGGGAATTTGTGGACTTGGGGACTTGGGAATAGCAAATATTGAAATTTGAAATTTTGAGATTTGGGTATTTCTGGAGTTGGGTATTTGGGAATGGGAAATTTTGAAATTTTGAATTTAGAAAATGGGAAATTTGGGAGTAGAAAATTTGGAAAGTTGTAATTTTTAGATTTGGATATTTAGGAAGTTGGGGATCTGCGAGTAGGAAATTTTGAAATTTGGAACTTTGAGAAGTTATGAACTTGCTAATAGCAAACTTGTAAATTTATAATTTGGAGATTTTGGTATTTGGAAATTTAGAAATTTAAGAACAATAAATTTTGAAATTTGTATATTTAAAAATTTTATGAATCTAGAAATTTGAGAAGTAAGAAATATAGGAATGTTAGAGTTTGGGGATTTGCAAATTTCTCAATTTAGTAATTCAGGAGTTTACAAGTTTAACAATTTAGGAATTCGAAGAACAGAAAATTCAGAGATTTAGGCATTGGTGTGGTAGCATGTTTCAGAATGTAGAATTTAGGGCTCTAAGGATTTGGAGTTTGGAAATTTGAGGATGTAGGGACTTAGAGAGTAGGTAGCAATTTAACTATTCAGAAGGTGAAACTTTGAAAAGTACATTTATAAATCCTCCAATATGGGGATTAATAATTTAGGAATTTCCGTGTAGGAAAGAAGATAATTTAAAAATGAAGAAATTTGAAAAATTAAAGCTTTAAAAAGAAGAAATTTAAAAAATTAAAAATTTGAAACTCTACAACTCTGAAGTAAACTTGAAAAATTTAGAAATTCCTAACACGGACCATATGAAAAATATTACCAAAAATGACGAACATAATCTGCGAACATAATCTTGCTATACTATTTCAGAGTATTAGTTATTAATGAAACCACATACTGTGTTAATACAATTAAATTCAAACGCAAATAAAATAGTCTAAAAATGAATCGAAATAATTAACAATTAGCTTTATAATCTTGCTATACTACTTCAGAGTATTAGATATAAATGAAACCACATACTGTGTTAATACAATTAAAATCAAACGTAAATAAAATAGTCAAAAAACGAAACAAAATAATCAACAATTAGCTTTAGACAATTAGCATTCATTATATTACACTTGTCTTACATCGCACATCCTTGCCTAGATTTCTGAATCCTCCCTAAAGAAACACATACCCCTAATTTCATCGAAAATCATCGGTCCTTTTTGACGAATAATTTCATTCATCGTCCACTAAAACACCATGAAGAATTAATCAACTCTCGTAAAGCTACACTTATTAAATTTCCACGAAGATACTCGTTGCACGGCAATTTTTTTGCTCGAACGATTATCCGGACGAGTTTAGCGGTGAACGTATTACCCGTAAACCCTCTTAAGGATTTTATTAGATTTTCAGCGTAAAGCCGGACCTTGTGTAATCCGTTCTAGCGAAGTGTATCTTGTCCGGGAGGATATACGGCACGGCTTGTTCTTAACTCTTTACACTCGTATCCATTGGTGTAGCAACCATAACCTTGAAAGTGGAGATGTAACTCGTGGCGATATAGCGTCAGGTACCAAGTATCACCATACTTGGTGAGACTATTTGTGGATATTCAGTATGTGGCGATCTAATGTGTGCTGAACGTTATTTAAAAAAGATCTAATGCATTGAGAATTTAATATATGGCGATATAACGTGAGGTACCAAGTTTGACGAGACTATGAAGGTTTTCAATGTGTGGCGATCTAACGTGTGCTGAATGTTATTTGAAAAAGATCTAATGCATTGAGAATCTAATATACGGCGATATAACGTGAGGTACCAAGTATGACGAGACTATGAAGGTTTTCAGTGTGTGGTAATATAACGTGTAATGAATATTATTTAAAAAAGATCTAATGCATTGAGAATCTAATATACGGCAATATAACGTGAGGTACCAAGTTTGACGAGACTATGAAAGCATTCAGTGTGTGGCGATCTAACGTGTGCTGAATGTTATTTAGAAAAGATCTAATGCATTGAGAATCTAATATACGGCGATATAACGTGAGGTACCAAGTTTGACGAGACTATGAAGGTTTTCAATGTGTGGCGATCTAACGTGTGCTGAATGTTATTTAGAAAAGATCTAATGCATTGAGAATCTAATATACGGCGGTATAACGTGAGGTACCAAGTATGACGAGACTATGAAAGCATTCAGTATACGGCGATCTAACGTGTGTTGAATGTTATTTAAGAAAGATCTAATGCATTGAGAATCTAATATACGACGATATAGCATGAGGTACCAAGTTTGACGAGACTATGAAAGTATTCAGTGTGTGGCGATATAACGTGTGCTGAATGTTATTTAAGAAAGATCTAATGCATTGAGAATCTAATATAGGGCGATATAACGTGAGGTACCAAGTATGACGAGACTATGAAAGCATTCAATATACGGCGATCTAACGTGTGCTGAATGTTATTTAGAAAAGATCTAATGCATTGAGAATCTAATATTCGGCAATATAACGTGAGGTACCAAGTATGATGAGCCTATGAAAGCATTCAGTGTACGACGATCTAATGTGTGCTAAATGATTTCTATAAAGATCTAATGAATGGAGAGTTTAATGTATGGCGATATAACGCGTGCAAATTTAACGTATGTCTAATATGTGCAAAAGAGTTTAGAATGTGGAATCAAGGTTCTAAGAATGTAGTGTTACTAATATGTAGAGAATTTAACGCATGGGGATTTAAATCATGTATGGTACAACTGAGGCGCGGTGATAAAACGCGAGGATAATCTGATGAGTAGGAAATTTAATGCGCAGAGAACCCAACATGTGGAGAATGTAATGTATGGCGATAAAATGCGCGGAAATCTTCGTGTGTGGCTATATATTGCGTGGCAATGGAATGAGTAGGAAATCAGGAAAATTGTAGGAAACGCGTGGAGAAACTTGTGGGTGGCAATAAAACGCGTGGTGACAGAACGCGTAGTAATTTAACGAATAGAAAGTTCAACGCGTGGAAAATCTAAATTATGAAAAATCTAACGCGTGGATAATGCAATGAGTGGAGATACAATGCGTGGGGAATTTCATGGGTGGCGATATAACGCATGGTAATATAACGCACAGAAAATTCAACGCGTGGAGAGTTTAATGCGAGAAATATTTGACGCGTAAATAATGTAATGCATGGAAGTACAACGCGTGGAAAATCTAATAGGTGGCGATATAACGCGTGGTAATATAACGCATAGAAAATTTAACGCGTGGAGAGTTTAATGCGAGAAAAATCTAACGCGTAGATAATTTAACGCGTGGAGATACAACGCGTGGAAAATCTAATAGGTGGCGATATAACGCGTGGAAAATCTTATAGGTGGCGATATAACGCGTGGTAATATAACGCATAGAAAATTCAAGGCGTGGAGAATCTAACGCAAGAAAAATCTAACACGTGAAAATACAACGCGTAGAAAATCTAATAGGTGGCAATATAACGCGTGGAAAATCTAATAAGTGGCGATATAACGCGTGGTAATATAACGCATAGAAAATTCAACGCATGGAGAATCTAACGCGAGAAAATTCAACGCACGGAGAATCTAACGCGAGAAAAATCTAACGCGTAGAAACACAACGCGTGGAAAATCTAATAGACGGCGATATAACGCGTGGCCATACAACGCGTGGTAATCCAACAGATACAAAATATAACACATACCAAATTGAACGCCTTGAGAACCAATCGCATCGAACGCCGTATACAGAACATAACACATACAAAATCTAACTCACAGAAATCTACCATATAGCAACTCATAATCGCATTACATCTGGCAATATATCGCGCGGCAATCTAAAGCCATTTCATGTACGTAATAACCCTAATTACGTCAACGCCGGTATACTTATGATCCAATAATAGAGAACATCATAGGAAGAAGGTTTCTTAGCATCGTGCCAATTAGCATCCGGATGATTGGATTTTCATACAGGCCGAATTGATTACGAGGTTACGCGTGTATGCACGTTTCATGATACATATGGATACACGGGTAGGAACACAGTCGATGATCACTGTATACAGCTGGACCGATTATTGGCCCGTCCCGATTGTGGCGTACAGAAATCAGGATGTGTTTGCGGATTTCGATCGTACAGTCGTCTAACATAATTAATGCGTCTGATAATACCTGTGCATCGAGTGTCCATTGATACGATTCGCTGGGTATCGCTTACAGATCGACGCGTTCACGATTATAGATTATCGAGGGAGCGATTCATGCTGGGCCAAAAACTTTCGTCTTTCTATGGTGGATTGTTCTCATAATTCACTTTTTTTATATTCGAGGAACTCGACTTTAAAATTTTTTTAAATTACAGATTTTTAAATTTAGGTGTTCTTCAGATTTTTAAATTTAGGTATTCTTTAGATTTTTAAATTTAGGTATTTTTTAGATTTTTACATTTTTCTGATTCTTCAGATTTTTCTATTTTCTTAATTCTTCAGGTTTTTCAGTTTTCTTAATTGTTAGATTATACTTGTTAAATTTTATTAAATCTCAAAATTTGTATTTTAGAATGTACCTAAACTAAATATTGAAATTCATGCTTTTCTAAATTTTCAGACCTCAAATTCCCAAAATAACTATTTCAACATCCTTAGTATATGCAACCACTAATTAAAGACTACTCAAACCCCCAAATCCCCAAAATTCCCAAAACTGCAACTGCACCCCATTACAACCTCGAACTATGATACAATTAAGCTACCCCCCTAAAGTCGTAGTAACGAATGGTATTCACAGAGCAAAGATGATCCGTCGATATTAAAGTCTTTGCAAATGGAGACTCAATTAAACGCAAAATGTTGTCAACAAGTATCGAGCAAAAAAGCGGGACATGTGGTGATCGTAGGGCACGGTAAATAAATCTTTAATTTCGCGGCGCGACTTGGCTTTACGGGCCACCCTCTCGGTCGCAACCCCATATCGGTGGGGGTCGTAGATTTAATAGAAAGAGCCGGAGAGTTAGGCATCAAGTGGGTGCCCCATTGTGCCCTAGCATGAAAACATAAAAATCTCTCTATTCATCGTGGATTATCCGAACGTTGTTTGCGTAAATGTTAGTGCGATTACGCGCACACGCACGCGTGTATTTCTCTCTCTCCCTTTTGCTCGTCCATTTGCACACGCAGCCGACATGCGTACCGGTCTGAACGATTCGCTTTATTCGCAACCTATCACAACTGCCGGTTAGAGCGGCATCGAAATGTAGGATTAACGTTATTTCGCTCGAGTAGCAAATGCGCGTCTAATTAGTTCAAGGAAACGTGTGTAAGGGGATGATGGAGCGGATGGGGTGAGACAGATATTGAAACTTTGTGAACCGATGGTCGTTATGGCGTTGTTATTTAATTTCATGGCCAATGTTACGTTCAAAAGCTATCTCTAATTAGATACTGAAATTAAACGATTAACGACGCGTTAATGGACTTACGATTTTCACCACTCTGATGGCTTTCTAATTGTACGTCCAAAAGAGAAGTCGAGCTTACGCTCAATTAGTCACGTGATTAGCATTTGCTTTAATTATTGTCTTGTTACCTTAATTGCTGTCGAGTATCTTCTATCAGATACCATCTTTTCATTTCTTAATTGATACCTTTAATGAACAGCTTACATGATTTTCATTTGTGAGGACTCTTAGTGAATTATTAAAAATATAAATACATAAAAAAATAGGACTGTTGCATTAATGCATTGTTCATTGTAAATATAAGAATTTGTGGACTTCAAAAATATTGTTCAATTTTTATGTACTATATTCTACAAACAACATCATTGAAGTTACACATCCCTTAATTAATCAGAAGCATAGAGAAACAACCAGTGGTCGAATTTGTCCACATGGTCATCATTAACCCTTAAATGCATATAGTTGTATAAATGCAACATACCAGTTTTAATCTTATAAATTATATACAAAATGTAGGAAACCTGCAATGAGTAGTGTTGCAGATATGCCACTTACAAATCAAATACACAATAGTGTCATCTGTTCGTTTTAATTTGAATCAACTGCTTTCAAAGTATTTTGTTAGTTGATTTTTCAGGTAAAATTAGAAAATCATGCATTTAAGGGTTGATAAAATCTTTATTTTTGCAATGCAGAATAAAATTAAATATGTTGTTCACTTCTAGACCTAGCATAGAGAAACAACCACTAATCGAATTTGTCCACATGGTCATCATTAATAAAATCTTTATTTTTGCAATGAAGTATAAAATTAAATATGAGGTTCACTTTTAGAACTAGCATAGAGAAACAACCAATGGTCGAATTTGTCCACACTATCATCAATAAAATCTTTATTTTTGCAATGAAGTATAAAATTAGATATGTGGTCCACTCCTAGAACGTGACTCTATGAAACGACTTTTTCGTGCAACATTAATAAAAAACGCAATAAACGTGCGTAGAAAAAAAGAGTACATTCCGCGTGTAGTTTGCTCTAATGAGCTGTTTAAGCCCGCGCGTAGGCGGGAAGACGAAAGAATTGGCGGGAAAGAGACAGCTACGGGAGGGTCAGAGAAACGAGAAATGCAAGGGTTGCATCGGGCACCGAAGGGGGCAGGTTGTACGACATGTACTTGTGATATTTGCTAATCACTGACGGCAACGGTTTTTAAGTACTATCGAGCGTGTACGTATAATGTACAGGCTCGCATCGATGCGTCATATTTCATACATAGCCGGATGTACAAAAAATGAAGCGCACCGGGTGAGGCTTAAAATTGGCAAATCCGCCGATCGGACATCATCGGCGTATCGGTTTGTATATCGGCGCCCGGTTCGTGGCGCGGCTTAAAAACGAAATTGCACCCACACCGGCCCCGCAGCATCTACACCCCCTAACCACCCCTTGCGTCCTCGCGTTTGCTGTCGCTTGCGTACCAGCAAAACGTCAATTTCGTTTTGGCAGCGTGGACGATTTAGCTTAATCGCCCCGATCCTCTCTTGCGCTCAAGTATCGAAGGCCCACGTCGATCGTTTGATACGCGTTTCTGTCCAAACTTCAATACCTGTCGCGGTCCTATACCACCGTTTCTCTAGCTGTATTTTTTCCAGGGACTATGGGGTTCCAGGAACGGTGGCGATCGGTTCGAAATTTTTTGAATTTTGGGATTTGGGGTTTGTGCTGTTTGGGGATGTGGGGATTGACGTGTGGAAATTTGAGGGTGTAAAAATTGGGTATGTGAAGATTCGAGGATGTGAGTATTGGGTATGTGAAAATTTAGGGATGTGGAAACTGAGTATGTGAAAATTTACGTATGTGGAAATTGAGTATGTGAGAATTCAGGCATGTGTGGTTTAGGTGTGTGAAAGTTTGGGGACATAGAAATTCAATATGTGAAAATTTGGGGATGTAGAAATTCAACATGTGAAAATTTGGAGATGTAGAAATTGCATATGTGAAAATTTGGGGATGTAGAAATTGCATATGTGGAAATTTGGGGATGTGAAAATTGGGTATGTGGAAATTGAGTATGTGAGAATTCAGGCATGTGGGTTTTAGATATGTGAAAATTTGGAGGATGTAGAAATTCAATATGTGAAAATTTGGGGATGTAGAAATTGCATATGTGAAAATTTGGAGATGTAGAAATTACATATGTGAAAATTTGGGGATGTAGAAGTTACATATGTGAAAATTTGAGGATATAGAAATTACATATGTGAAAAATTGGTGATGTAGAAATTACATATGTGAAAATTTAGGGACGTAGAAATTGCATATGTGAAAATTCAGGGATGTAAAAACTGAGAATGTGAAACTTCACATATGTAGAAATTGTGTACGTGAGAATTCAGACATGTGGATTTAACATATGCACAAATTGGACGTGTGAGAATTCAGGAATGTGACTATTAAATATATGAAAATTTGGCAATATAGAAATTGAACACATAAAAACTTAGTAACGTAAAAACTGAGTATGTGAAAACTCACATATGTAACTATTACATACGCAAAAAAGATCCGTAAAAATTGGGTGTTTGAAAACGTAGAAACTACTATCTTCGTCGACCCTCATAACCCACACGAATGTTTAAATACAAAAAATCGAAAGCTTCGTGTACACAGATGCACGCCACATGCAAACACGATAATGTTGTTCTTGATCGTTGATAATAATTAATGTAACGTATACGAATAAAAGGAAGTAATTTCGATAGATTCGAGAGATAGAGGAGAAATGTCAGTGATGCTCGAAATGAATTATTCTTTTTATCCTTGTTTCCAGATCACGCGACCTCGTCCGATGTGATCGGCGATGGAGGAGATACGGAACTCGGTCATTTGAGCGATCATCAGATAAACGATGCTCTGCACGATCCCTTAAATCTAGGAGAGTCAGATAGACCACGCAAGGTTCGAAGGTCCCGTACAACCTTCACCACCTACCAGTTACACGAGTTAGAGAAGGCTTTTGGGAACACGCAGTATCCAGATGTGTTCACCAGGGAGGAGCTGGCGATGAGGTTAGACCTGTCGGAAGCTAGGGTACAGGTTAGTTTAACTTTACTCAAATTAATATCTACGATTATATTTCTGTGTAGAAATTTGAAGACGTAGTATAGAAATCACTGTTGTGATGTAATTTTTGGTGTCAATCGTTTATGTTGATATAATAGCAATATTATCACAAATTCTATTATTTAAAAAATTGTTATCAGTATCTTTGGTTAAGGAGTGTAGAAAGAATCCCACTGCTCCCTTCGTACACATTCTTCGAAGAGCTCTCCCTAAATTTCAAGGTTCTTTCAAGATTGGAGACAAATAACGCTCCCTACTTTCCTCCTTAACCAAAAGACCCGTGCACCCTAGTGTAAGATGAATTCTTCACGTATCATTTCTTAACAAAATCAATAGTTCAACCTCTCACCCACATGCATGTTTAATACCAGGAAATGAAATTTGCAAATTTCGAGGAAATTTAAAAATTCTGGAGATCCACTTCATTCAAAAGGTTATTACCGCGCGAATCACGCAAAACTCGTAAAAAAGCAGAAAATATTGAGAGTACAGGAAAATTTGGATTTCACGGATCTTTAAGGGTTCAATAAATTTGAGCAATAAGAAGATACCTAAATTGTCTTTAAAGTCGTGCATGCACACCAATAGCTTTCCGGGCTTGATGTTCGAACTCGGAAAGCCGTAGCTGAATGAGCCACAACCTCAGTGTGGGCCTCTCAACTAATTACACACTATTGTACCGAAAATCTGCCGCTCTTCGACGTCTGCAATTTCACGAAAGACGCGCCAGACCATCATACTCGTGCTACGAGGATTAATTTCATACGAGCCA
This sequence comes from Megachile leachella, assembly GCA_963576845.1. Classification (NCBI taxonomy): domain Eukaryota; kingdom Metazoa; phylum Arthropoda; class Insecta; order Hymenoptera; family Megachilidae; genus Megachile; species Megachile leachella. The sequence continues at coordinate 9,208,549 of OY756257.1, forward strand.
GTTGAACGGTAAAGAGCGTGCGGGGTCGTAATCTGCTTTGAAATTATTTGCCAGCCGTGCCTTTTAACGGTCGTGAGAGAGCACCAGGTGTGCATATTTTGACGTCGATAAAAAAAGAATCAAATGGGATTTACATGGACAATTGTAACTTTTAAACTCTTCTTTTATCCCACTAATTATTTTACCCTTTCAATCTTTTCCCGGTACCATTTTCAAATTTGATGAATATTGTCGAGTACTGAAATATTTCGACAACTCGTGTGTCATTGGTGAGTATTGAACTGGAAAATTATCAGATTTGCTATCAGATGTTCTTATCGAACACTAGGTTATTCAGATTGAATATAAGATTACAAACTGACATGATTTAAGATTGAATATAAAGTTACAAGTATTTCTCAATGTAGTGTAATGTATGTTAATATGAAATAAAGAAATGGAAAGTTGGGGAATGAGAAAGTGAACGTGGAATGACAACTTTGCAATTGAATGACGAAGCAGCCGATGCAGATGAAAATTACGATAAATTACGTGAATTTGAAAATCTTTGATCGCGATGATTCGATCACGATCGCGATAAATATCATCCCCATCCACACCTATTATCACTTAATCGTCCGCGAAACGAGCCGGGTCTACGTGACGCGGAATCGGCGTGCAGCGACGACAGTGTCCGGGTATTGGCGGGTGCTGCCATAAATTATGACTTTTCCATGGATGGAAATCGGTTACTCGATTAGCGTAACCATCCTGACACCCTCTACTAGTACGAACAGAGAGAACACGATCGTGCGAGCGAAACACGGAACAAAATTGGAGAGAGGAGAGACAGTAGAATCGCGAAAGCAGGAGAAAGAGAGGGAGAAAGAGAGCGTGTACGTGTATACACGTGTAGATATCTAGGATGGGTGTGTGTGCAGGGTATAGAGAAGGGTCGTGGATAGAGCCGTCGTCGAAGGGTGGCGTGCAGCTGAAAAGAGACAGAGAGCATTCCGATTGGCCCATTGTGGTACAGCCAAGCGACAATGCCGGCAATTGGCCGTCGCTCGACAAAACCGCTAAATGATCCGCCGCGGCGCAGTGGTGCCACGGCCACTTTATTTCAATCTAGGAAATCCTCCGCTACTCCTCCTCCACCTCCGCCCTACCCCACCTACCGCGCCACCCCTCAATTCCAGATGCGAAATTACCCATTTTTCGGTATTAATGGCCGGCCGATGTATCGCGTTCGATCGACGATCGGTCCCGATGGTAATGGAATCACGAATCGTTTCTGCCCGCTTCCTATTCCCGCGGACGCTCCAGGCTCGCTTTCGCTTTTTCCCTTGCGTCCCTGTTTCGATTTCACGGGATTTTTCAGTTACCACAAAAGACGATAATTATAGAAATACATATACCTACGGTTTCAAGGTCCTTCATCGAGGCATTAATCCTTGCAGAACCTTCTCAGAAGTGGACGCAAGTTTACCTTCAATGCGATAACTGTTGGGACCAGAAATGTGGTCGATGTTAGAACGTACCGTCAAGGTGACTCAATCGTTAGACTACGCAATAAACTCATTTTGTACTCATGTTATGAACAGAGAGATTGTTAATCATGTTATACCTTAACATCATATTTATCAGAAGGATCACATATGCATCCACATATGTGAAATTCAACATTTATTGTATCATGTGTATACATATATTGAATTCAGCATCATGTGTATATCAAACTGACTCAATCGTTAGACTACGCAATAAACTCATTTTGTACTTACGTTATGAACAGAGATTGTTAATCATGTTATATCTTAACATCATATTTATCAGAAGGATCACATATGCATCCACATATGTGAAGTTCAACATTTGTTGTATCATGTGTATACATATATTGAATTCAGCATCATGTGTATATCAAACTGACTCAATCGTTAGACTACGCAATAAACTCATTTTGTACTTACATTATGAACAGAGAGATTGTTAATCATGTTATACCTTAACATCATATTTATCAGAAGTTCACATATGCATCCACATATGTGAAGTTCAATATTTATTGTATCATATGTATACATATATTGAATTCAGCATCATTTGTATATCAAACTGTGAATATTAAATTGCCACTATAATTAATAGTATATTAAATTGTGTATATCAAATCATTTTAAAACATAGCCATCACCTGACAATGTATTTAAACATAAAAAGAATTCTTACCTAAGTTGCCTAGAAGGGGTTAGAAAAACCCTAAGAGATGAACCTGCGTCAACCAGTTTCATAGTAGATACATGGAACGCAGTACTTACATATGTAAAGTGTAGGGGTAGAAAGAAATTGTAGTCGGTTAGTGCCGGCAACAAGCAAGAGGGTAAGCAGGAAATTTGCGGCGGAGACGGTGGAAACGTTACACCGAGATTGTGTGTGGACCGAGACAGGGATTGAAAGTTTCGGGTTCGCGTTGGGTCGCTTAAACGACGCGCAGCAACGTTTGCGAGCACTTTGGCGTTAGCGGGGTATTCAGGGGCGATTAAATAATTAACAGCAATTAGGCAATTGAATTTCCTGCCCCGGCCTCGCGACGTTCAACCCCTTTCCCTCGCTCCTACGTTCAACGCTTCCAGTCACTTTCAAAACTTCCCTTCTCCACCTTGGCATCGACCAACGATATTCCTAATTTCTCCTTGCAAATCCTTCGACCAAATTTAATCATCCGATTAGCGGGACGTTAATTATGAGTTATTCTCTTTCTTTTCGGTCGTTATCGTTCTTTAATGCAACTATTTCGAATGTCTTAAGTAATGATAGAGGGATGCGAAAATATGTTTTGCAATTTTGGGATATGGGGATGTGGAAACTTTGAGTTAGGTGGAAGGAGAAATATAATTGGATGTGGGAGTTTAAAGAGATACAGATCTACAGATGTAAAAATATAGAAATTATAGAAATAGGAAGGTAGGAATATATGTATGTGGACATATTGGTACCTCTGGAACCAATATTGGTACTTGAGTATCTAAAGATCTTTAGTGGAGTATTCAGTACTTAAATCCGAAGTTTGATGTACAAAAATTAGAATCCATAAATGTCAAGATACATAGCTCCAAGTCCACAAATCTTAGAAACACACGTTCATAAATACTGAATATCTCGAAGGGGATGAAAGAAAAGTTGACCAGACAGCATTGGACGAAGTAGATATCACCGAACGATCCACGCGTATCGGATCGATGTCGATGGATCGGCTGAAAAGCACTGGATTTCCTACACAATAGAGGCAGGATGTAAAATGCAATCTCCCTCGTTCTCTGTCTCTTTCGCGGGGTCTGCCGGTAGCCACGAAAAATCAGAGCAGCTCAGGCGGAAAGCGAAAGCATTTATATGGCAGTAACGGGGCCTGTAGAAACGGCGTGCCAGGCTTTCGATGGGGCGGCGAGGGACGAGGGCAGGGGTTGCTGCCACTCAGGGGTACGGAGGAAATCAGGATAATTGTTAACAATTAGCTTAATCAACCTCGAGAGCAAGCTTTTGTTGGGTGGTTCTGATACGGCTGCTTGGGGTTCTCATGCGTAGCTAGGCGTATTTTCTTCCCAGAAATAATTCGATGATTTCGCGCGACAATTGTTCTCTTAATTTGGAAGGACACCGGAGCAACTGTATCTTCAAACCTTCTTGAAACAGAATTAAATTTATTACTGTTGCACAACACCTTCTGAAATGGAGATTTTCTTGTTTACTTTTTATTCCATAATTTTTATTTAGGAGTGGTATCAAATTTTAGTAAAGGTATCTATAGTATGTTCAATTTTTATTATAGTCAAATGACAACCAGAGAAGCGAATTTCTGATTATAATTAATATCATAGACACCATTATATTTCAGTATTAATACAATATAATATCGAGTTTTATTAACATTGACTAGATTGATTCAAGTATAATTTTCTTGTTTTCAGGTCTGGTTTCAAAACCGCCGCGCAAAATGGCGCAAGAAGGAGAAGGCCCTGGGAAGAGACACCAGTTTCATGCACGTGGAACAAAGCGGTAAGCTTTAAACTCATATTTGATCTTCCATTTGAAAATTCGTAGCCAATACTGTTTGTTAGTATGCGAGGAATCGAGCCACGAGGAGAAGTTACGGAAGGGTAGATGCAATCGACGCCAATTACATCTAATTTCAGTGTCGGCCATCGTGGCCATCACACGCGAACGATGCGCGACGGAAGCTTGACCGTTTAATTTTTCATGAAAGGCACTATCGGTGCTCCGTGGTTCTTATTCCTATGCGAACAGCGATCTCGCAGACAAGCGGATAAATTTCTGCCATTCGAACTTCTCTAATCGTTTCTCGATACGTGTAAAATAGACGTAGAAAGAAAATCAACGACTTTATGCAAATTATCCGTTTATCATTTATTGTACCCCTTGTGTTGGATCTATCTGCTCATTGTTTATTGTGTTAAGTGTTTTTAATTTTATATGAAAGTTGTAGTAATTATAATTTCAAAATGGCTATTGGAGTCTTAGATGAAATATGAGTATAAATTAAGGTTCAATATGAAGTATTATTTGAAGATTAATATGAGTGAACGTCACAAAAGTATCTGACATAAGGGGTACATTCACATTTGATCTATAAGATCACTTTTATAAGATATTTGTCCAAAATAAATTGTCCAATCTAGACTTTTTCAAATGATCGCAACCACAATGAAAAAAACGAGGTTCGATATATTTAAAGTAAAGAAGCAACCAAACGGTACGAGTAGTGGCCTTGAGCCAATTGATTTTGGACAAAGAACACAAAGCCACAGCAGGATCTCCAAACGCTAACCAGCTCGATCTTGTCCGGGAACCCTTCGCAGTTCGTGAAAAACAAAACCGACTAAAATCCCTGCAAAACGGTGTGATTGCAGGTGTCAACGAGTTGTCCCTTCACGCCCGCTTGCTCCAAACCGCCGGCGGTGTGCCAGGTGCGGATCCATCGGGAGGACCAGCGGGTGCCTTTCCCTGGTTCATCCCTCCGGTGTTCCCACCACCGTGGCCGGCCAGTGCACCGAAACTACCCCCTCTGCACGCGATCCTGTCGCAATACATCGGCCTACCCCTCCCGCAGAACCTGGCGTCTCTTGGTACAGTGCTTCCGGTCGGACTGAACCCGGCTTCGTCCCTCAACCACAATAACGTGAACGGACACTCGCTCGGGAGTCATCTGCCGGGACACTCGTTGAATCTCGGGGTGCAGAGTCTGCCGCAGAATTTGAGTTCGAAGCACGACAAGGAGGAGGACTCCGCCTCGTCCGACGATGAAATCAGGAGACAAAGCGCGGAGGTCCTCAGAGTGAAGGCTGAAGAGGTTCTACGCAAGGTGGATAATTAACTGTGAAGATCTCGATGGCCTGATGTAAATAGCGGTGCCGAGGACTTTGCTGGTGTGATTGTATATTGTATGAAAGGTTCGATTAGGATGTAGGGTTGAAAGAGTTCTGTTGAAGTGCAACCTAGTCTATTCGGGGCGGCTGTGGACGACTGAGATCGTTACGAAATTTCGTACCGGAGTTTTTCTGTTGATGCGAGAAGCCGCTGGCGGTTTTCTGATGTCTTAGAAACATTTTATTGTAAAAGTTTCATGTTTATTAGAATTCGGTTTATTGTGGAATATTCGGAATGAACATTTTTCGTACAAATTTTTATTTCTGGAACGTTGGAAATCTTAGTTGGAGTATTTTGTAGTCAGTTTAGACGATCGAAGCGAATTCATAGCGGACGAGCAATTTTTGTAATATACATGTATGATACGCAAACGTGCATATACATATATATAAATATAGATCACGTACAATATCTTTTCATGTAAATATGTAGCTAATTAATTACATCGAGAGAAATATATGATACTATTAACATCTACCAGTTTACAATTCCCTATCCTACCTGACTCCAACTGTTACTTCTAATATCTTTGGATATTTTGGGCAATCTGAATAATTTAATTTCTGAATGAAGATTTGGAAGATTTGTCATTTGAAGATCTTCGAGTTCGGAAATTTCAAACTTTGGCAATTTCGAAATTTAAGAATGTACAAATGTATAAAGATACAAATTAAAGTCTTCAAACTTTCAAACTTTTTAATATTTAATTTGCAAAAATCTTGAAGTTCATAAATTTTCCAATTTGTCTCTCCGTCAGTACTCCTGAGAGAACTTGTCTATTTTTGCACCCTTAGTTGTTTAACCTAATTGAATCACTCGACATAATTTACTGTTTCGCCCCAACCCTAAAATCAATCTCACTTGGTAAAACAGCTAATGAGAAAATTCCCCAAACAGGCGAAAATGGAGAACACGATTAATGCGATTAACCCGCGCGAAAACCGCTTCCGTGTCATTAATTCCGAAAGGATTTTCACATAGGGTACATAGCGATTTCCTGAATTCTGGATTGACATAGGGGCAGCTGCCTTCTCTATCCCCCTGTAAATACAAAGAGGGAATGCATTCGATTCCCACGGACTTTCGGTGTAAACATTTGATGGTGACGTTTAATCGTGCCACCCGTTCATCCCCTCAACCCTGTTTGCAACGGCTTCCCACGTGCCTCGGTCAGGTACATGTACTTTGCTCATCCTGGTAACACGCACAACGGCAATTACAATCCAACCAATTTATCCGTCTTATCAGAAATTTATCTCCAGTAAGGACGACGAGGCGAGGAGCGACGATACCGCCACGACAATTATCGTTATCGTTATTGAACGGGTCCGCGGTGGTGTCGGGGATCAAAGCACAGGGGGGATGTAATTATTGCGCCACCTGCGCCGGGACGATCGTCATCGTTGTTTCCCGATAAGATCGACCAGATAATGACACGAGTTTGCGGGGAAACATTGTGCTTTATTTCCTGACCAAGCTTTTGTGTTATGATATTTCAGCCTTTCTACTTTCCACCTTTCTGTTTCCATTTCTCTCGGAAATTGACAAACCGTGGGACAGTCTTTCGCTGCTCGCCTAATTACGCTCGACATTAGCCACCCATGAGTGAATTATGACCGGACTGACACGAGGGAGCTGTACGGATAATTCAACGAGGGGACCTCCAAACAGACCGTTGCCTAACTACACTTTTTTTTCTCGAACTTCTGATTTGGAAATTTGGGAAGGTTGGAAATGCAAGAAAGCAATTCGGGTAGCAAATTTGGGTGTTTAGGAGTTTGTGAACGTTGGAATTTGGGTAAATAGAAATTTCGGGGGTTGGAAATTAGGAAATGTGGGAGTTTGGAGATTTAGAAGTTTGGACGCATAGAAATTTAGAAATTTGGAAATTTGAGGATGTAGAAATTCGGAGCTTCAGAAATTTAGCAATGTAGATACTTAAGATCATAGAAATTCGATTATGGGAATTTTGTTAACTTGGAATACGACAATTAGCCTCTCACTAATTTAAAAATTAAGATATCCGAAAATTTACAAATTTGAGAACTCAATAATTTAAGAATTTAGAAACTTGGAAATTACAATCCATTTAAAGAATCTATAAACAAGTCCTTATTTCAAATTTACGTTTCAAAGTCCACAATCAAATCCTCAAACATCCTCACCGCTATCTACCCTATTTTAACTCTATAACCTTATAATCACTAACAGTAAGTTTACTCATACCTTTCTATCGATTCCCAAAGAACAAAATTCCCGTATTTAAAGGATCGAGGCTGAAGTCGTTGACAGAAAGAACCAGTGTACTCGAGATACTCCGCAGACATTTTATATTCGCAACATTAGAAAGAGCACGCTTTGCATGCTTTCGAAATTCCTCTCCCCCTTCGTGCGTTTTAGCTGAACAACCGTGTCGCATAATGCTGTAAAGTTCCGCTAAATGGAACCACTAGAAGGAGAAAGAAATGCTCCGGGTCCACTTTCGCCTTGCATTCATTCGCCGTGTCGATTCGTAAGCATTCACACCTATACCTGTCCACGTGATGCACTTAGGTATCGATAGTCGCGGATTGTGTGCGATACTCAAAACCAAAAGCTTACTTCTTGATAAGACACTTTAGTTCAGTAGCAACTGAAATACAGACATGTGTGTCATGTCGATAGTCTATTTGCATTTTCAACCCTTAATTTGGTTTAACGTTGACTTCTTCTCTTTTGAATAATTTAACTAAATTTTCTGATGCAGTAGGAATTTAACTTATGTGGAGATTAATGTCGTACAATATTATTTCAAAGGAAAATACAGTATTATAAGATATTTTGTTAGTCATTGGAAAATTTTCTCCTGTTATATTTTATTGCTGAACATTATCAGTCTAAATTATCTTTATTTTTCTCGAAATCATTCAAAGATGTAGTCTTCTTAAAGAATATTTAAAGAATATTTCAATCATTAATGAACATGTTCACGTGTCAATCAAGTAAAGTCAGGTTAGACATACGTGTTCATAAAGTATATTATATGTCGGTAATAAGAGTAAGAGAAGAATAAAACCGTGGAAAACCTTCATTTCCCATAGGCAGTGATATGGCAAATTGGTCGGGCTAGTACTGGCAACGCAACATCCCGTGATGAATTTTTAACAGACGGTGTATTACAGGAATTTAATAAACGTTTATTGTTCGTTGGAATTTAATTGCCGCATTAAAAGTTCGCGCCGTGCTTTTTGAACCGCTGCCGCGTAAAAATTCGTACGACACGAAAGAGGAAGAACCAGGGTCTTTTATTTTTTGTTCCACCGCGTAATCATATGTTTTAAGGGGGTGGACGAGGGATCAGAGTTGAATACCACTGATCGCGATCGCGACGGCTACGAAGGACAATTAGATTAAAAGCAGCGCCTCTCGCGGCGGCTTGAGATCCATTAGTGCCCATTGTACCACCCCATTTGTACCCCGACGTACCACCCCCGTGTGCCGTTACTTCAGCCCCTTCCACCTTCTCCCCTGTGCACAGCCACCATCTCGAAGCCAGGTACTTATTCTCAATAGTAATATGCTCACTTCATACTTCCATCCCCTCCTGCACCCTCACCCTCTTTTCCCGCCTTCGACACCCACGAACACGTACAACCTTCTCTCTCTAACGTACCGGTCCTCGCACACACGTCGCTACCGTGTCACTCTCTCTCCCGTTCCTCTGTTCAACGTCCTGTTCTCTTCCTCTGTTCTTGAGAAGCGGAAAGTCGCGAGAAGTGGCACGGTCTGAAAAGATTTCTCCGCTTGTGAAAATCACTAGCTGCTGATACCGCGTCCAAGACCACCGACATTAATGATACCCTGAATGACATCAATTAGTCCATCTGCCGTGATAAACCTCCATCGTCGAGATTACTACCTATTCTCGACGGCTTTTCTTCCTCGACTACCAGCACGCTGCTAAGTAACTGATTTCCACTGATTGCACTGTCCTGTGCGATATCGCGACGCAACATCTTAACTACGGTAAACTTCGTTGCACGCACGAGGGGAAACGCTAAGAACTTACGAACCTTTCTTTTCTTTCGCATACACCGTGAATAACTTTCCAACTGTTATTGCAATTTTTCTGATAAATTGTCTAAATTTTTTACGGTAAAACTACCCTCTTTCTACTTTTTTGATCTCGTAAGAATTTTTTACTCTTTGAGAAGTTTTAGAAGTTTGAAAATATTTTGGGAACATAAAAATTTAGAAATATGCTAATTTAAGAGTACATACACATTTTTTATGGCGTAACTAAAATTTTAATTACTTCATACTTCAATTACAATATATCATATTGAATATCATATCATACACGTTTCACCTATATCTGTCAGCGGTAATTTGTAATTTTTGTGCGTAATAAACAAATGAATAATTATGAAAATATTGTTTGCAATTCACATAGCGAAAAATGTGTTGCTTATTCTCGCTCGAAAGGTGCAACGATTTTTCCACTCGTTCGCGAAGCTTCGTGACGCTTAAATTGTATCCACATTTGCAAGCTGTTAGAGAGAACGAGCCACTCGAAAACGTGACTACAATATAATGGTTCGCGATATTGTACGAAATCGGTGTATAATGAAACGCAACGTAGCGAGGAAGATCATGATACGATTGTACGGCTATTGTTTAACGCTTTATCCGCTGGAAAATATTAGGGGATCCTTTTCCGCTTCCGAGAACGTTTCGGCTTCTTGCATTATCTTTACACCATTTTGTTCGCGAAAACGTTCAAATTTTACCGAAATAGAAATGTGACTTTAAATAGAAAATTTTTAGGTGATTCATGATGATGTTAATAATAAAAATTGATTGTGAATTGTTTCGAATAATAGAACGATCGAGTGTTTGAAAGAAAGATCGAACAGCGGTGCAGAAGGCTGGAATAATGAAAGCAGCCAATTACACGTTGGTTTCTCGGTTAGGTATTCCCAAAACTTCAATGGAACATTTCTGGACACCCGCGGCGTAAGAAAAATCCGCGCGAAGACGCCAGACCGACTGTCGTCCGGAGTGCGACGATGCGAATGTTTGAGAACTGCTCTCGTTCACACGTTGTGAAGCTGAGTGTACGATTATGCTTAAAAATTAGTGTCGTTGCGTTCTAACTCTATACACACGGTGCGTACACACTTCATTAAGGCCATTAGAGGGCATCTGGGCACAGCAAGGCGACGACCTGCAACCCCCGAACCGATCTTTTTCGCCTTTTCAGCCCCTCCAAGGGTGACCGACAATAATGCCCTTTACGCCGATAGGCTTACGCCAGATATCGTCAGCACCCTGTACGCCTGCACCCCTGGAAATTGAGATATATACCTGCACGGTTCAGAGATCTCTTTTTTCCCTTACTTCCTTTCTTCGGTCTTTCTGTATTTTCAAGTACACCGTAATTTTATTATGAGCATTTTAGACATTAAGCATTTTAAGCAATAAATATTTTAGGCAATTAATAGTTTAGGTAATAAATATTGTAGGCAATTAATATTTTAGGCATTAAGTTTGTATACAATAGGAAAGGCAGGAGGATATTAATAGTGGAGTTCTCTTCATATGTGGACGCCATCATATGTGGACGCTGCGCATGGAGGTCTGTGAAGGTCATTGCAATCTAGCAATCTCTGCTTTAAAAATTTAGAAAGTCAGACAGAAACGTATGCATTTTATTATGACATTCATTAACAGTAGCACATAGAAATTTTTATGTGACATCTAAACCTGTATGTCACACATGTATTGCCAAATCCTGGGACCCTCACATGACGATATACAGATTAGATAACAAGATTCTTTGTTACTAATATAGCATGTTAGTAATAAAAAGTGCCATAAAGTTGTTGATTAAAGAGTGTAATAATTTATGCGCCACACATGAATTCGTTTTCACGCGTACTCCTTCGAGCTGGCTTTGTTAAATTTAACGACTCGAGAGCGACCGAGCCGTTTGTAAACGAGCGACTTTTTGCGGTCGCAACCCGATTTTTCCACGATGGAAACGAGGAGTGAAAAGAGCGAGTAGTCGGTGAATTGCGACGCGATCTAAGGCAGCCCGATAAAAAAAAGTATGCACAACCGCGCGACACAGATAATCAGCTTAATGTAATGTAATATTACAGTGCAAGTCGTGAGACGGGGAACGGATGGTTTATCAAAAGCGTGCCCGCAGCCTTTCGTGTCTCACGCTTTATTAGATTGCACACTGCCAGCTGGAAATTAATAGTACGATTAATTTATGACTGCGAAATGTGTCTACGCCAAAGTCGCCGCTTCTGCCACATTTTATTCCTCGAAACGCGATAAGAACACCGACGAATAATTGCCCCGTTATAAACAGAATTAATGAAATATTTTCTCGACACGCTTGATTATCAAAATTATCTACTCGAGATAAAACGCTACTAGCCGTATTTTCGATCTCTGAATTTCGTTTGGACACCTTTCAACGTATGTCGAAAGGACCCCCGATGCGCGACGTATACGTGCATGGCTTGATGCACCTTTTATCCCGCGAAAACCGCCTCATTCGAGAAAATTGATCGAGTGTGAAAGACCTCGTTCCACGATCCATTAGAATGCCGTGAGCTTTGATCTTTTCAACGAGCTGGAGCATCCGATCGGTCAGACCTCCTCCCATCTTCCTTCCCTCTACTAGTTTTCTTCTTTTTTTACGAAAACGTATCCGATGAAATCAACCGAACCTCATCAAACTGCATCGAGGATCATCTTTTTAGTCTCCATTTATTACGATAATATCGTTCTTACTCCAGTAGCTCACTATTTTTTAGGATCAATGGAAACCATACTAAGTCCACTTTCTTTATTTCATCCATTTTTGTGGGACTTTTATACTTTTTAGGAAAGCTACAAAATAAGGTACCTGTTTTAAAAAATAGTAAAAACTTAGTTTTCTGAGGTACAGATGTGGATGGTCAATTATTAAAAATTTGTAAATATTGATAACGTTGTATGTTACAGTTTATGTTGAATTAGTCTGGTATCAAGTATGAAGCAATTTTCGAAATTTTAAGATTGTTCAAAATGAGCAAATTTTAAAGGAAAATAACTACAATTCTTTCATTGGAATAAAAACTAGAGGTATTAAAACAAAAATTTCTTAAATGTAAGGAAAGCTTGCGACGTTTCTCCACTTCATCCTACGATAACAAATCTGCACAAATTATGGAAGAAAGTAAATAATTGAAAGAACCGATTCTGGAACGATCATGGTAAGAATGATTACGAAAGCTGGTGGCAACAGCCCTGTGGGAAGGCAAGGATATCGTTGCACCGAGCAAGAATCCGTTCTGTATCCGTTTAGCCCTAAAGTGCTTTTACGGTCGTTTAAGGGGCGGGTTTAATGGCCGTTTAAGGGGATTTCGGTGGATAATTAGCGGTGCTGGATAAAAAAAGAAGCGTCGTTCGGGTATGTACGCGCCTCTCGGTGTGAAAAGCCGCGACAAAGGGGGTCGGTTACGCGATTACACGTAGACAGGGGAGCCCTGTTCGACGATTGGTAGATCCGCTAGGTGTTCGGTGCTGCTATTGGTGGCACAAAGACGCTGCCGATCGTCTGGACTCGAAAATACAACGGGCTCGTCCGCACGGAAGCGTGGAAGGAGATTTTTCGAGGGCCTTTCTCCTCAATGGGGTCCTATGACCGACCTCCTGCGGCGCCATCGGCAGATGTGGACACCCGGTATACATATACGATCTCTCTAGTGTACAGAGACCGAATAATAAATCCACGCAGTGTTTGGCCACAGAAGTATCTTTTATTGTAATTTCAGGCCGAAAGGAGATCCGAAAAAGGAACCCTCGAGAGGTGTAAGCTTACCAGCTTTTCCTCTCTTTAGCGCCTGCCATGATGCTTGCACGACAGAGACCATCGCTGGCGTCACCATAACCAGAAAGAAGACACTTTATTTTGTTACTCGCGTGCATTGAACGACCTCGTGCTTGTTGAAACGATGTTACACGATGTAATTTCCCTTTCGATGACATGATAGATTATTTCATTCTGCTGCACAGTTTTTAGCGAGAAAGGTGACATTTCAAGCACTGGAAGTTTTGTCGGACTTTTTGTTTAGTTAATAGCTTTGTATATGCATTATGGAATCTTTTGAATTAGTTTGAGAACGATTTATAAATTATTTTGGACGTGCAAGTGTCTTTGTAGATGTATCTTATGTTAATATGAAGGGTGCAAATGATGGTGAGAATGGTTGATGCTAACAGATCATCTTAAACGTCTATAACTCGTCTATAACTCTAAGTTCATTTGGCTGTCCATTTTATATTCATTGAGTCTAACAAAATTCATGGATTTTACATAAATGTAGAAAGATATTAATTTTCTTTAGATGATGTTGATGCAAATAGTCGGTCATTAGTCAGTCAACAATAGTCCGTCCCTAACAAAAATACGATTTATTAAAAATGAAGTATTGTGGACAAACATCTTTCAGTGAATATACTGACAAGAAATGTAATAATATATTAGGTCAACCTTTACAATAAATACCTAACCATTTAACTCTGCCATTAAATTGATCATATCGATAAAAGTGATCGAACTAAAATAAGAATACGGCATGAATCAGAGTGAAAATACTTAAGTAGCCCTCCCCCTAAAAAGAAAGGGTTAATAATTGACGGCAGACAGCTGATTCGAGCTAAAATTAAATTCCCTCTCTCGACGACACGTTAGGCGGATAATCAGGATTCGAGGATCGCAGTAGACGGCAGCCTCCATTGTTTCATTCGATTTACACCCGTGCTCCATACCCATAATACAGAACCTGCAATTTACAGGAGAATGAAAAGTTAAGCCCGCGCAGAAGGCTCAGGGGTGGCGTGCAGACAATGGGCCCTGGCTTTAAAATCTCTCCGGCAAACAAATGGGAAAGCCCGGCTCAAAACGTAATTGAGATATTGAGATCTGATTAAGATGAAATCAATAACACGGACCGGTTGCCGCATTTTGCCTCGTCCTACATTCTGTCTGTTCACGAATCTTCAACGATCCACGATCACGGGGGTGGCGGCGCGAATGGCTGACGGAATACTTTCGATTTCTCTCGACAAATTCGAGTTCAAAGAGCCAGTCCCTGAGTACAAAGGGGTTTAAGTAGCGAGCAAATATTTCTTAGGTTGTCTGACTCGATATATTACATAATCTTTGCAATATCTATTTACACCCAGAATTTATACCAAGTTCTCTATTATTGCAAGGACCATTTATTTAAGAAGTCATCACATAATATTTTAAGAAGATTCAAAAGCACTATAAGTACTTTTACAATTCTTTTTAAAGAGATTCAACTATGGCTACTTTCAAGATTTCCACTATTCAACATGGCTACTTTGCTTGGATCCAAGTTGATGTTAAAATAAATTCATCTACTGATTCTGTTTGAGCTACACATTCTTAACAAATGTCTTTTCGAAATACATTTCTTGCATTTGACTATGAGACCCTTTACACATCTCGTTAATTAATATAATACTATGAGTATACAAAATGAAAGATGTCTGTTGAAAATGATATTCAGTATCCTTTGAAAATGATGTTCAGTACCCTTTGAAAATGAAATTCGTACCTAAATGAAAGGATAAGGTTGATCTTGCAAGAAAGCTCAATATCTCCCGATCAATTTTGTTATTATTAGCCATCGGTCCCGGGATAGTTGACGGACGAGGGCCAGATTGCCTGGTCGTTGATCCATCAAATTGGCAGGAAATGGAGCGGAGGCTAACGCGAGCTGGGCGTTCATGAAGTCGCGCTAATTAAATAAAAGGACGAAATCGAGGAGGACGAGAGTGGCTGGCGTGCGTAACGCGCCACGTGTTGGCACGTGTGCACGCCTTTCGTCTGTCTACGGCTCTGTTCCTCTATAATGCGTTATTAGTTCGCGGAATGCGATATATATTAGTTTGAGACCCGTCGACAGATTCGGGAATCAATTAAATAACAATAGCCGCTCGTTAATCCCTCGCTCGAGACCGCAGACGCAACCGTTTACCACGAAACCCCCGCGATCATTAATTACTCTTACCTTCGCTTTTGATCATCGTTGTTGCTCGGTAATTGTACTGTTTCGATGTTTAGCTGTGTCTTTCGAATCAGAAACGTGTATTCAAATTAATGATCATTAATGTTTCGTTACAGGGAGGTCAAACTTTTTCTGTATTGAAAGTTGATTTCAAAGAAAATTATCGATGGTGTACAAAAATAATGAGAGTTCAAATAACGTAAGTCCTAAGGATAGTTTTTTAATAATTTTAGTGATAATGAAGTAAGTGATTGTTCTACGTTTGACAGAATAGTATTAAGAATATTACAGAGTAAACGCAGCAAATACGTAATAATCTCGATAACACAAATTCTAAAACTGCATTCCGCTTGATTGTAATTACACGGTATAGAATTGTAATTATGACTGCTATCGATGGGTACTCGACGAATAAACCTATAAAAATAAATCTCTGCAAATTGGATAAATTATATTCCACAACCGCAAATCATATCCCAATGACTGATTAAATAAACGATTTTAATCAAACAGGTTCCCATAAAAATATAACAGTTACAATATTCTAACTTCTGTGTCATACGAATGGTCATAGAAAGGTCAAAATCAAAACCGTAGGATATGGAGGATTGCAATCTACCCCGAAAAGTATCAAAACCATCCCCAAAATGGTGGTTTGGTTTCTCGAAGCTAACCGTCCGTGTTATTAAAGTTTGGAAGCTAACTTCAGCCGATATCAAGCGGTGATCAGCAAATGTAATAACGCGGTTTCAAGATCCTCGGCTGGTGACAATTCCAGGGCAAAGGGGTTCCGAGAGCTAATCGCGAGGCGGCTCGGAATTTTCCTTAAAAAGCTGTGTATCAAGAACGCGTTATCGTCGACGGTGTGCGTATATGTACGTTTGATCGTGGAACACGGGGTAGCGCGAAGATAGACGGAAGCGCACATAGGCGGACGTTGCGACCGCGGCAAGTTCCATTCACGCATACACTCGCTCGCAAACAGATTCCCGGCTTGAGTCGAATATATTGAAATAATCTGGGCAAATACGACAAGTTCGGTTATGAAATTTGCCGAAGGGCTTGTGAGCTCTCTCTGCTCCTGTCTCTGCCTCCGTCCTGCCGCACCCTTACCTCCTGGTCCCTTTGCCACCCCCTCCGAGCCCCTTTTCAGCCTCCTTCTTCCTCCCTTGCTCCTCGTGCAACCACCAACTATCCCGTCACTACGGCATCGCGAATCTCCCCGACCTGCTTCAAGTGATATTTGCTCAAAATCGGTTCAATAGCAACTTGGGTATTCGCCTGTTCCTCTTATACGTTTCGGGTACCCCTCACATATAACGTCGGCGCAGACGTGTGCGTGCAACCACGTGCACCAGTGTACGAGCACGTATGTGCTACCAGAACGACTGGCTCTTTGGCGGCACGGCCTACGCACGTGTGTCACGGAATATCGTCTCGACGACGATTACCTCGTCGCGAAACTAATTTACCTCTTTCACTCCATTCTAATACACTTTTCCACGATTTATCCTCGATGGTCTTCATATGTGGGTGGACTTATCCTTTCATGTGCAGAGGATTTGTAAAATTATTCTCTTGGATAGAACTTTGAGATTTTGGAACTTTACGATTCTCAAGTTTTAAGGAGCATGAAGTTAAAGAATTTTGAAGCTGGAAGATAGTGGTGTTTTGGGATTTTGTGGAGGACACTGCAACTTTGGGTGATGGAACCTTGAAGCAATAGAACTTGAGGTGTATTGAGATTTTGTGATATTAGAAGTTTGAGTTATTTGTACTTTGGGATGAATTGTATTGAAGGTACTATGAATGCTTGAGATTTTAAGATTTAGAAACTTTTGATGATGGAATGGATTTTGCAACCAACCCCTAAATTTGATGAAACCTTGTAACTCTGAGACTGTGGCTCCTCAGAAGTAAAAGAGCTTGAATTTTCAGTACTTTGAGTCCCTAGAACTTTAGTATTTGAGACTTACTATATGTAAATATAATTGAGACAAATTATCACTTACCAACTACCATTAAACTCAACTCCAAGTAACGAATCTCACTCCCTCGAATTTCACCCCAATTTAAATTTCACGCCCACTCAACTTACTATCTACTATATAAGAAATATAAAAGATATCGATAGATGATTGACCCACAGTATTACCAAATATAATAACATGAATCGCATATAAACGTGCGAAACGACGAAGCTACGTGGATTTATAACGCGCGTAGTCAAGCAGAAATCGAAACCTTTGATACACGGGGTGGGACAATTAAACGCTAAACTACCCCTCGAGGGCACGGGCGCACCCCTAATGCGCTCTTTATGGCGACTTAATGCCCCTAATATTGCATGCGACCCTTGTTTATACCAGTTCAGCGCTTCCCATTTTCGTCCTGTTTTCACTTACGTACGTACGACCGTCGCTACATACGTGTGCGTACATATGTGTACACGGATGAATATGTATCAACATATAAATCCGGGTTCTTCTTCCATAAATTCTCATGTTGGACCGTGTTCGTGATACTGACCGTATCGCGAGCTTCGTTTCGCTGTACCGAAAATACTTGCCGTTTAATGTTCGCTAATGAGCTTCAATAATAACAGTGTAAGCACGAGTAATTACAGGCAACGAGAAATTCCTATTGGGTAAATGCAGCTGTATTTCGAAAGGAAATATCTTTACGAATGTAGTTTAACTTCGCGTTTATAATTGCGAGAATAATTGGACTGATTTAGGGTGGTCGAAACTTTACACACATATTTTTAAATTAGTGTTTACAGATTTTTAAATATTCTAATCTGATAATTACTTAAGTCCTTCATGATCTACTTTTCTGATTTTTTAATTTTTTCTCAAATTTCATAACGTGCAGCTTCTTCTTCTGTTCTCCAATCTGTCACTCAGTTTCTGATCATCTTAGTATTCAAGTTATCCTTGCATTTAAATTTACACTTCACGAGTGTCATACAAATATGTCCACCATGGTATCTCAATATTATTACCGATTGTAAGATTTACAATATTAAAAATTAAAAAATCTTTTATTAAGGTAACAATGAATGTATTGCATAAAAGATACGCGAGAACAAGATTCCATTTTTATGAAGATGCAGTGTTCAGAATTTATGCAAAGAATACGAGCGTGGTAAAAATGGTAGTTTCTTTTTTTAGAGGAAAGAGTTTTCAATAGCGGGTATCAACACTCCCGCAAAATGGAGCAGCTACAGAAATTCGATAAACATTCCTGACAGAATCAATGATTTCTCCGTGCGTCACGTTTATCCAGAGGGAGAATCCTCGCAAACACGGTTGACATCGAGAGGCGGGTAACGGGGTGGCAAAAGGGGGTTTGAAGAAGAAAGCTACCCCCGTGACCAGCTCTGAGAACCCCTGCCGCGTAGAGGGAGATGCCATGGGAAAAATTGATGTTGTGTTTGTCGTAGAGATCTACCGGTCGAATAATGTAATGCGGACGTTTCTATTGAGTCACGGCTAATATATCTGTCACCGTATCGGGGTTGTAGCCCGCGGGGTCACGGTTCTTTATTAAATTACCAAGTTACGAGCTGATGGCCAGCCAGACCGATGAAAAGAGCCACGGAGATTGATCGATACCTCGAAGGTGCATCCTATTCAACCGTGGCTACAGTGGATCTTTCGTGAAAATTAAACAAGCCGCGCTGCTTAATTGAAAAGCGAGCGAGACCTTCCTTCGGCCGAGATTAAGCGGGGCTGCAAGAAGTATTTAAGGACTTTCTTGGTTAGCGTTAATTAACTCGGACGCACCGGCGATATACACCGACGTTGGATAGCTTTAGGGTCACTTCTTCATCGCGAGCTTTATTACGGCCGAGGATAGAATTCATTAACATTCTTCGCTCACTTTTGTACGGGGCTATTTTCTAACAGGTGCTACGAATTACGATTGAGAAATTTTGGAGCAGAGATTTTTTGGTGTGTAGTCATTTTAGCTAGTTATGGTATTATAGGAGTTTTAATTATTAGTATACTACTGTAACTTCAAATCTCTGTGTATTTAAATTCATATATGGTTTAATGTCTATGTTCACATGTTCACATATGGTACAATGCTTATGTCCCACATATCTGTCTTCAAACTACTGTGTCTCTGAATTCCTATATTTTCAGATTTCTATACCTCCGAATTTCTGTATTTATAGATTTATATAGCTCTAAATCTCCACATCTTTAAATCCACATATGACACATATGTATGTCTCTACACCCTTACGTTCTCAAACCTTTATACTTTCTAAATTCCTATATCTTCAAATTTCTATAGTTTCAAATGTCTACACCCCTAAATTCCCACATCTCCAAATTCTTATAGCCCCAAAATCTCCACATCTCCAAATCCACATATGTTCACATACATATGTCCCCACATATCTACGTTCCCAAACCTCTACACCTTCTAAATTCCTATATCTTCAAATTTTTATAGTTTCAAATGTCTACACCCCTAAATTCCCACATCTCCAAATTCATATAGCCTCAAAATCTCCACATCTCCAAATCCACATATGTCCCCACATCCCCATATTCCCAAACCTCTACACCTGCAAATTTCTACATCTCCAAATTTCTACACCCTCAAATTTGCATATCTCCAAATTCATATAGCCTCAAAATCTCCACATCTCCAAATCCACATATGTCCACATACATATGTCCCCACATCCCCATATTCCCAAACCTCTACACCTGCAAATTTCTACATCTCCAAATTTCTACACCCTCAAATTTGCATATCTCCAAATTCATATAGCCTCAAATCTCCATATCTCCAAATCCACATATGCCCACATATGTTCTCACATCCCTGCGTCCTCGAACCTCTGCACCCCCAAATTCCCATATCTCCCCCAAGTTCCCATATTTCCAAATCCCCATATCCTGAAATTGCTATACCCTATACCCTTAGTTTATGAAGCATTCCATCACAAACGTTGTTAAACATCCCCCAAAACGAGACCAATTAAACGAGTCTAATTTGAAAGTAGTTGCAAGCAAAATACCATTGCCAGTGAAAAGCACATTTCCCTTTGATCGTAAAAATCGAAGTATCATCTCATTTTCTGGGCACAGGCCAGGCCCATTGAGGCGTCGTTTAATTGAAAAGTGAAAATCGAGGGAAAACCGAGCAGAACGCAAGATAAAATCGCGATGTTCAACGGATGAGAGGGTCGCGCGGGAACGGGTTGGAAGATGTTTGAGGATTTTTTGTTCGACCAGGGCGCGGCGTCACTTTTACGTAACTTGCACTCGTTAAAACCGTCATACGAGGAAGCTTACAAAGCCGTCCGACCGGGTGCATTGATTTCCGGCTTAAAACTTAAGCTCCCCGGCTGGCAAAACTAATAACTGCTCGGCAAGGTCCTCTCTCTTTCTCTATCGTCCGGTTTTTTTTCTCTTTCTCTGGCGTTAGAGGATTTTTTAGGTAGTAATTTTTGATCCTAGATCGGGGCTGAACGGTGTCGTCTTCTGACGTTTTCTATCTATCGATCCTGCGTACGCTTGTCGACGGAAATTAGACGTATTAAATTATTCTCATGGCTAATTTTGACTATCGTTCAATTTTATGTTTCTCAGTCGTTTTGATATAGATAGCGACTTTTATACGGTTAACGTTTTTGATAATGGAGTATTTTAATAGGCGATTTATTGAGTTTAAAGTATGAGAGGTTTTATAATTGTGAAGTGTTTAAAATTATTCTAAATTTGTTACATTTTATTATCATACGTGCACGTTGATTTTTGGAGATTTTACATATGTTGGTCTTCACACATGGTTTTGCTTTTAGAGGCAATATAACGAGACTGTACTATAAAGTTTACTTTCATGAAAGTTAAAATGTGTCACCATACTTTAGATTGTTACAGGTTGATTTTTACAGATTTTACATATGTTAGACTCCACATATGGTTCTACATTTTCAGAGGCAATGTAAGGAGACTGTACTATAAAGTCTACTTTCATGAAAGCTAAAATGTGTCACCATACTTTAAATTGTCACACATCAATTTTTGTATATTTTACATATGTTAGTCTCCACATATGGTACTACATTTCAGATGCAATATAATGAGACTGTACCATGAATTCTACTTTTATGAAAGCCAAAATGTGTAACCATACTATAAATTGCTATACATTGGTTTTTGTATATTTTACATATGTTAGTCTTCACATATGGTTCCATGTTTTAAGAGGCAATATAATGAGACTGCACCATAAAGTCTACTTTCATGAAAGTCAAAATGAGTTACTATCTTGTAGATTAATATACATTGCTTTTTGTATATTTTACATATGTTAGTCTTCACATATGGTTCCATGTTTTAAGAGGCAATATAATGAGACTGCACCATAAAGTCTACTTTCATGAAAGTCAAAATGAGTTACTATCTTGTAGATTAATATACATTGCTTTTTGTATATTTTACATATGTTAGTCTTCACACATGGTTCCATGTATCTAGTGACTAGTAGAGCCATATAACGAGACTGTACTATAATCTACTTTCCTAAAAGCTAAAATTCTTGTACAATTTTTTTTATAGAAAGACCAAATACTTTGCTAACATCACGATGACCTATCGAAAAAAAATTTTGAACGATTTTATCTTTGGAGTACACGCGTAAATTGTGATAAATGGAAAGCATGGCAAAGCGATAGATCGTTATGTAGATCGATTTGATTACAGACGATACGAAATTGGAAGCGAGTTATTTGCAGGTGACGTGGGTATAGTAGCTGCGGCGCTGAAGTTCCAGTAATTTAGAGGTAATGCGATTAAACTGCTCGTGAGATTAGAACTTCATAAATTGGTCGCTCCGTATGACATATGACAAAGTAATTAGGTTATCATTACGTGACGGTGCCAGACGTTAACGGGATTATTTCATATTTATAAATGTTTCATCGATTCGTTTCGAATTTGCCATTTTCGGATTGTTCCTTGTAACAGACACTTCGAAGCTTTAACGAGTTTTAATATCGCAGCTCTTTATGGCCGACACGAATTACCGGACAGATACGCGATCGAATACGCTCGGACGTTATTTATCGCGAACAGGAAATGGTAATAACGATGTTCAAACAATTTTGTAGGAGTCGTGAAATAAAACGAAAAGAGAGGGAAAAAATAGAAGGTATTTTTTCGATGGAACGTCGCGAGCAAGTAATTACGATCTTTATCGCGAGCGAAACGAAAAACATCGCGTGTGATTTATAATGTATCGAATGGTAGAACGCAATGATGAGCGACTTCTTCGTTCTGTATATCGCTGCGTAAACGAACGATATATTAATCATCCACGCGTTTCAACGAAAAGTTGATGGAATCATGGAATATTAATTGTGATGCAAATTCGGTGACGCGGGTGCAATTGAACACGCGATACCTGTGAATCGATTGTAACGGTACCAGGAATATTCCGGTAAATCGATCACTTGACATCTGTACCCCAGTAATTAACACACCATCTTTTTCCATCTTCTCAAAATTATCGTATCGTTTTAGAACTATTCTTAGCATCCAAATAAATTTAATATCACTTAATTACGAATCTATCAAGTTTCATGTACTTCAGTATTCAACGTAAATTTTCCTCTTTTTCGAGGGAAGCTATCGATAAGATTTAGAATAAGTTGATACATTATACGTGAGCTTCTGCATTTTTTATTTTACGAATCCAATTTTAAATGACAGTGGTCATCGCGAAATAGATCGCGAAATCGGTTAATACCTTATACGACAGTGGGTATTAATTTTATTGACTTTTTGATTAAATTCCAAAGACCTCGATGCGATATAGCTCGTTCTAAGCTTGTCTTGTCCTATAACTATTTCAGCTTCTTATAAATAAATCTATAAAATAGTATTAACATTTCAGGACCAGCTATTCCTGACTATAGTGGATATTAACGAGGGCCAGTGGGTTTTCGACAAGAAGTCCAGCTCTATAGAATACTTCCTAACCTAACATTTTTATTAAAATTTAATTTTAATAATTAAAAATATGTTTGTTCTTTTAATTTCATCTTGTGAAAGTTAATGATGTTAATAATTAAATAGTGACAGAATATTTTACTGAATTCTTTTTCTTGAATAATCTTCTTTGTAACAAATTTTATTAAAATTCAATTTTAATAGTTAAAAATATATTTGTTCTTTTAATTTCATCTCATGAAAGTTCGACAATGATGTTATTAATAATTAAATAGTAACCAAATATTTTACTGAATTCTTTTTCTTGAATAACCTACTCTGTAACAAATTTTATTATCAAATTCACATGTACATATTATAATGTTCAAGGTAATAATTTTTTTTTATTCAAACTCCTATTAAGATGTTAAATTATTCAGACTCTGGTAGGTTACATAAACTTGATGCTGCTAGTAATTAAATAATAACCAAATATTTTACTGAATATTTTTCTTGAATAACCTACTTTTTAACATATTTTATTATCAAACTCATACGTACATATTATAATTTTCAAGGTAATAATTTTTTTTATTTAAACTCCTATTGAAATATTAAATTATTCAGACTCTGTTAGGTTACATAAAATTGATGCTGCTAGTAATTAAACAATAACCAAATATTTTACTGAATTCTTTTTCTTAAATAACCTACATTGTAACAAATTTTATCATCAAACTCATATGTACATAATATAATTTCCAAGATAATATTTTTTTTATTCAAACTCCTATTAAGATGTTAAATTATTCATACTCTGTTAGGATACATAAAATTGTCTTCAAAAATATTTACACGTGTAACAACATATATTATACCTATAAGAAAATAGATGAACAAGAAATGCTCAAACAGTTAAAATTTGTTAGTACGTTTAAAATAGTGAATGTTTAGGTTCGACACAGAGTGTAATGTAATCGATCAGTAGTAAGTTAGATGCGTTAAGACTGGTTGCATTGCAGACAAGTGCATCAGGACGAAGAAGGTGCGTGTCAAGTGGTGGCTGGTCCACCCCCAGTTGCCGACGAGCCACTCGTCGGTAAACTTCAACGTTCTTTGCCGCGATTTCTCCGTCTATCTCTTCGTTTCTCGCTCGATCTCTCCCTCTCCCCGTACACTTGGAGAGGGTCTCATTTCTCTTTTAAGCCGCATACAATGCGGCAAATGAACCGAATTTGCGAAACTCGGGGATCGACGAGCGGCGGATGGCCCTCCACAACAGTCTTAGTGGCCTGGCCGGGCTGATCTATAGGCGTTAGAACTAACACCATTCAAGGTGTCAAGGAAAAAAGAGGTTGCGGGCCTCGCAGGTACTTGCGAAAAATCCCTCGAGATCCTGAAGAGTTCATTACCTGGCTACGTGTTTCTCGCGTTGAGGGGATATCCTTGCACGGATGAATCGGACGCCACGGACCCCTTCTCACGGTAATTCCTCCTTAAATACGGATCCTGCTTCAAACATTCTGCATTATCGACCCTGTTGACTTCGATCCTTGTTTCGAGCACGATTTTTCTTGTGTTTGACACGCGACGTAGTAGCTTTGTACTTTTGAATAACGGTAGGGTTGCATAAGAAATCGTGATGTAGGGAAAGGTTTGTAGACAAGTAGATTAACACTTTAATGGCCGCACGTTTACGCAGTCAAACGTCACCAGGGGTCGACAATATTTTTGAAGAAATGCATAATAGTGTAAAATGTAAAATTCAAAATAGGCAATAAATAGATATTTACCGAAAATGAAAGACACGGCGATGAAATACGAAGCCAATAGCAATATGGACACTTGATTGCATTCATAAATTATCATACAGGGAGTGTGGTACTGGCCAACAACCTTCGGCGGTAGCATCACACAAATGTTGTGTGAGCGACCATTCAAGTGTTAAGGGTGATATGTGAGTACTGTAGATGATGGTGATAGATGAGAGGTGTTTGAAATTTTGGGAAATTGGGAATTTGCAAATTTGGGAGTTGATAAATTCGAAGTTGATTATTTTGCTTTAGAGAAGATTTGTAGGTAAGTAAATTAAGGGTGGTTTTGATGAGTAATGTAGATGATGACAGTAGGTGAGAGGTGTTGAGATTTCAGAAAATTGGAAATTTGCAAATTTGGTAGTTGAGAAATTAGGGGTTGATTATTTTGGTATAGGGAAGATTTGTAGCTAAGTAAATTAAGGGTGGTCTAGATGAGTAATGTAGATGGGGACAGTAAGTGAGAGGTGTTTGAGATTTTAGAAAATTGGAAATTTGCAAATTTGGGATTTGAGAAATTGGGGGTTGATGCTTTGGTTTAGGGAAGATTTATAGCTAAGCAAATTAAGCGTGGTCTAGATGAGTAATGTAGATGGTGACAGTAGATGAGAGGTGTTTGAGATTTCAGAAAATTGGAAATTTGCAAACTTGGGATTTCAGAAATTGAGGGTTGATTATTTTAATTTAGGGACAGAGGACGTGGAAATTTATGAATTTGGGGAGATGGTATATAGGAACGTGGGAAGTTGGAGTTTGAAAATTTGAGAACGTGGGATTTGGATATTTGAGGACTTGCAAACTTAGAAGATGGAGATTTGAGCACTTGAAAATTTAGGAATAGGACATTTGATAATTGAGAGCGTGAGAAATGAAAATTTCACAATTTAGAGCATAGGATTTGGAAGTTTGAGGACTTGGTAATTTGGTAAATGGAAATTTGAGCACATAAAAACTTGGGAATAAGACATTTGAAAATTGTGACCATGAGAGATGCAAATTTCAGAATTTGGGAGGGTGGAAACTGAAAATTTGAGACTTGGAAACTTGGAAATTGAAAATTTGAGAATTGGGAGGGTGGAAATTAAAAATTTCAGAATTTGGGAGGGTGGGAGTTGAAAATTTGAGATTTGGAAGCGTGGGAGTTAAAAATTTCAGAATTTAAGCGCGTGGGAGTTGAAAATTTGAGAACTGGGCCCTTAGAAATTGGAAATTTGAGAGTTGGTAACGTGGGAGTTGGAAATTTGAGAACTGGGCGCTTAGAAATTGAAAATTTGAGAATTGAAAGCGTGGGAGTTGGAAATTTGAGAATTGGAAGCGTGGGAGTTGGAAATTTGAGAATTTAAGAGCGTGGGAGTCGAAAATTTAAGAACTGGGCGCTTGGAAATTGAAAATTTGAGGATTGGGAGCGTGGAAATTGTAAATTTGAGAATTTGAGCGCGTGAGAGTCGAAAATTTGAGAACTGGGAGCTTGGAAATTGAAAATTTGAGAATTGAGAGCGTGGAAATTGGAAATTTGAGAATTGGGAGCGTGGAAATTGTAAATTTAAGAATTTGCGCGCGTGGTAATTGAAAATTTGAGAATAGGTAGCATGGAAATAGAAAATTTGAGAATTTCGCAGCACAGAACTCGAAAACTAATCCCACAACTCACTAACCCTTAAATCCTCCAAATCAAATCAAACTGTCTCTTCCAACACCTACACCCTCTCCTCAATTCCACACCTTGACACTACTCATATCTTCACACTCTGTATCTCCCCATTCATCACCACACAACCCTGTACCTCCAACCCTGTTCCCCAACAAAATCCACCCGTTCCAATAAACTATTTTCCTAATATTAGAACGTTAGAGTAACCAGTTGGCGAATGTTCTTTGATCGTCAACAGAATTTACGAACAGGCGAATGGAAACTCTGGATGTATCGACAACCGGCGAGAAATCGACAGGAAAGAAAGAGAGGTGGCACAGAATTTTCGCCATTAGAGAGGCCGGGAAGCAATTCAATGGTGCGTTTACGCGGCACGAAATTGTTGGCCAGTATTTGTGAGATTAATGAGTTTCATAACGTGCTAACGACATTCACGGTCAAAACGAAAAGTAGATTACGCGGCTGAATTGGAGGAGGGAAGGATGTGACGGGGGACGAAAATGGCGCGGGGGTGGCGGCCCGACAAGGGAAGGAGGGTTGCACGCGTTACGCTTAGCCATCTGCGAGTTTTGGTGACGATGATTTTACTTGATGAGGCCGCTGCTACTATTATCAAACCGTTCCCCTGGGTACTCGGAATTTTCGAACGTTTCGTCACCATTTAAATCGCCGCATACATCCAACGTTACTTCCACCAATCGAGTGTAAGCTGATCTTCGAGATTTACTTTAATTAATTCAATTATTTACTTATCAAATTTTATGGGACAATTTAGGTCTAGGAGATCCTAACTAAAATCCTGTGCTCAGATGTATTTAAAAAATAATTAATTCATTGTAAAGAATACTGTTGCAGAGAATAAATAATTATTATAGCAGATACATGTTCCTTTTCGTTAATTATTACTTCATTATAAAAAGTGTAAGGTGCAGTCAATGACTAAACTTGCTGATCAACTAGGTTAAGTTTGTCAGGTTAGATTAACTTGTTATGACATGGAACTGACAACTTCTTTCTATGAGAATGTAACTGAAAATCCTGTGATCAGATATATTTAAAAAATAATTAATTCATTGTAAAGAATACTGTTGCAGAGAATAAATAATTATTATAGCAGATACATGTTCCTTTTCGTTAATTATTACTTCATTATAAAAAGTGTAAGGTACAGTCAATGACAAAACTTGCTGATCAACTAGATTAAGTTTGTCAGATTAGATTAACTTGTTGTTAGATAGAACTGACAAATTCTTTCTATGAGAATGTAACTGAAAATCCTGTGGTTAGATGTATTTAAAAAATAATTAATTCATTATAAAGAATACTGTTGCAGAGAATAAATAATTATTATAGCAGATACATGTTCCTTTTCGTTAATTATTACTTCATTATAAAAAGTGTAAGGTGCAGTCAATGACTAAATTTGCTGATCAACTTTAAGTTTATCAGGTTAGATTAACTTGTTATCAGATTGTCTTTATAAGTTTGCGTACACACTTTCATTTATTTGTACCTGTTTCATTTTCTTGTTTCCCTCATATCATCACATATGTTGTCTACGATATTCTCCCTATTTTTCATAAATCGACATGATCTACAAATTCATGCATTAAAAAGCTCAGAAATTTGACTGTTTAACACAGACATATCTAAACATGGAAAATTTGTTCCTCCAATTGAGAAATTAGCTCCCTAGTGTACATTTAGTGTCCTCAAAGTTGGTCGTCAGTTAAAAACGGAGCATCCTTCTAAAATAAATATCCAAAGTGTCCCATGAAGGACGGCGAGCACTCTCGAGCGGATTCGGTGATTTTTTCAACTGCGCCGCCTAAAACGAAAATCGCCCGACGAGAAAAAAGAGTAACCCTAGAATATAGAGAAAAAGCAGGGAACCGGTTGGAAAAACGTGTCGCATAGAGGTCAGAGTTGCCTATGGAACGCGACATCAGCGTTATTCGCGTTCTCCTTGTCGCATCCGGGGCATCCGCGGTCGCTGTGTCTCTGTCATCGGGCAGAGAGACACACAGGGGCGCGCAAACACGCGCGCATTTTTTTCTCTAATCTAATCTATCGACAATTTGACGGGCGAAAAACTCGCCGCCATTTTTGCACCACCCTCCTCCTGCGCCTCCTACCTTCGCTCGTCCACCAGGTTGCACCCTCTAGCCACCCCCGTGGCCTCGCTCCTACCACCCCCACGTGGCGCGGCGTAAAGCTATTAAAATTCATAACCCCGGACATACGCCGAGGGGTTAAAACGCGTAGCGTTCTACGCGACCAGAGGGTTCCACGGGGGGTGTGTGTGTATGTGTGCGAGGAGGAGGATCTGGCGAGAAAGGAGGTGGTGTGAGGTGGCCAGGTGGGGTTTCGGGCGGTGGGCCAAAGGGGTAGGTCGGGTGGTCAGGGCTCGAAATGAAGTAACCGAATTTGCGGACTCGTGCTTCATGCCTGTAGCAAAACAAGAGACTCCGTTGCCCTGGCAAGCCGCCCGCGGCTGGATTTTGAATATGCATTGCTTCCCGGTGCAGTGTCGCATCCATATACATGGGAAACACGTCTTTGTGCCTGTGTTCCTATGGATGTGGTGTGCACGCCAAGAGTCGGCTGGAAAAGAGACAACCCATCGGAGGAGGGGGATTGGTTATGTGACGGAGAACGGGCAGACAATGAGCACCTATTGGATTATACCGACCTCTTTGGCCTGGCCAAGCGGTGCAAATCTCTATTAAAAACTTCAAATTGCTGAGTATGGTGCTCTCCTCTTCTTCGTCGTCTTATCTTAATGCATCTGCTTCAGATATTCACCTCTGCTTTTCCTTCCATCCATTTTTTTTTTTCGTTGTTCATGTGTGAAGATATAAAGGAATGTAGGTCTGGTTGGTTACAGTAAAGTCATACTGTCTCGTACATATTTTCTGTTGTATCTTATTATTGTTTAAAGTGTTCTTCAACAACTTATCAACGTCAGTATGATGCTCAAAATTGAACTAGTTAGTGATTTTGTAAGACATGTTTTTACTGATCAATGTCAGTATGATGCACAAAGTTGAAATAGTTAGTGGTTTCATGAGGAATGTTTTTACAAAGACTATGTCAGGATGATACACAAATTTGAATTTAGTTAATGATTTTATAAGGGATGTTTTTACTCATCAATGTGAGGATGATGCACAAATTTAAACTAGTTAGTGGTTTTATGAGACATGTTTTTACAAAAACAATGTCAGAATGATATACAAACTTGAATTAGTTAGTGGTTTTCTAAGGTACGTTTTTACTCATCAATTGGCAGTATGATGCACAAACTTGAACTAGTTAGTGGTTTTATGAAATACGTTTTTACAAAAAACAATGTCAGAATGATATACAAACTTGAATTAGTAAGTGGTTTTATAAGGGATGTTTTTACGCATCAATGTCAGTATGATGCATAAAGTTGAACTAGTTAGTGGTTTTATGAAATACGTTTTTACAAAAACAATGTCAGAATGATATACAAATTTGAATTAGTAAGTGGTTTTATAAGGGATGTTTTTACTCATCAATACAAACTTGAACTAGTTAGTGGTTTTATAAGGAATGTTTTTACGAAAGCAATGTCAGTATGATACACAAATTTGAATTAATTAGTAGCTTTACAAGAGATGTTTTAGGTCTTGATTTTATAAGCCACATTTTTACCTACATTTTAATAAACAGATATTTCACTGTCCAAAAAATTCCACATCCCAAAATCCCAAAATCTTAAAGTCTCTTATAAAATCAAACACATCAAAGTACCATTTGAACAATCAAAGGTGTACGATTAAAGATTTAAACCTCCAAATAGGTTTGAAACGACCCTGGTCGTTTTAGGAGGTTAGGTGGTGGTTGAACCCCCGGTACCAAAGGGAGGGTTGAAACTTCCCGAGGCCGTAAAGGGTTTTGATTATCGAATTTGAGTATAATAAAAATTTAGTGAAATTTGAGCAAATCGTAGATAGAAATATTAGACGTGTATGGTATTCGAAGTGCTGGAGGTGTCCGATGGAGAGCCGTCAAATATTTGCGAAACAGAACGCGGATCGCGCAAAGCCGCTTGTACATACATTTTCTAATAATTGGTATAAATCCGACCACCGGTTACGTTCTACGGTTCAATGAGTGGCTAACCGTTGGCTTAATGAAATTCTATACAAATTCACGAGCCTCTCTCACGCGCACCGGCTGGAAATCATGACGAATTAATGTTACTAATTGTAAACAGCGCGATTATGGTGGATGTAGTGAGGGGTAGTAGGAGTGGTTTCATTAGAACCGTTTTAACGAGTGGGATCGGAGGTACCGGCGTGTAAATAGGATTAATTTCTATACGGATAATTTCGAATAATTGGACGCACGAACGTTTGATGTAATAATGAATATTCAACGATGCAGAAATTTCCCTATTAATGCGTTTTAATATCCTTATAACGCGTTTCAGGGATTGCTCCGTTTGTCTAAGTGAAAATTTCATAAACTGATCAATTTAACCAACCATCGTTTATTGGATTTAAATCAACCATTTATTCAAATAACTACGTTCTATTACATAATCGATCAAGTAGATATTTTCGAAAGTAAAGTTTTTCACTTTCAAAATTTCTAAGTGATTATATATTTTGGGGGATGGACATTTTTATCGATCGAGTTTCGTCGATGAGGAGTGTGTTCTACTTTATCGGGTTCGAGTAAAATGTTATCGACGGTGGTAAAATTTTACCGACGTTCTATCGATCGTTTTACAAAAGCAGCTACTTGTTCGCTTGCGTTCTGCTACGCGTCAGCACCTGTTCGGTTAATCTTTCAAAAGGGGTGAAATAGGGTTGCACTTTATTATAATTTTTGCAGTTCATAAAAATGAAAATCGTTCACTAAATCGAATCGTATTATCGAAACAATTATTCTATTCAATTACAAAGGAAAATTAGTGCTCCTAGTATCTACTCTTAAATGTACCCTTATGTATTATAAGTTCCACAGAAATTGTCCGCTTTGTTCCAATAATAAACTCCATTGTACACAATTTCAAGCAACCGCTTCTCGATGCTCGCAGGTTTCGATACCGGTGTCTGTCAGTGCACCGTTATAATTACGGAGTAGCAATCAATTAGTACACCAATCATGCGTTGATTAAGGGGTCGATTGGAATGTAATGGGACTGTAGGTGGTCAGTGATAATTAACGTTCGTGGAAACCACCCCGATGCGTACTGCGTAAAATCAAATACAGCACCGGCCACCCTGCGACGCAGGAAACGAAATATTCGTCCTGCGGGGATTGCGATTCCGTGTCTCACCCTGTCTCCTCGTTGCACCCTTCGAATCCTCACGCGTTAAAGTTGATCCCAGTTAACGCTATACCCCTCTTACTATCAATTTCAAACATTCCTTACGTCAACTATTATTCACACTTTGGAGAACGCGGTCATTTTATTTTCATATTTTATCGCTTCACCTTAATATTGTATTTCACTATTTTACTATTTTATCATTTTGATGTTCATTTTCTCTTAATATTGTATTTCATTATTTTACTATTTTATCAATTTAATGTTCATTTTCTCTTAATATTGTATTTCGTTATTTTACTATTTTATCATTTTGATGTTCATTTCATCTTAATACTGTATTTTATCATTTTGACGTTCATTTCATCTTAATATTGTATTTCACTATTTTACTATTTTAACATTATGTGATTTTATTATTTTATTCTGTCATTGTAGTATTCTGTTACTTGAGTACTTTATTGTAGTACTATCATACTGACTTATTTAATTGGTCCACTACTGTATTGCCTTTTACAATATTTTACTATTTTATGTCAGTAAAGGAGAATTTATTAATGTTAGTTCTAGGTGTCTATATAGGGAGCTGTTAAATCAGAGAGCTGCAGTAGACACATAAGAAATTAAGGGTAGAAACAGAGCAATACAAGAAATTAAAAATACATATAAGAATGTAGGGGTGCAATATAGAAATCTAAGAATGCAGCTCCTAAAAAATAGATAAAAAAGGAAGAAGCTTCTAAAAGGTAATTAAATAGTAGGAGAAGAATCTTTTCCATGCATTCCCGTTGGCGACGTAAACGTTCGGAAACGTTAAAAACATTATATTCACGAATATAATCGTCGGGGCGTTCGGTGGATCGGCGAGGCGGAAAAAGCGCGAATTGACGTTGTTCCATCGACGGCTTTAATCCGGCACGAGTTTTATGCAATTTGTCGTTCGCAAGCGACCAGGGCCGATCGTGTGCGTGAATATACGTAGAATCGGGAAGATACACGTATCGGCACGCACACAGGCCACCGTGCCGCCGCCAGTCAACTTTTAACGGGGCGCATTTTATTTTTATGCCGGACTACCTTTGAAATGCAAATCGATTGTTGGACGAGCCCCTGCAAAAAACCGAGCAATTAGCGGCAGAAACAATCCTGGCGTATTTGCACGGGTACTCATTTCGGAACTTCTCCACCGATCCAGCCCAACCCCACACACCGCCGCCACCCATCTATCCCGAACACCCACCACCCTCTATCGCCACCCTGTTCCTGACCAATCCCTATGCCTCTGAACTGGCCGGAAGTCGCCCTTCGATACCGATACCGGTTTCACCGATTTTTTTCCAATTACCAATGGCCATCCACCTGGCGAAATTGTTTAATTAACCCTCTTTTTTCAATACCAACACCGGCTTACACGAAACGATTTACGGTTACTAATGAATGTTGCGAGCTCCACATATTGAGGGCCTTCCACTAAATTATTTGTAATAAATACTTCATGCGTTACCATCCATTTAATCAAGAAACCTTTTTCATTAGTTATCCAGGGTAGATTGTTCAAAATATTGCTTTCCTTCTAAACGAAACTGGTAATCTGCTTCTTATGGATGAATTCTAAATAATTTTCCTTGCAACTCTTCTTCGATCTTTACATCTAGCTGGTTTTTCTCTGCGTCTGACTTATGCAACCCTTAACGTAGCCCAAGAAAAATTAGTCAGGACAGTAATTTAATATAATGTACGACTTTATATGTCTGAAATGTATAAGTCTTTACTATCATATGTAAAAATCCTATGTGTAAAAATCTTATATGTCTAGAATGACAAAAACGTGGACCTTGAATGTCTATATATTTTAAGAACATCTAAACCGCCCCTTCCTGCAATTAATTACTCAAAATGCTTTCGTGCCTCTTCAAGACCAAACCAACAGAAAATTACTAGGAATATTGTCTTTGATAATCAATTTTAAGATCATAGAAATTAGTAAAACATTTTGTATATAATTGCTTAGAAGCGTGTTCACCAAGCTGGTCAATTTATGAGAGTGCTCCTTTCCGTACCGATTCGCGGAGAAAGAGTTAAAGAGATTGATATGACGCTACCTACGACTTTATTATCGTTTTATTACGCTGCGTCGCAATTTATAACGTTCGTCGATGGGTGAAATTGAAGAGGCGGTACAACGGTGTGCGCGCGTGTGTGCACACGGATGGACGGGAGAGTTGAAAAATTGTCGGTCGACCGTGTTCGTGTAGCGCCAGCCTTTTAACGGATTATCATTCGGTTGTATTATAATGATATATTCGATGGAAATGCAGATTTTGATTGCCGTCGAACGGCGGACAAGTGGATTATATGTTTATAATGAGGGATGCGAAACGAAAAATACTCGCGCGGGGATGTGGAGGAAAAAAATGTACGTGTGTGTATACATATAGAAAAAAAAAAAAAAACAACTTCGTCGTTATATTTTTCCGGTCGAATACGTCCGTCAGCGTTTTTATCCGGCACGAAAACGCATTTGCGAGCCCGTTTATTCACGGGATTACATCCTCGAAGCGCGTTCCGTAGCACGGCAAATTAGAACGTTCACGTCGATATTTATTTATTTTATTACGGCTCGATTCCGTCGTTTATTCGCTCGCCGATGAAAAAATTTTATTTTCCGCGCCGATGAAGAACGCTGTTCCGAACGTCATCGCTCGAGAGTGTGAGATTGATTCTATATAAAATTGAATATCTCATTTTTTTTATAATCATGAGTCTGTACTTTCAACACAGGAGTTCAATTCTGTGGTATAACCTTTCATTTAAACTTCGTATTAAAGCGTAAATGAACGTTAATGACTCCATCGTTAGCTCCGTCGTTAATAAAATAGGGGTTGAAATTGTAGAAACACTTTTTTAGTTACTTTCAATTTTATCATATTCCTTTTGCAACGTTATGATATTCAAACAAGCTGTACTTTTGTTTAATTTTACGTCGGTTTATTTTTAACTTTGTTTTCAATGCAATTTACAGGTTATGAACTTTTGTGCTGGCATGTATACTTTTGTTGTATTATTTTGTATTAGATAGTTTAGTTTGAATTGTAAAATAAGTGGTGTATTTTCTTGAGGGTGTCTTGTATATGTGCTAAATAATTAATTTTATTTTCTTATTCAAAGTGTACATTTTATATGCAGTTAATGTGCAAACTCCTTCAAAGTTTTATGTATAATAAATACAGAGGTTTCACCATTTTATAATTTGTTAATGGAGTATCTTCTAAAACTTAACAATTTTCCAAACATCAATTGTGTCCTCAATTAAAAGAATCAGTCCAAGTAATTTAAAATATAATCAATACAAAAGTGTCTTATAATCAGTACAAAAGATGTGTCTCATAACGAATACAAACGATGTGTCTTACAATCAATATGTTTAAAAATCAACATCGTATTTACAGTAAAAAGAATAATCACTCTAAGTTAACCTCTACGTATGTACCTATCCAACTATGATACTTAAAAACTTCGATTGATATAACAAAGACGTTAAAAGACGCAGAGGAGTAAGCTGAAAAGTAAGAATCAAGGATGCGTGTAACATTTGTAATGGAGATGGCGAATGATCCTCGTTTAAATTGAGACCTAATAAAAGCTCTCTGTCGTTTAACGAAACTCGTTTGAACTTCTCGCGAGTTCCGCATGAAAATTTCACGGGAAGCTCACCCCGCTTCCTCGAAACGCAGATTCGCGCGTTACCGTTTAATCCTCCATACGGGTAAAATTTATTTTCATTCCGTGAAGGAAGGTTCGCTGCAGGTGGTGAAGCCGTTGGAAGGAGAATCAAAGGTGAGCGGAGAATGACCAATTAGCGTGGCCAGCAGCAGCAACGTCGGGTATTACATTAATCAGGGTGAAAAAACGAAATTTTCCCTGAGCGTATTTTCGCGTTAAGGGGGTAACCGCGACTTTCATTTAAGTTACCTAGTGGTAGCCAAACTACCCCCGTAACTCTACCTCGTCTCTCTCGTCATGTTCATCCCCCTTTCGTTCAACGGAAGGGAAAAGGAGACACAGAGAGAGATGGTTCACTTTGTTCCCTTCCTTCATTTTATTCTTTCTTCCTGTTCTCCTTTTTTTCCTCTCTCTCTTTCTGCGAACAAGGCGAAGGGAGAGCCAGCGAAAAGGAAAGGCAAGGTTATTTTAATGAGAATCCAACCCGTTTGCGGCGCCATCTCGTGCCCTCTGCCACGTCTAATGAACGCCAGTGCAAATATTATTTCTGCTTATGTACTTGCCAACTTAGAATGACTTTGACTCTAATTAATAATGCTAAACAGTCGGACTGCGCCGCGTCGTTGCATTCTACTCACCTCTTCTCTGCGCTTCTTTGCAGCGTTCTACTTCCTCTTCTTTCTGTTTCTCGTGGATTAACGGAACATTGGTTCTATTGTGTTCCATTCAGACTGATATTTTATACAATTACATTTTGTGATTTAATGTGACGTGATTTATTGTGTGTTCATATGTGACATCTTGGATTTTGTAACTTCTGTTTCTCGTGGATTAAAGGATCTGAACATTGGTTGTTTACTGTTGTGTTCGATTTAGACTGATATTTTATACAATTACATTTTGTGATTTAACGTGAAGTGCTTTAGTGATTTATCGTGTGTTCATATGTGACATGTGTGGATTTTGTAACTTCTGTTTCTCGTGGATTAAAGGATCTGAACATTGATTGTTTACTGTTGTGTTCGACTCAGACTGATATTTTATACAATTACATTTTGTGATTCAATGTGAATTGCTTTAGTGATTTATCGTGTGTTCATATGTGACATCTTGGATTTTGGTATAACTTTCACAATACAAACATGAAAATTCTTATTCTTATCTTACAGTGTATTTATGCACAGAAACAGAGGTTAATTTTGGGTGAAAACGATACACATAGAGATGCTATGTTTTAGTACATTATTTAAACAAATAGTTCCTTGAAATTCAGGTCTGCATATTTTGTCCGAAGCTACAAGTTTGTAATTATTTTATTGATATCAAAGGAATGTTCCTCGTAATTTTTCCTTCAATTAGCTTCATCTATGGTTTTGAAATTTTATTATTGCATAAAGGACGCGAATGTAGAAATTCGAAGGTAAATTCTAAAAATAATTTCTAACAATCAAATGCAAGTATCCAAAGCAAAGTGAAGAGGAGTCCAAAAGCGTCGAACGTGGAAAAACAAAGAGATTGGCAAACAACGTATCTCAATCTCAAGATCAGATCAGCAATCTGAGGAACCGCGAAGCGAACGGTCCTGTCATAGCCAAAGCTAGGTATCCATTTCCAACGTAACCACCGAATTGTCTTCAGGACTGTTTGAACATTCCGCCCCGTTGGTTTGGTGTTTCATTGATCTGGTTGGTCCTAAACTGGTCTTATTCGGCTCCCTTGTCGGTTCTTTACTTTGTCGAGGCAATAAGGTTAGGCAGGCCAAGCATCGAGCAATATTAGACAGACGACGTCTCTGCCAGAATCTAGGTCCTCCGCCTCTTGCCGCCTCATCCCCTTACCTGGTCCCTAAACAAATTTAATAAAGCCACGATTTCCGTGCCAATTTCAACCCTTAAGTGATTGCTTGCCGCCTCCAATCTCCAAGCCGTTGCTTAACACGATATACGCGTGTATTGCTGACCGGTCGCTCGTCTACAATCAATTATCACCCACGTTACCTCAATACGTAAGCACAAATTGCGTTATTATCCTTTCTACGAAAGTCTTCGCTTACTAACGTTGAATTATAACTTCTAATACCTTAGAGATACTCTAGTGTTGTCTATTTATTTGCTAGTTCATATATTTTTATGTACGTTTCGACAATATATGTCGATTTGAAGCTCCATGAAGATCTGATGTAGAACATTTCGGTAAGTTTCATTGCCTAATTGCAAAATTCATTGCTAACTAGCAGTAAATTGTATAATATATTGCAATTATTTACTGCAACGAGTAACACTTCTCAATAATATGTAGCCATTTGCATTTATACATTCGAAATATATGAGGTATGTCGATTTGAAGCTCCATGAAGATCTGATGTAGAACATTTCGGTAAGTTTCATTGCCTAATTGCAAAATTCATTGCTAAGTAGCAGTAAATTGTATAATATATTGCAATTATTTACTGCAACGAGTAACACTTCTCAATAATATGTAGCCATTTGCATTTATAACTCGACCAGAAGAGTCTTGATAAGAAAAATCATAGGTTAAGTTCTTCGATAAAATTAGCAAAAGAACTTCCGAATGTATTAATTTTTAAAAATTAAATGAGAGAAACGCAACAGGTACAGTAAAAAGTCCACACAAGGTGGATTTAAAAGTAAAACAAATCTCTATTAAAATAAATCTTTAACCACGCATAACCTAACTGCAATACAAAAGAGCTAAACGCTCCCTATTTTTCCGGGATGACGCGTTCCCTTTCGTCCACGTGCACTTCTCACGCACTCTATTAGAAGATTCAAGATCAAACTAGCTTTCAGGGTTTCTTCCGTACAACTATATCGGTGTTGGCAGCTCGCTTCGGCCCCGTATTATTAGTCTTTGGAGTTAGAGAGTACGCATGGACTCGAATCTCCAGGCTCGCTCGCATGGTTAACTTCTGCAAACAGGAATTACCATTTTATTGGGCGAGTTCTGCCACCCTCTTACCGCCGGCCCCTTCCAACCCTCTCTGCCGCACTTCACAGCGACCCCTAACGCGACGATTGGAATACCTAATCGTTCAGGGACCATTCAGCACTATTGTTCCAGCGAGCCGGCGTTGTTGGTGCTGTTAACGTCGAATCCTTTCACGCCCCGTCACTGCACCCGCCCGCTTTTTTTTTCCACCACCTTCGAAAAAGATAACCAACTACCCCCTTCGTGGACCCCTCCGATTCGTGCAGCCTGGCTGGATTTTTCAAACGATCCTTTGTAACCGCCTGCTATGGCACCGACGATGAATTTTAACTCCGACGGTTTTGCAGCATGATTTCGATCATCGGTTTTGGACGGCGAATCATTGTACCTTGTTTTCCTAGCTTTTTCCTTGTACCGTTCATCGATACGGTTGTACCATTAATTATTTTTGTTGGAAATACAATTCACGACGGTTTTCCTACATAATCGAGTTGTACCCTCTTGATTCATTTTATTAATGTATGAACACGTTAACAACGGTTTTGTTATAATTTTGTTCACTCTCTTGTTTTTCAATCGCCATGATACACGCGTTCAATGTTAAGATAAAGTTTCAATATCAAGATATTGTGTTTGTTCTTTATTCGGTTCTAAAACTCTCTGCCTGCTCCTTTTTCAATAATTTTAAATTGTACAATGGTGTGCGCATTCTGTTTGTTCTTGAAAATTTTATTATGTATTCTAATAAACTCAGCAATGATGCTTCTAACTCTTTGTACTCTAATTGTAAGACTTGTAACATACAAATGTTCTGACATTCAAGTGCCTCAAAAAAGACGATCAAGTGCAAAGGTAATTTGAGAAAATAATTCTAAAAAATAATTGTAACATCCACAACAAAATTTTTTCGCAAAATTACATGTAACTCAAAGAAATTATTTTTGAAGTTATCAGCAATGTTTGCATGTATCTAAAAAAAATTGTACATAAAGAAAAACTGTTAGAACAGTCATTGCATAATTTGACAAAAAATAGCCGATGACAACAATTTGACAAAAAAAGGTGATTTTGATAAAAACAGACTAACTGTTCCAAATAACCTAAAAATTGAGCAGACCTAATAAATCCCGTCTAAATGAAAGAACGGCAAAATAATTGTAAAAATAAATATTGGTCGTTCGATTACCGTCAAATATGTCGCACAGACGATTTTTAATAATTCCGTCCTTTTTTTTTGTCTCGCTCGATTTCTCGACTGCTCGAGTTCGCCCGAGCGGTTCTTCGATTTCAATTAAGTCGAAAGTAAGGCGAACAATGAGCCGCCAACTTGGCCCGACGCTCTCCGCGAAATTAATTAAGCCTTAATTGAAATCGTTCTTTGAAATGCTAATTCCTTAACAAATACGCGCTGCCTCGCGCGGAAACAATTAAAAATCCGCCACCGCGCCGACACGTCCTTCTCCAGTCGTTTTCGAGATCATTTTCTCTTGCTATTAACGCTTATGCCTGAAAGCGAAAGAACAAAAATAATCCGCGGGAGAAATCGAGTAATGTCCGAGCAAAAAAAAGAGTGGATTAAAAGCTGACCTCGAAGAAGGATCGATCGTAAGGAACGCTCGCGAAAACGAGCAAATTTTATTTCAGGAAGGACTATTCTGATTTTTATTTTGAGGGAATTGTTTGTGGGAACGAACGTGTGGTATGATTAAATATGTACATCAAATTTTATTTTACCACGAGCAGGTATATATACAAATAGACGTTCGGGGGTGGGTAACTGTCTACGTTCTTTTTTCACCCTCTACTTGTTTTCTCTCTCGATTCGCATGGAAGACGACTGGTCTGAGAAGCTTGATCTTTTATTTTTATATTATGAAAGTTCATAAGGTAAGGCGAATTTGGAGATTTTAAATGTGATTTGGGGATCTAGGGATTTTTTGATTTAGGGATTTTCGGATTTAGGGTTTTTTGGATTTAGGGATTTATAGATCGAGGGATTTTTGGATCTAGGTATTTATGGATCTAGGGATTTTTGGATTTAGGGATTTATGGATTTGGGGATCTAGGGATTTTTAGATGTAGAAATTCTTGGATCTAGGAATTTGGGGATCTAGGGATTTGAAGATCTAGGAATTTGGGAACCTAAGGATTTGATAATCTACGAATTTGGGGATTTAGAGATTTGGGAATCTAGAAATTTGAGGTTTTGGAGTTTTGGGGATTTACCGATTTGGGAATCTAGAAATTTACGGATTTCAAAATTTGGAAATCTAGAAATTTGGGAATTTGAAAATTTGGGTATTTAGAGATTTGGGAATCTAGAAATTTGGGGATTTCAAAATTTGGAACTCTAGAAATTTGGGAATTTGAAAATTTGGGTATTTAGAGATTTGGGAATCTAGAAATTTGGGGATTTACAGATTTGGGAATCTAGAAATTTGGAGATTTCAAAATTTGGAAATTTAGAAATTTGGGAATTTGAAAATTTGGGTATTTAAAGATTTGGGAATCTAGAAATTTGGGGATTTGGAGTTTTGGGGATTTACAGATTTGGGAACCTAGAAATTTGGGGATTTCAAAATTTAGAAATCTAGGAATTTAGAAATTTGAGAATTTGGAAATTTGGAAATTTGGGAATCTAGGGTATTTGTGAATGTAAGACTTTAGAAAGTTACAAATTTATGGATCTAGGGAATTATAGATGTACAGATGTGGATTCTTAGAATTCGCTCATTTGGAAATGTGGGAATTTGATTTATAT
This sequence comes from Megachile leachella, assembly GCA_963576845.1. Classification (NCBI taxonomy): domain Eukaryota; kingdom Metazoa; phylum Arthropoda; class Insecta; order Hymenoptera; family Megachilidae; genus Megachile; species Megachile leachella. Next base: position 9,250,216 of record OY756257.1, read on the forward strand.
GATTATTTTTTATTATGGAGTGATTATCTCTCGAACTTGAAATGTAAGGACTTGAACTTTGCACACTTACAAATTTCAAGGTTCAGAAATTCAAAACTTTACTCCTTTAAAAATTAAGAAATTCAGAAGTTTAGAAATTTGATAATTTAAAAATTGAGGGACAAATTTATAAACATATTTGACTTGAAAATTTACTTATTAAATATACAACCCTTAACAACAAAAAACCGTATCTCAAAACCGTCACATCCAGTCCCCTTCCACGCAACCGAAATCCGCATACCGTAGTCATTTATTACGTACTTATGCACAATTCTTCGCCTTAACGTATTAATACTGCAGAATATTGTTTATGCCAAAATGCGTCTCCCGCGCTGTCTGCACCTCGAGTCTATGCTACAAGAAATATTGGATTTAGTCTGTCAGGGTTCGTCGCAGCTCGATCCAGTCCGATATTGATTTCGCGATCGAACGATTCGATAGGAAATTCTGGAAGAGCGTTCTCGCTTGTTTAATGCAGGACACTCGACTCTGTTTCGGAGATAAAATTGCATGATTTTTACACGTGTTCCGTCGCTCGTAGAAGCGCAAGTGACATACGTTTTAAAATAGCACGAATCGTGTCGCTCGTACATGATTATCAAACAATTATGCTAAACGTATTTCGGATACAAGATCAGTTTACGCGATCCACTTGGCCGATGGGTCGTTCACCCTTCTCGGTTTGTACCAATTCATCTCATTTTTAATTCTCTCCGTTCTTTTACCACATTTAGGAATTTACTTTTTTACGTCAAGAGTGCAGAAAATAAAATTTTGTCAAGTTCTATTTTTTAAATGACAGATTTTGTAGACGTTTAATTTGTATCTTGAGAGTTTAAAAAAATTCTAAGTACTTGAAAGGATGTTAAATCTGCACCCTTAACGTGGGTATAAATGTCAAGAATTGTTATAATGATTGATATGCATCCACATGCGATTGTCTCGATACTTGATTGCGTTTAACACGTCAGCCAACTAATTCGATCAATACTCTCGAAAATGCTAATGTTGCAAAGTTGAAGCTATCTGATAAGACTCGACAGCGTCTGATATCGGATCGACATCGACACATCGTCCATTTGTAAAATATCATCAAAGTATTCGATGTCGTTCCGATATCCCTTTGAAGGGAGGTTTCAGATCTAAAGTTAGTAATTGCTAACGTGTTAAACCGAACAGTCCAGATATTCGCCAGTCTCCATTCGAAAGAACGTCTTCTTGTTAGAACTATAACATACTTACTGATCGTTCAGGAAGGGGTCCTTGGTTCACTAACAAGTCTCTGACCTTACATCTACTCTCCTCAACACTACGAAAAGTCTCTGACCATTCTGTTCGTTTATTGCACTATTATGAACTAGTTTGACTTTTCTCTTCTCCGGCGAACTCGAATCGACTGGTATCAAAGAGCGACGTAACAAATTTCATTTACCAATCAGCCAGTAATCGGACCAGCGACTAGCTGCTTCTCGATTACCATCGAGATTCGTGCGTTTCATAATCGTCCGTTTCTCTCGTCGAGGTGCTCGATAACCGATAAACCGATTCCAGGGGAAACGACCAACTCGAGTCGTTCCAGCAACTAGAAAAAGGAACGAGAGAACTTGTTTGTCGATCTGTCTGGCTTCTACTGGACATTCTCCGTGGTCGAAGGGTCGAAGGTAGAGTAGTTTCGCTTCCGGTCACGCCCGCGGTGTTAAAAGCGTGGCTATGGCACGCTCCAACTCGGTCTGTTGCCTTCCTCGGTTGTACGTTAAACTTCAGACCATTTGCAACCCTTTGGTGATGCTTTCGACGTGTTCTTTGGCTCGCATTCTCAGAGCCTGGATGCTGGTTGAGCGGAGATCGTGTCCCGGGGGACTGGGAGGTGCTGCTGGAACGTGGCCGCCGGTTCCTATGCTCGCCATTCCTCCGCTTAGGGTTCCTGTTAACATCAGTCCTTTCCTTTTTATTTCTCCTTATTATTACCTCATTTACAAGCTTTCTGATATTAGGTACAAGTCAAAGCATTGATCACTTAAGTCGTTACTTGTCAAATTCACTGATAGGTCACTGTACTTTGTGAAATTTTTATGCAGATCATTTCGACATCTCATACAAACAGTATTAAACTTCAACCACTTCTGGATGATCTTTTTGAGGTTAGAAAAATTCTTCACTATTTATAATTCTACAAATAAATTTTGAAAGAATTTATAATATACAACAATTATTATAAACTTCATATGTCATCTTTGGTTGATGAATACTAAACTAAAAGTCTACATATGTACAATATGAACAACTATAAAATTTGAGGTTATGTAAATTTGAGGTTAGGTTTAAAATTTAAACTCAGTGAATTCACGATGTCCACATAAATTATAAAAATCATAAACTGCAGATGTTAGCAAAGAATCAAACTAACATTGAACCTAATTTAATTTAATCAACTTGAACACTGTCCTTCACATTAATATATGAACCTACAATAAATGAATCTGCCTCGAATTAAATACTGTAATAATATTTTACCTGGCACAGTGTTTCCAACGGTGGCAACGTTCGGTGGAGACGGCAATCGTCTAGGTGACGTCAGATAACTAGGATATCCCGTATGAGGAGCAGCCAGGAATCCGGGAAGAGCGCTTAATAATCCCGGAGGAGTCAGCCAAGGATCACCTGGTAGACCCAAAGCTGGCCCAGCCACGTTTCTGCGATACAATAGTAAACTTCAATCAACTCGTGTATTCGTAAATATGGAACATTAGTATCAACACAATTTTATAAGAATATTACCTCATATTTGCGGCGTGGTATTCGCTCAGGCCGAGTCTTGCGGCTTCCATTTTCTCTTGCCGGCGCCATTTTGCTCGCCTGTTCTGGAACCAGACCTGCAACACGAAAGTATAGGAAAAGATATTAGGTTGAATGATAACTTCGTTGATTTTTAAGGAATTTAATAACTGATACAAGTATGAAAATGTTCATCTAATAATTGATACAAGTATGAAAATATTGATCAAATAATTGATACAAGTATGAAAATATTGATCAAATAATTGATACGAGTATTAAGAAATTGATCAAATAATTGATACAAGTATGAAAATATTGACCAAATAATTGATACGAGTATTAATGTATTGATCAAATAATTGATACAAGAAGTTGCATCAATAAGTTCAGTAAGTTTGAAGATTTCTTTCACATTTCAGCAAAAGAAGTTAATCGAAGAATATGAACATGTGTATCATTAGAACTGAACTGTATTATTAATATATTAATGTTTAATACATTACACCAGTGAAATGTATTAAACTTAACATTGAAATTATTAAAAATATTTAACGAAATTATTAAATGTAACGTCCTAAAACCCAAATGAGATTCCTTCTTCGAGAAAGTAACCCTCGTACCAATCTGATGCATCTTGTGCAAATACACTCTCGGAGAGAAAGAACATAAATTCCAAGCACACCGATAGAAAGGTCACTCAAGAAATTTTTCCAACAAGATTGGAACAGGAAGAGTCTACGAGTAAGACAAAGAGAGACAATCGCTAAGCAGAGGTAGCCAGAAAATGGAGTTCCTTTGGCGTCGTGTATCCCGGTTCAGGGTGAGAAAAGTGGCTGCCAAAGCTCTCTTATCCCGTTTCTCTCTCTTTCCTGAATTCCATCCTCGTCTCTCCCCTCGAGACTCTGGTTCGCTTCAATTCCGCAGCTTCTCTCCTTCTCATTCATCCTCTCCATCCGACGCGTTCGTTTCTTCAATTTCGCCGTCTCGCTCGCTCTCGGTAGGAGAAGAGGGTTGCGGAGAAATATCTCTGGGCGGGGCGGTCCACCCCTGGAAGGCAGCGCAGGCCAAGAAAATGAGGTAAGAAGGGAGCTCGTAGGGTGAGTCGGTGCGGGGACCACCCTTCGACATCAAGAGGGTAACGAGGGTAACTGTGGGGCAAAATCGAAAGTGAGCGACGTGACGGTGCTCGCCCAAGGTGGACCGAAGAAGGGCAAGAACGGCAGCCGTGTCGAGGAGGGACGAAAAGGACGGTCGGCCATGTTGATTTCTTTATTGTAACATGGCTGCTGTTGGCAGCCCGCTAAAGTCTATCGCGATAAGTATCGAGGCTGCTGGCTTCTCGGCTTATGAATTATTCAGTGCCGCAAAGACACGCCGATAGGCCCTATTGAGCCTGTCTGTGACGAATGTACGAACGGGTTCGGTTGTAAGATCCATCGATGGTAGCAGTGAAGTGGTCAGACTCGATCATCCTTTTTTGGTCGACCATAAATCGCAGAGTCACGCTCGTGTGGGCTGTTCAGACCAGTCATCGTTATGGGTAAATGATCGATTCCCAAGGAGAGCAGAAATGGAATTGCTTTAAGTGTTTCTGAATTACTTGATTTATGTGTACAGTGTGTAACGGACGGGCTAATTGCTCGATTAAAAGTTGCTTAACGTTCGCTACCGGTATTTAATACTCTTCATGTACGCGTTACTCTTATACTGATATTCGCGTTGACAAATATATAATTAATGGAGAGTTGTGTAATAAGTTTTTAATGGAAGTTAATTTGTGCGAAAGTATATTGAGCTTTTTAATTCGGAATTGAGATTGTGATTTCGACGGGTTTCATAAAAGAATAATACAGTTTATAATATTACAATACGTCACGCTTATAAAATATACAATATACCATAATACAATATAATGTAATGTGCTAGAATTCACTTAATACATTATAATAAACATTAATGAGTAAAACACATAACGGTGGTTAATTATATACCTCATTATGATATATTACGATACTCGTATATTATTGTATAGAATGTAGTATAAATGACTGATTAAACCAAAGAACTCACAGGGACTTTTAACCTTTTTACAAGTACTCAGTGTCGCAAATTACATGCATCTACACAAACGAAACTAAAGAATTCGTGTTACAATAAAAAATTATTATGTATCCTTCTACGTATCTTATATAAATTTTGATTCATACGATGCTGATAAGTGTGCTATAATTTAAACTACGAAACGCCATTTCATGTAAATGTCAGAGCTAAAAAACAAGCTGTACGCGTAAATTCCTATCGTTTACAGTCATTGGTTCGCGAAGCAGGATACAAGGAATAAAGCAATCGGATTTCTGGAGAATCTGCAGATCCCGAAATCGGATTTCCCAGAAAGACTTCCGTCGCACCGAATATCCTCCCTGTCTGAGGGACGCGACGGTTGTCGTAACGCGCGTGCGTCGCAAACGAATTCTCGTCTCATCTCGTCGACAGCGGCACCTCTGCCTTCTTTTATTATGTAATCCACTCCGTAATTTCCCGTTTAACTCCTCGAATCCCCCCGGTGCTTTCACGCAGTTGCGCGAAGTGTCGCGTTCGAATAATAACGGAATAAATTGAATGTTGTCATTATCGTCACCGGCGAAACGGTCGAAAACGTTAAAGAAACGAAGCTGAGGCAGCCGAGATGAGAGGGGTACATCTAGGGGACGGATATCGAGGCATTCCCGGGCTCATCAGGACGATATTCCGCTTTCGAGGACGAGAAGCAATTTTCTTTCCTGGCTCGGATGAGGAAAGGCCATGGACAAGATGCCACGTCGAAATGATGGGAAAATAAGCGAATTTCCCTTCGTATCTCTTATATATCCACTTCTTCTCGTCTTTCATCCCTCTATCTGTCTTTCCTTGTCCTCCACCCTTGACTCTTGTCTCGTGTACAACGATGTTTCCCTCGAAGAGAGAACTGCTGCTGAGTACCTCTTTCTCCCACCTCCCTCTCGCGGAAATATAAAGAACAGGGCTAACGCGGCTTAACCATTTTAGGTCGTAAATTTATTAGAGTAGGTACTTCCACCTTCTCCATCTCCGACCCATCTCTCTGCCCATCTTCAACGTTTTCTCTTCCCGTACCGCTTTCTTCTTTCTCGGCCGACCATCTCGCCCTGCACGACGCTCCAATGATATTGCCAACGTAAACTCGCTTAGACGGTTTAAATGCAAGAAAATTGGAATAAAATGGAAGTAATTCCGGGATTAAAATTGCACGTTGCGTCGGCCTGCGTGGAGTGCGGCCTGGACATGGGGCGACACCTCCTCGCGCATGACCGATGCGAACCTGAAGACACCAGACCAGTCGTACTCTGATTCGGTAGCTGATCGAGCGGTTCACGATTGCGCGGTAATTGACTGGCTAGAGAATACTAATTATACTCTTAATCATTCTAAAACTCGTCAAATATCAACATACTTCATACAAATAAAAGTCTGCTTCTCGTAACACTAGAGAGCTACACATGTAGGATGTTGTACTTAAGTCGAACATTAAAATTATTACCACAGGGAACCAATATCTTTGAAACGATATCCACAATTTCATATAACCTCCCCAACTACTTTGCACATTTTGTTCAGCAGTAAAAATCAGTACATTCGAGTTACGTTATTTCTCTTTTACAAATATTACAGAAAGCTCCCTGAAACATCTGCAGTGAGTATAAAAGTTCACCTATACATGTATCAGCAATTTTTCTGGACATTTTTCCCATGCGTTTTGCAGATTACGTTCGAAACGCACCGAAAACGCATTCACGCCAAGCCCGTTTACGTAGAACGGAAAAGCACTTTAGGGGTGCCCAGTTGTACCCGGAAAATCTCTGGAAACAACGGTAGTTTACATGGGAAATATCGATGTTAACGTAGTTCGGGCACAGCCGTGTAACGGTTTTCGTCGATCGGCCATACGGTGACGAGTCGTGTCTCGACGAGGTCGCGTATCGCGGCAAAAATCAGTTTTTCCATCGTTGCCGTCTCTTTTATCCCTGGTGGCCCTCGCCATCGTTGCACGGACGCTGCGCATCGTTCCGGGACGATGGTCGCTTTATCCTCGCTCTCGTCGAATTCGGATTAGCGCCGGTAAAAAGGTATTCGAGAGCCGCTCACGCCATTGTCGTTCGTGCTGGTATTAACAGATTTCCTCTATTGTTCGATGGCGGTGGTTTATGTTGTTCCAAAGAGTTACGAGTTGGAGAGGTGTCTATCTCATAGCTGGTTTCGATTCCTTTTATATCTTTGGAGATGATTTATGTGGGTTAGAGATGATTTATGCGGTTTAGAGAGGGTTTGTGTGGTTTGGAGATGATTTTGTGTGGGAACAAATTTTTTTGGGGGAGATAAAACAATGAAGGGTAAGAGTTTCTATGGCATTGTAATATTGTAACATATGTGGAAATCATGTTCGTTATTGTTGTCTATGATTATAGTAGTATTTCGTTCATACTACTTATTGGAAAAATCAAGTTCAAATTATATATATAAATTTATGTAAACAGATTTGTTCAATGGAAGGACATATTACTTGTGCATATGCATATGTACACATATACACATATGTAAGTATCTACACATGTGCATATGGACTTATTTATCTGTACATACACATGTTCCTATCTAGACATATTCGTACATATACATATTCTTAAATAATCTTCAGTGCATGTAGTACCATCTTAATACACGTATGTACAGACATATCTACACATGGACATATGTACCATCTTAATACACACATGTATACATATGCTTATCTGTTCCATAAAACACCATATACTCCTATACAATAAAATCTGCTCCAAATAATTTTCAGACTGCAAAAAGAATCAAGGATTCCTTAAAAAGTTTGTCAAATGAAAGTTAGTATAATAAGTAAAATATCGAGCGTGTATCAATCGACCAATCGTAATGGAAAGATGGAGAGAAGATTAAAAACTCGATCATAGGGGATGATAGCTGTGCAAATAGGTCGGCGGAGAGAGACAGAAAAACAGGACAGGGTTAATAGTTATTTTTCCTTCGGTCGTATTACAAGTTTATCGAGAAGCTCTATCGTGGATATAGAGCAGGGGGATGGAAGGGACAAGTTTCGAATATAAGCCTAGATTCCGGTCCAGGGCACCGTGACCATGGTATGCATAGAGAAGGGAGATGTTTGGAGAGGGTTGGAGTCTATTATTCAGCGTGCTTTTTATGCCCTCCCTCCATCAACCCTCCTTCTTGCTACCCTAGCCCATACTATTTCCCCTTCTCCTACGACTCTGTCAAACTGTCGTGCAAATTCAATCCTCCGTACAGTCGTTCTCATTTCGATTCGGTCGGGAGAGCCCACGAAACGGGCAACGTCTGTGCATCCGCACTGCGGATACACGTTCCGTGGATAATTGACGATGCGGCGTGATTCGTGCAGCGTGCGAGTTAAATCAATTCCAGCGGGTGAAGGGTGGTCAGTTTCTAGTTAAAACCGGTAAACTGCTTCGATGATCGCATGACTCTAATCATTCTGATTTTTGACACCGTTTTGCGTTACCTCGCATTTTCAACTACTTTCAACACGGGATATTTTTCACGAACCTTCAAACCTTCATCATGTATTCTGTACGGTTCAATAAAGTAGCTGATAAAATTAATTGCTCTGGCGTAAAATGTTATGTCTCTAATATTCATTCATTAATCATAGTTACATATACATATACGTTTAATAGATTTGTCAGATAATAAAATAAAGTGGCACAATTTTGCTATTTTAAGAATAGAAGTAAGATATTTTTAAGAAACCGTCATAAACATTTTTTAGATGAACGTATGTAAACATTCTGCATAAAGTGAGCTGATGAGTTCATATGTGCATAATCATTAAAACCAACTATTAAGATAAACCATGACATAAAAAATATCAACAAATAATTAATACTTAATCTATAGCTATCTCAGACAAATGTTCGTAGCAATTAGAAATGTCTTAGACTGAGAATCACTGGCAAGCTTCTCCAATAAAGCCACCCCTGTCGTTGCGTGTAATCACCCTTAAACACTCCAACGCCCCGGTCTAACCCCGACGAACTGCGATACAATACTAATGTGCTACAAATAACATCCCAAACACGAGGCGATTTCACTTTTACAATGAGACTAAACGGCTCCGTGTACAACTACTATGGATATAGCAAGGATCGTTCGTAGTCGAGAGGATCCTTCTACACCCGTTGTCGAACAATGAGCCTTGTTGTGCGTATTTTATACGGAGGACATGGTTTTTGTCAGGAAGTCATGGAGCTAAGAAGTGTGGAAAAGTTTTGTGGAGAATCTTAGACGGAATTGATATGGATTTTAGAGGTGAGATGGTTATTAGAGTTTTGGGGGTTTAAGGTTGTTTAATGGGTGATGGTACAAGGGATGGTAATATAACTCGTAGGCAAAATGTAGGTGTATATGGTGTAATACTCTGTGCGGTGAATGTTAATTTGTTGCAAATTATGCGAGAGATTTGACACGTGGAGATGTGAGGCATGGAAATATTACTCGTAGGGATTTAATGCGTGGAGATACCACGCGTGGAGATACCACGTGTGGAGATACAACGCGTAGAAATACCACGCTTGCAAATACCATGCGTGGAGATACAACGCGTTAAAATACCACGCTTGCAAATACCATGCGTGGAGATACAACGCGTGGAAATACCACGCTTGCAAATACCACGCTTGCAAATACCAAGCGTAGAAATACTACGCGTGGAAATACCATGCTTGCAAATACTACGCGTGGAGATACAACGCGTGGAAATACCACGCTTGCAAATACCACGTTTGCAAATACCACGCGTGGAAATACCACGCTTGCAAATACCACGCGTAAAAATACCACGCTTGCAAATACTACGCGTGGAGATGCAACGCGTAGAAATACCACGCGTACTAATCTAACGCGTGGAAATCCAGCGCGTAATAATCCAACGCATGGAAATCCAGCGCGTAGTAATATAACGCGTGGAAATCCAGCGCGTAATAATCCAACGCATGGAAATCCAGCGCGTAGTAATCTAACGCGTGGAAATCCAGCGCGCAGTAATCCAACGTGTGGAAATCCAACGCGTAGTAATCCAACGCGAGGAAATACGGCGCGTGGTAATCTAACGCGTGGAAATCCAGCGCGTAATAATCTAACGCGTGGAAATCCGGCGCGTAATAATCTAACGCGTGGAAATTCAACGCGTAGTAATCCAACGCGTAGAATTGCAGCGTGCAGTAATCTAACGCGTGGAAAAACAGCGCGTAATCAAACTTATAGTAATCCAGCACAATCAACATTATACTATATATCCTCTCTCTATATTTATCTCCAAAATTCATCTCGATAAAAGTCCCACACTGAACTAAAAAAGAAAAGCGTACAAACTATACAGAAGAGTTTCATAACTTGATCCGTTTTTATCGAACGTTGAAGAGGATATTTTTCAAGCACCGAGAGAACGTCGAACGATTGTTTGCATTGATCGTTCGCATTTATCGAGGCAGATTCGAGGATAAATATATGAATATTACAGTTATTTGATTAACGATGGAATTATGCAAAGTATCAAGCGTTTCAACGACGGATATTAATCGCAGGTAAAGAGCCGTTTAATCGATGCATTTAAAATTAGTCGCGATGGCCTAGTTCGAAATGCACCTATTTCGTTTCTCGTCGTTCCACTTCTTTTTTTAATCCGATAAAAGAACGAACGGGAATAAACGTTATTAATGGATGAGCTCTTTTCGTGTAACAAAGGATTATTAAATTGTGGCCGATCTAAAGATAGACGGATGAAAAGCGAACGCTAATTCTCGAAATAAGAAAAGGTAAATCGTGAGACGCGAGAATAATGTGCTGGAATTTAGCGCAAAGGGGCTGAACATTTTTCTTATTCTTTCCCCTCTATTATTTCCTTTCTTTTTCCTTTTTTTAGACGGATTACGGACGATCGACTTTCTCAATGATCGGAGAAACACGGAAGTGTCAAGAACACGAATCGTGCCCTGAAATTCGATCCTTCTTATTAAGACCCTGTCGACGTCGAAGGAAAGAGGGGTTTAAATCGAACGACGAGGGTGCTGGCCGTTGCGAGGCAAAAATAATTCTACGAAATTATGAAAATCCCAAGACTTTCTTCCTTAATGCAACAACGTTTTCAAAAATTAATTCGAGGAATTACAAACTTATCATAAATTACCTTCAGCGATCTACCGCCATTTTGTTCAAACTACGCGCTAAGAAATGACTGTGGCAATTATTCCTATCGAAAATAAAAGATTCCTTAATACAAAACTTCCTCAATAAAAAATTCTTTCAAAGTTAATTTAGTGATCCATTAATTCCGTAAATAAATTTTCTACTATTTTTAAACGAAGACCGCGGTAAAATCAAAGGTTGAGAGTTCTTTACACCACGTGTCTGAGCACCGGTTGTCATTAGCCTGGTCTCGTTTTAAAAAGTCGGTCACAATGCGGGAGAAACCGAGACAACGGGCCTAACTTCCAACATAATCGCGAGGGTGTACCGCGTGAATGAGGCGCGCAGAAATTCGGCAAATTAGCCTTATGGTCCTCCTGTATTTTGACACCGCGCGTTCATTGTCCCCTTTTTCGCCGTCAGCCGCGGAATCGGGTTCGACTGAATGCACCCTTTGTTACCAGAACCTATTTGCCCGGCAATATGCTCCGTACGAGATCGACTCCTCTCGCTGATGCGATCTTTGCAGGTTGGCGAGCCGTGATGGCCGCCATTATGGTGAACACATGAAAATGGAGAGACAATCGATCAACGCTACTGCAACAGGCTGCGTTACACTTATTTAATTAAATTTGTTTTAGTTAATATTTATTTTGGTGCAAGTATATTTATTTTGATGTAAGAATCATATATTTATTTTGGTGCAAGTATATTTCTCTTGATGTAAGTGTCATGTATTTATTGTGGTGCAATTATATTTATTTTGATGTAAATATCATGTATTTATTTTGGTGCAAGTATATTTGTTTTGATGCAAGTATTATATATTTATTTTGGTGCAAGTATATTTATTTTGATGTAAATATCATATATTTATTTTGATGCAAGTATGTTTGTTTCAAGCTCTTTTATATTTTGGTGAATTTTTTCTGTTTTGAAATGTGTGGATTTTCTGAGAAGAACATTAATATCAGACTGTTCGTTGTAATTGCAGTTGCTTGTGCATTTCTCATAAATTAATGAAATAGAAATAATTAATGTGAACTGAAATATAATATTTTTACAACAATGTCTTCATGAAGACTGATTTGTGTAAAGAACATTTTCTGTGGAGACCACAATATCTTCACAAAAACTGAATGTTTCTAAATACACAAACTAAACATTGTTCTTCATACCTTCACAAAAATTGATTGTTCCTAAATGCACAAACTAAACATTGTTGTTCATACCTTCATAAGATTGATTGTTCCTAAATGCACAAACTAAACATTGTTCTTCATACCTTCATAAGATTGATTGTTGCTAAATGCACAAACTAAACATTGTTCTTAATACTTTAGCAAAGATTGACTGTTCCTAAATGCACAAGCTAAACATTGTTCTTCATACCTTCATAAGATTGACTGTTCCTAAATGCACAAACTAAACATTGTTCTTAATACCTTCACAAAAATTGATTGTTTCTAAATGCATAAACTAGACATCATTCTTCATATCGACGTAACAGTACCATAATACAAATTGAACTAACATTCTCAATTTAAAAAAACACTGTCATAACCTTTTTAAACATTCGCCGAAAAATATGAAACAAAAAGTAGACCTAAAAATGAGGTAAAATATCGCTATAAAGGAGGTTCCTATAAAGGAGAATTTAATTGATAGGGTTTCCAAAAAAGCAAAAGGGTATAAAAAGCCGATGGGGGTTGCATCGACTGCAACGTGGCTGCACGTGAAAATCCGTCGCCGATGTAATAACTCTAATAACTCGTAATAAAGCCCGGCTGGAGTCATATTAGCGTCAGGAGCACGCGTGGGCGCACAAAGGTCGGCCGCCCTCGACAAACACTGTGACTTTTGATGATTATTAACTTCACGGGGCCAGCCACGTCGACCAGGAGATGGGTAGGGAGAAGGCGAAGGGGAAAGGATCCATAGGCCGTACACAGTAATCTGTTGCCCCGGAGGCTTTTCTGGTCCTGCCTTTCACCCCTCGGGCTTCCTTCCCGTTCGCCGACTTCCCGCTACCCCTCCTACTACCGCCTGGGAGCCAAATTAATAGTTAGTTCTGCTGGATATATCTCGAATTCGGTGTATTCCCCCGCGACTGACCCAGCCTTTCCTTCCTCCTTGTCTCTGGCTGCGTTTGACATCGGTTACTCGTTAAAGGGTCGCGCGATATCTCGATCAAACGAACCTCTTGCGGCCCTCGAATGGGGTTAATTGAACGGGATCACGGAATTGATAATTTACAGTGCCCTTTGCCATGGACGCTCCGTTTTCGGACAATCGTTACTTTCAAACGTCTCTGTGTTCAGACCTCTTCTCAACTATTCTTCAAAGGTCTGGTGAATCATGCTGCGCTTTAGATTACCTCGATGAGAGTGTCTTCTTAGATAATTGTCTTTTTATATTTAATACAACATATTAGAATGTGAAAGTCATTTTATATAGGTCTGTTAATTTGATACTTCTTCACGAGTGGTGAAGTTTAAACTGCAACTATTTAGATGAATCTCTCGTAACAAGATGGATGTAATGTTCATACACGCCATTTTGTAGCGACATGATAATAGAAACGATTAAGAGAAAGTTTACCGAGCTGAGAAAATCGTACTGAAGGTGAATAATGTTTTCAGGAAAATTGTCTAAATGAAGGTTGAGCTGAACATGTCCAAATCATCTAACTAACCTAACCATCATTCTTCTGTATCTTTTAATTCACTTATCCTTGCGTCTTCAAGTTCTATGAATTCTACAAAACATATGACTTTTGACTCGACCTCGCTCGAGTAAAATAACAAAACTAGTATTAGTAAAATATTCCAAACGAGGTTGCAGGTGAATAATGTTCTCAGAAAGATTGTCTAAATGAAGGTTGAACTGAACATGTCCAAATCATCTAACTAACCTAACCATCATTCTACTGTATCTATTAATTCACTTATCCTTGCGTCCTCAAGTTCTATGAATTCTGCAAAACATATGACTTTTGACTCGACCTCACTCGAGTAAAATAACAAAACTAGTATTAGTAAAATATTCCAAATAAGATTGGAATAGAAAATTTGTCTATGGATACGATTTAGTAGAATGTAAGAAGGTTTTCCCACGAAGGAAGGATCGTGAGGTCGGCTCTCGTAACGGAGGCTAGTAAAAGACCTTCATGTAGGGCACACGCATAGAAAATCCACGTATGTGCCTGCTCGTTTTAATATTCCATATAATGTTATGAAACCTTTGTCGGCATATGGTCCTGAGGCCAGCAATTAACAATTAGCTGGCGGTCCTTGTAATCGAATTACGAAGCCCATTGTCGGGCTCAGGTACAAACGTATTCAGTTCCACTGGTTGCTGCCCTCCCTACCTTCCTCTCCTTCTCTCTCTCGGTTCCCCCTTTCCGCGCCTTCATTGGCTCGTCTCCTTTTTTTCCAGAGTGGTTTAAGATCGAATTTCTTGCCGCTGCATGCGCTCCGCTCCGCTCGGACGGCGCATAGATGCAAAATGCAACCGTGAGGGGATCCCTTACAAAGGCACGGACCGAGCCACTCTCCCCATCGGGGATGAATGTCACTTCGTGAAAATATATCCGTTTCAAGAGTTTGAGATTTCTACTCTGGCCGGGTGGAGCGCAGGTACACCCTGACACAAACCATCCAGATGAATGCGAACCTGGAAATCGTGCCCGGGATTAGTAACACTAAACTGTTCTGTGATCCCACGCGACGTCTTTCGGATCTGTAACCATTGTGAATTCTACCTTCTCCGCAGTAGATCATCGTGGAAAACAGTTAGAAAACCGCTTCACTGAAAAAATTCCACATTCCGCTCGCAATATTACAAATGGCGGAAATTACCTCTCCTACGTTATCTCCTACATATTTAAAAATCACAGGAATCTTGACTTACATCCTCTGTAATGTTCTGGACCATCCCCTTTTCGATTATACTTTTGTAAAAATAACATTTTTTATTCCCGTTAAATTCTTACGTGAAATAACTTCCTTCAGTAGAGATAACAGCCTTACTGCATGATCAGCTAGCTCATTTCCGCAGATACGGTACTCGTATAAGAACTAGGTTCTTCTATTTTCATTAACGGTTTCTGATACACGCAGGATATTGTTAATATTTGTAGCAAGGTACATTTTAATTTAGCTTGAGGAGTACTTTGTGCACGTGGCAAAAAGGAAGTCTGAAAAGATATCGAGCAAAGGCGTCGACCGAGCACCAATTACCGCAACAACAACCATCAAGAGTGCTCGAAACGCGGGTTCACGAGGCTGTTGAACATTAAACGGCCGGAAACGGTTGTCGCTCGCAAGCAGAAAAGCTTCGGTCGAAAGACAAGCAAAGGAGGTTGCCACGGAGGGGGCAAGAAAAAGCTCGTAGTCCATCGTTTTCCCGTAAATACGTCCAGGAGATTAGCTGTCCGAGGTTCTGAGGTCTGTGGCTCAATTAAGCACTCCGTTTAGCGCTTGACTAAAAAGGGTTGCCGTGGAACCCTTGGGCTCTCTGCCCCCTCGAGCATCAATCATGTCGGAGCAACCCTTTTCCCCGAGGGCGGTTTTGCTCCTCTATTGAGACGAAGTGTTGTGCTCAAACACAAAAACACTTCATTTGGCAGATTAGCCGTTAAACACCGAGGGAGTACGGGCACGCGTTCACGCTCCTCGGGTAGCGGGATGAGCGGCTGAAAAAAGACTGGTCGCGTTCGGACGATGTTCGCCACCGTAAATTGCGGACGTAATTACAAGGATAATTAATTGCGACCAAGTCGCTCTCGAAACTGTTAACGAGTTCAGAAGGACTACCGTACACTTCGATGGATAGGAGACGATAAGAAACTACCATGCGTGTGGAACTTGAGCTTCGTACGATATACCTAATGCTTAACACGCGACGATGGATTAAATCTTGCTAATTGCGAACAAGAAATCCCACTGAGACTTAATGTTATCGCCCACTTACTTTACTGCTAACTTATATTCTTTACCTGGAACAATGATGACCCCGACTTATCTCAAGGATGACGTTAATCCATTTTACTGCTTAATAAAATTAACTTCTGTAAATGTGCACTTTTCATTATCTTTATTTATGCATCTACCTTTGTATTTATCTTATTCGCTACTACTGTATTTCTGGGTGTTTATTTTGCAATAACTGTATATAGGAATACAGAATGTGTATACATGGACATAGGTATGTAGAGGTGTAGGATTATTGACACAGAGAAATAATTACATATGGACATATGGAGTATTGTGATATGAAGCTGCTTGTACTGTAGAGAAATATCAGTACATATATCGATATGTATACCAGTCTATGTATGTGGACATGTATGTGGATATGTGGATATGTGGATATAGAGATATGTTGATATGGAGATATGTGGATATGTGAATACGTGGATATGTGGATATGTGGATATGGAGATATGTGGATATGTGGATATGTGGATATGTGGATATGTGGATATGGAGATATGTGGATACGTGGATATGTGGATATGTGGATATGGAGATATGTGAATATGTGGATATGGAGATATGTGAATACGTGGATATGTGAATATGTGAATATGTGGATATATGGACACGTGGATATGTAAATACGTGAATATGTGGATATTCAGTCCTAGTGTTCAGTAACGTGAACAATCCTCCTAAAGACCATAATCTAAAGAATCCATAACCCAATAAGAATCGAATCAACAAAAAACCTAAAGAAATAAAACTTGAAATTTCAAAAAGTCTCCTCATCGAGCTACTTTCATCGTCGAATATATACGCGTAGGTGAACGCGCGGGTTGCTCGCAAGCGAACGAAAGGACGAACACTGGGCCGTAATGGAGTTTCCAAATATTCGGGGAGCCCTCGCTCAATTTCGAACAATTTGCATTTAGGGTGAAGTGCAATTAATAGAAGCGGGGTGTTGTCCCGCGCCATTCCACGCCTATTAACACTATATTCCGCGGGAGTTTAGCATATCGAGGGGGCAATATTGAGTTACGCGACAGTAATTATAATACTCGTTAGACGGCGCTGCAAGAGTTTACCCACTTCGCATGCTCTCGCGACCCGCAGGATCGAAGGACGTGTTCCTGCGCCGACTTAAGGGTCCTGACAGTCTGTTACTGAGAAAACGACGCCAACCAACCTCGACCCTTTTCCACCGACTGTTCGAACGACGGGGGAGGAAGATACACCGTTAATGAAACGGGAGGTGTTAACGAGTTAAAGGGTAACCGTAACTTTTGTTCCAGTATAATCGTTTTCAACGGTGGAACACGTCTCCTTTTGTCGTCTAATAAACGCTACGGGAAAAGTTTGGTTCTTTTCTTGTGAAGATTGTTTTATGAAACGGTAGACCTTGCGTAATCTCGATTAAAAAAGGATGAAGACAAAGTGCAAACGCCGAAAGATCTCAGAACCTGATGAGGTAGATCCTCCTTCAGACAGAGGAATCATACAAGCAAACTTTTTAAAAATTCTCTATCATGTACAGACAAAGATTCCTCCAAAGGGAAGACGCCATTTTGACATTATACAGATGCATAAAAATGCTCTATTAAATCATCTAGCTTGAATGATTCCGCCTATAAATTTTTCTGCGTCTCCACATGCGTGTAGATGTCGAAAACACGTGTTCAATTTGTCACCAGACAATCGTCACGCAAGTGAAACTCCAATTACACGTTTCACGCGAGACGGATGAATTTGTCTGACTTATATCGCCTGTTTCTACTTGACAGGCCATCGTGCGAGAGTCAGGACGAAACGGCCGACATTTTTCCGCTCGCTCGTCGGCTTAGGACTAGGGACTTGTCCTACGCGTTCCGTTGCATTACTGTTTTTTTTTCCTTCCACCGTGACAGCCTTCGTCCCGCAGCAGGTGTCCCGCTCTCACGATCTTCGCTATTTCTCGCCGCCCCATTTTCTCTCCTCGCTGCCGACGGGGCTGCTCTCGCGCCTAGCACGAGGCCATTATCTTATTTTCCGCCTGGAAACATCGCACCCACAAGAAAAACGATCTGACGCGGGGGAGGGTGCCTGACAAGAAAGGCCATTCGCTGTTCACGCGGAAGATCGGAGGTGCTTGCGTGTAATAACATTTGTATCCGCGAACGTCTTCTTTCTATGGTCTTTTCATTCTTTTTGAGAAATTCAACTACTTATTTTTGTTGATGTTGGTGGATGGGAATTTTTGAGATTTCTATGTAAGGGTGTTAGTGTATTTGTAGATAGCTATGTTACTGTAATTTTAGATAGATAGTTTTAGATTCGTGGAGCAGTATAAGGTGAATTAAGTAGTAATATAATGCGTGAAGGTACAACGCGGAGAAATACCACTCGTAGTGATCTAATGCGTGGAAATACCACGCGTGCAAATACCACGCGTGCAAATACCACGCGTAGAAATACCACGCGTGCAAATACCACGCGTAGAAATACCACGCGTGCAAATACCACGCATAGAAATACCACGCGTAGAGATCTAATGCGTAGAAGTACCACGCGTGCAAATACCACGCGTGGAGATTCAACGCGTAGAGATCTAGTGCGTGGAAATACCACGCGTGCAAATACCACGCATAGAAATACCACGCGTGCAAATACCACGCATAGAAATACCACGCGTAGAGATCTAATGCGTAGAAGTACCACGCGTGCAAATACCACGCGTGGAGATTCAACGCGTAGAGATCTAGTGCGTGGAAATACCACGCGTGGAGATTCAACGCGTAGAGATCTAATGCGTGGAAATACCACGCGTAGAAATCTAATGCGTGGAAATACCAAGCGTAGAGATCTAATGCGTGGAAATACCACGCGTAGAAATCTAATGCGTGGAAATACCAAGCGTAGAGATCTAATGCGTGGAAATACCACGCGTGCAAATATCATGCGTGGAGATACAACGCGTAGTAATCTAATGCGTGGAAATACCACGCGTGGAGATACAACGCTTAGAAATACCACTTATAGTGCTCTAATACCTCGAAATACCACGCGCAGAAATCTAACGCGAATGTTGAATCCTCAGAATCATGGTCCGTCGTCCAATTTGTGTATTCTTAGATTTCCATTCTTTAGATCTCCACATTCTTAGAATTCCACTCTTTAGGTACTCCACATCCTCAGAATCGTCATTCATCAAGGTGTTATTTTGATTTATATCTGCGAACGAGCAACTTACATGGATGCCATTAGTCGTAATACAACCTGGTGTGAAAATTCTCATGTGCCCTACACTAAACAGTTTTATGGTGCCACGCATGAGTATTAATATCGCGAGGTCGAGCTTATGGTTCTCGGTCTAGTGACCACGAGGGGGTACAAATACACTCGGATACAACCTTGAGGGACATGTCCCTTCGGTACTTATGTCAATCCAGTAATTCATAGCTTGAATGCAGAACAAAAATAGATTTATTAGCTTTCTCAGATCTTGATGTACTTATTTTATTATTGGATTCATTAGAGCAAGAATTCTAATAATTTTTGAAGGTTGAAAGATAAAATATGCTGCATTAATTTTCATTTATTATTTATTGATTTTTATTCAAAAATTCACTTCTGAACATTTTTATCACATCGTCAAATGTGTTCATTTGCACTGCATTTTTAGAATTAAGAATTTATTGTCACTATAAACACGATGCTGCCAGATTTTCGCTATAAACATGATGCAGCCCCATCAGCGTTCTCTATCAGCAGCAACCAAAATAGGAAAACACGTGTGTCATAATAATCATCAATTACGAGCGCGTTCGATGAAAATCACGCGGCTAGCGTAATTGGAATATTACAAGATTGGAAAACGATCGGTTAGGTCATCAGCTCTACTCTAGGGGTGGCATTCTTCGAATCGCGCTATATTTTCAAAACTATATTTGCAAAATGTACTTTTTAAAATCAGTACAACTACACTGATCAAATTCACGAATTACTGTATGTTTTACAAAATTTTATTTTACTTGACAAAGTGTTAGTGACCCTGGACAAAATTTTATTTTACTTGACAAAGTGTTAGTGACCCTGGACAAAATTTTATTTTACTTGACAAAGTTTTATTGATACTTGACAAAATTTTATTAAACTTGACAATTTTATTGATACTTGACAAAGTTTTCTTGACACTTAACAAAATTTTATTAAACTTGACAATTTTATTGATACTTGACAAAATTTTATTTTACTTGACAAAGTTTTATTTACACTTGACAAAATTTTATTAAACTTGACAATTTTAATATACTTATATTTTATTGATACTTGAAATCTGTATCAGGTATTCATCTAACAATCTGCAAACGCTATTCAACGAGAAAGTCTGATTATATCACTGCTTAAATATTTTGGTTCAACAGATTGCTATCAAACTAAGAGTTCGTGTATCAAAATGTATCAAAAATATTTTTTTTTCAAACTCAGAGTAGCAGATGATCAACAACGTCAATGATTATAATTTCTATTAAACCTAAAAGATCAAGAATTTGAGCTGGTTCGAATAAACGTTTTAATTTTTCCATTTTGTGTTAAACAAGTAATTAAGTGCGTATTACGGGGAGTATGTTTGCGTTGATTTCTCCGTTTCTCCGGATTGCGTGCGCAATCGCGAAGCGGCCAGAAGCGTGTAGAGAAATTCGCGGCAGTAGCCATGGTTACCGGGCGTTGATCGCCGGGACTGGGCGTAGGCGGCGTGCGTGACTAATTTGACACCCCGTAGATATAGGTGCGCCTAACCCAGACAGTCACCTGCGATTCGTGCCGGCCTCGTGTCGGCGCTAACGATCACGATTTGCCCCCCTAATAAAACCGAATTAAACGGCCCGATAAGCGCCCCTCTAAATCGATCCCAAAGAACCAGCCATCACGCTTATTCCACCTTCGATTCGATACTTTTCTCTTTGGAAATTGCCGTTTTGCCGAATTCGACGCTCCCTTTCATTGATGCTTCACGCACTTCTGAATATATTTGTCAGATATCTTTTGGGGTTTCATGGTTTTTGCATTTGGTATTTCGTGGTTTTTATATTTGGTATTTCATGGTTTTTGTATTTGGTATTTCATGGTTTTTGCATTTGGTATTTCATGGTTTTTATATTTGGTATTTCGTGGTTTTTATATTTGGTATTTCATGGTTTTTATATTTGGTATTTCATGGTTTTTGTATTTGGTATTTCATACTTCACTAATTGTGGAGGAGAAAATTTAATACATTGGATAAATTACTGGAGAAATTTAGTATATTTTGTTAGATATTTAGGTGTCATTAATTGTAGTCACTTATTGTGTATTTTTAGAAGAACCTTGTCCCTATTAAATAAATTCAAGAATACTAACTGTGGAGCAAATGTTCTTCGTGATTACTTGCTCCTCCCTCAGAGCCCCAAACGGAGGAAAATATCGAGATCGTACTGCACTCAACAACTTCCAAATCCCACATCAACCCTACGTATCTTATTTATCAAGTATTCCAAATCCTATATTAAATCAAATATGAAGTAACTTTGGAAAATTCGTCCTAAATAATTTACAAAGTACAGTTTACAAGAAAATGTACAAACTAAATTACAAGATTAAAATTCCTCGTTAAAAATACCCATATAAAAAATAATAAGTGCAAGAGTTTTAAATTAAATGTCTTGAGATACAAATTGAAGTGAATATTCGATAAATGGTTTCTCAACTTGTAACAGTTTTAGAGACCCTCGATTTTCACAGGGAAACAATTTACGTTGAACTTACACTTCGTGCTCGATATTATCCACGTTTGTTATTCTTAACGAGAGGGGTAAGAAAATTTCACTATCGTATATTATACCATTAGGGAACATCGTCGACTGTGAGTTTCGCTTTAACGTCACGCGAGCTTCGCTGTAAAAACTGACGGTAACAACGATTTGTTAGAATCGAAATCGATGCAAGGGTTTCCCTGGAATCACTTATCAAAATTAATTCGGTCAAACGAGTATCGATTTAATTGTCCTATTGGAAGAAATATTGTGAGCACAAAAAGATAACAATGTCATGATTTAGTTTGCAAACTTAGCTACTGTTTTATAGCCAATTTCAGTTTTGGAAAAAGGAAGTAATATGGAGATCAGAATTTAGGGGTTGTTGGAACAGACTTGTTTTTTCTTCAAAAATTCACGAACTTCATGTCCATCACTTCTACATAAAATTAACGTGTATAAACATCTGATTGCACAGAAACTAAGATTCATATATATTTATCAGTTAGGTTTGAAAAAGAGTGAGGTTTTATGATTATAAATAGAAAGCGCGTAAATGGAATGCTGATTACAGGTAAAAATGGGGAATTGTAGGGATTTAACGCGGGTCAATCGATCAATCGACGGAAATTCATTATCGAAGGAATAGAGGACACACGTGTCCGGGCTGGAGCTCGAATCGGGTATTTTGCCAGCGAGTGCGGGGAATGGAATCGACAATCGGCGGAAAGCACGACGTGGTGGGCGGAAAAAAGCGGGCAGATTGATTTTTCGCGGTAGGCCAACTAATTTGGCGAGAGAGACGGCCGCCGATGGCCATCGTTCCGCGCGGACGGTCCGCTAGCTCGACGATTGCCAATTGGAAAAATACACCAATTCGATTACAATTTTTTTCGTCGTTCGCGCACACCGGGCCACGAAAGAATTTCAAACCTACGACCAGAGAAATACGCTGGTCGATTTTCAATGGTTCAGGGACGCGCGCCGTAGGGGAGGGGACGTAAAACTAATATCGAAGCTGCAATCGTTTCTGAAAGCTTTTCAGAGCGCAATTTAAAAGCGATCTTCCCTGTTTTCGTTCCATTTACAAAGAAAATCGGCACCGATCTACGCCCCCGGGAAAATATTTCGCTAACACGGAAATTATCCGCCGAATCGAACGTTAAGTAACGTCGTGCAAGAAAATCATCTTGCTCCCGGGGGTAAGTAGAAAATAAAGGGTGGCCTTTCTACTTGCGAAGGTGTTACGCGTTATTTACCGTCACGTCGGCATGGAAACCGTTTCAAAGGCAAGAGACACGCGTCGTTCTTCAACTATTTCCTCGCCTACCAAACTACCTTGATGAAATTCTACTCGGTGAACAATTACCCCTCGTTTAAAACAATAATTCGCCCTCGCCCCCTCACAAACTTGTTTGATCTTTAACCCCCGTAGACGACAGTTTGTTTCGTAGAATGGTCTTTTTTAACCCTACTGTGTTGCAGATTACATGATCAAAGATTTTACACCATGTAGTTTGTCATAGTCTCTAACAGTTCACATATAACCTACTACCAATTGCATTTTGTATTTCGTCATTAAATAACATTACCAATTTTGTTTAAAATTACTGTATTAGCTGAATGAATCTTTGTATTAACATTTAGAAATTGATTTAATTAACTTTTATTAATAAATTGAATTAAACTTGCAGTTAACGTTGATGAATCAGTACAATTCATCTTCGAAGTAAAATCTATAAGTCAGTTGAACTAATCTTTAAGCAAAATGAATTATACAAATTTTTATTAAGCTTGATGTGTGTTATGTTTGTTTCTTATTGTACTTGATTTATTTTACATGCTATGAATTTACAAAATTATTTTTTTTATGTAGTTTACAATTGTTTGAAGTTAGAATGAATCCTCTTGTAGGACACTTCTAAATGTTTTTGTGAGAACATTTTTAAAAGAATGGCTGTTAGAAATAAATGTTAGAGATACAAATGGGGTTTTGATAATATATAAGAATGTTGATTATAATATATAGAATGTATATTAAAATACATATGCAGAGTGTATGTTAAAATACATACGTATATAGAGTGTATATTAAAATACATATTTGTATGGAGTATATATTAAAATACATATGTAGAGTGTATATTAAAATACATACGTATATAGAGTGTATATCAAAATACATATTGCATGGAGTGTATATTAAAATATATATAGAGTGCATATTAAAGTACATATAGAGAGTGTATGTTAAAATACATACATATTATAGACTGTATATTAAAATACATATAATTGAGAGATTGTATAGTTATTAATTGCTAAGTTAAATTGTTAAGTGACTAGTTTGCAGATAATTTATGAATGTATGAGCTGTAAGTTGCGTATCGTATTATCGGTGTAATTTTGGTGAATCGTCGTTGGAATGAAGCGTTTCAGAATGCTTTTTAACGACGGCCAGTTACAATAACAAGCTTAACAAGCAATTCGACGTTTCGATATCGGCCGAGGCGGAACGGAATCGTGTGTCCAATAAAATCTCCGCGCTACGCGGACGATAATTATCGCGAGAAAACAGCGTTAATCCCCGCAATCAATCTGCCGTATATGCGCGGAGAGCGGAGGCATGCATGAAAATCTGGAAAACGCGCTTTACCCCGGTCACAATCGGGTGACCGCCGACCGGGACACCCTGCCCACCCGAACAACCCGGTTTGTCCAATAAAAGCTCCGTTTCCCTTTGCTATCACCCCCCTCTGTTCCACCCCTCCGCAAAACCATCTCGTCGAGCGGCCTAATAAATCCGACAGATAGGATTGGCGTGCGCTATCAATTAAAAATGATGAAACCGAACGTGCGTCCGCCTCTTCGTTGCGCCTACTATCACAACCAACCAGCGTTTTCTCCTCCGCTTGTCCCGTTTTATCGTTCCGTTTGTCTCTTTCGCTCCTGTACGCTTCGACTGATTCCTTGTCTGCTCGCGTAATAAGCTTAAGCGATTAGGTGTACCTTAGGGGCGCACCGACGTTCCCTTCTTCGACCTTCCACAGGCTCCTCGTTCGCTTTTCAGCTCGACACCGGGCGAGCTACGAAAGGGGCAACCGGCACGAACGAGACGGTAAGACAGAAAAGAGGCGAGGCGGGTTGGCAAACCCCTCCGGAGAAAATTGAAAAAAGGACGAGCGGGTGGCGCACGGGGTGGGTCGGCAGCACCGGCAGGTTTTAAACGCAATTTAAAATTTTAATTGCGATTCTCCTCTGGACGAGGAGCGCCGCTGCGTTATACGCCGTCCTTTTTCACGCGATCACGCTTTATCCACTTGGATATTACGGGACTGGGTTTCTTTGCTTATTAATCGGTGATTGTGGTAGCTTCTATGTTTAGCGTAGGGAGACTTCAGTAAACTGACAAGTTTACAGGTTGTGAAACATGACGACTTTTGTACTGTATGAATTTTTAATGGCGGATTACAGAATGGGTCTTCAATAGGTTCATCAAATTATTTGCAGATTACACGTACCATTATTCAAATATTTCGAGAAAACAGCAAGTTTTTAAGAGTCCTTTAAAATTGTTATACTAGTCCTATCTATATATCACTTTGAAAAGAAGTGTCCATATGAAAAGAGTTGAAGGGGTATTTCAATTCTTATGTACGTTATTAGACAAAGTCACGAACAATTTCTTAAGTTAAAGAGTTTCTTCAGCAACATACAACATCACCTAATTTTTAGTACAGAATTTATGAACCTTCAGAGGATTATATTTGACTTGATGACTTAAGGGTTGCTTAGAGTACCTACAGTTTAATGTCCCAGTTAATAAACATCCTTTAAGTTAAAGAGTTTCTTAAACAACATATATTATCATCTACTTTTTAGTACAGAATTTATGAACCTTGAGAGGATTATATTTGACTTGATGACTTAAGGGTTGCTTAGAGTACCTACAGTTTAATGTCCCAGTTAATAAACATCCTTTAAGTTAAAGAGTTTCTTAAACAACATACACATCATCTACTTTTTATGTACAGAATTTATGAACCTTGAGAGGATTATATTTGACTTGATGATTAAGGGTTGCTTAGAGTATCTGGCTGATAAAAAATCAGTAAATTTGCAAACCCAAAAAACCACAAACTTAAAAGTCCAAAACCAGCAAAAATTACCTCCATAAAAAAATTCAAGAAAAAAACTTTTAAACCATAAAAGTTTAGCAAAATGAAAAATGGAAAATTTTCTGGAATCGGAAATTAGCGTTCTAGGTTATTAACGGTAATCGACGCGATTCGTCAACGCGATCTCTCGCAAATATATCTGTCTCTGTTTCCCTGTAGTTCTCTATCTCTATCGAATCGAGCGGACACGAGTGTCGTGCGCGGCCGACGAGCGGGCCGAGTTTAATGATAGCGTTTCCGTGCAAACAATCGGAACAGCAATCGCCGGCTGACGCTGGCCCCGTCGTATTAAACTAAATTAAATTAATTATGTGCGTGACAGCGATAAAAGCACGCAGTCGCATGCGACGACGCATCGATTAGGTTCCTAGGGGTACGCGTTTCGTGCGGTCTATGCGATATATTCTGTTCAACGAGGCCCAAATATTACCTTACTATCTTTAAAACACCTGCGATTTTGTTTAGCGACTTTTTAAAATCAACTACTTTTGTTATGGGATTATATAGACAAGTTTATGTAGACAAAGTAGTATAGACAAGTTTATATAGACAAAGTAGTATAGACAAGTTTATATAGACAAAGTAGTATAGACAAGTTTATATAGACAAAGTAGTATAGGCAAGTTTGTATAGACAAATTCCCGAATTTCAAAATTTTCGAGTTTGCAATTTTTCCAATTCCTAAATTTCCAAATTCTCACATCCCTGAATTCCGAACCTTCAAAATTTTCACAACCCCAATTTTCCACGTCTCCGAATTCCGACCCTCCAAATTTTCTACAATCCCAATTTTCCACACCTCCGAATTCCAATCATTCAAAAGTTCCACAATACAAATTTTCCACGCCTCCGAATTCCAACCCTTCAAAATTTCCACAACCCCAATTTTCCACGCCTCCGAATTCTGGCCCTCCAAAATTTCTACAACCCCAATTTCCACATCCCCGAATTCTGACGCTCCAAAATTTCCACAATCTCAATTTTCTATGCCTCCGAATTCCGACCCTCTAAATTTTCTACAATCCCAATTTTCCACGCCTTCAAATTCCAACTCTTCAAAATTTCCACAACCCCAATTTTCCACGCCTCCGAATTCCAACCCTCCAAAATTTCTACAACCCCAAATTCCTACATCCCCGAATTCCTAACCTTCTAATTCCTAGACCCCAAATTCCCAAATTTCCAAATTCCTAACCTCCAACTTCTATTCTTCCCAAACCACACAATGTACTCTCTAAAATCTCCAAACCCAAAATCCTCGAAAACATTCCCCTTTCTTCCTCCCGTATCGAATTTTCGTTTCCACAAAAATTTGCACGTCAGTTTCCACTCCCCATTTGCACTCCTATGAAGGGTTGATCGAGGTGTTATTTTTACGGTCCGTATAAAAGTCGATGGACGGAAATTCGATTAGTCCGTTACGTCAACAGTGACTTTTAATAAACGCTGCAAGTCGTTATTATATAGAAGTACCGTTCGTTTGTTGGTAAAATCGTTCGAGTAACACGATCGGCCACCGGTGTCGTGAGGGTTAACGAGTTAATACGTTGTTAGTTGCGTGACTCCGCGAGGCGGGGCGATTATTTAAAAATGTATGAATATTCGTCGTGCCAGCGAGAAAGAGATCTTTCGTTTCATACCGATTAACAACGCGATTCTATGCAATTATTCTTCTTAATCTGCCATCGGACAGATCTGCGATTACTGAGAGAAAGTGCTTACAACGTCGCGAAATTTTGAATTTCATGAAACTATCTTTTCATAGTTACTAAATACCTGTAAGCTTAGTTACAAATAGCTGGCTGCAGGTTTAGATATTTTTTATATGACAAGATTTCTTAATAATTAATTTCTACGTCAGTGATAACATGGCTATACGTGTATATGGTTAATTTACATGGTATCAAGTTACAGGAGGTTCAAAGTACCTATTTTTTATCGAGTTTCATGAGTTTGCAAATTTTTTGCAAAATATAATTTGTTCTCAGCAAATTACGTTCTATGTAGACACATATGGTTTACAGTTATTAGCAGTTTTTATTGTCATATGGATTTTTTATTTGTGTTATAAATAGCTTAGATATTTTTATACGATAAGATTTTTTAATAATTAATTTCTGTGTCAGTGATAACATGATTAAAGGTACGTGTATGTGGTTAATTTACACGGTATCAAGTTACAGGTTCAAAGTACTTATTTTTTATTGAGCTTCACAAGTTTGCAAATTTTATATAAACCTTTTTTGGTAAATTTCTTTGTAGACACATCTGGTTTACTGGTATTAGCACTTTTTGTTATCAATTTTTTACTATTTTGATTTTTACACTTTGATTTTTTATTGTCACATTGATATCGGTTATAAGAAGTTGGGAACTTTGTTATCAAGTTTCAGTTATGTAAGTGACCAATTTAATTGCTATGTCAATTTTAATAAGAGTATTCTTTTCATAAGAATAGTTATATTTTCAAGATACTAATTTTCACTGTTGAAGATATTAATAACAAATCACATAATATTCTGACACGTCGGTGTTAAATAAATTAAAATTAAAACAACAAAACTGGTCAAATGACTGCTCCACAAGTTTCTTATTATAAGATACAAATTTTGTTAAAATACATCCTTGAAGTCAACATCGATTTTCATCAAGATAAAGAATAATTGTGTGTTCTAATTCATGTATCGTCGCCTGTGTATTTATTTTGTTACTTCATGTTTAATTTCAAATTAAGTGCACATTATATACCTGTACATTTACTGTTACAAAATTAGGTTATATCTTCAGGTACATTCCTTTTCAATCATCATCGATCTTCATTAAAATAAACAATAAACATATGTACAAATTTATGTGTCGTCCTCTATGTATTTATTTTTTAACTTCATGTTTAATTTCAAATAAAGTACACATTATATACTTGTACATTTACTGTTGCAAAATTAAGTTACATCTTTAGATACATTTCTTTTCAATCATCATCGATCTTCATTAAACTAAACAATAAACATGTGTACCAATTTATATCTCGTCTATGTATTTATTTTTTAACTTCATGTTTAATTTCAAATTAACTATACATTATATATCCGTACGTTTAGTATTGAAAATAAAGTTACATTAAAAGAACTTCTTGTATAAAAAAAAGTAACTCACCTGAACACGAACTTCCGGAAGATTGACTTTCATAGCGAGCTCCTCCCTGGAGTACACATCGGGATAATGAGACTTCTCGAAGGCCCTCTCGAGCTCGTGCAGCTGGTAGGTGGTGAAGGTCGTCCTGTTTCGGCGATGCTTCTTCTTGCCGCCATTCCCGTTTAAATCGTCCCCGCAGCCTGTCCCGATTTCCTCGTCGCTGCCGCCGCCGGTGGAGTTGCAGCTGTTCTCACCTGGAACCCACGGGAGTGGTCAGGTCTCCTCGGAAACGGTCGTTACGGTTAATAGGTACGGTAATGGTGATCGATTTATCCAGTCCCAGCTATTACCTCTATTATGCGCGTATAATGCCAGCTATTACAAGTGTTGTAACGCTCATCACCCGTTCTACGAGCTGAATTTCGCGATCGCGTGCATCCTTCCGATTGTTTCGTTTATTCGCGAATTTCTCTTGCGAACTAACTGATCGAATAATTTCTTTGTTGAGGTGCTGAAGTTTGTTGAGCAATGTTTTGGGAAATTGGGAAATTGGGGAGGTAAAGTAGAGAATTTAGAGAGGTGAGAATTTGAGGGTGAGAGAATTTTGAAGTTTGAGAAGTTTGGAAATTTGAGGCTTTGTAAACTTGCAAATTTGTGAATTTTTGTGAACTTGTGAATTTATGTAATTTTATAAATTCTGTAAATTTGTGAATTTTTGTGAACTTGTGAATTTTTGTAAATTTTGTAAATTTTATACATTTGTGAATTTTTGTAAATTTGTAAATTTATGTAAATTTATCACTTTTGTAAACTTGTGAATTTCTGTAAATTTATCAATTTTTATACACTTGTAAATTTATGTAAATTTTGTAAATTTGTAAATTTATGTAAATTTGTGAATTTATGTAAATTTGTGAATTTATGTAAATTTATCAATTTTTGTAAATTTGTGAATTCATGTAAATTTTGTAAATTTATAAATTTATGTAAATTTGTGAATTTATGTAAACTTGTGAATTTATGTAAATTTTTGTAAATTTGTGAATTTATGTAAATTTTGTAAATTAGTAAATTTATGTAAACTTGTGAATTTATGTAAATTTTGTAAATTTGTAAATTTATGTAAATTTATGAATTTATGTAAATTTATGTAATTATGTAAATTTGTGTAATTTTGTAAATTTTATAAATTTGTGTAATTTTGTGTAATTTTGTAAATTTTATAAATTTGTGAATTTTTGTAAACTTGTGAATTTCTGTAAATTTGTCAATTTGTTAATTCGTCAATTTGTCAATTTCTAAATTCATCAATTTCTAAATATGTCAATTTCTAAGGTCAGGAATTTCTAAATTTTCCAAATCCATCAATTACTGAATTCAAAAATTCTAAAATTTGAAAGCAAGGCTACATCCAATCGAAAACATAAAATTTGCAAATCAAAAGAAAATTTAACACAAAATACTAAAACCATAATTCTAAAAGGAACAGTTCACAATTTAGTTTCACCAAAACCTAAAAATTTGTTTTACTCCATTTTTACCAAAAACAATAAAGCACCAATTTATCTAAAATCGTATGAAACAAAATTTTCAAAGGTCCACTCTACCTCATATTATTCAATTCCAATGACACACTTCGTACTTGCTGTTATTGATTTACAGGGATTTGTAATTATTGCCTCTGTTATACACAACGACGTATTCATTACAACTGTAACGATTGCAACACGAACGAACTCATAATATTACACGCGTTCAATATTACCGAATCTTAATAATTAATTATCGATTTTTGTTGAATGTATAATTTGAAATCTGTCCTGCAGAAATTCATAATTGAAGCACGAATTAAAATGATGGAATATTTTATTTCTACCTGTTCCTTTATCGACGTTGAACAGTTAATTAAATGCGATAGAATTTTAAAAGGCAATCGCCTTGGAAAAGCTCGAATATGCATTGACACGCGTGTTTGTGTATACTGAATGTCGTGTTGAAGATTGTAACCGTTGATTAAATATTTGTAAGCTCTCGTGCTAAATGAAACGAAGCTTATCTGCCATTTTACAAAGTAGCAACCATATTGTGGCTGTGTTACGCGCTATCGCTAAAGGAGCAACGAGTTGGAAAAAGGAAAATTTACGATGTTTGACGATATTTTATAATGCTTAAGTTATCGCGAGATTTGCTTATGAATTACGGTTTTAATTAACCTTACACATTCGCAATTAAGAGATTGTTTATCTGTTTCCATCTTAAACAACCTAAGATCTCATTTCCATTTTATGAACATTCATTTCTCTTACTACATGAAAATTTCAAGAAATTTTAATCTAAAAGAAACATACCTTAATTGCCTCAAGTTTTTTACAAATTTCTATATGCAAAAATTCAAGTTTAATTTATAATTACGAAACAGTAATAAAATTCTTGAACATTTCTAACATTTCCTTCTTAAACAAAATTTGATTCGAACTTTTGTAAAAATTTTGTCAAAAGTTTGTCATAAAAGTATGTAAGGGTAAATCGTATAAAAAAGAGTTTAAAAAGCAAACTCAAAAACAGAATATTCGACGCACAATCATTTATCGCAGAAATCGTTGCAATTTGCTCATAACAAGCCGGAAATTGTCGACCCACGAGCAAAAAGGTAAAAACCGAACTTTGGACGCAATTACTCGTTTTATTTGAACGAAAATTTTGTAAATTGCCTCGGGAAAGCATTGTTCAAGAAAATTAGTTGCAACGTTATTAAACAACAAGTAGCTCGCGTCTTACGAGACATTTCGTTGTCGTTAAACAAGTTATAGCACGTAACCGCGTACCATGTACTTCCGGCAAACTATTACACGCTCCTTTTCACTGCAAATTACCGCCATCTCCCGCATTATCCGTCCTTATTATAGTATCCAGGAGCACGAACGCCGTTATCGAGGAAGAAATTGATTCTGTGGAACCACAGGGAACGTTCTCTCTACTACCACATATTTTCTTTGACAATTTTTGATACGCTCTCGCTAATCACCCTTTAGCGTGTATCTTTATCGTTTTTAAATATACCTTCGCTATATCGTTATTGAGAGAACATAACTTTCATTGACTATATAGGGTATCGGACAGTTAGAGTAGGTTTATGGAGTGAGGAGTAGCTGACTCTGATTTTGAGTAAAATTTCCCTTTGCAAAAATGGGGTTTGAAGCTTCGTTTTTGAATTATTAAGGAATATAATTTCCACGCGGTATAATTTTCACGCGTTGTATTTCTACGCATTGAAATTTCTACGCGCCACAGTACCACACACTGTAATTTTCACGCACTATAATTCCACGCGGCGTAAATTCCACGCGCCATAATTCCACGTTTCGTATTCCTACGCGTCGAAATTTCTACACACCGTAATTTTCACGCGTCATAATTCCACGCTCTGAAATTTCCACGCGCCATAATTCCACGCTCTGAAATTTCCACGCGCCATAATTCCACGCTCTGAAATTTCCACGCGTCGAAACTTCTACGCGCCATAATTCCACGCGTCAAAATTTCTACGCGTCGAAATTTCTATACAACGTAATTTTCACGCGCCATAATTCCACGCTCTGAAATTTCCACGCGCTATAATTCCAAGCGTCGAAATTTCTACGCGCCATAATTTCACGCGTCAAAATTTCTACGCGTCGTATTTCCGCGCGTTGTAATTCTTAAGCGCCATAATTCCACGCTTTGTAATTTCCATGCGTTGTATTTCTACGCGCCATAATACCACACCCCGTAATTTTCACGCACCATAATTGCACGCTCCGTGATTTCCACGCGCTGTATTTCCACGCACTGTATTTCCACGCGCCATAATTCCACGCGTCGCATTTCCACGTGCCGAAATTTCTACGCGTCGAAATTTCTATGCGCCATAATTTTCACGCGTCATATGTAACTCCACACTCCGTAATTTCCATACAATTTATATTAAGGAATATAAATTTTTGTTAGACTCGAAGCTGTCGCTCTTGCGTCTGCGCGTAATCTCGCGCTCTGATTTGTCCGTGTTTTTCCTTAATAATTCAGAAACGAGGCTTCAAACCCCATTTTTGCAGAGGAAAACCTTATTCAGAATCACTGCTACTCTCCATTTTTAACCGACTTCGAAAAAGGAGGAGGTTACTCAATTCGACCTGTATATTTTTTTTTAGGGATCTGCATTAATTGTGACACAAGCTGTATAGTGGGATACTAAAAATCTTGTTGATGTACAAGGTTTGTTGGTCTCCAACATCTCTGTTTTATAGATTTGACAGATCGACAATAGATGTTGGTACTTTATTATACATTTTATAATAAATATATGTACATATGTGTATAATAAATATATGTATACAATGTATATTCTTGACGATATAACAAGTGGCGCTGTAATCTTTCAATACTCAACGGAAATTTAATAATTCATACGCAGTTAATGTGTCAGTATAATATATTAGTACAGTTGTTAGTATTAGTGTTATGGTAGGTACGTGTCATATGAAAGTAGCCATCAGGTGATATAACGAGGCATCGTAACGAATCAGATTTATTCTAATACCAAATAATCAAAAATCTGCAAGTACTAATCCATTCCTCGCGTGTGGTATACGTGCTAAATTTTTTCGCGCGAATAATACGAAATTATATGTACTTATAAAATAACAAAAAGCCGTGGCCCAATTTTCCCCAGCAATACCGCCGCTAATCGTCCCCTCGCGTGTATATTGACAGGGTTGATATTTTCCAAAGAAACATGAATCTACTAGGAATAAAGCAGCGATACGTGTCCACACGTTCTAACGTGATTAATTTGCAACGGGAAGGAAATGGAGGCCCGTTTTCCGGCGTTCTTCGACCATAACCAAACGCAACAATCGAATTCGTCCGAGCTCCAAGTGATTCTCTTTTCGACGTCCCATCCCGACACCCTGTGGGGTGTATATATTCAGGCTCTCATTAACTGCATAATTAACCTTCTCTCGCATCGCAGCGCAGCGCATTAGATCGAATTGTGGGGGGGTAATAGGGTGGCTCAATGGCGGCGTTCTCGTGTATACACACACACACGAGAACGCTCGTTGGTGCACACCGACACCTATGCAACGTATACAACCTGCTTACGTGTGTGCATGTGCGGCATCGGGTCGGTGCTAACCAACAGCCTAATAACCTCGCCTTGCCTCGTGATTGACGCGCCTGTACCGGCTAATTATCAACAACAATCAATAATAGCCCCCGAGAGTGCCAACACCATCGTCCTCCTTCGCTCGAGGTCCTCCTACGAACCCTCTCTTTCTACCCCATTCAACTGACAGAGAACACCCTTCCTCCGGGCTGCAATCACCTAACAGGGACTTCTGTTCAGAATGCAACCTCCTTCCTTAAATAATAGAATGAACTTTCGACTTTCGATGCTTGTTTCGACTGTTGAGTTTTACTCATTCAGCTTAGACTTCCGATCAGTAACACAGTAATGATACATCGCGGATATTTTTATAAAACTTGCAGAACGGAACGTTCATTCAACTTGATTAACAAGATGGACGAGCAATGATCGACGATGGTTCTAACCGAAATTTCCGCCTCGGTGATGGACAAGCGGCTGAAATTAAATTACGAGCGCATACATTGCGTCTTTTCCAACGTTCGTGTCAGAAATTTCCTGGTACTAATTGATCGAAAACCGTGGACATATCGCTATCATCGAAGGTTATATATAGGATGGTCTCATTATACTGTTCCGTACAGGCTCTTCTGCGTGGACAGCTTTTTTGTGTCCTCAACTTCTGTAGATATTTCTAAACTCTTAGAATGTTAGACCTAAATTTTTAGATTGAAAAATGAGACATTTCTGGACTCTTTTAGATTTATTATAGAAATATACTCATTTTCTGAATTCATCGATTTCTAGACCTAAATTTTTAAATTGAAAAATGAGACATTTGGAGACTCTTTTAAATTTCATTTAAAAATGTACTCATTTTCTGAATTCATCGATTTTTAGACCTAAATTTTTAGATTGAAAATGAGACATTTGTAGACTCTTAGATTTATTATAAAAATGTACTCATTTTCTGAATTCATCGATTTTTAGACCTAAATTTTTAGACTGAAAAATGAGACATTTCTAGACTCTTTTAGATTTATTATAAAAATGTACTCATCTTCTGAATTCATCGATTTTTAGTCCTAAATTTTTAGACTGAAAGAATAGACATTTTCAGACTCTTTTAAATTTCTTATAAAAATGTACTCATTGTTGAATTCATAGATTTTTAGGTTTATAAAGTTTCAAACTGTGTTACATAGAAATTTAGACATTTTTAAATTCTCAATTGTTCAGATTTACAAATTCAGACAGCTTGAAGAGTTTCAAGTTTAGAGTTTCATGTATAAAATCGTCAAACTGCCGTATCTTCCATATTTGTACAAGGAGTTGTATACATAAGTTCATCACATCAATGAATATGTATTAGACAAGAAAATAGAAACTATTAAGTTTTAGTTGGTGTGTCAGAGAATGATAAACTCGAAGTCGCTGGCGTTTAAGAGGAAATTAACGTGGACAGGTAATATATCTATAGGAGGACACAGAGACTTCTGTACGCAAGGTGAACACAACCGGGGCGGTGTAAACGCGTGTGTGGGTACGTCTGCGCAATAATTGGTTTCGGTCGGACAGAGTAATTATCAGTGATTAAATTCCACGAGGTGCAGGTGCGGAGAGCCGATGCGCCGTCGCTGTTGTTCCTCTCCGTTGCACCAAGTTGTATCAAGAGCACCCTGTGTATCGTTCGAAGTGGCTCGAATTTTCGAGGATTTAACCCTTTCGCCGCTAATGTCGGCTAAAATCATACTCTATTAGACCAGCAACGATACTTTAGGTAAACCGACGTTCTGATCATCTACCACTTTCATTTTCATTCACATTCACAAACTACAAATACTTATAACAATTCTAATCATAAACAAAACTTCCATCTTCAAAGTTTCAAATTTAAAGACCTCGAAAGTTGACAAGTTTCAATTTTGTAATTTTAAGAAATTAAAATTGTTAAATCAGTGAGAAAATCTTCTAGCCTAACCTAACCTAACTTAACCATGAAAATTTGGAACTGAGGTACATTAAAAAATTATGATTATGGACTTCAATTAGCAGTCAACACCTTCTAGCCTAACCTAACCAAATTTAACCATGAAAATTTGGAATTGAGATACATTCAAAAATTATGATTATGGACTTCAATTAGTAGTCAACACCTTCTAGCCTAACCTAACCTAACTTAACCACAAAAATGTAGAATTGAGGTATATTTAAAAATTATGATTATGAACTTCAATTAGCAGTCAACATCTTCTAGCCTAACTTAACCTAACTTAACCACAAAAATTTTGAATTGAGGCACATTTAAAAATTATGAAAATGGACCTGAATTAGCAATCAACACCTTCAGCAGAAACACAGATTAAAAATTTTTACGAGTTTCTAAAGAATCATGTTTATAGGAGAATGAAAAGGGTTATTTATACCCAGTATTGCATGGACACCCACAACCCCACTGCAGACAAATACATTAACGCGAGTTTATTATCTTCCTTAATCGATTCTCCGGTAAGATCCCGGGGCTGAAGAATCGAAAGGTGGCCCGTGGCGTTTTGAAATTTATCAGTGATCAGTGTTGGCCCATTAGAGCCGGTGCCCGATTCAGGAGGAGGCTACGATTGCTTCTCGACCGCTTCGTCCATTATACTATCTTTCCGTGTCAATCTTTTAAGTAGCTGAAATGGACTAGAACCGCTTCATAATCACGCGATACCATCTTGTTTCTCCCTTGAATACGAAATACCGATGAGCCTTAGCTTGTTTCTTCTTCAACTTCTACATAACTGCTGTTAATCGATTAACAATGGATTTTGATAATATTACTGATGGCGGTGTTTACGTATAGTTTGGTGCAATGTAGAGATTTAGCTGAGGGATGGATGCAGAATCTTTAGAGATTTCTAAGGACTTTTCGGTATGTTGAATTTTGGGGTTAATTATTGTGAGATATTTGGGGAGAGATGATGTGATGTGTGGTACAGTGCGTGATAGTTCCACGCGTGGTAATTCAACGCATTGCAAGTTGACGCATGGTAATTCGATGCGTAGTAATTCGACGCGTGGTACTTCCATGCGTAGTAATTCGGCGCGTGCTAAATTCGACGCGTGGTATATTCGACGCGTGGTAATCCCATGCGCAGTAATTCGACGCGTGGTACTTCCATGCTTAGTAATTCGGTGCGTGGTACTTCCATGCGTAGTAATTCGACGCGTAGTACTTCCATGCGTAGTAATTCGACGCGTAGTACTTCCATGCGTAGTAATTCGACGCGTAGTACTTCCATGCGTAGTAATTCGACGCGTAGTACTTCCATGCGTAGTAATTTGGCGCGTGCTAAATTCGACACGTGGTATATTCGACGCGTGGTAATCCCATGCGCAGTAATTCGACGCGTGGTACTTCCATGCGTAGTAATTCGGCGCGTGGTACTTCCATGCGTAGTAATTCGGCGCGTGGTACTTCCATGCGTAATAATTCGGCGCGTGGTACTTCCATGCGTAGTAATTCGACGCGTAGCACTTCCATGCGTAGTAATTCGACGCGTGGTAAATTCAACGCGTGGTAATTTCATGCGCAGTAATTCGACGCGTAGTACTTCCATGCGTACTAATTCGACGCATGGTAAATTCCGCGCGCAGCAACTCAACGCATGGTAATTCGCTGCATACTAATTCAGCACGTGGTAACATGGCGTGTGTTCCGTAAACAGTAATGCTAACAGCAACATGGTAATACAACGCATTATGATACAAATCATAGCGTAATAAAAACGATAATGCACCGTAAGCTTAATAGTACACCGTATAAAAAGTCCCAGAGATAATGTAAAACGAACCCATTTGTTAGATACATAGTTCCCACAATTCTCCTAAACGCTAATTAAATAATTAACCCCGGCAATTTTCCAGGTATCAAATGAAACTGGTATAAATAACGATCCCCGATGAACGATTCCTTTTCCTGGTAAAAAGATATCCTGAGCCTGATCCGTGAATTCTTGTCTCTCATTTTTTTCAACGTTGTTCGATGTCGCATCGTCGTTTATACTTAAGCACGGCTGTCGATTCGAAATCGAATTTCCTTGATCGGCGTAGGAGGACAGGGGTGAGAGAAGGAAAGGCAAAACGAGAGGAGGAAATAAGAGAAAGAAGACGATACGCCGTCACACAGAGGGCTTAGCTCGCCGACCAAAGAGGATTACAGAATTTGTCTTCTCGTGGACCGTCACCGGTGCACCTTTCTCTCTTTCTCTCCCGCTCACTGAATTCTTTCGTTCTCTCCTTTTTCTCGCTCGTTTTCTCTGATCTTTATTTTCTCCTGTCTCTTCGGGCTCCTTCTGCTCGTTCCTCCCTGTCCCTCGCCCCACGGTTTTTATCTCCGGAACGAAACGCAATGGCCACTTTGCGCGGCACAAAGTTTCGACGGAAATTTCTTCGTAAAAGCCACTGTCACCTGTCGCACTCTTTAATCCGACGCAACGTATCGATCCACGAAAAGTGTTTCCACCCGACAGGGTTATACGGTTTTTCAGCGGATCGGTCAACCAGTGTCTTACAAATCTCTGTTTCTAATTCGACCATTATTGCAAAATTAACAAGATTTATTTTAAGGTATCATGTATAGAAATCATATCTGCGTGTATAGAAATCATAGTTTTCAATGTGATGACACTTAGGGCCATATAGCGAGACTCTGTGACAACTGGTCAGTAATAAAACCCTTCTTGCTACACTTTCAGTAATTTGTCAAACTGACGATATAAAAATAAGATAGAATTTTAATTCACTGATGAGTTTTACAAAAATATGTCAATATGCAACTCTATAAATAGAAAATGTCGGAGTTAAAGCTTGTTATCCAGTTTT
The DNA here is from genome assembly GCA_963576845.1 of Megachile leachella. Taxonomy (NCBI): domain Eukaryota; kingdom Metazoa; phylum Arthropoda; class Insecta; order Hymenoptera; family Megachilidae; genus Megachile; species Megachile leachella. Next base: position 9,289,349 of record OY756257.1, read on the forward strand.
TCAAAGCACACGATGCACCGCGACAAAAAGAGCGGTAAGAACGTGGATGAAGTTCATCAATTTGATTTATTAACGGTAACGCGAAAAATGATAACGTGTTACAAAAGCGTGAATCAGGTTTACTTTTTATTACGCGGCGTGCAACAGAGGTTCTTCGTAGCGCATCCAGCGTGAAAGGTAACTCAATAAAGTACGTTTAAACATTAAAACAACATCAGGCAGCGAATTGAAAAATTGGAGAACGCTCACCCACGGAGTCCGTGATCCTATTTCATTCTTCGGCGATCAAATGACGGACGTTATCGGCATCGAATCGGAGTCATTAATTTAATCACGCAGTCATGAAATCACTGGACGAGATATTGCGTGCGATGGCCGGCTTTATCGGATAATCATTTTTCTTGCCATCATTCGACGCGTTTAATCTGATGAATTTTATTGGCGCGAGAAACCGGAAGGTTGGGAGAGAAAACGCCGATTCCTCGATCGGCGAGAGTATCAGGTTCGTCGATTATTCGCGTACCCGGTATCGAATTATTAAATTGTCAAAGCGGTGGTGAGAACGAGCGGAGAGCGAGAGAGAAAGCGCAGCGAGCCTTAAGAACGCCTCGGCGAAAGGCTCTTAAGCTGTCATCAAGTTCTTGCAACGGGGATAAAATTTCCATCTAAACGGGTCAACGTACCGGTAATCATCTCGAGGTGCGTTAATTGAAACGATACCGGAGTTAGAAATTGTTAAGGGGTGCAACACCTCTGTCTAATTGAACTGGCGAACCGATGTTTCTACTATAATTCATCATTAACACATTCTTCTTCATTGCTTCATTTTTCATTCATTGAACGAAAGAATACTTGTTACCACTTACGGCTGTACTTATCAAATGTCACACATTTTAGAACAGCACGTTTTACAGAATTAATAACTTGCAGCTGGTTCTTTTTTAATGTAATTGAAGTTTTGTTTTATGAGTCAGTAACTTTGTACGACGTTGCAGCACCTGTTTCGTTAATTGATCGAGAATATCTGAACTGATCGAGTACACGTCTAAAGTGACGTACCTCCGTAACTGATCGAGCACATCTCACGTTAACTGATCGAGCAAACGTTCTCGATGAGAAAGCAAGTACCTTAAAAGTAATTAAAATTGTTTATTAACGAATTCTCCGGCACAACAAGTTCACCACTTTCTGACAAAGTTTCAGCAAGAAAATGAGGTCTCAATTCTGTCAAAGAGCAATTAATCCCTAAAGTTTGTCATGCAACTTGCCGTGTTCTCGTGAACATAATCCGCTTCTTAAAGCAAGAATTTTCCAAGCGAAATAGAAAAAAATGAAACGTTGTATTTGACTTGCGTTGCCTGCGAACGGATCGAGATTCTTGTCAGTGCTTCGGCTTCATTATAATAGTAATCAACACGGCTGCCCCTCGTTATCGTTACTACTTAATAATTTAATTGTTCGGTGGCGTGCAGCCTTTATTGGGATATCTCTGACTTCATCGTGCGACGGTCGATTGCTGTTGTGTGTTCTCATCCGTGAATACCCTCTTCTGTCGTACTAAAAAAGAGTTTAAAGGCGCTGTAGAATCAATGATTTCTTCGGTCGATCTCTTTTCTGTTCGTGACGTAATTAAGTAAGGTGGTAATTAGTGTTGCATTATTCAGGTTAGTTTGTGGAGTTTAGGATGCAGGAGTTTTTATATTGGAAATTTTCTAATTTTTAAGTTTTCAAATTTTTGGATTTGCAAATTCTTTAACCCTCAAATTTTTGAAATTTCAAATTTCCGAATTTTTCAGTTATCAAATTACCGAATTCATAAAATCACCAAATCCCTAGATTCTTAAATTCCCAGATCCAACAATCTCTAGATTCCAAAAACCCTAGATTTAAAAATCCTCAGATCCAAAAATCTCTAGATTCCAAAATTTCAAAATCCCAAAATTCCTTAGATTACAAAATCCCTAGTTTCTAAAATCCCCAGATCCAAAAATTCCTAGATTCCAAAATTTCCAGATCCAAAAATACCTAGATTTCAAAATTTCCAAGATTACAAAATTCCCAAATCCCAAAATTCTCTAGATTTCAAAATTCCCAAATCCAAAAATCCCTAGATTTCAAAATTCCAAAATCACAAAATTCCCTAGATTCCAAAATTCCTAGAATCTAAAACCCCCAAAATACAAAAATCCCTAGATTGCAAAATCTCATAATCCCAAAATTCTCTACATTTCAAAATTCCCAAATCCAAAAATCCTTAGATTCCAAAATTCCCAAATCCTAAAATTCCAAAATTCCCAAATCCAATAATCCCTAGATTCCAAAATTCCAAAACCCCAAAATTCTCTAGATTCCAAAATTCCTAGATTCTAAAACCTCCAAAATCCAAAAATCCCTAGATTCCAAAATTCCCGAAACCCCAAAATTCCCTAGATTCCAAACTTCCCAAATCAAAAAATCGCTAGATTCCAAAATTCCCTAGATTCCAAAATTCCAAAATCCCACAATTCCCTAGATTCCAAAATGCCTAGATTCTAAAACCCCCACAATCCAAAAATCCCTAGATTCCAAACTTTTCAAGATTCAAAAATTCTCTAGATTCCAAAATTCCCAAATCCAAAAATCCCTAAATTTCAAAATCTCTAGTTTTAAAAATTCTTAGATCCAAAAATCCCTAGATTCCAAAATTCCCTAATCGCAAATTTCCCAAATCCAGAAATCCCTAGATTCCAAAATTCCCAAATCCAAAATTCTCAAATCCAAAAATTCCTAGATCCCAAAATCCCTAGATTCGAAAATCCTTAGATTCTAAAATTCCCGGATCCGAAAATCCCTAAATCCATAATTCACTAAATCCCCAAATCCCTAATTTGGTAAACCAGAAATTTCAACATTGCGTTCCCTAAAATTTCAAAATGAATGTCCATCCGGAAAATTGCAATATAACGCGCGGTGATATGCCACTATTGCGATTACCTATATTTCAAATAATCATTATATATTTCTTCTTAGTATCAAAGTGTGTTTCGACTGATGCGAAACGTCTTTTTCAATAAAGTGTACAGGTACAACACGTGGTCATGCGAATGAAATTGAATGTTTCACGATCGTCAGCGAGCTTGGAAAGCAAGCCGGAAGCAGAGAGTGCGCCACGCAACAGAGCACCCCATCGTGCACAATGTACCTACTAATAATTTAATTGTTCTCTAACATGCAAGGCTTATTACAATCTCTCCATCGACGTCGCTGGCACGAATACAAATTCTCGCGTTTCGATTCGAGTCGACCTGCTCCGCAATAACCTTTCTCCTTCACATCTTACCATTTTCAATTTTTATGATTGGCTGTCTCGAATCGGAACGTTGTAATTTCATTCTTCGCTGTTACTATGTTATCGAGATAACGCGGTACTCAAATAAACCCGTCTGTGCAATTATCAATTTTATACAAATCACGAATACATTTGCTATTGCTGCTGTGCAATTTTCTTGATGATTTCTTATTACAGTGTGATTGAGTTTGCATGTAATTCTAATTGCGACTGCTATTATCGTCACGAATTTTGTGGTTGTTTGTTCTTCTACTGTCAAGTATTATGTATTAAAAGTTCTTGTAAATTGTTGATGTGTGTTCTTAATATACAATGTTACAGACAATGGAGGATCTCAAATATTCAATGTTATATGATGACATGGAGTTTTAGTAAAGTAACACTTATTTTATATTAATTCATAAGTCTCATGTATGAACCACTTATTAATGTTCTCAATACAAAATAAATATATCAACCTACTCATATGTACATGGTTTGATGACAGAATTATTGGGAACCTATTACAGCTTGAAGTTTAATAAAAATGACTGTATAAATCAATCTCCAGTATTCTTAGTAAAAAATGACTGACCAAACAGTCAGGACATCAACAATTACATTAAACTTGTCTTTAAAACATAAAATCATCACAAACTAGTTATACATCAATTTCAAGGTTCATTATAAATTTCTTCACCTCCAAGTGCACCATAAATCATAATTTAATAAAATGATTATATCCATTTATCTTAGCCTTGAGACAAAGATATATATACGAAATCGATAAAATCTTGAAATTGTTTCTCTATACGAATCATACAGAAATTGCTACCACCATTGCTAGAAATGTAGTCGCCGAAATCACAGGGTATCCGACGTTTCCTCTTCCTTTCCATCCTCATCCCTTTTATCAGTTCTGTCTGTCTCCGTATCGTCGCTCGATGATGTGTCTCATTGGATTCGTCCAGGCACGGAGCCCGTCTGCTCGCACGATCGATCACGAAACGTTTCGGTATCCGAGCGAAATAGCTTCCCTGACGGACGGTGTACGATTGATCGACGACACCTGTGCGCCAATTACCACTCGCGAGCTTTGATCCAACGGTAATTCGGTTAAATCGGCGCGTATCTCGCTTGCTCCCTCGTCTCGTTCCTGTCTTCGTGACTCGTCTACGTCTGCCCGTCTCGCTCGACGATTCAGGAAAAGAACGAAATTTCGTGGCTGTACGGAAATCGCATGGAGAATCTATCATTTGATAAATGATAGAAGTAGGGAAACGTGTTCAATTGTTAGGGACGTTTGGGGTATTTTTTGTAAGTGGATCTCCTAAATTCCTGTTTTTTAAATTCTTGGTTAGTAAGTCTTCAAATACCCAATTTCTAATTTTTTAAATTTCCAATTTCTCAAATTTCCAAATTCTCAAATTTCCAATTTCTCAAATTTCCAACTTCTCAAATTTGCAACTTCTCAAATTTCCCAATTTCCCAAATTTCCAATTTCTCAAACTTCCAATTTCCCAAATTTCCAATTTCTCAAATTTCCAAATCCCCAAATTTCTAATTTCTCAAATTTCCAATTTCCTAAATTCCCACCACCTAAATCCCTACTCCTTAAATTCCCAAATTTCCAAATTCCCAATTTCCTAAATTCCCAATTTCTCAAATTGCCAAATCCCCAAATTTCTAATTTCTCAAATTTCCAATTTCCCAAATTTCCAATTTCCTAAATTTCCACCACCTAAATCCTTACTCCCTAAATTCCCACTACCTAAATCCCCACTCCCTAAATCCCCAAATCCTCAAATTTCAGACCCTTCACCTTCCCAAAAATATCCCCTCCCATAAATTCCACCTATCCAAATCTCAAAACCAATTAATTTCCCACCACATCCGAATTAACGAAGCACTCAACTACCATCAGTCCGTCATTATCGATCGATCTCCCATAAAAAGCAGCTAAGCGCCACGATTGAATAAAAAGTCTTAATCCGCTCTTATAACAAGTGGAAGTAAAGAAGCGCGAATAATTAATAGAGTAAGAGATGTTCCCATCAGATATTCACGTGGATATCCTGTTTCCACAGGAAATCATAGTTTCAAATAGATGCGAGTTTCGTTCGTCGTAAGAACAATCGATAACGACCATTTCCCTAGTTAATTAATTTTTTGTTCCAATTAAAAATATTATCTTGACGCAGTTGCGAAACCGACCGAAAGTAGAGGGAGGAACGTAGAATGTAAACAAGGACGCGAGAGGATGAACGATTAATGGGCAGAAAATATTCCCATTGAAAGGAAGGACAGAATTAAAGCGGTCGGGATATATGTAACGGCGTCGCGACGTTCTGAAACGCCGCAGGTAAAAGTGCTTTGTTAGGGGGAGTAATTTCGATCGCGTGACAGCGGCAATGTAGCGCGAAGGGGGAGGAAGGCACGGGCAATTACGTGTAATTTCATACCCATTTATTGCCTGGATAGCTCGTTTTTCGATTCTACGCTCTCACCATCGAACATTCAATCGATAGACAATTGTAAATTTTATATTACTTATGTCCTTTCGAATACGAGACTTCGCAAATATAATTCTTCGCGTGTAGAATTTACCACGCGTAGAAATTACTATTGGAAGAATTTACCACGCGTAAAAATTAATATTGGAAGAATTTACCACGCGTAGAAATTACTATGGGAAGAATTTACCATGCGTAGAAATTACCACGCGTAGACTTTACCACGCGTAAAAATTACCACGCGTAGAATTTGCCACGCTTAGAATTCACCACGCGTTGAATTTACCACGCTTACAATTCCCCCCCCGCGTAGAATTTACCACGCTTAGAATTCGCCACGCGTAGAAATTACCACGCGTAGAATTTCCCACGCGTAGAATTTACCACGCGTCGAAATTACCACGCGTTGAATTTACCACGCGTAGAATTCTTCACGCGTAGAAATTACCACGCGTAGAATTTGCCACGCGTTGAATTTACCACGCGTAGAATTTCCCACGCGTCGAAATTACCACGCTTGGAATTCGCCACGCGTAGAATTTACCACGCATAGAAATTACCACGCGTAGAATTTACCACGCGTAGAATTTACAACGCTTAGAATTTCCCACGCGTCGAAATTACCACGCTTGGAATTCGCCACGCGTAGAATTTACCACGCGTAGAAATTACCACGCATAGAATTTGCCACGCATAGAATTCACCACGCGTTGAATTTACCACGCTTAGAATTCTTCACGCGTAGAATTTACCACGTGTCGAAATTACCACGCTTGGAATTTGCTACGCGTAGAATTTACCACGCGTAGAAATTACCACGCGTAGAATTTACCACGCTTAGAATTCTCCACGCTTGGAATTCTCCACGTGTAGAATTCTCCACGCGTAGAATTCTCCACGCGTAGAAATTACCACGCGTAGAGTTCACCACGCATAGTATTCATCACGCAAGGAATTTACCACTCATAGAATCCATCACACGTCGAATTCGACAGCTTACATTTATATTCATACTCACATGTATTATTCTACAATACATTTTCCGTACATATGTTCTGAAGATTTATGTTTTATATAAAAGAAAAATTTATATGTATAATATGTGATTTTACATGAAATTTGACGTTGTTATAATTTTTAAAAATAAACATATTCGTTCCATATTAACCCCTCTAACTGTTGTACCATAAAATGTACTCATTGTTCTACTCATAAAAATTATACATATGATCACTTTTATATTGAGTTTTGATTGATTTTAACCAGATAACTTTCTGCCTTTTTAACATAATAATATAATAGTGTTCTTTAGAACATACTCAAATTAAAAAATGATTTTCAAGTAGTAAAAATGTAAATTTAATTTTTATATTTATAAATCTAATCCTACATATGCAATGCTACATATTATTGCATGTATGTGTCTACAGTCCTACATATACAAAAATAAGTGTCTGATAAGTATTGTTCATAAAGAAAAATTGAAGAGTGAAAGTATATACCAGTGAATGAAGATCGTAATAGAAACGAAGCTGCAAGTAGCAGGTGCACTCTTAAACCAGATCAATTGCAAAGACAACCGATTAATTGTCTTGATTCGCCTCAACGACATACTTTAATTACGCGGGAGACTTGCGTGGTCCGCGTGTGATTAATTGGAAGCGTGCTCTCGAGCAGTTAGCTTGTTGCAGGCCGGAAAATCAGAAAGGATAATTGTGCGAATTACCGAACGAATTGATGCAATTACTGTGCGTGGTCTCCGCGGCATTATCGTGGCGTTAAGGAAAGTTATTCGTTCGCCCCGTGTTTCATTATGCAGCGAAGAATTAATGAAATTTGAAAGTGCATTAATCTTCTGGCTCGCGTACAAGGTAAGATTGATTGCGGCACACTTCACCGTTTCTCTTACCGGCCATTTTCTTCTTTTTCTTTCTTCTCGCCACCTCTCTTTTACTCCCCGCTTCGATTCTCTTATCCGACCGATTTATCTCCGCTTGTCATTTCGAATTACGTTCACGTATCCTCCAACGCGAAATTTTGCCTACGACGATAATTACACGATGAGACAATGATATTTTACTGGAAATTTCATTTTTGTAGATGTGCTAGATTATTATATATTGATGTGATAGATTATTACACGTTGCATATCTACCTGTTTGATTCTCACGTGTTATATTAGTACGCGATGGATAAGTACGATGCTGATATTTACGTGTTGCATATGTACGCGTTAAATTACTACGCGTTGGATATGTACTCGTTGAATTAAAACGCGTTGGATGTTTATTTGTTAGATATTCACGCGTTAGATTGCGACACGTGGTATATTTATACGATGTATTTAGCGTGCGTGGAATTTGCAACGCGTTGAGTTCACTATACGTAGAGTTTAGGACGCATAGAGTACACCACGCGTTGAATTTCCCACGCGTGAGAATTCACCATGCGTTGAATTTACCACGCGTGAGATTCACCACGCGTAGAATTTACCACGCATCGAATTCCCCACGCGTAGAATTTACCACGCGTAGAATTCACCTCGCGTAGAATTTACCACGCGTAGAATTTACCACGCGTAGAATTCACCACGCGTAGAATTCACCTCGCGTAGAATTTACCACGCGTAGAATTTACCACGCGTAGAATTCACCACGCATCGAATTCACCACGCGTAGAATTTACCACGCGTAGAATTTACCATGCGTAGAGTTCTCCACGCGTAGAATTTACCACGCGTAGTATTCACCACGCGTCGAATTCACCAAGCGTCGAATTTACCACGCATCGAATTTACCACGCATCGAATTCACCACGCGTAGAATTTACCACGCATAGAATTCACCACGCGTAGAATTTACTACGCGTAGAATTTGCCACGCGTCAAATTCACCACGCGTGGAATTCACCACGCGTCCAATTCACCACGCGTAGAGTTCTCCACGCGTAAAATTTGCCACGCATAGAATTCACAACGCTTGAAATCCACCACGCGTGGAATTCACAACGCATCGAATTCGCCACGCATAGAATTCACAACGTATCGAATTCGCCACGCGTAGAACTCTCAACTCATAGTATTCACTACGCGTGGAATATACCACCCATAGAATCCACCACTCGTAGAATTCACAACGCATAGAATTCACCACGCGTAGAATTCACAACGCTTGGAATCCTCCACGCATCGAATCCACCACTCATAATATTCACATATTCTATTTACAACGCACGGTACTCACCACGTGTTATATATCCCATAACATTCACCACCTTAACTTCCCATTATATTCACCCTATCACATCACCTCTACTCATATCACAAAATTTGCAACCTTGATTCTCAACAATTTTTCAGATTCAGTAGTATAACAGGTCCTCGCTACCAGAGTAATAGTGGCGGTACACGAGGACCAAGGATAAGAAGAAGAAGACGCCGCAGAAGAAAAAGATAAGGTGGAAGGAAGAAGACGAAAAAGAGGTTGAAGAAGAAAGTAGATGGGGCAGGCGCGATCCATTAGTAGACACGTCAATTCAGTTCTTAAGAAGCGACTGACTTAAAGCCGCTTCCATCTATCTCTTTTTTCGGCCCGTTCTCTCTTCATTCTTCCCTTCTTTCCATCATACTTATTAGCAGAGGCCGAGCTCGCTTTTTACCTTTTCTTCTTTCTCGCGCACGGTATCATAATTAATGATAATTCGATTAGCGGGACAAGACTGGGCTCTGGCTAAGCAGCCTCCGTTCTCTCTCTCTTCTTCTGTTTTTCTTTTCACTCCCCATCGCTCCTCGATTTCTCTCCTTTCAATTATCCCGTCACGACGATGGACTATCCGGAATTGTCCAGAAGCGCGAACCCTTAAGTAGCTCAATTACTGCTCGACCTAGCGGAAGAAATTATAGGCATTCCTTCAAGTTTTTTCTTCGGATGAAAATCTCTCGAATCGAGAAAATTTGAAGCAAGGAATGTCAAATTAGTTTCATTATAATTAACACAGTTGGATGTTTTCAGAGGAACAGGATGACGTCGAACAAGAACCTCGCAAGTTCCAGCTGATCGCCGGAAGTCACCACCGATGGAACTTCATTATTTCGCTCGTATCAGCCCGAAAGTTTCGGGTTCTCTTAAAGTTCGAACGCGACGAAATCGAGGATGAAAATCCAGAGGTTTAATTGCTATTACTTAATCAACAGACGTCGAATTACACAGTCATCCTCGTATCGCGACGCATTAATCGGCGAGGAAGACTCGACAGTGAGACGAGGAATCGTAAAAATAAATCGGACATCGATGACGACTCTCTTCGGAGATCTACCAAACACGGTGACAAACGACAAGTGCATTATGCAAAAGCGTTTCGGTTATCGATCACTGTAGCCACGGCAACGAGATTACACCAGGCTTAGCTGCGCGACTGAAACATCGACGAAGATCGGAGAGGATCAAACCTGTTAACTTGTGAGTCAAGTGTTTTGGATAGTTTTCGGTTTCTGGGAAGTTTGATGGGATAATGAATTTGCAGTTGAATAAAATTATATGGCCATTGTAGTACAACTGTTGTAGACGACCAAAACAGCAATACATATGAAACAGACTATTAAAGCAATGATTTGTATGAAACTGATTATCAAATTAAGTGTTTAGATCAGCTAAAACATCAAAGTGATGGTTTGCAAGGAACAGATTATTAACCCCTTCCCGTGCCATTTATTTAACAGATGCGTCAGCCAAGACTAACTATAAAGGCCACAACATTAAAACGAACAAAGAAAATAAAAATGTTGTGAATATTTTATATTCAGGAATCCTTGATAATGCAACTTATAGTTGGACCTAAATTTCAAGTTGAAGAATGTTCAAAGTTTGAGTATGGTTTGTCACATTTGAGCTGTAAGTGCGTCACGAGTGAGACTCGTCAAAGCACGGGAAAGGGTTAAAAGAACAGTTAATATGAAACTGACTATCAAAATAACAGTTGACATGAACTAGACTACTAAAGCAATGATTCGTATGAAATCAATTATCAAAATAACTATCCACATAAACTAAAACATCAAAATGATACTTTATAAGAAACAGACTATTAAAATAATAGTCTACATGAAATTGACTACTAAAATAATAAATCACATCAAGTAGACTACCAAAGCAATGATCCACATGAAACTGATTATCAAAGTAATAGTCTACTTGAACCAGAACATCAAAATGATAGTCTAAATGTGAAACAGACTATTAAAATAACAGATATGTGAAAGTGACTGTTAAAATAGCAATGAATTATGAAGCAGATTATTGAAGTAACAAACCACATGAAACAGATTATCAAAATGATCTATATGAAACAGACTACTAACATAACAGTCCATATGAACCAGATTACTAAACAAATGATCTATATGGACCAGACTACCAAAAATAAGAAACTACATGAACTAGATTAGCAGAATAATGTACATGAAATGGACTACTAAAATAACAGTCCACATGAGCTAGACTAACAAAGCAATGATCTACCTGAAAATGACTATCAAAATAACAATCCACATGAGCTAGACAACCAAAGTGATGATCTACGTGAAACTGATTATTAAAGTAACAATCTATAAGTATATACCAAAAAATTAAAATGATAGTCTATGTGAAAGAGACTTAGAGAAAATGACAATCTATATGAAACTGACTACCAAAATAATAATCCACATGAACTAGACTCTTAAAATTGTTCACATAAACTGGACTTCCAAAATAGCAATCCACATAAACTAGACCAATAAAACAATGATACACACGAAACCGGTTATATTATGAAAGTAACTGTTCACATAAACCAGAATATCAAAATGATCCACATGAACTGGATCAAAATAACAATCCACATGCACCAGACTACATAAATTCAGTTGAATTAGACTAGCAAAACTTTAAATTCTCGCATTGTCAAATCCTTGCGTTCCAAGATTTTCACAACTTCAAATTCCCAAATTGTTAGATTTCCAAATCTCCAATTCCCCAAATTGCGAATTTTTTAATTTCTAGATTCCTTAATTTCCAAATCCCCAAATTCCTAGATTCCCAACTCTCCAAATCCCAAATTACTAGATTCCCAATCTTGAAATTCCCAAATTCCTAGATTCCCAAATCTCCAAATCCCCGAAGTCTCAAATTCCCAAATTCCTAGAATCCCAAACCTTGAAATTCCCAAATTCCTAGAATCCCAAACCTTGAAATTTCCAAATTCCTAGAATCCCAAACCTTGAAACTCCCAAATTCCTAGAATCCCAAACCTTCAAATTCCCAAATCTCCAAATCCCCAAATTCCCAGAATTCCAAACCTTGAAATTTCCAAATTCCTAGAATACCAAATCTTGAAATTCCCAAATTCCTAGAATTCCAAACTTTGAAATTCCCAAATTCTTAGAATTCCAATCCTTGAAATTTCCAAATCTCCAAATCCCCAAATTTCTAGAATTCCAAATCTTGAAATTCCCAAATTCCTACAATTCAAAACTTTAAAATTCCCAAATTCTTAGAATTCCAAACTTTGAAAATCTCAAATTCTTAGAATTCCAATCCTTGAAATTTCCAAATTCCTAGAATCGCAAACCTCCAAATCTTCAAATCCCCAAATCCCCAAATCCCCAAATCCCCAAATTCCAAAATCCCCAAAATTCTCAAATCTCCTCAAATCTCCAAGTGATCTCCACGCAATAGACTACTAAACAATCCCCATAAATCCAACGACCAAAACAACCCTCCTTCTGAACCCAACAATGAAACTAATACAAAATCAACCACCAAAATCCACATCCATCAAAATTCCAAAAACTCATCCCACCCTACTCCCTCACTATTCATCAGCAAATAAACTATCACTAAACAATTACCTACCACCAAACTCTCCACAACCAGAACAATAAAAATAAAATGTCGAAATATTCGATATCCAAGGGTTAATTTAGGCAATCGATCGTCACTTTCGGTGGTGCGGCACCCCGATGTCCGTCGAATTGATACAAGCTCTTGTTGCACGTGTAATTTTTTCGTTAACGGCGGCTTTCGATGACGCGGCCAAAAAAAAGGAAGAAAGAAAGAAACGAAAAAACGAGGCAACCAGCGCCCATACGAAATTGTTTTGTCGATTTCGAGCCTTCCGGCGAGAGCGTCGCGTCGATAGAGGTGCGGCGAAACGTGCAGCCGATACCTTGTTGTATACCGGTGACATCGCGAACGACAGTCGGTGGCTAGAGCGTTTTCGCGAGACAACGACCGAGTGTATCCAGGGACCACGACACGATCAAGAGGAGCACGGTTCGCTCTCGAAATTGGAATTATCGGATATACGTTTAGACGGGCCGATACAGGAGACAGGCTCGCGTTTCACCTCGTCCCGGACGACTAATTAGCGCCCGTGCACGACAACGTGCCACTAACACCGGCTACGTGATCCTCGCGATACTAACGATTTTTCAATTACACGTTTACAGTCGTATGCTCGCTATGTACGTTTTATTTCGATCTGGTGGATGAGTATTGCTCCTCGTATCTTGGAGTTATCCAATTTTTCAGGTCATACAGTACTTTTCGATTTTATTTTGGGTTTTAAAATTTGGATGTTGATAAGTTTTATGGTTTGGAAGGTTTAGGGGTGTTCTGTTTGTGATGTGTAATTTTAGGATTTTTTGAATTTTGAAGAATTTGAATCTTTAATTGAGTTTCTGGGTTTTGTAACGGGAATTCGTAAAATTTTCTTTTTTAACTTATTTTTATTTTTTTTCTGAGTTTTCAATTTTCTAGGTGTACAAGTATGTGGATTCTCAATTTTCTCGCGGTGGATCCATAAACTCTGAGATTTCTAAATACCTGGATGTCGAAATCTCTAGATTTTCAAATTTGGAAATTTTTAGACTCGCAAATTTCGAAATACCTTGATTTCCAATTCTTCAAATTCCAAGGTTTTCTAATTCCCAAATTCCTAGATTTCCAGGTCTCCAAATTCCAAGGTTTTCAAATTCCCAAATTCCTAGATTTCCAAGTCTCCAAATTCCAAGGTTTTCTAATTCCCAAATTCCTAGATTTCCAAGTCTCTAAATACCCAAATTTTCAAATTCCCAAATTCCTAGATTTCCAAGTCTCCAAATACCCAAATTTTCAAATTTCCAAATTTCCAGATTCCCCAATCTCTAAATTCCTAGATTTACAAATTTCCAAATTACTAGATTCCCCAATCTCTAAATCCCTAGATTTACAAATCCCTAGATTTACAAATCCCCAAATCCTTAGATTTACAAATCTTCAAATTTCCAAATTCCCAAATTTACAAATCCCCAGATCTCCAAATTCCCAAATCCCTAGATTCCCAAATCTCCAAATTTACAAATCCCTAAATTCTTAAATCTCCAAATCTCCAAAATCCCCAAAATCCCTAAAATCCCCAAAATCCTCAAAATCCCCAAAATCCCTAAAATCCCCAAAATTCCCAAATCTCCCCATCCTCAAATCCCCAACTCCCCAAATTCCCCATCTCCCCCTCCCAAAAAAATACTTCCAACCCCACCTCTAAAATTTCACTAACAAATAAATTGTTACCCCAAAATAACCCCAAACGCGTACTTCAAACAACACGTCAACAGAATTACTTAAGATAACTGAAGTAAACGAAGCACATTAATACCGTCTCGATAAAACACCGCCGTCATTTTCGTTTCACGGATTTCATAATCTCTGGCAGAGTGCAAAACAAATAAGTGAAATCCGTACAGATCCGTACGGATATTATCTACTATGACGACCGAAGCAGACGAAGTGCATTGGTCAAGGGTAGGTGTTCTGTTTGATAAGTAGTCGATCGTATTATCGGATTTAGACGATGAAGTGAGCGTTGGATATAATAAGAATCTTACATTCCTATCTGTTTGATGTGAAGTTTAATTTTATCGAACGTTGATTGAGGTTTTGTAGTGTGATGTATAGTGGAGTGATTTTATCTTTTGGAGATTAGTTTAGTTGGGGAGAGTTGGTGAAGAGAGTATTTTGAATTGAGAGGATTTTGAATTTGTTGTTGGGAAAAGTGTTATGTAATTTTGTAAATAATCTTTAGATATGTTCTTAGAGAGAGAGGGACAGAGGGATATAGGGATAGTGAGATATAAGGACTTAATAATATTAAGATGAGAGAGAAGTTTAGAAGCACATGCATGTACAAATTTGGGGTTTTCAGGAATGTGGATGTAGAGATCCTCCACATAGAAATATGGCTCTTCAGTAATATGGATGTAAAGCTCCTAAACATATAGTCCAGAAGAATAGGGATTCAAGTCTCCAAAGATCTACAAATCCAGAAATTTAAGGACATGGGTACCTACGAATATGCAGACCAAAAAATATAAGAATCTAAAAGTAGAACAACACAAAAATATAAGAAGATATAAAGAATCCAGAATCCAGCGATTATAAATCTAGAAGTGCATGGATGCCTTGACATACCTAGAAGCATCACCTAGTAATGTATCTAACAGTACAGATCTATCAGAATATGGAAAGCTGGTAATGTAAATGCAAAGATACGCAGCTCTAAACATTCGAAAATGTAAATTTCCAACATAACTGCATAACCCCATTAAAGAAGAAAAACACAAAAACAGCGCTATTAAAGTTCCGCAAAAGAAGCATAATGAAGTTATTTAAAAAATGAAAATTATACACGGGGATATACATTCCGCACGCAATTATTTCCCGATTTCTAACGCGAACAAAAAAGTGCTAATGCATTCGAGCAATTAGTGAACGCCTAAGAAGCATTAAGGTTGTCAGGAAAGTTATCGCGAGCGTCATCTTAATTTGCCTAACTAGCGTATTATTAATTGCCTCGATCGTATACGCACAGCAGTTTATTTGTTCCATTATTCGTGATGTATTGAACCACTTCTATCTCCGATGATCGCAAACGTTTGTTGAACGAATTAAAACGACAGCTTGATTCACAATTTTCTTCTTGTTACCGAGTTTAAAATGTATGTGAATTTTGATCGAAACTCCTGCGGTTTGATACCCGATTACATTGAACTCGATTGGAGCGAAGGATAATAGCGAAACTAGTAATTGGATGAAATGATTGATCGAAGCTGCTTTGTTAATAAGTCTCCGAGGGTAACTTGAGCCGTTTTGGGATTTGGGATCCAATGTCCTGGATCTAATACAGGGGTAGCTGCAGAACACGCTCATGCGTGAACCGTCGGACAGATCGTGCGACGCTATCGTCTCTATCCTTCAATTCTATAAATCTATTAGTTATTCAAATACAACAAACTCCACAATTTTTCTAATTGAAAAAAAATTTCAAAACGTTACTTTACTAAAATTACTTTGCACCCTTTCATGTTTGTCTAATCACAGGATGTTCCTCTTTGAACTAAAAAATTACCATAACCTAAGTATAAAAGTCAGTTGAATAGGTTCAAGTCTACCATTAATTAATTTAACGAAAAAGATTGGATCTTAGATGTATATCATTAAATATTGCAGTTAATTAAATTGGACTAATTCAATGAATAATACCTATTAATTAATTACTGTCCAAATCGATAACAAGAGAACTAAAATATTAAATCTACTGACTGATCACATGGTTGAGTGCATGTCGTATTTAACCTCGCAAAGTTAGCTATCAAATTGAAGCAACTTCGCAAACCCCACAAGTGCTAAATCACGATTCATCACGACAAACATTCGCATTAGATCCAATTAGACTAAACCGACAAATCAGAATAAACCTGAGTATGAAACGTTACCAGTGTTCTCTTGGGTGTCTCTCGCGTTATCCTCCATCTCTTGATGGCTCCTTTTGTTATTCGCCAGTCCAAGGATCGCGTCGATGCTGTGTCTCGGTGTGCTGCTCGCTGGTTTCGGCAGGACGATGTCCTGACTGTTCTGAGAGGCCGTGTCAACCAACTGCTGCGAATCCATCGTAGAAAACCGTCCCTCTAATCGAATCGTCGGAGAATCCTTGTGAAACGTCGTTAGTGTTCGATCGAGGCACGAAACTGTCCGTGACACGTGTCTTCGATTACAAAACGCATTTTGAGATCACCCCTGCCACGTGATGCTTGACAATGTCTACGAGAGCACTTGACTGTTTGAACAGACACCTGGATAATTATCACAAAGTCTATGTGGAACGAACAATTCGCACGCGAAGAGGCACACGATGACAACGGTACCAATGGCTCCAGCCACCATCCATGACTGAGCGTCACACGACACTACCAGCTGATCTTCCTCCGCACTGATCAAAAACTGATCCGTCACAGGACTCAATGTGAACTTTCGCGAACTTGGATGTCCACCGATTCACGATCGATCTAAAATCCCTTGACGCGTAGATCCAGCTCGCAGTGTCCGTCCATCAGGGTCGACGGGTACTCCTGAAGAGGCAAGCCAGTCGGGCCAGAGGGAAATAAAATTGTCGACCGGCTAAGGTCGAAGTTGTTGAGCGTGCGTCGTGCCAACGAGGACTAGTCGGTTGGCCAAGCAGCAACGGGGTGGCCTTTGTTGTAGTAGCACACAACTACTCCGCCTCGAAGAAGCGAAACTCGGAAAGAGGTGGTCCAGCGTTTGCCGAACGAGGCGTGGTCTGATTCCACGAATCCGCGTGGCCGTTCGTCGGATCTGGAGCCAATCGGGGCCGGGATCGAAGAACATGGCGAGACAGTGGTGCTCAAATCGTTCGAGGAACGATCAACCCTCCCTCGCGGCGCCTGGGTGGGGTTAATTCGTAGGGGTTGAGGAGGTGGTGGCTTTCGTCGGGCTTCTGTGACACCGTACCCACACGAGGCCAATTTCGTGTTCGTGTACAAGGCACAGGAGGGTTGTGTGAACGCTTCGAGGGATGGATACAACGACGGGGTGGTTGGCGGGCGCGCACACGCTGCCTTCGCGTAAACGGTGCCCGCACACACGCCCGATCGGCGCGGCTTGATTCTTGCGGCGGATTCTGGCATTCCCTGTAATTGCCAGAAATGAGCTAAAGCTTACCGCTTACGCCGAGCCTTCTACGCTTCTGGCGGATAGCTGCGCGCATTCGGCCCGACTTGCCGCCCGCGATACCACCCCCGCGCGCATTATGCGTGCACCCGACGAGATCGCGACGCCTGTTGGCGACTTTTCGAAGACAATTGCTTCTCAGCCGTTTAACTGCTTGTAGACTCTGGGTAAGGATAAGGATCACGCCTCCACAAGCTAATTGCTTCCTTTCGATCTCTCCCTATCTGAATTTTCTTCTCTTCTGCGTTATTGCAGTTGCTACTTCTTTATTAGCTACAAGCATGATTTCCGAAAGAGTTCTACCCCTTTGGACGATTGTAAGAAGTGTAATTTGCAGATTTACAAGGTCACGTAAAAATGGAGCAAAAACTCTAATTATAAAAGACGTGTGAAAAATTCATATGTGAATGATGTATCATATGTGAATGTGAGCTTTTGAAAATATTCATGTACCAATACAGATATTGGCATAATTGATCATTTTATATTGCTGTTCAAACAAGTTAGTTATCATGTGGATGTAGATTTAATAAAAATAACATGTGACATTTAAAATACATGTGACATTTTTACATGTATGCACATAACATATGTGTACATGTATGCATCTGTATATTTAGTTCTTATTAGGTATACATATTACATATAAGCATAATCTGCATACTTGCTTATTTCAAGTTTGACATACAATTCCATATGTGTATACATACAAACCATATGTGTATCTCATGTTATCTCCACATACTCACACATGAATTTTGATTACAAGTAACAGATTAAAGTGCTATTATAAATGCTACTATAAGTGCTGTATTGAACAAATAAGAAAAATTCATTCACATAAATGTTCTCACATGTGTCACCAAGTTACCATGTGTGATAGAGCACATATGTGATTATTAACTCGAGTTCGAATACTAACTTGTTGATAAAATATTAGAGACATATATGTAACATAGAAAGTAACATTTAATTATTCGATTAAATTGAAACCAAAGAACGTATCTTTCTATAATAAACGTAGAAGGGTGCGTGAACCACGGATTGATTGATACAACGTTATTTTCCGAACGATCTCGATATTTCGCGTTTTGAGTGGGCGATCAAAACCGCAGCCGAACCACAGACACTGCGACAGATTTTTATCTCGATTTCCTTTCACAAACTTTCGGAATTAGCTTCGTGACAAAGAGACAAGGAAAGCCGTACGGTTTTCGGTTGTCTGGGACGTGGCGCGTCCGGCATGGAAGTTGTTTCTTTTTCGTTCGCGCAACCGAAGACCAACGTGCACAAAACAAATCCCCGTTTCCCATTCCACATTCGATTCCGCGTATCGTCGTTACCATTTGGCGTTTTAGCCCAGGGGGAAGTGTACGCCCACAAAACCGCGACACAAAAGATATCCGCCTGTAGCGAAACAGTAGCTGTTCAAAATCGATCCGGCTAAATCCAGCCAAATTATACGTTTCGAACCGATTCACGTTCCTTTTGTCACAGAAAAAGCCTCCCCGTCTGGACCCACGCCGATTATAATTGTCCTACGA
This sequence comes from Megachile leachella, assembly GCA_963576845.1. Lineage (NCBI taxonomy): Eukaryota > Metazoa > Arthropoda > Insecta > Hymenoptera > Megachilidae > Megachile > Megachile leachella. Next base: position 9,308,754 of record OY756257.1, read on the forward strand.
AATAACGGTTCAACAGTGTTTCGTGGAGGAGTATTTGCTCGAAATGAGTTGACTTTTGAATAAATTTGGAGGATGATGGAGTGGATCAATTTTTGGGGGTGACAGATGTTTATTGGATTTGGTTTTATGTTGTTAGTTGGGGTATTAGCAAGGGAGGTGGATTTCACTTTCTAAATTCCCAAAGATCTAAATTTTCAAATCCTTAAATTTCCAAATCTCTAAATTCCCAGATTTCTAGATTCCCCAATCACTAAATTCCCCAACTCCTAAATTCCACAATCTCTAGATTCCCTAATTCCCAAATTCCAAGGACCCTAGATTCCCAAATCCTCAAAGTCCCAAATCTCTAAATTTCCAAATCTCTAAATTCCCAAATTTCCAAATTTCCAAATTTCCAAATTCCCAAATCTCTAAATACCAAAATCCCTAGATTTCCCAACCCTCAAATTCCCAAATCTTTAAATTCCCAAACTCGCAAATTCCCAAACTCTCAAATTTCCAAATCCCCAAATTCCCAAATCTCTAAATTCCCCAACCCCTAAATTCCCAAAATTCTTAGATTCCCCAACCCTAAAATTCCCAAATCCCTAAATTCCCAAACTCCCAAATTTCCAAATCTCTAAATTTCCAAATCCCCAAATTCCCCAACCCCTAAATACCCAAAATTCCTAGATTCCTCAACCCTCAAATTCCCAAATCCCTAAATTCCCAAACTCCCAAAATTCCCAAAAACCTTTAACTCCTCAACTCCTCAAATTACCAAATTTCCCACTCTTCACTCATAAAACTCTCAAAATGTCCCTATACCTCCACTTAACATCTCTCTCATCTCAGAAGCATTCACAAAACATTCCCACGTGCTCCATGCTGTCGAGTATACACGCGTTAACAAGCAACGCGCGTTTTCCATAGGGTTAATCTCGCTCTCGAATCTGGCTCGTGGTGTTCGTCCACGAAGCAGAGAGTAGGGAAAAGGCTTTTAGGTCCTGGTAGAAATCAGATCAGAAGTTGCATTTAACCGGATCCCACTTACCGCGATAAATATCTGCCAGAGGATCGAGGGACCGAACTCTCGAGTTGGATCGAAGCGATTATTTCGTGCCTGGCCCGGTTAAGAAGCAACGGCAGCACTTAGCTCCAGTTTTAGCTAATTTCCTGAACGTTGATCCTCGACTTGAAACTCAGGGGTTCCTTCGTAGACAGCTCTCTTTCTTTATTTTCGTCTCGAGTTATCCCGAAAAACTCTCAGGTAGACGTGATGGTTAAACGTTTTAACCTGTTTGACGTTTGGGAAGCGGCTGATACTGTCGTGAACGAGAGATAAACGGATTTATCTTGAACGAGTACAAGTTTTGCCTTTCGTTCGTCAAATTTGAAGTATTCTTTTCTGAATAATTTTCGTCTTTATTTTGGAGGTTGAGTTGCATTCTTTTTTTTTTTGTTCAATTTTGATTTTAAACTTCGTATGTTACCTGCTACTGTAGTGTTGTAGTTTCTTATTTGGACATGTGTATTTTAATATGAAATTCACGTATGAAGTACGTGATTTTAACAGGAAAAAGGTATGAGGTAGATAACTTTATCATGTATGTAATACACATATGAAGTACATGTACGATATACACATATGGAACACACGTATGAAATACACATATGAAACACATGATTTTAAGGTAAAATACGTGTGTGAAGAATACATATAACTTTAACATGGAATACATGTATGTAATACACATATGAGATACACATATGAAGTACACGTATGAAATACACATATGAAGTACATGTATGAAATTCACATATGAAGTACACGTGTGTAATACATGATTTTAATGTGAAATACATGTATGAAGTATACATATAAGTTTAACATGAAATACATGTATGTAATACACATATGAAACACACATATGAAGTACACATATGAAATACACATATGAACTACATCATTTTAACATGGAAAAAAGTATGAAATACATGATAAATAGCATATAATATTTTCCTTATAGTATGACAAAGAAACCATGCAACACACGGTGCACTTGACTACATAATAGATAACACATGACAACACATGTGATACAATGAATCTCCTCTCCCAATTTCACTTTCATTACTCGTTCATTTAAAGATCGAAAGAGAATTCCATAAACCACTCCAGCCAAGATAAGAATCGTTATTCTCCTCATCCATCGATGCAGAAGATCTCATACGCTCGTAAGATCCCGTAGTCCATTCTCCAATAAACGTAGTCCATTCTCCAAAATCGAATCTGCTGGAAATTACCTAAAATCTGTACGGCTGTACGGGGCTCATTGTGGTGGCCGTCTTGTAGATCGGCGATCGGAAACGATCGGTTCACAATGGCGCGTGTCGAGGCCGTCGAAAGGAGCAACGTGGAAAGCAAAGAAAATTGTTTGCAAATCGGATACAATGAAGAAACTGGGCCGTCTATTCACGCGAATCCACGCAGCTGCGTTTCAAACGAACCTCGATCACCGAGATAAGTCTAATTTTCTTGTGTGCCGCCATTGAGACCGACCGAATCCGCTCCAATTTTCTCTGGACGAGCCGCTCGTGTGTAACGATCGAGAGGTGCGAAACGGGAAGATGAAAGAAATCGCGTCGATGTTTTCGCGGATGAAAAGCTTGTTTGGGCTACGGTAGCCACGGGTGGCGGTCGCCATTGTTGTTAGAAGGATTTCGCGACAGGTTTTGGGAAAACTCGCAGCGGGGTGCCCACTCGATCTTCAGATTTCAGGAGGTTTAGCCGTCGTACGACACTCTGTGTACTTCGAGTAATCTTAAGGTACTTGAAGAGTGTACAAATAGGGTGATCGATACGGCTTTTGGAGAATTGTATGGGGTTATTGGGGATCAATGAGGAGACGCAAAATCGAATTTGGAAATTTGAGGTTGGGATTTTGAATGAGAATTGAGGATTTTTTACCTTCATGGACATTTTTGCATTAGAATTAATTTATCAAATCTTGTACAAAACGTTTCTTTTACAGCTAATTTCAGCTTTGGAGAATGGAAGTAATCACATGGGGATGTCAGAATTTAGTTGTTGGAATAAGTTTGTTTTTTCTTCAAAAATTCACGAACAGACACATAGTGCGTCATGCAACAGAAACCAACTTCCCAACACTCGATATCCTCTTCCAATCCTCTTCCAACAATCCTCTTCCACAAATGTTCCATAACACCCAGATAATATTCGCCATTAACATTTTGTCCCTGTGGAACCTATTCCCGAAGTATAATTCCTTTAGAATCGTAAAAGCAAATTAACATTGTCTTCTCGAGGACTTCTGGAATCGCAATTTCTTAATTTTGGAGAGTCTGGAGATTTCCACGTCGCACTTTGGCGCTTTGTTCGAGGTTCATACTTGAAGCACCGCGTCCCATCACTAGTTACAATTGATTCCAGGAATGTACAGTTTCGTCTGGCTGTTGTGATAAGATCCTCGCAATATTCAACGCCGAGCAATTTGTTGCACTTGCCTGTGATTTTGTTACACGGTGACGAAAGGTTCTGTCGCATTAAACGCTATAAGTTTACGATTCGTTGCTCGATTCCAATAATTGTTGTATTTTGTACGGGAGGACTGTTTTCAGGTAACATGTTTTAATAGATGGCGCTAGTTTTCCTCAAATTTAAAAAGTTTCGTTACTTTTTCGACATGGTGTGTATGTATAACTTGTACAAGACTTCATATCTGTATTGAAAGACAAAAGAGTCTTAATATGAATTCATGCATGTTCCTCGAAGAAAATTGAACAAGACTAATTGCTAGTTTATAAATAAAATATCAATCTTGCAAAAGCTCAGTGCATAAAAAACCTACTCCATAAAACTTTCGAAGTAACATGAAAGTTTGCCGAATTATATTTCATTGTCTGCAAAACCGCAGTCCAGAGAATACCACGAATTTAGGTTCCATTTTGGCTTTTTCCCCAGGTTCGAATCGTCCCAGTGGCGGTGGCACGCAGCGATCGAAGTTTGTGCCACAGAAATAATAACGACTCGAATCGTCCCGAAAATGATAGAAAAAAAAAAGAAATTTCTGCGGGAGGGAAACGGTACAAAATCGAGTTAGAAAAGTTTCGGGAAACTGGACTGCGCGACAGCGCACAATGCGCATTTCTAACAATCCCGAAAGCGTGTTCGTATTGCTTTTTAATTCGAATTCACCGATAGCCGACGGTACGGTGTTCGCAAGAATAGCAGCCCGGCAAAACGCAATTTCGCGTTCGCAATTTCTTCGACAATGGCCGACAATCGCGCAATAACCCGGCGCTGGCCAAAGCCGGGGAAAAATCGGCCACGCCACGAAAAAGCACCGCCAATCAGCCGTTCGCTTTTGTTTACGCTGGTAATATCGATGGACAGAGAGTTCGGCATCAAAGCGGTCATATATTCAAAGGATTACCTTGCTGTCTTAGGAATATGGTAGTAGCTTCAAATTTTTATTGATATACATAAGGTTGTTGGAACATATGAGTTTTTGTGTATGAAGCTACAGAATAATAAAGAAAAAATAAAAATTTTTAATTCTTCAGGTACTTGAATTTTTAATAAGATGTCTATGTGCTTCAGGAAAGAGGATGACAAAAAAGATACAAATTTTTAGTTCTTCAAATGTTTAAATTTTTAATAAGCAGATGTGTATGTGTCTTAAGAAAGAAGATGATAAAAAAGAAACAAATTTTTAGTTCTTCAAACAGTAAAATTATTTATAAACCTGAGTCTATGTGTCTCAAGAAAGAGGATGATAAAAAAGGTATACATTTTTAGTTCTTCAAACATAAAAATTATTTGTAAACCTGAGTCCATGTGTCTCAAGAAAGAGGATGATAAAAAAGGCACAAATTTTTAGTCTTTCAAACAGTAAAATTATTTATAAACCTGAGTCCATGTGTCTCAAGAAAAAAGATAATAAAAAAAGGCAAAAATTTTTAGTTCTTCAAACACCAAAATTATTTATAAACCTTACTCTACGTGTCTCAAAAAAAAGAATAATAAAAAAGGTAAAAATTTTTGGGCCATCAGAAACCTAAATTGTTTAATAACCACACCTCTATGTGTCTCAAAAAACGATAATAAAAAAGGAAAAATGTTTGATCCTTCAGACACCAAAATTGTTAATAAGTCTGTCTATGTGTCCCAACACAGAGGATGATAAAAAAGGTACAATTTTCACTCGTTCAGGCATCTGAATTGTTAATAAGCATGAGTCAATGTTTCTCAAGAAAGAGGGTGGTAAAGAAGGTAGAAACTTTTAGTCCTCCAGACATCTAAATTGTTAATAAGCATAAAGCTACATGTCTCAGGGAGTATGATAAGGAAGGTTAAAATACACTCTGCAGGTATTTAAATTGTTAATGGCGTGAGTAGATGCCATCTATGAATGTAATGGGATGGTGAAAGATGTACTTATCGTTAGATGAGTAGTGAAAACTTGCTCCTGCGACTTTGGAATGAAACACAGAAATTCATGGGATGTTCTATAAATTCCTTCATAACTCGATTGTGTGATACAACTAAACGTTCTAACTGTATTAATAGAAACAGTGTATAATGTAATTAGAAATCTATTATCCAAATCACTGACAGTAAAACGTAAGATCATGAAGCGTAAAATGGTAAAGTGTTCTCAAAGATGAGTGTCTTGCAAAATGTTGAACCTGAAAAATTGTTCGGATGCGTTTGGCAAATTAGCGTTTTGGGAGTAAAATGTAAAAGTTGAGAGTCACTGAGACTGCATATCCAGAGAGCAAATTACCTTTGCAGCCCACAGGACAAAATTGTTCGTCCCTCTCTGGCTGTGGAGCGTTCATGGACGTTTGTCTCGTTCCAGTGACCCCTTCTCTTTCTCCGGTGTACACCTCTCTGTCCGTGTCGTCCTCCTGGCTCCTCTTCGTCCCTGTTCCATCATCCTCCGTGGTACTCCGGCTTAATTAACTGTGTATACACTGCAGTCAACTCCTACCGTTGTCTTGCTCCCGCCAATTGGAGCTCGAGTCGTCCGGCTCCGCACGCCGCGCCACGCCGACGACGACGACACACGCCACGGGTATCCCCCGTTTAATTCTCGCGGCATGATTTCATCAAGTCAACCATCTCCAAGCTGCGTCTCGCTCTCGTGCCGGTTCACAACCATTTCCTTCTTGTACACTCCGCGTTTCAGCGAGTCGCGTCAATTTCGAACGGCCGAGACGCGCTCGTCGAGACGTCACCGGGACAAATTAGTTAACCACCGGTTGTCGATTGGCATATCATTGTGTTCGCAACAGACCCGGTTAGAGAACTCGTTTTGATTGGGCGGAGGTGATCGTGTCAACGAGCTGCGATCGAATTGCTATTGGTAGACGAGGTGATGGATAATTGCCGCTCGGTTATGATGACTCGGGGGTGATTTCAGGATCATCTATGTGCTCGGTTTTTGCTAATACGGAAGGTGGATGCATTTAGACAACTTTATGACATTTTAGTTCAAAGTTCCGAATTAAACTCCCAAAATTTTGTGTCTCTTCATTGATCCGCAATAACCCTTACAATTCTACAAAAGTCGTATATGTACGGGTATATGTTCGCCATGTTTGTACCAACACTCTTCAAGTATTTTAAGATTACTCGAAGAAGTACACAGAGTGTCGTACGATGGATGAACACATTCCTGAACACTTAGGTTACTCAAGTCGTACCTCCTATTATAACTCTGAACAATCTTTGTGTTGTCATATAAATTATATCCTAATGTCATTACAGCTGTAGTAGCCATAACACTTCAAATATAGACCAGGCATAGGTACAGCTTAAGCAACCTTACCCTAACCCCTCAAACTAAGTCTCTAAGTCTCCAAATGTTTCCACATTATCTAACTCTGCAATTGTCAAATTTCACAAGGTGTAAATCTTCCAATAACCAAATTCCCTATTTTGTAAACCTGTCAGTCTATATTGCCACATTCCTTAAATTTCCCAGTGTCCAAATCTCCACATCCCAAACTTCTCAGCCCCTATTCCCGAATTTCTAAAATTTCTCAGTGTCCAAATCATCCAACCTCCAAATTCCCCAAATCCCAAACCTCTCTCTATCCCCAATTCTCCTAAGACCTCAAACTTCCCAGTGTCCAAAACTTCCAACCCCAAATTCCTCAAACTCCACGTCCCAAACTTCCAAATCTCCTCAAATTCCATATCCCAAATTTGCAAATAGCACCAGTACCCAAGAACCTCCTCAAATTGCAGCATCTCCATTCAGATTAACCCCCGATTTGCGATGATAAGAGTAGGTCCCGAATGATCGCGTTCCTCCAAGTGGTTCCCGTTGATGGTTACGCTTTTAATCGCGCGTACGACTGTCTGACCCTAGGTCTCGTCCCCGTAGTTTATTTAACAGCGCCCTGGGCATCGGTAAACACGGGTTAGCGAATTGGCCCCAGGGCGAGACCGAATGATAGTTAACGTACCGCTAAACGCCATTGGAGAGGACCTCGCGTCCCTTCCCGGCTGGAATACACCAAGCCTCGTATATTGCGTACGCGAGGGGACCGAAATTTAATTTTGTGCTTTTTGTACACGCCAAATCGTTGTCTCTCCCACTTGGCCGTTCCCTGTCCTTCTCTGTCTTTCTCTGCCCTCTCGCCTTTGCTCTGATGAAACGGGGGCGATAACGCAGGCGTCGAGGAGATTTCGGAGCGATTTTGGACACCGAGATCGACGACCATTGTGTTGCTGAATCTCGTTCGTTTGTGCATCACTCGCGGCGGACTATTTTTTTTTCTAACACTTCCTGCAATGGAATTTTCTTTGTGTACCCTCAGAGAAGCTTATTTTTTATTCTGTGATAATTTCTCAGATCCACTGTTTATTCTCAGTGTATCCGACGATCCACTCTCTCTTCTCTCTCCGTTTCGAAGATACATAAAATAGTATATCTATATATATTTTGCTTTAAAAGAAAAATCGATGAATCTACTTCGATACCAGTACACCAAGTTCGTTTTCCCGGTGCAATTACATCGTCAGCATTTCTATTACTTTTCGATTTCGCGTCTGAAACGCCCGGTCGATACAGAGGGTACTAATTCGATCAAGAGCAGATCAATCAAAGACGAACGATAAACCGTGTAGATAAGGGGTGGCCAAGTACTCGCGTGTTCGCACACTCGTTCACGTCCACTGTTAGGCGTTATCAAATTTGAAATCGATTACGGGCTTTGTCGCAAAATCGGATCGCTGCAGATGGACCACGCTCGCTTCCTGCTGCGTGCATATGTGCAAGATACACCGGCAGAAACGCGCTAGGCGTGCGCTGCAAGTTGCCGACGTATTTATCCCTGTTGGATACCTTTGTAGCCGATACCGGAGTACCCTTTCGGGCCATGTGTTCCGTTTACCGAGTCTCTCCTTGCTCTCTATGTTTCTCTGCTTCTCCCTTTGATCATTATTACTTGTTACCAACGGTGATCCGTGCTTGCTATAATTGCAACCCGATTTTTGTCAACGGGTATCGTTGCTGGATCGTCGAACAGAATCAACGCGATCGCTTCTTGTATATTTTAATCCGTTCACTACCTCTCTACTTTCCACAGTCTTTATTTCGGAATTTAGAGAGTAGTTTTATAGGATTAATTTTAATAAAATCTCCATAGTTTACTTCTGCACATTTTTAGATGTGTGGTCATGATGTTTGTTGAGATATTTAATTTTGCTTGGTTGGATGTTAATTTAAGTATCAGTTTGGTTAAATACAAGTTTGATATCTGCTGTCTGTTGAATCATTATCATCTTTCATATTATGTATGAATATGCATGTAGAACATGTGCTATAACGTGTAACATTGTTTTAACCAAAAGTGAAGACTAGCTTTAGTATTAGATCTAAGATATTAGACTTCTGTCTTCAAATTACTGAACAAGACTTTGAAATTGTTCTTTCAATCATTAAATATTAATTAAGAAATATTAGACTCTAAACGATGGTGATTCTCACATAACCTCACGTATGTGATCACCGTAACCACCCCATGTCAACGAACCTACATAAAGTCACGTATATCAACTACATAAAGTCCTTCTACAGAAGTGTACATATTTATTTCAATAATTATACGTGTTAAATAGATGAATTTACATGGATATTCATACCAAGGATGAATAAAAAAAGGCTTGAAATCAGAATAGAATGAAAAGCGTGCATGGAGTTCCTAAGGCAGCGGTGAAGAGAATATTTGAACAATAAATCCGCGTCAATTATAAAATTGTCTGGGTTGTCTCCTCCGAAACAGTCGGCGTGGAGTAATGTCTGTTGAAGTAGTCCGGAAGCGAGACGACAGGTGGAATCCGCGAAAGTCGAGCGAAGACCGAGTAACGAGATCACGCTAACAGAGTTCATCCGGCTCGTTTATCAAGCGCACGAGCTTCCAGCTTGCACGGGGATCAAATTCCGCGATGCGTAAGGCAGCAGACAATTTTCCTTCGCTTTTCTGGCGGTTCGTTGAGGGTCTTGGTGATCTTCGGCGTGGTCGTTTACGCGAGCGGAATTTTCGCGTACGCTCGGCTGACTCGGCTTTATAAATCCGATGTTCGACGGCGTTGTGTGTCGGGATTCGGTGGTGTGGCGAGAGGAGGCAAGACGAGGCGAGACGAGCGCCCTCCGCCAGCCATGTTTGCGGGTTTATAAATTGGGTTCGGCGCTGGGGATTTTTCTATTAGGACAAAATTGGTTCTTTCAACCGCCACCAGGGCGGTCGGTCGCTCCCTCTGCCCCTCTGCAGCCCACGTTCCACGTTCCAGGACCGACGTCGTTCAGCTCTCGATCCTCTCTTCTCGTGCATGTGCTCCTCTACTCGCTCGCGCTCTTCCCCTCTTTGCCCGCCCCTTCGCTACCGCTCGTCCTCGTCTCCCGCGAGCGAACGAGAGGTCCGCTATGATGGGGTGATTTGCCAGGGGCTGATGTACCCCGGCAAGGGGAGGGGATGCTCGTAGCAGCTCTCAAAAGTCGATATTTCCGTCACCGGTGTTATCGGTGTTTCCTACATTCTGTGTCCAGCGTCACCATAAACGAGGTTACCGATCAAAGTGCCGTCGTCGTCGTCCTGACATCCTTACGCTTTCACGGCGACCAGTCCGACGACTTCCGCCATGTCCTCGTTACCTTCCACGTTAACGTTGTCTAAGAATAAACCCTCCCCGACGAAAATACAAGTAAATCGGATAATTCTGCCTGCAAAAGCGCTCGCTTTCCGAGGGATGCAATTACCCCCGTAATCGCCACGGTACAGCTTTCATTGCCGCGCACTTGCTCCTTCGTTAAGGCTAGTTTTCCACGAAACTTTTCCGACTGAAATTTTCAGCTTAACTCGTTAACATAAACAGATTACCAGACAATTACGCGACAGATTCTGCGCGAATTGCCAACTCGTTTATTACGAAGATGCGCCACCAACTTTACAACTTATTTTATGTTTTATATATCTCATTTATACTTCCTCAATCTTAACTCTAATCCTACAATTTTCTTTCGTTAAACAATTCTCAAATTTTGCAATTTTACAAATTTATGATTTTATAAATTTTTGAGATCAAGGTGCTCAAAAATCTGGCATCGCTGTATCACTCGGTATACGACAAATCGTATTAGGTAACTTTTAGGGAATTTCGAGACAGGAATAGCGAAATTGCCGCGCGAAATAACTTAACTCAGTTAAACGTGTCTCTTGAACGGGTTCTCGAAGTGCTGATCAAACTATCCCCGGAGCACAGCTGCGAAACACTTCGGAATCGGTTCTTATTAGTTTCCTTATTCACGGGGTTACTTTGGCACCGATATTTAACGAGGGAATCTAATTAGTCGCGTTCTCTCGACATCGCCGGAATTAATTAGATCGTACCGCACGATTAATGGGACGATTGTTCGTGATACTCGATTTTAACCGGTCCTCCGTCGATGTTTTTCCTTTTTTCGCTTTTCCCTCCGTTCGATTTTTTTCTCTTCTTTACCGGTGGTTCCAGAGCGCGGCTGATTAGTCGCCGCCATTTTTCCATCGGGCCAACCTATTATCGGCCATTGAGGCAAGTACCGGCTAACCGGAATAGAAGTTTAATGAGGTTTACCACGGCGAATCGGGGCGATTTCACAAATACCTCCGAAAAACTCCAAAACTATTTTTAAACGTCACTGTTCTAAATTAATAAGATTCCAACGAATATTTTGTCTAACTCTTTTACGATCATTACAATCATTTAACTTGTTTTACGTTTTCTATGATTGATTAACAGTCATATTTTTGCTATTCAATTAACACTGAAATATTATTATATACAAATACATAATTATCAAGAACTGTTCAAAAGTTCTTTGTTCTTAACATGTGACGTTAGAGACGATCACGTGTATACAATAAGTCATGAAAGAATGATAAATCAAATTTTGACAAAGGCTCACTCACTGTCAACATATATTTCCATGTTAATAAGACATTTTTATCAAACAGTGCGTTTCAAATATTCGAACGAAAGTGATAAGAAATTTCTTTTTTATTGTCATGTGAAAGTGATAATAAATTTTAACTTATTTATTTTTTTATGAAATTCGTAACAAGTTTTAAATATATCTTTGTACAAAATCGGTGAAAAATCGATCTTCGTACTAAATCAATAAAAAATTGAACTCCGTACAAAATTGATGAAAAATTGATCTTCGTACAACATCCATAAAAAATTGATCTTACAAAATCAATAAAAAATTGACCTCTATACAAAGTTGATAAAAAATTGATTTTCATATAACATCAATAAAAAATTGATCTTCTTACAAAATCAATAAAAAATTGATCTCTATACAAAATTGATGAAAAATTGATTTTCGTATAACATCAATAAAAAATTGATCTTCTTACAAAATCAGTAAAAAATTGAACTCCGTACAAAATTGATGAAAAGTTGATCTTCGTATAACATCAATAAAAAACTGATCTTCTTACAAGATCAATGAAAAATCTCCGTACAAAACCAATCTGAAAAATAGATGAAACGAAACGGATAGGTAATTCCGTAAAGAGATGAAATAACCCTAACGAAAGTGCGTCAATACGGTAACTCGCTGGTGGAGATTGCACATCACCGAGTTTCTAACAATATTGCCACACCGGAACGTTTCGCCAAACAGAAAACGTTTCAGCTGAGTGTGCGCAAGGGTGGCGGACTAGTCGCTGCAAATATAATAAGGGAAGATAATGGAACCGGCTTCCGTAACGAGCAACAATCAAATCGCGCTGTCTCTCGATTTCTTCGCCCGGCAATCTCTGTCGCGAGTCAACCCTCCCACCCCCTCCTTTTGTGTCCCGACAAAACGGACGATAATACAAGTTATACGCGACAGCCAAGAGAGACTAAACGGGAACGAACGAAATTATTCGATTTGTCCGTCGCGGAGGTCGAAAGTTATCGAAAGTCCCGTTGGGGGTGAGACGAGCCTGCAAAAACGCGGTACACTCGGGTGCAAATGTCTATATGTAAACTTTACAATTCTTTTTTCAAATTTTTAGGTTGCAAGATTTTTAGAGGTTCATATTATTGTACTTCTTAATTTTTCATTTTTATATTTACAAGTTAAGAGGTTGAGAGTTTTAATATTTTCTCATTTCTGAATATTTGATTTTTTGAGTACTGAAATCTTATTAAAATTGCAAGGTTTGAAATTTGCAAGATTTGGAATATTTGCGTTCTCAAAGTTGATGTATAAATAGTACTCAGGTCCTTAGATCTCAAACTTAGATCTCAGGTCATTTTGTCTCTACATTCTCAGGTTGAAGACCTAGGGTGGTTAGGAACCTTCCTTTGCTTTCAATCTCAAGGTCTCCTAATTATTTAAGACCTCAAACCAATGTTTTCACTTTTTAAGAACCTCAAATCCTGACGTTCTCACATTTCTAACTCATCAAATCTCTCAATTTCCAAATTTGTAGATTGAAGCTTCCTGCACCCTTAAATTAACCCACTCAAAAATTTTTGCTTCTTCAATTTCTCTTAAATCTGCAAGTACCTATGCATCGAAGTATCCAAAGCACCAAATTCTTAAATTTCACTGCAACTTCAAATGCACCTAAATATCTGAATCAGTAAATCCCTTAATTTCACTGCATCTCCAGATGAAGCTAAATATGCAAACAACCAAATCCTTAAATTTCACTGCATCTCCAAACGCACTTAATTGTGCAAATAACCAAGTTCCTAAAAACTAGTATCTCCGAATGAATGTCCTAAAATTTCTACGTTTCAGACTTGTACCAAAAATCTGTAAAAATGGAGTAAAAGGTTTGCAGCAGTTATGATGTTGTCTATGAGATTTGTGGTGGACTGTACATAAGAGGGCGAGCCTCGGTCATTTGGCTTGACTTCATAAGTCATTAGAATCAGCCCTGAATCGAGTCGTTTGTCGCGAAACACCCGGTGGACAGTGACGGGAACGGGTATAAACGGTACACCGCGGGGGTTGCACGGAACAGAGAAAACGAGGGAGGACGGGGGTGCGCGCCTAACCAAATTACATCAATCCCATTTCACATCGTTTTGACATGGCAATTGAGTTGAGTCCCGCGCAACTGTTGTGTTTTTGCCGGGATGCAAGAGACGGGAAGAAGCGCGACATCGTCGAACGGGGAAAACTACCCCTCGCGAGAAACGTTCAAGTTTTCGCCCCCTCCGTTTTCGAGCGAACCGCAGAGGGCGAGTGCCTTAACTTTTCCTTATCGAAAATAAGTCGTTAGCCGGCCTTTCATCTTTAAACGAGTTTTCGCGGTGCCCTGAGTTTTTACCCGAACCCTCTCTCTCTCTTCTATCTTATTTCTTCTCCTTATTCGTCCTTCGGGACCGCACTTCTTCGCTGTCCCTTCTGTTCTCTCCCGTACAGCCACTTTTGCTCACGTTGCCTCGGTTTAAGGGATTTTTCAATTTCGCCCTGAGAAGCTAATTCAATTTCTGCGCGGGACCGATGTGGAGCAAAGCACCGGTTATCCGTGACACTTGGTCGTTACGTCTGATGAAAACGCGACGCGAAGTAAAATAAATCGGTGTATCCCGGGACACTCCTCATTCCAAATTAGAGATTTTGAAACGACTTTATAAATGTGTAAAATAAATCACGTATGTGGATTTAATATGTAATAACATCAATTTCCTCGTTTCGTTTTGTCGTAATTAAACTGCGTTTATTTATTATACATTGAAGTCTACAATTGGTACATTCAATATACACAATGTACACAACATACATATATGCATATAATATATGTGTAAACCTTACATGTGTAATGTATGTCTAACTTTTCATGTGTTATACATATATGTAGAAACCTTACATGTATGTGTTAACCTTGCATGTGTAACATATGTGTAAACCTTGCATGTGTAATATATGTGTAAACTTCGTATGTGTAACATATGTGTAAACCTTGCATGTGCAACACATACGTAAACCTTGCACGTGTAATATATGTGTAAACCTTGTATGTGTAATGTATGTATAAACTTTGCATATGTAATACATGTGTAAACCTCGTATGTGTAACGTATGTGTAAACCTTACATGTGTAATGTATGTGTAACCTTGCATGTGTAACGTATGTGTAAACCCTACACGTGTAATGTATGTGTAAACCATCACTTACATGAGTCATAATTACACAGACACATGCAATTTTAACTACAATCAATCCTATAATATTCTTCTCCACATCACACATGAAGATATAAAGACACGTGAACTGATATTCACACACGAAAAAGCAATTACAAAAATTATTTAACAAAGAGAGATTTGAAGATACTCAGACAACTTCAGAAGTGCAAATGTCTATCTATATACAGCTGATTGTCCATCGTTGATGAAAATGTTAGAAGGCGTTAATTGTATACGTCCCTAGAATGCCGTTGCTAATTGACTCACGGTTGATGCAATCTAGCTGGCGAGTCGCAGAGTAACCGTGAATTTGTTACAGCTTGTTTCTCGCTCTATTTTTTCGAGGAGCTATTAAATATTCAAGGGACCCGTAATGGCTCGGGGTGTAATTAAAACGACACTGCAGATACAACCTGCTCTTGCAAATATCTTTCACGGTGTCTGTGTGCAACTTTACAATTTTGTTAATGTTGGACGATCGTTAATGGTGGACCTGGGTCAATTTAGGCATTTGTTATTTTGTGTAGGATTGAAGGTTTTATATGTATTTGTATTGAATGAGGCGTATGTGCATATGTTATGGATGTGTATATGTAGATTTGGAGATATGTGGATTCTTAGGTTTCTAGGTTTTTGGGTTTTGGGTTTTAGGTTTCTAGGTTTCTAGGTTCTCAAACTCATGCATTCCTAGATCCCTATATCCACAAATCCACACATTCCCAAATCCACACATGTCCAATTCCACACATCCCCAAATCCACACATCTCCAATACCACACATGTCCAAATCCACACGTCCCTAAATCCACACGTCCCCAAATCTACACATCTCCAAATCCACACGTCCTCAGATCTACATATCTCCAAATCCACACATTGCCAAATCCACACATGTCCAATTCCACACATCCCCAAATCCACACATCTCCAATTCCACACATGTCCAAATCCACACGTCCTGAGATCTACACATCTCCAAATCCACACATGTCCAAATCCACACGTCCTCAGATCTACACATCTCCAAATCCACACATGTCCAAATCCACACGTCCTCAGATCTACACATCTCCAAATCCACACATGTCCAATTCCACACATCTCCAAATCCACACATCTCCAATTCCACACATGTTCAAATGCACACGTCCCTAAATCCACACGTCCCCAAATCTACACATCTCCAAATACACACATGTTCAAATCCACACGTCCTCAGATCTACATATCTCCAAATTCACACATCTCCAAATCCATACATGTCCAAATCCACACATCCTCAAATCCACACATTCCTAAATCCATACATCCACAAATTCACACATCCTCACATCTACACATCCCTCAATTTACACATTCCCAAATTGACTCATCCGCAAATCTACACATGCCCAAATCCATGCATCCAAAAATCCCTACACTCCAAATACCTATATCCCTAAATCGTTATCTTGCAGTCCTAGTGTCCTCTGCTCACACTATAAATATACATACATGTCAAAATAAATTGCACCCATGAGAAACACTGAATTACCACTTGTCCACTTGTATTTTGCCATGTACGTAGCTCTTAAACAATTTAAAATAACTAAACTACTTCAATAATATTTAAGTATTTCGTAAGTACTTAAATCAAATACACGACGCAAGAAATTACCAAGGTCTCGCACGCTCCCCAAAGAAAAAGAAAAAGTTTCTCGTCTCAGGGGGAGAAAAATGAACGTGTTGGCTCATTGTCAGCGTTCGAGGGGTGGCGAGAAGCAACGGTCCCCTTCCTCTTGTCAGCCTCGTGGTGTGGCTTAGAAGAGTACAATGCTGTAAAACCGCCAGCAATCCGCTTACCAAGTGACATCTTTACGCAATTACCAATAATTGGTGGCCGGTCTCGACCCAAAGCCTCGTAAACCTAATTAGGATAAAGAACGCAATCGGAAACGTACCAAGGGTACGAGTGACACGAGAATTAAATTCGTTTTCAATTAATTGTCACTTAATTTTACATTTATTTGAAAGTAATCTGTTATGTACGTTGCTTGAAATTTTTCACAGCGACAACGTTCGTTAAGGGTGGAAATTTTCGTTATATCGAAATTATTACCGCACCCTGTTTGCAGAGAAAATATAATTTTAATTTGATTCGTTCATTATTTCGGTATAAACGGTTTAATGCTGCTACCATTTCGGAGCCATCTCCATGGTTATAATAATGAAAAAGCTGCGT
Organism: Megachile leachella; assembly: GCA_963576845.1. Taxonomy (NCBI): domain Eukaryota; kingdom Metazoa; phylum Arthropoda; class Insecta; order Hymenoptera; family Megachilidae; genus Megachile; species Megachile leachella. The sequence continues at coordinate 9,325,668 of OY756257.1, forward strand.
TCCATAATGTCGAAGAAAATTTAAATGAACTGACATAAAAGTTACCCCATTTTGGTTCTGAATTAACCGTTTAATTACGAATGTAATATTTCGTGTAATTAGCGAACAATTGTAACGCACGGTCTCATTTTCTCGCGTCAAACGAGAACGCGAATAAATTCCAGTTTGATTTCAGCAAAACTCGCTCGTTTCTTTCGCGAGTCACGTTGATCCGTGACTCGAATTCGACCTCGAGTTCGTAATCGATTCACGACGCGAACGTGATAATCGCATTATCGAAATCGAGTAATAATCGAATGAAAGCATTTCGTCCCGACCCAGATGAGCGTCTTAACGAAGTTCCACCGAATTATCAGCAATTATCGGTCCTTCGGTGTAATTCTGTTAGCCAGCCTGAAGTTGGAAAAGGCGCCAACTAAAAGCGTGTTCCATCAAAAGGTCAAATCAGATTTCAACCCCGACCGTCCAACCTTGAAGCCTCTCGATTAAATCAGAATTTTCTCTTTAGCGCCTTCTTAATACCGTCGTTACAAGAACAATAAAGAACGACGAGTATATTCTCGTTGAAATATTCTGGTTCGATATCGATGTCGTGGAGAAATGTAAGAAAGCATTCGGAGGTTTGTAAAGGAACCACGAAATTTTCGCTTACACCCCATGTGACATCGAATCGCTTCGAGCTGAAATTCTTGCCATTGGCGTATAGTAGAATTTTGGGGTTTTACTAGTTCGTTTTTGAGATTTTGGAAGTTTTTTAGGATTATGAGGTTTTAGGATTGTGGGATTTTGTGCTGGGAGGATTTTGGGATGTGATATTAGGATTTGGGGAGTTTAGGATATTGCAATATTAGTATTTTGAGGTTTACTAGTTCGATTTTAAGATTTTGGGATTTTTTTAGGATTACAAAATTTTAGGAGTGTGGAATTTTGTGCTGCAAGGATTTGGAGAGGTTAGGATATTGCAATATTAGAGTTTTGGGATTTTAGAAATTTAGGCTCTTGGTACTTGAAGGAGTTGAAATTTTTGAATTTCTGAATTTCAAGGATTTTGGGATTTTGTAGTTTCAGAACTTAAATTTAAAATTATATTAGAATTTTGATATTTAAAGATTGTAGGTTCTTGGTACTTGAAGGCGTTGACATTTTTTAATTCCAGAACTTCAAGAATTTGGGGATTTCATGGTTTCAGCACCTAAATTTAAGATTATATTAGAATTTTGATATTTTAAGATTGTAGGTTCTTGGTACTTGAAGGGGTTGAAATTTGTACATGTCTGAAGTTCAAGGATTGTGTGATTTCATGGTTTCAGATTTTAAGTTTAAGATGTTGAAATATTAGAATTTTGTAATTGTAGAATTTGCTTTCAACATAAAGGGGTTGAAGTCTATGTATTTCTGAACTACAACGATTTTAAGGTTTCGTAGCTTCAAAACTTGAAGGATTTAGAACTTTATAACAAAGAATTTAGAACTTCAGGACGCAGGTATTTCATAACTATACAATTTTTAAATGTTTTAAAATTGCAAAGACTAATTAAAAATCAACTTTGTCTTCGACTCAATAAAACAATTTGAAACTTCATGACTTAGATACTTCATAACTGCACAATTTTTTAATGTTCTAAAATTGCAAAGAATAATTAAAATCAACTCTGCCTTCGAATAAATAAAAGAATCTGGAAGTTCATGACTTAGATACTTCATAACTGAACAATTTAAAAATATTCTAAAACTGCAAAGAATAATTAAAATCAACTCTGCCTTCAAATGAATAAAAGAATTTGAAACTTCATGACTTAAGTACTTCATAACTGCACAATTTTTTAATATTCTAAAATTGCAAAGAATAATTAAAATCAACTCTGTCTTCGAATAAATAAAAGAATCTGGAAGTTCATGACTTAGATACTTCATAACTGCACAATTTTTTAATGTTCTAAAATTGCAAAGAATAATTAAAATCAACTCTGTCTTCAAATAAATAAAACAATTTGAAACTTCAGGACTTACATACTTCATAACTGTACAATTTTAAAATGTTCTAAAATTGCAGACTAATTAAAATCAGCTCTGACTTCAAATAAATAAGAGCTTGTCAAATCCTTTCTTCAAGTTGTTCCTCGAAGTTGTTGAAATCCAACTTGATTCCACAATAAAGCCCGCCATTTTATAGCCAAACAAAAGTTACGCCAATGACTGTAACCGATCCATTTGTAACCCCATCTCGGTTGATTCCGCATTCACAATAAAATTGCCTTTCCCCGACTGTCTCAAACCTCGCGATTCCCGCGATCGTATACACGAGAAATCAAGAGAGCCCGAAAGAGCCTTCAGCTTGTACGAAGGTGAAAACGTTGAAGAACTTAACACGCGACAAAGGGTGTGGACGAAGGTAAGGGTGGAGGGTGACACAGGGTTATAGTGGAAGGAGAAACATACGTAAACACATGTTACACTTGGGAAAGCACTTCTGTTAGAGGGTCTCTTTCTAAGAGACGGCTTATAACGTGCCAGACGAGGTGAAGGAAACGTCTCTTACTTCTCGAAACGACGTGTGGCGACAATTCCATTGTGCATTCCATTCGGTCGGCCGCTTTGAGATACAAGCATGCACATTCTTTGTCCCAACGAGCTACGAGGAAGGTCAGACCACGGAGGGGTACGAGAACGATCTATACGGTGCCAGGAAAGGAGGATTAAAGGTAGAGAGAGGTATTTTGACACCCCGTATAATACCACGACCGCGGGGTGCACCCAATTAGGTAACGTTTGGGGCGTGAAGGCCCCACTTTTGCCGCGGGAATAAGATACTAAACTATCTCGTGAACGATGTATTAACGTGGACTTTCAATGCACCGAAACTTTCATCCCTATTCAATCGTTTAGGAGCTTTCTTAGAATGTTTAGAAACATTTCACCCTTATTGTGCTATTTTAAACAATGACACAAGCATGTCTTACAAGCTTTGTAATATTTCGCCTCCGTATTGTAACAGGAATTTGCAGACAGAAAATACCTCTACAAAATGAAGCTGGCTCTGAATTTACCCTTTGCACTATTTTTAAGAGTGACTCGTACTTTGCTGATCGATTCTACTCAAAGTTTTAATACAATTTGAATTGTTGATTGAATTTGCAGATCAAGTCTTTTATGTCAACAATTGGTAATTGATGCAACATTTTAACTTTCTCTGTCTGTTTTAATATTACAGCTGATTAGTTGACGCACTCGTACTTCGGTGATGAATTTCACTCAAAGTTTTAATACAATTTGAATTGTTGATTGAATTTGCAGATCAAGTCTTTTATGTCAACAATTGGTAATTAATGCAACATTTTAATTTTCTTTGTCTGTTTTAATATTACAGCTGATTAGTTGACGCACTCGTACTTCGATGATGAATTTCACTCAAAGTTTTAATACAATTTGAACTGTTCATTCAATTTGGAGATCAAGTCTTTTTGTAGTCGACGATAAATATCAAACTGATACAAGATTTTAAGATTCTTTGTCTGTTTTAATATTGTAGCTGTGATTAGTCGATGCATCTGATAAATGCATTACAACCCCCATTGAGCTTAATGAGTGTCTATGACACGTGTAATTTTCTTGTTCAATTATCAAGAAGTTCTTACTGAACTGCCAAAAATGTGTATTTACTCCAAGACTAAATGTTTGCTCATTAAAAATTAAATTATCATAACCACAACAGTGTTGAGCAATTTATACCACTTTCAACTGGTTAAAGAATATATCTACTACACTATATAAATACAAATAAATATTTTTATAAACTAAATTGTCAAATTTAAAAATCTCTGAACACTCAAGTTTCTAATGTTAGGTTAGGTAAGTTAGGTGTATTAGGTATGTTAGGTAGGTTAAGTCAGCTAGGTAGGTTAGGTAGGTTAGGTAGGTTAGGTAGGTTAGGTAGGTATAAGAAAAATGTTTTCAAGTGTGACATCGCGTTTATTATTCCCTAATCATTGTCGAATGTGGCAAAGCTATAAAAGATAAAAAGGAGTGTCCGAGCAGTGACGTATCAAGTAAAGTTCACCGGGTGACACGATTCTTAATCTCGCGGTCGAAGGAAATTTCCTCGCCCGGTCCCGAAGAAAACGCCCCGAGACGATCGACCAATGCAGCATCGTTCCAGCGGGAAAATAATGAAATTTGCAGGATAATCGGTAGGCAATTCATAGTCGCTGAGTGGTTTCTATTAAGGCTAACGACAGCCGGCAAGGGGCTCTACGAGCACCCGAAGGAAGACAATCTCCCGTGAGGAGATGGGCCTTTTTTTTTCATCCCCGTTCGCGCGCCTCGACTTCACCTCCTCTTGATCCTCGTCACCACCGCCAATCGCGAGGATCTATTTCCTATCGGCGGACCCGTCTCTTTCTTTTTCGCCTCTTTGCTCTGCGACACGATTTCTCCTCCTGTTGCAACCCCACTCCGCCTCCTTTTATATCTTCTGTACTTTCTCGTTCTCGCTCTGTTTTATGCTGGGTCTCTTAGTTCGACTCGTCCGCTTCTTCTCTGCCTCACCTGTGGAGCTCACGGCGCTCAGGTGGGAAGCAGGCGTAAGCGGAATCGTCGGAGAGTTGATTTTAGGTCGGCTAATGTCGTTTCGCTTTTAATGAACTTCTACGTTCGTTAAGTACGTTTCTCCATCTCCGTCTTGCCAATACGACTTCTACTGTATCCGATTGGATACGATTTTTATGCAGGACACTTTCGGGGGGGTTTAATTAAATCAACACTGGAGGTTTCTATGGGCTTTCATCGTTTTGCTGATAATATATTTTATGGGATAGTGAAATGATCTGAGAACTTTCTGCATTTCATTGTAAAAGCTTTCTTCTCAAATTGCAATATGGTAAATAATGAAGATGTGATAGAAATGAAACATTGTGCTAAGAAGATGAATTAGTTTGAACAACTAAACTAGATGTCTATGTAGTCAAATTTTGTAGTATGAATATTGACTTTGATAATTTACGAACTTGGGAATTTAGAGATTTAGACAGTTGAATATTTAGAAATTGAAGAATAGAACGATTTAAAGATTACAGAACTTAAAAATTTGAGGATGCAGAAGTTTGGAGGAAATGTAATTTAAGAATTGAGGGATTTAAGAGATTGTAAACTTGAAAATTAAGAACAGTGAAATTTAGAAATGTTAGAAAGTAATTTCTTACTGCAGTCGGTTCAGCATATGAGAACAAGATGTCGCTACTATGGTGACTTGAACTTGAAAAATAAAATTATTAAATATACTTTTAGGTCAAAGATGTGTTCAGAATATCAACGACACTTATTGTCAGACTTTCGACTGTCTTTCTACCAAAATTCACTTTTTCTATCAAAATTAATTCTTGTTTGGCTCAAAATTAATTCTCTTCATACACATCATACATCCATAAGTTATATCTATAAGTACTATACAAATAATTAAGAATGAAGGTAAAACATGAACAAAATGAAGGTACAACAGTTATACGTTTCTTCATCGTTTCACAAAATGACCTCACTACCATTCGCCAAATTAGATATTAAAATAATTTCGTGCAAAACACGTTTCATCTACCGACATCTTGTCTATCGCAACTTCGTTATCACCCAGCAAGAGCGCAGCATCAGCGGATTTCGTCAAACCGATAATCGAATAAAAAACCTGAAGTCAAGCATAACACGTCTATCACGAATAGATCTCTTTTAATCGTCCAATTTTTGAGACTCGCTCGAGGTCTGTTATCGATAATGCTTTAAATAAGATCTACTGTTGCATCATGTACATGGAAAAATATCCACGGCTAATGTGTATTGTCGATGATAATTGATAAGAATTGCTTATGCAAGTTTTTACGTAATCCCAGATTGATCCTGAGAAATTCGCGTCACCGTTACGCTGTCACCTTGTCGCGGCAGGCTTGTCAACTGATAACCTTACAATTGTAAATTAGTCGCTCACTTTCGCTAATTACTTCTTGGAGATAATTCAATCTTTGACCTCGTATTCCCAAAATTTTTTGATTATGATTATTCGAAAAAAACTGCAAATCTTTTTGGTGGGTCATAGGTTCCAATATATTGGTCTTCGTAGAATTTATCTAGCTCACTCTCTAGGTTTTTCTTTGATTATTAACTTTCTGAGGAAATTTCTGATTTCTGGAGTGTTTGATTTTTTGAGAGTAAAAGTCCTCACTAGGTTTTCAAGTTTAACGTGTAATTTCCCTAACGTGATCTCTAGATTTTCCTATAATTTTGCCAAGTACGACTTCTCTGAAGATTTATCAAGAGTATATATAAATTATTAAAGAATTTCTAATTATTTTTAGATTCTTCAGAATCGTTAGATCTCCATAAGTTTCCATAAATCTCTACCTAACCTAACCTAACTCTCCCATTTCTAAGCAATTTAATATCTCACAAGCCCTTCCATAAATCCTAGATATTCCCATAATCACGCATTGTTTTCGAACGTCTCTTATCCCGCCGTTATCGCGTGACGTCGTAACAAAACGAAAACTGAAAACGGGATAGCAAAGTGACACTATCGGGCTGATTTACAGTAATCATGATACTCTTCTTATTGGGATTCCTTCGATTCAGTTATTTAGCGTCATTGAACTCGAAATATTCGTACATCATCGTTGCGATATGGAAAGTACAGAACTTATGGAGTTCTAATCGAACGGTTAAAATGGCGGACGTTGCGAGCACCGTTTCCTCGTTGTTATACAATCGATTTATATATAAACTGTCATTCGGATAGTTTGTCTAATTACGTAATTGCGGATTACGGGTGAGAGATACGGTGTTATTTTGCATAATCAAATGGCTTTATTATCGGAGCGATACGTTGGTCACGTCATACTTTAATTCTATATAATAGAATTGTAACCTTTCAACCTTTGCGATTAACGGAAACAATCATTTTTCAATTGCAATTGCTTTATTTTTTTGGTCAAAAAGAATTCACTGCTGTGATAAAATATTTTTTATTAACTAAACGTCTGCGAAGAAATCTGCATTCTGAAACTTCTTAAATCCTTCACTACTTCTTCGAGTAAGGGTTTAATCTCTGAATAAAATTTAAGCGATTAATCTCTGAATAAAACTTTCATTAAAACATGAAAATCTTTCTCACAAAATCTACCAATTCCTTCAATACATAATTTTTATGTATAATAAAATTTTATTCACTTAAAAGCCTTCAAACTAAAAGCCCGCTAACAACCTTACGTAAAAAGATTTCTACATCAAATTTTTATCGGTTCTCAGTTTAAAAGTAGATATGACTTCATTAACACAAAAAAGGGCCACTATTATATTCGTTTCTAATTTCTTCTGTCTGACACATGTTTACGTATATGTTAAGCGCGACGTACATAAACAATCGCAGTCTAATTAAGTTAGGTCAACCGCCTCGTCTGCCGAGGAAGATGATCACGAGGAAGGAACGAAGCCAAGTAAATCCTCGTCGTGTCTTGCATCAGAACGTTGCTTACGAAATTTCATGTATTAGATTAGTGCGAGGCAAAAATAAAGAAAGTGGCGTGCTCCCAAGTTTCTTTGGTGGGAGTTGCTCGTCTCCGCGAAAGATACATACACTGTCTGCTAAAAGTTTCTGATAACTGGCAAACAGTATAATTATTTTAACTCGTTCGATTTCACATTGATCATTTTTCTTTTTGTTATTATAATTACTGTTGTAAAATTACTGTTACTGTATTTCTATGGAAGTTGTTCATTTTTAAATTTATTTTACATTTGATGCTGTAGAAGTTAGACCTAGTAGAGTTTTTATTAGAGAACATATAAAATTAGTCAATATTATTTTGTTCATCGATATTGAATACATTATTAAATATTTCTTTGTAAAAACGTTCTTAAATGTTGCCTGACGTTTGCAAAAAATTTTTGAAACCATCAAGAAAATATGAGTTTAAACAGCAAAATAAATATTAGATTATAAAAATAATTCTGCTCAAAAATCATGAATAATTTTAAAGTCATAATAAGTCACAGTAAAAACAAAATATAAAATGTAACAATAATATAAAAAAAAATATGTAACAACAATATAAAAAAATATACAATATATAAAAAGAATTATTTAATAAAATACTAAGATGGTCTAATAAAAGTCCCATTAAAAAATTGTGAATTAATCTACCTATTTGTCAAAATACTCCAGAAAGAGGTGTAAAATGTTGCATCATGAAATTGTAGTAAAAAATCTCGGTAACTGGAAACTTTCGAGCATCGATGTACATACGTCAAACGTAGCAGCCAATAAAAGAGAAAAAATTTATCGAGCCAGATTAATTATCATTTATTTCTCAGCCCCGGCACGAGAATCGAATGTCACGGTTCGTCGACGATCTATCGCTAATCGTCCTTCTTGCTCGACTTGTTGCTCGATCAATAATCGATTGGTAGCTGAAGGGGAATCTCCGCGTCCTCGTCGATTCGTATCGTTCGACGTCAATCGTTTGTTTATCGACGTTTCCGTGACTTCTCGCGAATGTAGCAATATTTTTCAAACCCTCCCTCATCGTCGAAAGGCGAGGACAAAGTGGCAACAAAGACTCTCTGCCGCTTCGATAACACAGTAACAATCGAACAAGATGCATTTTTCGTTTGAGAAACAGATAAGCTTGAAGACGAAACAACATTTCGTAACGAGCGATTAATAAGCGGCCATCTTGGAGAAAAATGTCACACGAATTTTCGATCAAATTTCCATCACATTCTCTGTCGTTAAATTATTATTTTATGAAGATGTCATTAAATTAGTCCATAAGAGAATGATGTAATTTCAGTCGAATCTTTTTCTAGTTTAAACTTTTTCTAATTTAATTTAATGTTTAGATATGCAATCGAGAGGTTTCGTGAGATCACGAGGAAAGTGTCAGCTTTTCGGAAAAATTCGACAAGTGTCGGAGAAACCGGGTCAGTGTCACTGTCATTTTCGTCATTCATTCATGCCGATGTAAACGCTGAACAGAATTACATCATGACTGGCAGATATTGCGAATCTTTCGACAGATGTTCTCGTCGCGTGTGATTCTGATTCACCGACAAAAATCCCGCCGTTCAATTTTTCTTGCATCCAAAATTTCCCCCGAATACCAAGAAATCGTTCAATTCCCCTCTGTTCTCGTTTTCCTGCGTAGTTGCGTGAAGAAAATAAATTTCTTAATAAGCTTGCTCAATTATTTACCAAAATCACCGTACGTCATTGAAGTTATTGTACGAAGTTTGTTTACTACGTCACACGATTATAAAGAGTAATAATATTATTACAATGTTCGATAGCGTTCTATTTTAACCGTCCTTATTATACGTAGATCGTCCATTTTGTTTCGAGGAATCGTTTTCACTCGAAATCCTTTTTTTATTGATGACAACGTATTATGAATGATCGATGGGAGTATTAGTAAACACATCTGAACACGCGTGCTCCTTTCAGAACGTGTTAACGTTATCTGACGCAACCAAAGCTATCGCTAAATATAAAAGCCGGGTAAACGAGAAGCGCTGTCAGTGTTGATAGTGGTAGCGTTGGTATTTCATGAAAAAGAATGTGTTGTTAACCGGCACACCTTTCGTACGACTATTTCTTTGTCACTGTGTTTAGTAAATTCAAGACGAATTTCTGTTAGTATCAGTTAGTAATTTCAGTTAGTAAAGGGAAGAGTGTCAGGTAAATTGCAAGTAGTGAATCTCTTTTGAAGATGCATAAGAACAAGGAGGAATTGAAGATGGATTATTCGTTGTTTACGAATGAAGTGTCCAAGCGACGACGCTCGGCGACTACCAGGGAATTAAGTAAGATTTTATTGATGATTTTTGTTAGAATATGGCGAAATTTTATGGGGGATAGTGTCAGAAGAAAATTAGAAGAAGTTAGAATGATTTTATTGTAGGATTTACTGTTGTCAAGCTTTGTATCGTCACGCGTTATATTTCCATGCTTTGTAATTTCCGGGGGTTATATTTTCTCCGTGTGGAATTTTCTATGCATTGTACTTTGGACGTGTTGAATTTTCGTGCGTAGAATTATTAACGGGTTGAAATTTCCACGAGTTGTATTTTCTATGCGTTGTATTTCTCAAGCTTTGAATTTTCGAAGCAATAGAATTTTCTACGCGTTGAATTTTCCATGCGTTGTATTTCTCAAGCTTTGAAATTTCAAAGCATTGTATTTTCTACGCGTTCAATTTTCCACGCGTTGTATTTCTCAAGCATTGTATTTTCTACGCGTAGAATTTTCGACGCGTTGAATTTTCCACGCGTTGTATTTTTCACGCATTGCATTTTTCAAGCTTTGAAATTTCAAAGCATTGTATTTTCGACGCGTTGAATTTTCCACGCATTGTATTTCTCAAGCTTTGAATTTTCAAAGCATTGTATTTTCGACGCGTTGAATTTTCACGCGTTGTATTTCTCAAGCTTTGAATTTTCTACGCGTAGAATTTTCCACGCGTTGTATTTTCCGCGCATTGCATTTCTCAAGCTTAGAAATTTCAAAGCATTGTATTTTCTACGCGTTCAATTTTCCACGCGTTGTATTTCTCAAGCTTTGAATTTTCAAAGCATTGTATTTTCTACGCGTAGAATTTTCGACGCGTTGAATTTTCCACACGTTGTATTTCTCAAGCTTTGAATTTTCGGCGCGTAGAAAATTCTACACATTGTATTTTCTACGCATAGAATTTTCCACTCGTTGTATCTCCACGCCCTGTATCTCCACGCTCCGTATTTCCACGCTCCGTATCCCCACGCTCCGTATTTCCACGCTCCATACCTCCGCGCTTCGTATCTTCCACGCATTCCATACATTTTCTATATTTTCTACGTGCTATATCTTCGCGTATTGCATCATCAAACCTTCCTCCGTTGCAGTAGAACTTACTATATTTATTACCAAGATTGCAAGAAAAACTTAAATTTGATAACAAGTTGTAACTAATTTTTAACAATGTCTTACAGCGAAAATAGCGTACTCAGCGCCCAAAACCCTGGTATCCCTCGCCGAGGGAATGCCAAACGAGGAGACGTTTCCATTCACAGAAATTTCCATCAAACTTAAGGATGGATCGTCTTTCACCCTCGACGAGCGAGAATTGGGTGCTGCGTTGCAGTACATTCCTACCCAAGGATATCCACCGCTTCTTCAAGTAAGCAATTTCATATCATAGCAACTTTATTCATAATCAGAAAGATTTATAATTTGAACGTCGAGTAACATTTAAGAGAATCGCTTTTGAATCATGAATACGGTTCGTAGTTGAAGCAATCCTTTTTGTTTTAATCTTGTAATATGATTGCTTCCAATATGTTTAACAACGTTGGATATTAAATTGATTTCAGGCCCTGAGGGAGTTTCAGAGAAGGGCGCACGCACCACCCTTATGGGAGAGCCGCGATATTGTGGTGGTATCTGGATCTCAGGACGGATTAAGCAAAACTTTAGAAGCCATAATTGGTCCTGGAGATCCACTTCTGGTGCATGATCCTTTTTATCCGGGCGTGGAAGTTGTGGTTAGTGATCCTCCATTTTCCTCTTACTCTTTTTATTTCTTCCAAATCAAATATTTAAATCGCGAGCAATATTTTGACAAATATTACTCGTATTAATTTTTGAAATCCATAAGGGTTTCATCAGGAATTGAAATTCATCAGAATTTTTAAATTTTTTAAAGACTTTTACGTTCAGATTTCGTTAAAAATCAAAAGATACTTAAATGATAACCAAACGTTATTATTACATATTTATGTAATCTTAACAAATATTACACACATTAATTTTTGAAACCTTCATTTTGAAGTTCTTATGAATTTCAAAATTTTTGAAAGGTTTTTACATTCAGATTTTCTTAAAAATCAAAGGATACGCAAACGATAACCGAACTTTATTATTACACATTTATGTAATCTTCGAACGTAGAATTTGAAGATAAAGAGCATAAAATTAAATTAAAATTTTTATCTTGCTCATTAATTATCGTCAACATTAGTAATTAATGTTAATTAACCTGTGAAGTGTTTATTAAGTCGCTGTATACATTACAAGTAATTCAAATCTATTATCTATTGTGAAACTTCGCAATTTTACATTTCGTACGTAATATTCTAACAGTAGAAATTTGTAAATTAGAATAGGTATAGGTAAAACTCTTCCGGGTCACTGACGTGTTTTAAGCGCTCTGCAAAGTTACAGGTCATCGAAAGATAAGAAATCGATGAACATTACAGCCACGCGCTGTTTAACAAACCGTTTAGATAGCTTGAAAAACATAACCTTGCCGCAGCAAATATCTGCAAAGTTCATCTCCCTCGCGTGCGCTTGATTAGCCTAGTAATTTTTTATCGACTTATCGATACATATAATAAATCTAATGTATAATACAATTTCCTCTAATCGCAAAGGGACAGTTTGTTCTTTAAACAATTATTTCAATACCTCGTTATCAACTTCATTAGATAAAACCATGCGTAAAACAATTGTTCATCTCGCGTTATACTGTGCGAAGATTACACAAACAACTCTTATCGCCGTTATATATTAACAACAAATAACAGATAGTTGACACAACATAAACGCATCGGGTTATCGGGTTCAAGATGAAACATATGTTCAATAAATATTTATTTAATTACAGGTGACGCCTCACAAGGCGGAGCTGATACCGATTCCGCAGGACGAGTATGGCGTTGTACCTGAGATCCTTAGGGAGACGTTGAAGAACAGGGAGTTGTCAGGCAAGAAAATGCCGAAAGTTATGTACATAAACGCTACTGGGACAAACCCTACAGGAGTTGTTATTCCATTGGAGAGGCGGAAGGAGATCTACAGGATAGCGTGCGAATACAACTTCCTGATCATTGATGATGATCCTTACCATTTCATGCATTTTGATGATGTGAGTGAATGGTTGATTTCCGAAGATTTTACATTTTTTTTTTTGTATTGAGGAGATTTGTTGGTACGCGTTTGAATATGTGCGATAGGTAACTGTGCGTTAAATATTGAACCGTTGGATATCGGCGCGTTCGATATTGGAGCGATGGATTTCGATGCAGAGGATTATCACGTGTGGAGTTGCTATGCGTGGAATTGCAACGCGTTAAATTGCTATGCGTAGAATTCTCACGCGTTAGATTTCGACGCGTTGGATATCTCCACGCATTAGATACCTCCACGCGTCAAATTTCGACGCGTTAGATATCTCCATGCGTCAGATTTCAGATACATAGAGTCGCAATGCGTTAGATTGCAACGCGTAGGATTCTCACGCATTAGAGTGCAACGCGTTGAATTCTCAAGCGTTAGATTTCGACGCGTTAGATATCTCCACACGTTAAATTTCGACGCGCTAGATATCTCCACGCGTTAGATATCGACGCGTTAGGTATCTCCACGCGTCAGATTTCGGTGCATAGAGTCGCCATGCGTGAGATTGCAACGCGTAGAATTCTCAAGCGTTAGATTTGGACGCGTTAAATATCTCTACGCGCTAGATATTTCCATGCGTTAGATATCTCCACGCGTTAGATATTTCCAAGCGTCAAATTTTGGTGCGTAGAGTTGCCATGCGTTAGATTGCAAAGCGTGGAATTCTCACGCATAAGATTGCAATTAGAATTCTTCAGCGTTATATTTCGACACGTTAGATATTTCCATGCGTCAGATATCGACGCGTCAGTTATTTCCATGCATTAAAATTCGACGCGTTAGATTTCGGTGCGTAGAGTCGCCATGCATAAGATTTCTACGCGTAAAATAATCAAACCTTAGACTTCATCGAGTTTGATATCTTGATGCGTTAAATATACTTGCGTTAGATATTGACATGTCAGATATTTCCACGCGTCAAAGACCAAATCTCGACGCATCAAATTGCAATACATAGAATCTCCATGAGTAAGATTGCAACGCTTAGAATAGTCAAACCTTAGACTTCGTCAAGTTTGATATCTCTATGCGTTAGTTATCAACGCGTTAGATATCGACATGACAGATACCTCCACGCGTTACATATCGAAGCGTTACATATCGACGCGTCAAATTTCAATATATAGACTCTCCATACATAAAATTGCAACGCATAGAGTAATCAGATCTTAGATTCCTCTGCGTCAAATATCTCCACGCGCTACATATCGACCCGTCATATATCTCCACATTACATATCTCCCCGCATCAAATTCCACCGCACAGAATAACCTTGCATTACTATTTCAACTTGTATCGTTCCATACACACCGTCTTCACCCCCATAATCCACATAACAATCCAATATCCGCTAAAATACCATTAATACCTAAATTCATCCAAATTCTACTGCCATCAATCGAACATTAATCGCCGCGTATTATAATACCGTAACATAACTTCCAATCATTTATCTCACATAAATGCAGTTTAAACAGCTGCACTCCACAGGTTACTAATCAAGTCTAAATCGAATCGTGTTTGCACAGGTGGAACCGAAGTCCTTCTTATCGTTGGACACAGAAGGACGAGTGATCAGGTTGGACTCCTTCTCGAAAGTGGTCAGCAGTGGTATTAGATTAGGATTCGTTACGGCGGCAGCTCCGTTGATAGCCAGCATTGAACTACACCTGCAGAGCAGCCACTTGCACGCTCCTACGTTATCGCAGGTTGGTAGGGTGGTTTCCTTCAACCCTTCGTTGGTACATTCTGGGGATATTTCTGTCGGACGCTCAGTTTTATCGAGACACGATAAGCTCAAAATACTGGGATGGAAAATTTGTTCCAAATTCGGTTAATTTTGGGTTTATCAGTTGGGTCATTTGGGATACGAAGCAGTTCTAAGATATCGAACGGTGGAATTTTGATGACGAGAAATCGAGTTGACGTCTACCTCCCCAGGTTATCGTGTCGATTTTTAGATGGTTCTTACAGTAGCTTTGTATAAACATGTTCAAGGTATTACGTCAATGAATTATCAGACGTGCATGGTAACAAATGTATGTTTGTGACAGATTCGATATGCAAATGTGGTCATATTTTTGATGAGAAAACAATTATGAAAGAAACTACAAGAATTTGTAGAAACTGTTATGAGGGAGAGACTGCAACCATATGTTACATATGTTACATATAGTACATATGGTACATATGTTGCATATGTTGCATATGTTTGTCAGTCAGAAATAATTATTAATTACAACAGTATTAAAATTATTAAAGAAAGTCAAAATGTGGCCATTTTGTATTTGTTCATTTTGTATGAATCTCCGACTATGTAAATTATATATTAGACTTGAACTTCAAATCAAAATATATAAAATATTTAATCAAGATATGTCGCGAGTGCGTCACCGTAAGTGTGTCCCAAGTCTAGCTCCTTAAACTACTGCAAGGGGTAAAATAACAAATAAACTGAAACACCACTCTAAATGAAACACCAACCTAAACACCCTAACAATCTACCACAATTAAATAATCGAATAATCCAAAGTTGAACAGTCGAAATCATCTTCTAAACTACTTCTCGACAACCAAACACCAGAACATCCCTAAAAAATTAAACATCGCCAATAAAACATATGTCACCGCACGCTTCGTAACGATACAATAATCGCGAATAATCGCGAAAGTGGGCGTCGGCCAACCGTAAATATTATTTTACCCGAATGACGAAATATAAGAAGAAAAATACTACAGCCACGCTTCTTGCAATTATCGTGTAAGCTTTGCCAACGGTGGCGCGTGTCTGCTCTTATCTTAAACGTAAACACGGTGATTGCACATTATCGTCAGTGATAGAAGCACGCGAAAGGGGAAACCGTTTTCTTCATGATCGTTTGCTTGTTTCTAGGTGATACTGTACAAGCTGATAAAGACATGGGGATACGATGGACTGATGAGTCATTTCATGGGGATCAGGTGTTTTTACAAACAACGGAGGGATGTTATCGCGGCGTTGGCTGAAAAACATTTGAGAGGTTTGTAATTGTGCATTTTTAATGGATGTTGGAAGTTATGGAGATGGAAATTAAAGGATATGGGGATTTAGGGGTGTGGGTATTTGGGGAGTAGACGGATTTGGAGAGGTAGCGATGTGGGGATGTGGAGATTTTGTGGATGTGAAGATTTTGAGAATGTGGAGATTTTGGGGATATGGAGATTTTGAGGATATAGGAACTTGGAGACGTAGAAATTTGGGGACGTGGAAGTTTTGGGGATGTAGAGATTGAAGATGTGGAGATTTGGGGACGTAGAGATTTGGGGTAGTTCCTATCTTAGGAACGTACAAATTTGACAACCTAAAGATTTGGGGTGTGTAGGAATCTGAAAACATAAACATTTGAAGATACATGGATTCAGTGACATAGAGATTTTGGAAACTGTTATTCCTCATATTCCTCCATATTTCTCATAGAGACATTGAACAATCTATAAAGAATTATGGGTGTACAAACTTGGAAATATAGGAATTTACAAATACAGAAATGTTAATATAAAGACCGAAATCAGCAGCCAAAGCATATGTAAATTATTATAAATACAATAATCTAAACCTTGTTGTTCTATGTTTCTATAGGTCTAGCAGACTTCTCAATTCCAATGGGAGGTTTCTTCCTGTGGATCAAAGTCCGTGGCATCAAAGACACCTGGAAGATGATCATGCAGAGGGGTGTCATGGAGGGCGTCATTATGGCGCCTGGTGCAGCCTTCATGAGGGATCCTAGCAAGCCCTGCAATGCTATCAGAGCTAGCTTCGCTAAAGCTTCTTACGAAGAAATGGACCTGGTATGTTTTAACATAATATATTTAATACGTTACACTTAAAAAGACCACAATGAATAATCAACCCTTGTAAATTTAACTACTGCTGAAGCTTGTGTAAATCTACCCTCTTGTGTAGATTATAACCATTGTGTAGATGTGGTTATCCTTGTCTAGGATAAAAAAACCTTGTGTAAATGTTAGGATAAAATCTAAAAATTTTCATCTTAAAATATAACAAAAATTACTAATTCATTGTCACATTAGAAAATCTTGTTTTAAACGCAACAGATTCCTTCTTTATCGACTTAACTACAAATTATTACCAGCATCCGATACATTTACTAATTTTTGTTCTTTCTCTTTCATTTGCAGGCGTTAGAGAGGTTAGCGTACCTCATCAGGTCCGAGTTGCTCAACAATTATTCAATAATAAATGGGGATTAGGGTATTAGTCTCTTAGTTTAGTAGTATTATATCAGTTAAAGTGGTGTACCTGCAGTTGTTCTATTACCGACATTTAGTAAGAAAAATTCTATGACGACGATGCACAATACCATCTACGAATAAAGACGGTATCGTGTCATCAAATGTAGAGAATTTACCGACAGAGGTTAAAGTAGAAAATTCAGAATCAATATGGGTGCATGGAGAAAATCTATCAAAATATTTCTTGCGCTTCTTGTTAGATGACTGTCAAATCAAAGTTTCTTGCTTTAATATTTATAATTGTATTTTAACTTTTTGTACCATGTGTATTTTGTACGATCATTTTTACAGCGATTTTAACGAATTGCTTTCACTTTCATCGTTTCATCTCATTGTTTAAAAATTATTGTAAATTTTTTATGTATTTAAGTTCTGTACAAACGCGTGTATTTATCAATCGGCCAAGTATTGTCAAAACTTTGAACATTTTTGTAAATAAAATTGCGTTATTGTACCACTGTGTTTTCCATCCCTTAACTTTATAAGTACAGGTGTATTTCCACGCGGTGCAATTTTCACGCGATGTAATTCCACGCTTCGTAATTTCCACGCGGCGCAATTTCCACGCGCTATAATTCCACGCTCCGTAATTTCCACGCGTTGAATTTCTACGCGCCATAATTCCACGCGAGATAATTCCACGCTCCGTAATTTCCACGCAGTGCAATTTCCACGCGGCGCAATTTCCACGCGCTATAATTCCACGCTCCGTAATTTCCACGCGTTGTATTTCTACGCGTTGTATTTCTACGCGTTGAAATTTCTACGCGCCATAATTCCACGCGTTATAATACCACACACCGTAATTTTCACGCGCCACAACTCCACGCTTCGTAATTTCCACGCACTGTATTTCCACGCGCCGTAATTCCCATGCGCCGTATTTCCACGCGTCGAAATTTCTACGCCTCATAATTCCACGCGCCGAAATTTCGACGTGCAATTTCCAAGCAATTTATATTAAGGAATATACATTTTTTTAGGCTCGAAGCTGTCGCTCTTGCGTCAGCTGTCTTTCGTCCGTGTTCTTCTAAACGAAGCTTCAACCCCCATTTTTGCAAAGGGAAGTCTTATTCGCAATCACGTCAGCTACTATTTCATGAACCTGTAATTGTGAGATACTCTGTATAAACCGATTCAGCACAAATTAATGAAATAGATGTTTTAGAAAATGAATTTGAATTTCGCTGGAAAGAAGGTGAAGGGACGAAAAAGAGAAACGTAAGGAAATAGGGGAGACTCTTTCACTTAACGTTAAACACCTTAACTGCCAATTAATTGAACGAAATTAATTTAATCTGCCGCAATATAAGCCATGAAGTATCCCGCGGTCTGCACGCTTTCTTGACGTCGAACCAGCATGCGGTTTCTCGCATAACAGATTCCGATTCGAAATAAACTTCAGAAATTCATACAACCAACGTGACAGATGTTCATTTTTTCCTTCCTTCCATAGCGAGAATAGACAAAAAGACACAGCTTATTTCCATGCATTCATTAGCATTAATATCGATTTCCTATGAAGAATATTTTCGAAATGAATGACAGTTCTGCCGTCCATCTGCTCGGATATTGTGCTTCTTTACTGTTTTTTTTTTTTGGTTGCAGATATCGGAGTAAAAATAGGTGCAGAAAATTGCAGTTGACAGACGTCAACTGGATGCTTGCAATTTTTATTCATCACTTCGTGATACTAAGGTGTTTAATCTAATTTCAGACTCTCATATTTTCGGTTTTTTCTTTTTATACCTGAGGTGAATAATTTTTAAGATTACAATTTGACGAGTGTCCATTTTTTGAAGTTTTTCGAATTTCAAATCACTTCAATGTGTGATTTCTATTCACACATCGATACACGTCTCCATAAAACGCAAATCAACCTCCAAAAAACGAAAAGTAAATTGACCAAAGAAAAAGAACATAGCCGGAATAGACGTCTGCGTATCAGCGACAAGGGTGAAAGGAGAATTCGGTGAACCAGGTTAATATACACCTAATGACGGATTTAAGACGAGCAACTTGCGTGTATTTTCTCCTGCGGGAAAACGAAGGGAAATCCCAGGGCCCTTCGAAGATATAGTGTATATTAAAAGACGTTTCTGGGAGCCGTTACAGGGGATGCACAGATACGGCCGATCATACGAATGGCCACATTTCCAGGAGTGGGATTTTGGTGAGAAACCTGTTCACTTTCATTTTCCGTATGGGGATCATAGAGGTCAGTTCTATGACTTTACGATCTGCGATTGTCCGAAGAGAATGGTGTCCAATAACGCTTATTCAACGATCTTTAGGTCAACACGATCATAAACTTAGTTTACAATCCCTTGCTAGTTTAATTACTAGCATTGCATGTATAGTACATATGTATAATTAATTAAATATACAGGTTAATTATATATACATATATAGTTTCACAATTATGGGTCCAGGAAAGAAGGGATAGCTGACGAGATTCTGAATACTATTTCCCTCTGCAAAAATGAGGGTTGATTCTTCGTTCTTGAATTATTAAGGAAAAATAGGGACCAATCAGAGCATGAGATTACACGCAGATAGTGACAGTTTTTAGCCTAAAAAAATTTATATTCCTTAATATTAATTGCTTGGAAATTACGGAGTGTGGAGTTATGGCGCGTGGGAATTGCGACGCGTGGACATACAGCGCGTGGAAATTATGTCACGTGGAAATACAAGGCGTGGAAATTACGGAGCATGGAATTATCTCGCGTAGAAAAATATGCCGCGTGGAATTACGACGCGTGGAAATGCAGCGCGTAGAAATTGCGGAGCGTGGAATTACGGCGCGTGGAATTATCTCGCGTAGAAATTATGCCGCGTGGAATTATCTCGCGTGGAAATTATGCCGCGTGGAAATACAGTGCGTGGAAATTACAGAGCGTGGAATTACGACGCGTGGAAATACAGCGCGTGGAAATTACGGAGCATGGAATTATCTCGCGTAATTACCAAAAATTTGAGTATCAATGTATTTGCATAATTGCATTATTGTACCTCTTTTAATATACAAAAACTACTTCTACGTATTTGTACCTCTTTCAAACTTCAAACACTTAATTATTGATCACAGATTCCTCAGAATAGAATTTGAAGACTCGTAAATAATAATTAAGTATTTTTACCGTTTTCACCTTCTCTCTTGTAAACTGCACCGGAAAATTCTTCAATAATTCTCACCGAAATTATTTCCGTGCAAAATATTAATTTCCACGTTTAATTTTGAATTAGTTTTCATTCTTATTTCGGTTACTATTCCTTCAACATATATGAAGGTCTTTAATCTTCGATCTTAATTGGTACTCTATTTTAATACTGAATTTTAGTCCCTTAAACCGTTGGTGCACAATTTACTTGTCAGATGTGCCAGTCAAAACTAATTATTCATAGGTATAATTTTTAAATAAACAATACAAATGAAAATATTATGAATATTTTATAATCAGCGATGGATAATGCAAATTATAATTGGACCTAAATTTTAAGGTAAAGAGTATTAAAAATTTGAGTAAGATTATATTTGAGCTGTGAATGTGTCCCGAGTGAGATTCCTCAAAGTTTGTATTGTATTAAATAAAATGGCGACTGAGAGTCACCTCTCGAAAGGCTTAATCGTCACACAATCTCAATTTCAATTCCCATGTTTCAAAAAAGCGTCAAATCCACCATTTGAGGATGTACAAAAGATTCATAAATTCGATCAATTGACCATATATAAAAGAGCCACCGAAGTCCATCTGCCAAAACACCCCAAGATCGACTACCGACGCAAAAATTTCTCGAAGTCACTCTTCAACCCTTAAATCCGCTGCGAGCATTATTTTTACAAATCTAACCAACCTATCTCCAGCCTCGGCTTTCAAGGATGCGCGATACACGAAACGGGGGTAGACGGGTGTAGAAAAAAGAGAAGAGCAGCGGAATTCTCGGATTCGTACCCTTAGTCGCGGCTCACGCTCGTATATAGCCGGCTACGCTTTCTGTCGTTCTTCTATTCGCCGTTGCCGCTCCATATAGCAGCTACGGTAAGGGGGTTATTCCCCGGGGGTAGGTCGGGAGGTGAGATGCGGGGGTTGCTCGAGAAAGAGGAGAGAATTCTGGTTGGACGAAGAAACCGAAAGGAAGGATAGAGAGAAGCTGAAGAGTGGAACGAACGAGAGAGGGACAGTGGGAATGGGAGAGTACAGGGTCCTCCATAAATGTAGTCTTAATAAAAAACGTGTCACGAAATTAATGTACTTTTATCGTTCGTTCGATAGAATGTTTTACTCGATGCTTTTTCGAGTACCTTTAATAACTGTCGGCGGATTTCATACGCACAGAATGTTTCATTAAAAAAATATTAAATATAGATTTCGGATCAATTTCAACGGTGCTGGGTCAAGTGATGTTTATTATAAATTTAAGTTCATACATTTTTGTGCGCTGATGCGGCGGAATGCAACTGCAATTTCGGATCGATGTTTTCACTTTTTGGGGAAAAATTGCGTTCATTTTTTCTCGATCTATTATGCGTTTATTGAGTCGTGTGCTGAGGGACTGCATTACAATGCAACTTTTACTGTTTCAGTTTTGGTGCAATTTTTTTTGTAAAATTATTTTGGGGAAATTTCATCAAATTTTAAAAATTAACAAAATTAGAATGGAGAGTGGTGTACAGTTGTTATATTATGGTATACTGGCATACCTAACCTACCTAACCTACCTAACATACCTAACCTACCTAACCCACCTAACATACCTAACTTACCTAACCTACCATTAGAAACTTGAGTGTTCAGAGCCTTTTAAATTTGACAATTTAATTTATAAAAATACTTATACAGTGTAGTAGATTATTCTCTGTATGCCATAATATATGTCATACATACAATACAACATAATATAATGTACCACAATTTGTATATACAGTATAAAATTACAATATGATATATCAATTGTCTATACAGCTTTATATTTTTATTTTACATTTTACAATTGCATATACAATTGGTATATTATGATATATTATTCTCTGTATGCCATACTATTTACCATACATACAATACAGTACATTATAATATACATTTAGTATGTTTATGCCATAACATACCATAATTTGTATATATAATATAAAATTACGTATAATACACCAACTGTCTATACAATTTTATGTTTGCAATTGTATGTACAATTGGTATGTTATTGGTATATTATTCTCTGTCAAAAGAACTAAAGAGAAGATCATTAAAAAGTCCCAAAAAAAATAACAAAAAAAAAGTATCCAAAAAGAATTGCTCAGATTACGATATTAAAATATAAGAATACTAAAGGTGCAAAAAGGAGGTGTATATAAACATGTCATTTGAACATACATGTTGTATAGTATGTCCAGAATGCATGAGAGATCCTGTATAACGAACGTAGCTCGAAAGGAGAGGTTGGCAAGGGTGTGCGAGGGGTAGTGCAGTTTCGTGTTGGCATTACTCTTGATTTCCGTGGTGACGTCGCTACCTCGGCTGCCCTTTCCCTCCAGCTACCGTCTCTTCTTCCTCCTGCCTTCTCTCCTCCACCGTGTCTTGTGTTTTGCCGTTTCTATGTGGGGGCTACCACCCCGCCCATCTAGCCCGTCCTGATACGGAGAAAGAGCAACCACCCGGACTATCCGGCAGAGATAGATCCTTTCTCGCGCCCTACCTATATCGTCCTGGCCACGAACACAACCCCTGGTACCCTTTCTTTCTGTGTTGTCGCCCACGGAAAAAGCCTTGCCCTGCCCTTTCTTGTCTTCGCGCCCGCGGCCATTATATCACGGTAAACATCTCAACCACCCGAAACCGTGTTACAACGCCGTGCTAAAAAATTAACGGACAACGGCCAACTTTTTCACCTGGTCCATAATGACCTGCTGACGAATTAAATGACTGATAACGAACGACTCGGTGTTGGTGGAAGAAAGTTTGCTCGGTGAACACTGATTGACGGAGTAGATTAGAAATTTTACGGGTGTTCTACTGATTTCGGAGTTTTTTAATTTTTGGGGTGACGGATTTTGGAAGGGTTTGTGGAAGAATTAATTTGTTCTGTGTTTGTGGATTTTGGGAAATGAAAGTATAGGATGTTGAAGAATTTAGGTATTTACCAATTTAGGGAGTGGGGAATCTAGAAATTGGGGAACCTAGAAATTGGGGAATCTAAGAATTAGAGAATTTAGAGAGTGGGGAATTTAGGAAGTGGGAATTCAGGAATTTGTGAATTTAAGAATTAGAAATTTAGGAATTGGGGGATATGGGAGTATAAAAGTTTAAGAATTGTAAAATTTACAAGTTAGGTATTTAATAATATTATAGTTTGAAAATTTCAAAATTTAGAAAAGCCTCCCAAAAATCTAATAATTACATTCTAAAATCTTGCAAGTTTCAGTGTTCCCCAATAATTGAATCTCTTACACTTACTATAATTACTTAGTGTATTACTTACTATACTTCTCCACGTCCTCCAAGTACATCTCTCCTCCCTAAAGCCCCCAACGCAGGGAATTACCCAGCAACCACAAGCACAAATAAACGAAATAAATTGCATATCACAATTATTACTGACCATCATAGCAACTTAATATTCCATATTTATAATTCATGATATAAATTATCACAAGACCACTCATTCGAATTGCTTGAAATTCTCTTCCATAATTTTTTCTGTTTTCCTTCGAAGCAAAGAAGATTTGATGCTTTCAGTAAACGTCTCGACGTAACTCGTTCATTTAAAACGAATGAACGAGTCCACAATCGATCTCTTCAGTTGGTGAACGAGAAGCAGAAGATATCCTAATTCAATTTCACTAGCATCTGGAATCTCCATGCAATTTGCTATCGTTTTACAAGAAACCACTCATCGCAGATAAATATCCATGGTTCTCCGAGATTTGAAAACGATCTGACAGAATTGTATTCGAGATAAATTCTGTTCGTTTTACAGAGACATTAATGTGGACGTTTGCTGGGAGTATTGGAAACATGAAACTAAGTAAAAATAATATTTTGGTAAATTTTAAGTATGTGAGGGAGATGGTAAGTACTATATTTGTAATATGGAAAATGTGTCATGTGGT
Organism: Megachile leachella; assembly: GCA_963576845.1. Lineage (NCBI taxonomy): Eukaryota > Metazoa > Arthropoda > Insecta > Hymenoptera > Megachilidae > Megachile > Megachile leachella. Next base: position 9,350,036 of record OY756257.1, read on the forward strand.
ATAATTAAAATATATGAATTGGGGTTGCGGTAATTTTTAATTTTCTGATTTCTAGATTTTCCAAATTGTAGATTTAGCAATTCCTAGATTTCCTAAATTTTATGCACCTCGATCCCAAATTCTCCAAATCTCAAATTTCCCAAATCCTACACACTCTAAATTCCACACATGCAGAATGTCATACACCTCCAATTCCACACATCCCAAATTCCACACATTCCAAATCCCACATATCCCCAATTGTACACATCCCAAATCCCACGCGTCCCAAATTTCCAGACATTCCAAATCCCACACATCCAAAATTCCATATATCCCAAATCCTACACATCCAAAATTCCACATATCCCAAATCCCACACGTCCCAAATCCTACACATCCAAAATTCCACACATCCCAAATCCCACACGTCCCAAATTCCATACATTCCAAATCCTACACATCCAAAATTCTCAAACACCTAAATCTCAACCCTCCAATTCCAAAATATCCAAATTCCACCGTTCCCGACTATCCAACCCTCCAAATTAAAAAATATCCAATTTGACAAATATCCAAATTTCCAATATCCAAGTCTCCAATTTCTAAGTCCTCAACTTTCGAAAATCCACTCACTCCATCCCCGTAAGGTACATAAACACGACACTAAAACTACGTTACCCCCCGACAAAAATGTCCCATCTACCCAATATCCAGAAGCAAAGCCGAATAGCAGTAAGTCGATTCTAGAGACGATCCTTCGATCGTCCATCGAGCCTATTTGAAACTCCGAAAGGATCGCGGAACAACGAGTAAAAGAGGAAGCGAGGGTTTGGATCGGCGCACAATATAGTCGCCGCGATTGCCCAGTAAATATCGGAGCGAGGTTATAGCCGGCTCCGCGGCCCGTAAACCAAGACATTAAATTTTATAATATTGCGTCCCGTCTCGCTCCCGTCCCTCCTCGACATCGGCCACCGGCGACCCCTCTCGCACACCGAACCTAACCCGCGGCTCGCTCGTTGTCGCGCTTGCTCGCACGCGGGCGCGCGCGTGCACGCCGTGCTTTTATTGGCTATTTACAGAGGAAATGGCCTCTAAATTAACTGCAGACTACCGGATTGCTACGTATATCGAACGGCCTCGTATAACGCCTCGCTGCTCTCGCCCGTTAAGATCAAAATCGAAATGACAGCGCGACGACGATTAATTTCGACCGGGCAAAATGGTACCCCCTCGATTTCTGCCTTCTTCGGAAGGTGAGAGTCGATACGAGGGCAGCATCGGGCTTCCTTTTAATTGCGCCCTGAATTTTTGATCGCTCGCTCGGAGAGAATTCGACCGAGGGAGATACTGAAGCCGAGGGCCCTGAGAGTTTTATGAGCACCGGCAACCTTGATATTGTTATTTATCGCTGTTTGATAGTGGTTTCGAAGGCGCTGCGGAAAAGGGGTTGCTAAGGAAAAATTCTACTCGAGCCTGATGTATCGCTGGAAATTTAAATGTACATGAAGTGCGGAGGGATGAAAAGAATAAACGGGAAGGTTTTGGAAATGAATGCGTAAAATAGCTTTCTTTCTTGCAGCTGCATTACTTCTTTTCAAAATTGCAGACTTATTTGGTTGAATATAGGAGGTGCTGAACTTATATTTAAAATGGACTTTAAAAACAGAAGACATAGTTTGTTGTTAAAATATGATTATATTTGATAATTACTGAAGCTGATGATAAGGTTCAATGGTGTATACTTGAAATAATCAACAACTTTACCAATAGTATACTTGAAATTATTTTTAGATATTGACCTTAATATAACCTTGAGATGACCTTAAAGTAACCTGAAGATGACTTTGAGGTTATCTTAAGATAATCTTGAGAATACCTTAATTTAACCTTGAGTTGGTACATAACCTTAAACTGACCTCAAACCTAAAAACCTTCAAACCTTAGAGCAAACTTAAAACAGAAAGGTTGATGTCCAAAATCATTCACTTCAAATCAAATTTAATAGCAAACCGACTCCTCAACAATTAATGAGACTGCAAATCAAAATGAGACTACTCAAAGTTAATTCTAAACATGTGTAGTAATGTGTCAATAGATAAATGTAATGTGTGATAGTAATGTGTGAAAGTAATGTGTCAATAGATAAATGTAATGTGTGGTAGTAATGTGTGATAGTAATATGTCGATAGATAAATGTAATGTGTGATAGTAATGTGTCAATAGATAAACGTACATATGTGATAATACTGCATCAATAAATAAACGTACATATGTGTGATAGCGATGCATCAATAAATAAACGTACATATGTGTGATAGTAATGCATCAATAAATAAACGTACATATGTGTGATAGTAATGCATCAATAAATAAACGTACACATGTGTGATAGTAATGCATCAATAAATAAACGTACGTATGTGTAATAGTAATGCATCAATAAATAAACGTACATATGTGTGATAGTAGTGCATCAATAAATAAAAGTGCATAACATATGTGTGATCACATATGTAAGACATGTGAGAAATAATTTTGCGAATTAAATATGGAAAACGATCAGGTAAAACGGTGTAAAGTTTTCACGTAGAATATCGAAGCTGACAACACGGTGCCAAATAAATTTCATATCTCAATTAGTTTTTCGGCCACGTGCCGTCACGTGTCCAACGTTCAGGCTGCAGTTCGATCTGTGTTCCCCTTCTGGTTCTTCGACGGCTAGCAGGGGCGTAATTCAAACGCAAATATATTAAGTGTTGTCTGCACCATGCTTCCGTTTAGTGTGTCGGTTTCATTTAGCCAGATAAGCATCTTTAGCTTCGACTGGACACGATTCTAACTGACGGGATGAGCATGGCTCGATGAGTACACTGTTTCCGTCGATTAATTAAACGTACCTGTACCTGGGTGCGTTGGAAACTTTCGTGTTATGTATATTAAAAGATGGGGGACGATATGTGTTTGTATTATAGATTGTTTATTTTGTGGTGTTTTCATGAAGTCTTTTTTGTAAATTATTCTTTTTGTTTGTTAATTGAATTTTATACATGTGTTATGTATGACATGTGTGATATTAGTGTACACATATGTGTATACTTCATGTGTTACACATGAGTATGATATTACATATATGTATATTATGTATATCTGAGTATTACATTACACATTTTAAGGCACATAATGTATCACACATGTGTATGTATTTAATGCATTACACATATGTGTATACTTAATGTGTTACATATGAGTATTATATTATATATGTATTATGTATATCTGAGTATTATATTACACATTTTAAGGCACATAATGTATCACACATGTGTATGTACTTAATGTATCACACATATGTGTATACTTCATGCATTACACATGAATATTACATTACACAGTCTAATGCACACTATATATTACACATGTGTGTACACTTAATGTATTGCACATATGTATATACTTGATACATCACATATCACATATTACACATCACATGTCATACATATGTGTAATACATTAAGTATATGTACACACATGTGTAACACATTACATACATTATATAGTACATGTAATATAATACTCAGATCATGTAGAACAACAGTATAATTCTTTTTCCAGTCCTCGATAATATTAAATTAAAGTTACTGCAGTAATAAATGAGATTACTTAAGAAACTGTTAAAGAGTCATCTTTAAAAGTACACAGTTGAAATCAAATGATCCGTAACCACAACCTCAGTATTCCCACTGCAAACACGATCAGTAAAGACATATGTTTGAGCAGTGTAATATATACATAGTTCCTGCTCGGACACATCGTCCTACAACATATTAACAGCTTAGCCGGTAAGCCTTTTATATTACATTTTTCCCTCTATGGGGTCTCCTAATCCAATGGGGTAGCTAGCCGCCCTACAATGCGGGAGCTAACATAGCGAATTCGAGCCGAATCGAAGTTTGATACTGTACGTGTATCGAGGAACCGCCATTTCTTAGATTTTTGCAGGTAAACGGTATTAAACGGTATTACGGGGTTAATTGAGTATTGAGTTGGTGACATTTGGAGGAGTGGTGAAGGGTAATAAATTTTCACATCTCAAACTCCCAGATTCCTAAATTTCCAATTTTTTCAAATTTTCAATTTCTCAGGTTTCCAATTTCTCAAATTTCCAATTTCTCAAATTTGCAATTTCTCAAGTTTCCATTTTCTCAAATTTCCAATTTCTCAAGTTTCCAATTTTCCAAATTTCCAATTTCTCAAGTTTCCAATTTCTCAAATTTCCAATTTTTCAAGTTTCCAATTTCTCAAATTTCCAATTTTTCCAAATTTCCAATTTCTTAAGTTTCCAATTTCTCAAATTTCCAATTTTTCAAGTTTCCAATTTCTCAAATTTCCAATTTCCCAAATTTCCAATTTCTCAAATTTCCAACTTCTCAAGTTTCCAATTTCCCAAATTTCCAATTTCTCAAATTTCTAATTTTCCCAAATTTCCAATTTTTCAAGTTTCCAATTTCCCAAATTTCCACTTCCTAAATTCCCACATTCTCAATCCACTCCAAGACATCAAAAATTCCCATATCCTCACAAATTCACAACTCCTAAAATTAACAATAATTCACCCAAAACTCCACAAACCACAAATTCATCTCCAAAGCCCATACAATAAATTTACCCCATTGTACAACTCAAACCCTAGCAACAAAACTAAAATAACCAATACAACAAACGTTTCATCCACAATTGTTTACCAACGTTTAACAAGAATCGACACACAAAGCACAAAGAGTTAACCCTCCATCTTTTCCCATGAACATCGACGATCCGGAGGCCAGTTTTCTAGGGACAGTCACTTCCTCCGACTTGACTTTGTGAACGTTTCACGCCCGAAGCCCCCAATTAAGTAGAATGACTGACCCGATCACGGGTACCGTGGATTTATTGTCTCGCGAGACTCTTTCGTGTAGGATCAAGCAACGTGGACATAACTTTGTCGGTCGGCTCGTGTTTGCAAGGCGCACCCTGACCGGGGTTGGCTCATTGTTTGCCCTGAAACGCACGCAATGCGGAATCATCCCTCGACGCGTGACTTACGTGCCTGTAAAGCCAAACACAGCGGGACACGCTGTGTATCTTTCGCGAGATTTTCACGCCGTCAGCGATCGACTTCATCGAACGTTTCATTCTATTTAAAATTTTTATATGTTCGTCTTAACTGGAAAATTACAAAATTATACTTTCACCACACACAATTTTTTAATTTCTTACTTCTCCAATTTCTAAGTTATTAAATTTTTGAGTTGTTCAATTTTTACGATTTGTAATATTTTAATTATTTATTTTGTACATTTTTATATTTTCAAATTTTGTTGTTTTATGAATGTTCACTTTTTTAAATCTTTGAATTTCTTACCTCTCGAATGTCTAAGTTATTAAATTTTTGAGTTGTTCAATTTTTACGATTTGTAATATTTTAATTATTTATTTTGTACATTTTTATATTTTCAAATTTGTTGTTTCATGAATGTTCACTTTTTTAAATCTTTGAATTTCTTACCTCTCGAATTTCTAAGTTATTAAATTTTTGAGTTGTTCAATTTTTACGGTTTGTAATATTTTAATTATTTAATTTGTACATTTTCATATTTTCAAATTTTGCTGTTTCATGAATGTTCATTTTTTTAAATCTTTGAATTTGTTACCTCTCGAATTTCTAAGTTATTAAACTTTTGAGTTGTTCAATTTTTTACGCTTTCAAATATTTTAATTATTTAATTTGTACATTTTCACATTTTCAAATCTTGCTTTCTGATGAATGTTCACTTTTTTAAATCTTTGAATTTCTTACTAAATTTAATTTCTCAATTTCTACATTTTCAAATACCTTATTTATCAAATTCAAAATGATGTCAAGCTTAAATAAAAAGCTTTGAGAGCTGAAGTTCTACGGGCCCGAAACAGAAGAGCGTCCACCATCTTGAACGTTTTCGTTAAATTCTGTTCGAGAAGCACTTCCAGCGAACGACGTTCTCCGTTTTAAAGGAGCATGAATTGCGTGCTTCCTTGACGGATTATGGCCGAGACACATCAGTATGGGCGATAGAGTCGTTTTTAAACTCGTCACAAGTGGATTTAGCACCTTTCCTGGACTACGCAGCCGCTACAGCAACGTAGCTGGTCCATGCAAGCTGTTATCCAGCGAGTCGCTATTCTTGATCCCGTTCGCGGTGAGCTCTGGACTTACTGCTAAAACGTGGCAAGATTTACTTCGAAACTTAAGTCCCGCCTAAAGATTTATTACCGAGCCTCTCGTATCTTCGAATTCTTGACTACTGCCTCGTACCGATGCAATGCTCTGCATTTTGATGCACTCTGCACTCGATCGTGATAACCTTTGCACGATCGTTCTTCAACTTCCATTAAACTTGCAGACTAACCTCAAACATCAGTTTTCTACATTTCAAACGTCATTAACTTTCATGATTATCCTTACATTTACACGTCGATATACAGTATTACTTGCAAATGTATTTTATGATCAGCATAACGTTTCAATTTATCTAACAGCCAGAGTCCATCTTCAACTTCTTTTGGAAATAAAAATAATTTTAAATTAGCCTTGTTCAAGAAGTCGATCGAATTATAACATACAGTAGAAGAATGCAGGTGAATAAAATATAAGCAAGCAGAGTGAGGAAGGCAATTTTAAAATTGATCATCAGGCTGACATAGCGAGAACACTTAAAATGAAAGACACTGAGGAAGACAACTTCAGAATCGAACATGATATCGATTGTTTTCATATAAGAGAAAAGTAAATGGAGTGAAAGCTGAGGACCTAAGGAAGTCAACTTCAGAATCGATCAGACCATCATGGCATCGATCGGTTTAATATAAAAGGAAACAGAATAAAACGTTAAGAACATGAGGAAGACAACTTCAGAAACGATCATCAGGCTATCATGACCTCGATCGTTTTGATATAAAAAGAAACTGAGTAGAATAAAACGCTGAGAATCTGAGGAAGACAACTTCAGAACTGATCATCGCACTGAGCGTTCTGAAATAAAAGAAGAACGAAAGACAACTTCAGAGTGGAAATTAAAATTCAGAAATGAAGGTATTTGAAAATGTACAAAAATTAATTTGAACATTCGAAAAGTTTGAAAATGAAAAAAATAGCAAAAAGAAACTTGACACTCAAGATAACTTCAGAGTGGAAATTAAAATTCAGAAATGAAGGTATTTGAAAATGTACCAAAATTAATTTGAAAATTCGAAGAGTTTGAAAATGAAAAAAATAGCAAAAAGAAACTTGACACTCAAGATAACTTCAGAGTGGAAATTAAAATTCAGAAATGAAGGTATTTGAAAATGAACCAAAATTAATTTGGAAATTCGAAGAGTTTGAAAATGAAAAAAAATAGCAAAAAGAAACTTGACACTCAAGATAACTTCAGAGTGGAAATTAAAATTCAGAAATAAAGGTATTTAAAAATGTACCAAAATTAATTTGGAAATTCGAAGAGTTTGAAAATGAAAAAAATAGCAAAAAGGAACATAATTTTAAACTGACTCGTTGCAAAAAATACCAGAAATTTAAAACGTTTCCGAAAGTATATTTTGGATATAAACAGAGTAGATTTTTATGTATCGAGCGGAGAACACGTATCGCGAGAGGGTAGATTATCAACGTTCGATTACATGTTACAATAAATGGTCATCGCGTCGTAGTAAATCACGAGCGAATAAAACAACATAATTCTCGTCGTTTAAATTTACGTTAATACCGCATTTCGAAACGATGTACCGCCGTGCCACAACTAGATCAATAATCTCGTTATTTAGACGATAATAAATTGTTTTTCAATCGTGCACAGCAATCAAAGAATTATGTTCATTTCGCTGGTATTCGTTCCGAAAGAGACCATAATAACGCGCATGTTTCGGTGATTATCCTGAACAGAAAATCGCCGGATAAAGAATTGCGACGAACTGGCGGCGTTGTCGGAGGGTGAGGTAAAGTTTGGCCAGACTAGAAGAGAGAACAACGTGATTTAGATATCGTCTTCTTGCGGTAATCAATTTCCATTAACGAAGTCTCGGCGCAGGTGGAAAGGGAAAGAGGCGAGAGAAAACGGAAGGTGAAATGGAGATAAAGAAAAACCGAGATGCTGGAGACAAATCTAAAGAGCCTCTGTAATCGAGTTCTCGGCATTTTTTATCTGGACAAACGAGTTAACACTACCATTTTTCGATCGAAACATCTTGCAATTTTTAGTTGCAATCATTTACATTTTCATTGAATTTGGCAGAAATTTTAGGGGGAACGGTGCAGTGAAATCTTTTATTTGGATTGATGGTTTTTGTTAGCTTTGTTGTGAGAGATGGAGTGTCTTGTGATTTACGAAGTACTGTAATTTATTTTTTGGGGTGTTGTTTTTTATTGTTTGAATGGGTTTGGTGACTTTGGGTGTTTAGTTTGTTAGGTAGATAAATATTTAGGTGTGTGGATAAGTAGATAGTTGGACATTTGGACAGTTAGGTATGTGGATACCTAGGTGCCTGGACATCTAAGCACCTTGAAAGGTAGATACCCAGATATCTACATACTTAAATACATAGATACTTAGATACCTTGATATCTGCATACCTACATACGTTACATACCTACATACTTAAACACCCAGATAGCTAGACATCTACATACGTGGACACCCAGATACCTAGACACTGAGACAGTTAAACACTGAGACACCTAGACATCTAAACACTTAGACACTGAGACAGCCAGACACCTCAACACCTAGATCTCAAGATCTCCACATATTCCCAACTCTACAGACACCATGACATTTCCACATTCTTAACGTCCACATCCTTATTATTCTCATATCCCCATATCTGTATATCCCAAATTCTTATGTCCTTAACATTCCTACATCCAACATGTAGGACCATGTAGTACATATACTACATTCACCAGATCTCTACATCATTAGCTTCCTATTCCACATCTTCACATCTCCACATTCTCCTGCAGTCACACAAAAAAAAAATATTAAGATCACCATGGTCCCTTAAGAATTCCGTAACCATGAAAACTTGAAGAAGCGATCTCTTTCATTCTACAACACAACAATAAACAAATCCAAGATAACGAGAGAAGCGTCGGTTCCGATCCTCTCCAGAACAAGTCCGTGAGCCGAGAAAATTGAAAAACTTCTCGGTAAAACTGTCCCGCCACTAGAACTTGCACTGAACTTAACCTGCTCCTTCTCACCCCTGGCTCAATACATTCTAAAAAGTAATTAAACTTTGGACACACGCAAGAAGAGGCTCGACCACAAGTTTCCGTCGAACGATTCTCAGGGGCGAGTCGCAAAAATGCTTGCAGCTGAAGGCTACGACGAGCGGATGCAATTAAGGGGATGAAATAATGAGATTGCCAACGAAATGTTTTCAATACTGTTCGAACAAAAATTATGGTTGTTAAGAACTCTTTTAGTTGATCTTGTTAATTTTAGTTTTGGAAGATTGGTTGGAGGTTTGGGAGTTAATTTTGGGATTTGGGAGTTGAAGGTGAAGGGTGAAAGGTAGGGTGTGGGACGTTTGGAGTGAGGAATTGGTGAGGTGAGGAATTTGGAGATTTGAGAATTTGGGGAGTTAAGGATTACGGGATTTGAGAATTTGGAGATGTGAGAATTTGGGCACATATGAATGTGGACGTATGTGAGAATTTGAGAATATGAGAATTTGGGCACATATGAATGTGGACGTATGTGAGAATTTGAGAATATGAGAATTTGGGGGTGTCAGAAATTGGGAATGTGAGAATATGAGAATGTGAGAATTTGGGAATATGTGAATTTGAGCATATGTGAATTTGAGCATATGTGAATTTGGGCATATGTGAATTTGGACATAGGTGAATTTGAGAATATAAGAATTTGGGGGTGTTAGAAATTGGGAATGTGAGAATTTGGGAATATGTGAATTTGGGCATATGTGAATTTGAGCACATGTGAATTTGGGCATATGTGGATTTAGGCACATGTGAATTTGGACATATGTGAATTTGGGAATATGAGAATTTGAGCATATGTGAATTTGGACATATGTGAATTTGGGAATATGAGAATGTGAGTGTATCAGAATTTGGAAATGTGAGAATTTGGGAATATATGAATATGAACACATGTGAATTTGAGCATATGTGAATATGAACATATGTGAATTTGAGCATATATGAACCTGTAGATGTGACAGTTCTATCTACACTACGACTGCACCTCACAAACTGCAAATAATTATCCTCCATAAATAATACTAGTTATTCACACACCTACATTTCAATCAATCTCAACTAATCTAAAAATTCGCAAATTGACTCAAATCTCTTCTCCCCAAGGCTTCAGTTACCATCCAATATTCAATCCACAAACTCCCGTCACATTCCACCACAAGAAAAATAGACTTACAGCTCGTTTCACTCCGCATTTGTCATGAAACCATCGACGTTAAAGCGATCTACTTTATCGTTGCACTGTATGACGCTGTATCCTCTCGTGAAAAAAGTCCAGCAAAACCACGTTCGATACAAAACGTTAAAAATCTTCCTAATGAAAAGGTATAACATTTGAATCGAACAAAATGTTCATCTCTTCAATTTATCGTATTTTTAGCAACGGTGGCTCTCGATTAAATTTATAAAATGGAGGTAGAAAGGGTGGGTGAAAGTCGTGGTGGGTGAAGACAGAGGCGTGTTAGCGGGCGAGGATCGCTGAAAATCCGGCGCGTAAACGGCGCAACCCGGGGATTGCGGCAATTAAGCAAAAGCCGGCCCTGTCGAGTGGCAAAATATTTGCAGAAACGTGGCATCGACGTTCGGGAACTCGTTGCTGGCCATAACTGGAATGTGAGATATGGCAGGAACTCGATCGACGTCCAAATGAAGCACGCTAGAGAGTCAGCAAGTGCCTGGTCGGATATTATAGACCTGTGAACGAGGCTGAGGGGTGGTTTCCGCGTTAAATTGAAACGCTCGAAGGTAACGTCTAATGAAAGCATACGCGCCGAGCTAATATCTACCCCACTAGAATGTAATAATTTCGGAATGGTACTTCAGAGAGAGGCTGTGCTTCTCTGCAACAAAGGTTTCAGCCCGCGTGCAGTTATCCGGAATCGCGAGCGCTTACCGGGTTTCGAGGAACCCGCGAAAACTACTACGCAGGGGTCAGGTATAGACGATTTATTAAAAAGTTCAGCCACGAGCGAGATCGACCCGCGTTGCCGTGCGTTGATTTCGTTATCGGTGCACGAGCGCCCACGAGAGCGAAGGCCAAACGGAAAATCAAAATTTGCACTTCGAGTCGATTTCCTACATAACTGCACCGATTCGGACGCCCGGCGTACGCGTTACCGTTCCGATTCTACTACCGCCTCGTTAACCAAATCGCTTTCGACTGATTGAAATTGAGAGTGGCTAGACGATTTTGTTCTAGGCGCTGAGTCTAATTGCTATGTAAATTTTACGTTGTTTTTCACTTTTCTTTTTTTGGGACTTCTGGAATTTTTTTATAACTAAAGTAAAAAGGGGGTGAATATTTTGGAGAAATTTTCTGGTACGTTATTACTGATGAGTTTTGACTGTTTTTATAATATTTGGAGAATTGATGTTATTTTATAATATTTGGGGTATTAATGCAATTTTTAATTTCAAGATTTGTGAGTTCATGATAAATTAGTAAATGAAGGTAAAATACAGAAGAGTAATAGAGTGGTGTGAATTGGAGTGAAGAAAGAAATTCAGGATAAGAACGGGATTTTTGTACAACTACGATAAAAAAGTGATGAATATTTTGGAGGAAAATTTTGTTAGATTATTAATTTTTATGGGTTTTGACTCTTTCTATAAGGTTTGATGAATAGTATATATTTCTTTAATTTTCTAATTTCAAGATTTGGGAACTCATGATAAATTAGTGAATGAAGCTTGTAAAAAGTTCAAAGTTCAGATTATGTCATTTCTTGTCTTTAATTTTTATAATATCTATTATCTATTATCAAGTTTGAAAATCCTTAAATTTCCTTGAGTCTCCAAATCAATATGTTATTTTCAATTTCATAAATTCTCAAAATTCTAAATTTCTAAAATCTTCAAATTTTTACCATTGTAACTCTCAAATATATATTCACATTCTCAAATTTCCATTTTACTAAATCTTCAAGTTCTCAAATTCACAAATTCCCAAATTGCTAAATCACCCAAATCCTCAAATCACCAAATCTGTAAATCCTTGAAATCCTTAAATTTCTAAATTCTTAAATACTTAAGTTCTCAAGGTCTCCAATTCTTAAGTTCTCAAACCACCAAATTGGCAAATTTTAAATTTCCAAAATCTCAGTCTCACAAATCTGAAATCCCGAAATTTCTTAACCTCAGAATTCCTAAACTCCCAAATCAAGTTCTGAAATTTCCAATTTCTCAAATTTCGAAATCCCCAAATTTCAAAATCTACGAAAAACCAAATTGCCAAATCCCCAAATTACCAAATTTCCAACATTTCAAGATTCCAAATCCCCAAATTACCAAATTTCCAAAGTTTCAAGATTTCAAATCCCCGAATTACCAAATTTCAAAAGTTTCAAAATTCCAAATCCCCAAATTACCAAATTTCCAAAGTTTCAAGATTCCAAATCCCCAAATTACCAAATTTCCAAAGTTTCAAGATTCTAAATCCCCAAATTACCAAAGTTTCAAGATTCCAAATTCCCAAATTCCCAAATTCCCAAATTCCCAAATTCCCAAATTCCCAAATTCCCAAATTCCTAAATTCCCATATTCCCAAATCTCCAAATCCCTAAATGCCCAAATTACCAAATTTCCAAATCCCCAAATCCCCAAATCCCCAAATCCCCAAATTCCCAAATTACTGAATCCCCAAATCCCCAAATCCTTAAATTCCCAAATTTCTAAATTCCCCAAATTCCAAATTTCCAAATTCCTAAATACTCCAAATCCCTAAATTCCCAAATTTCTAAATTCCCCAAATTCCCAAATTTCCAAATTCCTAAATTCCCCAAATCCCTAAATCCCCAAATTCCCAAATTACTGAATCCCCAAATCCCCAAATCCCTAAATTCCCAAATCCCTAAATTCCCAAATTCCTAAATTCCCCAAATTCCCTAATTCCTAAATTCCTAAATTCCCCAAATCCCTAAATCCCCAAATCTCCAAATCCCTAAAACCCCCAAGTTCCAATTCTCTAAATCCCTAAATTTCTATTCCCCAAAAACCCTCAAACCAAATTCCCAAATTCTCAATTCCTCAAATCCCAATATCCCCAACTCTCCAAACCCCACATTCCGAAATCTCCGAATCACAAAATCACATATTGGATCAATCTCCACTAAAAGTTAGCAGTAATTGTAACACGGAAGGGAATTTGCGCGAGCATTGAAGTATATTAAACGAGGAACAGGCAAACGTTCAGTACACTTAGTAAAAAAGAGCGAAAAGGGAGGTATAACAAGTAGTCTTTCGAGCTTGCACGTGGCTGTAATATAATCGCGCAACGGTTTCATGAAAATCTATCGGACGAAAGCTTTTGACGATCGACTGTAATCGTGTATAGACAGCCGAGCATTTCCGGAAGCCAGGGTTGAAAAAAGTTTTCAAGAGTTCCAACTGGAGAAGCGTGCGCGTAGAATGAATTTCGTTGAAGGACCATTTCCCTGCGATTGTGTATATGTGTATCCCATCTAGACGTTTGCATCGATGTATAAACTCGTGTGTGTATGCACGTGTGCGTACGTGTGATTGCAAGTGCGCGCGCGTTCACACTCTAGCCGGTGGCTCGGTGTTAAAGGGTGGGGGCACGAGAGCATGTGGGTGCTGTAAGCACAAATTGCCACAAATTGGAGAAAATTGAATGAAGCTTACAGCTTAACGAAGGCACTAAATCCTTGTGGAACGACCTATCTCAACGTACAGCCCATTTTCGTGATAAGTGAACAGGTGTCGCTAGTGATGAAAACACACCATTGATGAATCGCGATTCACTTGTCGATAACTTCTCAAAATTCATATCATAACGTAATTCTTCATTCGCTAATTTTTATACATCGCGAAACTGTTAATCACATTTTTATCTTTCACCTTTTATAGGAATGGTCAAGCTTCTATAAAAAAAAATCAGGCTTAGTTTCACTTTTGGGGATTTTTCAGGACTCAAAAATTGGGGAAATGAGGATTGGGAACGTAGGAATTTGGATATTTTGGATTTGGAGAACTGGAGATGGGGACGTTTAGGAATTCGGTGGATATAAATTTTGAGGTCTTGGAATTTGGGGAATATTTGATTGGAGAACTGAGGAAGATGGGAACGTAGGAAGTTACAAGAACAAGAGTTTAGAGATTTGGGGATGTAAGAAATGTGGATGTAAGAACTCGTACATTTGGAAATGTAGAAATATGGGAATTTGGAGATTTGGAGATACAAGGATTGGGAAATGTAAGAATTTACAGACGTAGGAATTTGAGGACATAGGAATATGTGAACATGTGTATTTGAACACATATGAATTTGGGAAAATATGGATTTGAGGACATAGAGGACTGAGGACTTAGAAATTTGGTAATGCAGGTACTTTAAAATGTAGGAGTTTAGAACATAAGTATTTGAGAATATAGAAGTTTAAGAACATAGAGTTTTAGGAATATAAAAATTATTTTTTGCAATGTCCATGAACCTAGTATTATCATATCAAGAGATCTAACTTTTCCAAAACTTACAATAAATAAAAAAATCCGTTTCAATGACCGTTTTTATCATAAGAAAATGGGTGTACGGTACATCGTGGTATTACGGTATTTAAAGCACATTTAAACGTTCTCTGTGGACTCAACTGGTTACAGTGGGCTTCCATCGCGGTTAACGGGCCCGACGCTAATATCTTAAAACGACTAGTCCGTTCGGAGCAAATTCAGTCAACTCTCGCCTTCTCGTATCCCGGTGGTGGAACAATATCGATACAAACTTTCTTCCCCTCGATCGAGAGGCAGTCTTTTATTGAAGTGCGCTTCTTCCACGTTAAAGACGCGAACGAGCCCGCGGGGTATCGAACGAGTGGGGGCCAGCAGAAGGGGCAGAAAGATAAAGAGGGAAGAGACAGTTCCCTATTTGTAGCGAACCGGGAGACACTGACGAGAGCCCGGGAGGCGTGCTAGACGCGAAATATGTCTGGCGTATGTGGAGAACCTCGTACACTCCCTCGGGATTGTTATGGGGGCATTCCGGCTTCTGGTATGTAATATCAGAAATTCCTGTCTACCTGTGTGTCGCCTGTTGCCCGTGCACGTTGTTCCAATTCGAACGGGCGCGGACGGGGGCACACACGCCACCTCGCGAAAGTGGTATTACTTCTGCACGGTATACAGAGGCCCAGGGTGAACGACGTCCTCTGATACGTCGAATATTCGGAGAACGAAACTATGCGCTCTACGAGAAAAATTAACTAGTCGATAGGGATTTTGTTTCATATCAAACACCATCTTTTTTTTCGATTTTTCTGGTTACCTTACTTCAAGTCTAATCTTCATTACTCTCAAATTTTAATATAACCAGCGATGTATTCAATTTTTTTATTGGCGGTACGGTTTGATTAGTATCATTTCTTACAACTAGCAAATCATGGCATGAAGAACATGGCATCTAAATTTTGATGGAGATCTACTGCAGCTATGGGTTGATCTCAAAGAAAATTGTGAAGTAAAATATTATATTAACACATTGACATATTGAAACAATTGAAAATTGCATCAAGTAGTGTTTTCATTTTTAATAAATTTTACCAAATATTTTCACAATATCTTATTATATTTCTTTTCCATAGATACATGTAATGCAAAAATTTTTGATGAGGAAATTTTTAATAATACTCATGTTAAATCAGTTTAGCAATTTAACCCTTTGCACTCCTCAATTTCTTCTACCTACCGACTCCTTAATTTACAAAAAATTGATCAAGATAGTCCTCAGTAAAATTTGTTAAAATAGTGTGAAGGATGTGACAAATACATTTTTCATTTATTATAAATACATATATATTTAACCAATCTATTTATCTGAATTATTTGTAAGATCCAAGAGAAATGTAATGTCGAGCCACACTCGACAGAGGAGTGCAAAGGGTTAAGTTTCACCCGTATATGTATGACATGGCAGTCAACGTGTTAAGGGGGTGGAAATTGAATTCAGATATGAATTTAAAGAAGCACATAGAACCTGATATTCTCTTCATTAAAATTTTGTGTAATTAAAAGAAACTCTAAAACTATATCTTCTCATGCGTACTACATTTAACTGTTTCATACTAGTCAGTGTAAACCGCCACCAATTGCAGTATTCTCTCGTTACATTATCATAAACAAATTCCAACAAATTCTAATAGACTAATACTTCCAATTTCTGAAGTATCAGATGACTTCTGTAGTATCAGATGAGATAAAGCATATGTTTTCAAGTATTATGAAGAATTAAACTCGAATTTTTTAAAAAAGGGCTGCAGGTAAAATGCGAGCACCTAAAACGGACCTCCGGCAGCATGGAAGGGTTGTTTTCGCCAGAGGCATCGGTTGTCTGCATTCGACACATTGTCAATTTACCACTGTTCGTCTCGCCTGTTTAAAATCGATCGTGTACACGCACATATGCCTCTGCGTGTTTTCGCCGCCTAAGTGTTTCTCCGTCGCTGTCATTCATCTTCTTTAACGACGTTGCAAAAAATGGTGGTCAACATTTTTAATATTATTAGCAAACGTATGGAGGCTAACGTCAGTTTTTCATTTGATTTGTTTGGTATTTGGGTAGTTTGGAAATTTGGGAATTTTGGGGTTTGAGAATTTTGGGGGTTTGAGCATTTTGGAGGTTTGAGCATTTAGGAGTTTGAGAATTTTGGAGGTTTGAGAATTTGGGGGTTGTTATAATTAGCGAAGGAGAGAATTTGGCGATGTGAGAATTTGGGAATATCAGAATTTGGGGGTTTGAGAATTTTGAAATGTCAGAAATTGGCAATCTGAGTATTTAGGGGTGTCAGGAATAGAAAATGTGAAAATTTGGGTTTGTCAGAATTTAAAAATATGAGAATTTGGGGGTGTGAAAATTTAGAGATGTTAGAATTTACGAATGTCAGCAATTTAGAATCTGAGTATTTAGGGGTGTGTTAATTTAGAAATATAAGAATCTGATGGTGTCAGAAATTGTGCATACATGAATTTGGATATGTAAGAATGCAAAAGTGTGAGAACTTGGAAATTCTGGAATAGTATTCCAAATTCTTGGAACACAAATTTAAGGGTGAAAAGTTGAATCCCTAATTCAAAAATTCCATAATTTAGTTCTCCAAAATTTTGCCTCCAGTGCTCTTACATTTACCCATTCCACTCCCAAAAATTAAAAACCGTTCTCTCCATAAATTTACCAAAAAGTAAAAATACGAAAATCGCCCCAATTTCCACAACCCTCTAAAAACTTTTTCCTATCAGATTTCGAACTATATCGAATCGCTGTAACGAACGTAATCAACCATATCGCATTGAAAATAGTGTCCACGCAACGGAGATGACGACGAAGATAAAAATTACAAACGCAGAATATTTGAAATATGTATATTGTGTTGGTGGGCGAGAATTCCTGTGGCACGAAGCTCGAATAGTAGCGCGCATTCCCCGGCTATGTCTGTTTCATTAAATTGGAGAATTCCAGCGTATTTTTGGAAACAGAGGAACCGAGTTAAACCGCTGGTTACACCATTTTCCGTGGACCAACAGCGTTCGTTCGCACATATTGCCGCGATACACTCGAACATTTCGTCGGTTGATCGGTGATCGAATACTATGGTTCGGCAACGTTAATTATTCTTAATACGATTAGCGACGTATTTGCATATACCGATTCGAATGTTTTTGTTGCATTTCGCTGCGTTTGTTGCTTCGGTAAATGCGAAGGGAGGAGGAAGAAATAGATTCATTAAATGTTACTCAAAAAGTTATTAAACAAACAAAAATATCAGGAGAATTTGAGATTAAACATTTTATTCTGTGTTTAAAATTGTGTATTGTAAAATTAGTTCATTTCACCTGTGTGTTATGTTTGAGAGCGTGTTATGGTTCGGAGATTAAATATTTACGTTCTGTGTTAATTAAACATCGTTTCAAATAACATATCAATCATAAGAGTTGTAACATAGCTATTTAAAATATAGTACTGCTTTTTATTAAATAGTTAAAAAATTTATCATGCAGTAAACAATCCTCTTAAACATTTGATTAAGTATCTAACAGTCTCTTAAGCATGATATATAATTTCGAGACAAATTCCATAAAATGACTTCATGCAGTAACATATGAATCGAGTCAGATAATTAATCGATTAAGAAAGTTCGAATCTTCGAAACATTGCATCAAAAAGTACACGTCGTCGGAGGTGTAATTTCAAAATCTAATTCCTGGCTGCTCTTTCAAGTCGCTTTCAAAGCACGAACGTCTCTGATATTAACTCTGCGTTGTAAATTATTTTCATATTAATGCAAGAATGCCGAACAGTCAACCGACGAGGCGTTTCTGCCGTGTTTATTAAATTTCTTTGACATCCACTCCCCGAATCAATATGGCTTCTATGCGTGTCGTTTCTCGAAGATCTGCTTTCAACGTAAGAGCTCGCAATTTCCTTTGAAATTTTCATCCACCCGTTCTAACTGTATCCGTATATTAACCGTGCTCTACCGTTCGCCAGTTAGATAATCGACGACGAAAACAACAACTAATTGCATCCGATAAAAATGAATTTCGATCGGCTCGTTGTATTTCAACGTTTATTACTGATTCTTTGGTATTGACGGTGGACACGTATAAATATTCGAACAACGATGGAAATAATTTTCTTTCCAACAATCGAATGTTTCCGATAATTATTCGTTGTTGGTATTTGCAAATGAAATAAAGAAAGGAAGCTTTCAGCGGAAGAGTTTCAATTATTATTCATCCCGTTTGATTGCCCTTACCGATGTCTCCACTCAATCCTTTTCATTTTGGTTTATACGCATCAATCGATTGTTACAATATACCTTTAACTTTTCATTTTATAGGAAATTGCATTGCAACTTTCTGTAAGTACTTATTTTATTTATTATATTACAGATCTACAGAATTTTCTATACATAAGAATACTTCTGTCATTTGTACTTAAGAATATTATATTTCTAATACAAAATTGTATGTAACATTTATTGTCACGTTGTAATCACTTACTAGTTTCATAAAGAAATAGTTAAAATTAAATGAATAAAATTAAATGATGACTAAAAGAATAAATGTACTTAACGAGGACCATTAATATAAACTTGATTTTTTCTCAAATAAAATATTGTAGACCAAGCTTGAAATAACTAGTGTATACCTTGATTCTGTTCAATATGGATTAAAAAAATTAAAACATCACAATAAGGTTGTTTAAGTAATACACGAAGCGTAATCTAAGTGGTCAGACAAGTAGAACCAGACAGTAGTTACTGTATAACTTTTGAGCAGCATCAAACACCTTACTTCTATTATTACATATCGTTAATACTCTTCGAATTTATAAGACCACTTAAATATTTGGTATTACATGTGTTCAAATGAATCAATACAAAAAGTGTTGTTTTATTCAATACAACACGAAACTGAATCTTTAAATCTTACAATATTCGTACACTGAATAGCACGACTCTTTAGAAATTGAAAAGGCTTTCCATTTTTGAGTTTCTTAAAATATATATAAACCCAAAGAACATATACATATAAATATATTATATGAACACAATAAACATTTTTGACTCTAATCAATTAATCGAGTAATTCTTTCAGTCATTGGGTTATTTGAAAGTATTAATCAGCATAAGAAAATTTGTTAAAACCATGCGGAAGTTAGGTTTCACCCAGTTCCAGGCCCAACGAGACCGTAATTCCCAATCGTCGAGATAAATGTCCCCCTCGAATAGTCGCGTTATACATCCCCCGTAGTGGGGCTCGAGTAAAAGGAATATCAAGTCGGAGTCGCGTCAATACCGTGGCGAAGTGTTTGCCGGCATATCGTCGCTGGCTCGGCCGACTTCCGTCTTCGCCCGCCACCTTATAAAAAGGGTAGCTATTGAATTAAAAGGACGTAGCGAATAAAGCGGCCGGGCTACGCGGTAGCGCAGAGCCGGGCCAGATAAAGAGGAAGAGGGAAAGAGCGAACGAGAAGAGCCGGTGAGAGGGTGGGTTATCGTTGGCGAAACAAGAACAGAGGAAACGTGGAAAAAAAGTTGGAGGAAACGAGAAGGAATCCTGTTCTCTCCTTCGCTCCTGTCTGGCCCTGGCGTGCAACTCCCAGCAACCCCCTGCATCCACCGGACGCCGTGCTCACCGGCCATAAAAATAAAATTTCAATAAATCTCCAGGCAGAGGGTAAGCTAGTGGGGCATCCAGAGGGCGGGCTACTCGCTCATTGGAGCTACGTCCGTGGCGGTTACCGCCTACCGCAAAACAGAGACAGCTAGACTACAGTAACCTGGATAGAGTTTACCTCGGATATGGACAGCCCCGCCAACCACCGTAGCCCGCCAGCTGCACACTCTGCCACTGCCGCTTCTCGATTTCTTTCCACCGGTTTTTCTCACCCCTTTTTCTTCCCTCTCAGACGACTCGCGCCTCGAGCACTCTTCCACTTTCTTCCTCTTTTCGA
Source organism: Megachile leachella (assembly GCA_963576845.1). Lineage (NCBI taxonomy): Eukaryota > Metazoa > Arthropoda > Insecta > Hymenoptera > Megachilidae > Megachile > Megachile leachella. The sequence goes on from OY756257.1 coordinate 9,370,780, forward strand.
TTATTCCTCCACTCCGAATTTCTTCCTCCGGATCGTCACACCGGATCGATCTTATCGACTCGTAAACAACCCTCTCTACACGAATCATCGAACTTCTCATTTTTCTTAATAATCCAGTTTACAAAACTACCGATCAATAAACACTCGTTAGCCATCAATTATCACCGAAAAAAATTGGAAGGTGCTCGAGGTATCGGCGATTGTTTTCAGGATCCTCGTCAGCTAGCTACGTTCCTGGCGAGTCTGAAGCACAGGAGCGATTTGATATCACGCCCACGAGGCAGTCGCGGGAGCGAGAAGGAGCTAGCAAGGGCAACGGGGCAGAAGAAGAGGAGCGCAAGAGGGTGTTACGAGCTAGAGAGAGAGAGGGGCACCATCCGTGGATCGGGCAAAGTGGGGGAGCTCGGATATGGCAGCTAGGCAGTCCGCTGTTTGCCTTGCTGGGACACGGGCCGTTCCTCGGGCACATTCCGGAATATACCGCAACATTGTCGTGCTAAATCTACGATAAATTCGCTGTATCTCTTGGTGGTTGCTTGAGTTTCGGCGGACGGAGCTCGCGAGGGTGGTTCGCGGTAAGTATTTCCGGTAAGTAACCCTTTGACGCGTCAATGGTACCCGATGCGGTTTGGATGTGTTCTCGACGGTGCCGACGAAAAGGATACTTCTTGTGGATATTTCTGATCACTTGGACACGTCCTTAATTATGAAGGGGGTTGAAGTTGTGGTGGAGTGTGCTCAGAAGTTCCGAACCTTAGAGCCAAAGTGTTCTTTCAAATTCTTCAGTTTGCAATTATTTAGAGGTGTCAAAATTGAAGCAACATTTGTCCACAGTTCGAAAAATGTGACTTGGCTCTTGGGTACAGACAAGGTAGGGAAGTGCAGTTAATGATGTTAAGTCGCTTTTTTATGAAGAAAGTGGCACTTTCGTGACACGTGTAACGAAGAGATAGTAAAGAGGAGTTAATTCATAGAAATTGTTCAGTAATTGTATTAGCATATCCTAGGCACGAGGTAATTTCTTCTTAATAGACAGGTTAAACATTCCGGTGTTTGACACTTGAAGAGTGAAATGATGTCGAGCCTCGGGTATCTTCTGAATAGAAACTGCAGGTAGTTTATTGTTTATATTTATCAATTTTTAATCGGTCATTTCGATGTTTAATAGGTTCACTGTGTATTTTTTATTTAGAGAGGTAAACGATATACGAAAAGAATGATGTTCAACAGGGGATAAATTATAAAAATAGAGCACTAATTTTCTCTAAATGAACCAAAAAATCAAAAAGTTAATAAACAGTTTTGAAGATAGGTTGCGACGGCAAATGATGGTACTTGAAACGTGATTCTAACTGTAGTTGCGATTAATATAATCCTTATTACGTTAAATTAATTATATGTTAAAACACGATTATACGAGAGGATTTTTGTCAGATACGCGTTAAACATACATTTCATATTCGCTGAGTGAGTAATGGAACCTAATATCCTACACACGCTAACAAGTATTTGCAAAACTTTCCACCACGCATAATTAATTAACCTAATTTTATCTATTTTAAATGCGAGAGGTAATAACGATATTTCAGAAGGATAAACGACCGCTTTAGTGTCATTTCAAAGTTTGTTTTGGAATTAAAAGATCGGCGGATCTAAATGCTTATAATTCACGTGTTATTTTACTCTATTTTTTTTTACATGCATAAAAGACATCCCTTATTAAAATTTAAAGTGATACCAGGATAATGTGTCCATTTGTGTTTAAAAAGTTGTTAATTATGAAAGGACGATTCGTATAATTGCAGGCGTGAAAAAATCTGTTAAGACAAATAATTCTGAGCATAAATTATCTTTTGATGGTTATTTTACGAACGTTAAATAAATGAACGTATACAAATTTAACGATTAATTATTTTTGCTGACAATTTTCGAATTGCTTCTCTCCGTCGGCGTCTGCTCTTTCGATAATCTTCGTTGAGATCAATTGCAACACACGGTATCTCACAGTAATTCGATACACATTTATTTCCATCGAGATTCGATTACTTTAATTCTCACATTTTACCGGAAGTAATTATCCGCTGATTAAGGAACCTGTTTTAATTAACGTTTCAATTAGGATTATTAAATAAAAGAATCATTTATCTTTTGCTGGGGGTTTCACGCGATTCACTTTTGTCTTGAATATTGAACTAATTGAAAGTTTTGCAATGATTTGATTTTACAATCGTTAACATTCGTAGAAAATTTATGGCAGGAAAATATTAAAATATCAAGTATTATGACAGATATTAAAATTTTTTAGAAATAAAAATTTCTTAGTTCTGAAAATCTGGGAGTCAGAAGTTTAGAGAGTTAGAAAGGTGAAAAATTTTTATTTTTAAATTTGAGAGATTTGCAAAATTGAAAAGGTGAAGAATTAGAGTATCGGAAATTGTGTGGTTTGAATACGTTTAAACGCGAAGGTAGGACTCCGTATTCAAAATGGCGCAGTAAGAGAAAGTCAAACACTCGCGAAACAAATGGGAAAAGTGGTCTAATAAGAGGAAAAACTCCGGCCCGATAACACGTGGCGACCTGCTGTTCTCTCTCGTTCAAGGAAACCGCTTCTCGAGTTTGATGACCTTAATTACCTCAACACTGTTTACATTAGGCAGGAAGTTAAGGAACGATTTAGAGTTGGAACTAGTGGTAGAAACTGAGCAAAAGCGCGACGAACCTAATCACACATTTTTCTCATTCACGTTCGTTTTTCCAAATCAATTACTTCAATAGATATACTTTAACATTTTCGGTAACCTCTCAGAAAGTTCATTTTACTTTTTGTACAAATTTTTATTCGCACTGAACCACTATATAAATATTGTGTACAATTTTCTTTTTACTGTAAAATGAAAAATTCGGTACGTAATTCTCAGAGCAGAATTTTATGAATTTTAATAATGTTCAACTATTAAAACAGTAGAGTGACACTATAGTAGATTGAATTATTGAAAAACAAACTAAATATCTTAGTATTGAGACAATATGAACAAGATTAAAAGACTTGTTCTTAATAATGTACAAGATTAAAAGACTTGTTCTTAATAGTCTGCATATGACGCGTCTGACCACAAACGTCATTTTCTACTGACGTCAACTTTCCATCGATATTAACTCATTAATCATGAAATAAATAAAAATTGCGACCATATGAACATTAATATTTTGATGCAAAAGAGAGTACATTCTGACGAAGATAAAATATTCCGAAGGGTTGAGACAATTGGGGTTCCAACTTTCTGTAACGATGCTGAAGAACAAATTTCCGTTCTGTAACGAGGCTCAAGAACAAATTTTCTTCCAACAAAAAAAATTGTCAAAAATGTCAGATCACAGTGTCAGGTCAGGTTACATTTTTCTTTGAAAATAAAACCTTGAATATATAAAACAGTTAGCTTGTATTACAATACATGGTAAACCACTTGCTCTAATGACCTTAATACAAGTTTATTAATAATTCACGCAGCTAATTATACGTATAAAGTATGTAATTTAAAATATATAAAAAAGCAGAATTTCATGTTAACTTTGTCACCGATCTTCACACTTTGATAACACGAGCCATCAGTTCCTCCATTTTTTCATCCCTTCGTGAAAAGCGCAAGGGCGGTTAATGTAACAGACGACTGGCGACCAAGTAATTTTATTACGAGAATTAATTGCATTTGGTGCAGTCGGGAGACAATGCAACGCTTTCGATTCCCGACGTCGAAACGAACGTGTCCATCACAACGTTTCCGAATTGAATAATGTGATTTATGAATTTATTAATCAGACGCTTTCGACCGTTTCGATCCGTCAATCGGCAACTTTTCAAACGCCCATCAATGCGTTTTTGTCACGAGATGAGTCGTGGATCATTCGACGTGTTCTTTATTGAATTTTTTTCTTTTTGGATGGTTAGAGGAAGGAGAGGATGGAGGAAATAATCGAGGTTTCTTTTTGTAGAGTCTTATCGATTTAATTCGATTAAAAATCCGATAATAGGAAGGAATAGGATTAAACAATCATTCTAGGAGGTAATGAGAGGTGGAGAAGCAAACAAAAGGTCGGCCGCTAATCCTGCCTGATAATCGTATATCTCGTTTTGTATATTTTTATTGGGACTTGGGTTTAGAGAATTAGATGGTTGTGCGGTTTCTTTGTGGAAGGAGTGTGACGAATTTTTGAATTTTTAGAGTTCGAGGTTTTAGATTTCGACATTTAATTTCTTGACCGAATTACCAAATTTCATGAAATTCTCAAATTTCCCTATTTTCTCTAAATTCTCAAATTTCTCAATTTTACCTAATTTTCCGAATTTCCCAAATTTCCCAAATTTCTCAAGGATCCTAATTTCCACATTCTTCAATTTCCAAATTTCCAATATCCCATTTTTCCCAATTTCCACATCCCCCAATTTCCAATTTTCCAAATTTCTAAATTCCCTAATTTCCACATTCCCCAATTTTCAAATTTCCAATCTCCTATTTTTCCCAATTTCCACTTTTCCAAATTTCTAAATTCCCTAATTTCTATGCTCCCAAATTTCTAAATTTTCGAGTTTCTCAAATTTCCCTAAATTCCCAAATTTTCCAAAATTCCAAAAATTCCCAAGTTTCCCTAAATTCTCTAATGTCTCAAATTTCCCTAAATTCCCAAATTTTCCAAAATTCCAAAAATACCCAAAATTCCCAAGTTTCCCTAAATTCTCTAATGTCTTAAATTTCCCTTAATTCCTAAATTTTCTCATATTTTCCAAATTTTCCAAATTCCCAAATTTCTCAAATTTCCCTAAATTCCCAAATTTTCTCAAACTTCCCAAAATTCCCAAGTTCCCCTAAATTCCCTAATTTCTCAAATTTCCCTAAATTCCTAAATTTTCTCATATTTCCCAAATTTCCCAAAATTCCCAAAATTCCCAAAACTCCCAAGTTCCTTTAAATTCCCTAATTTCTCAAATTTCTCTAAATTCCTAAATTTTCTCAAATTTCCCAAAATTCCTAAAATTCCCAAAATTCCCAAAATTGCAATTTTCCCAAATTTCTAAACCACCAGACAGCTCTCCTCAAACACATTTCCCCTAGAACATCACTTATTTTTCCGCAACAAATTAATATTCATCCTCATGACATAAACACATCAAAGACCGGCGCCGATTTCATTTTTCACACAAAAACCATTTAAAGCCTTGTTCCCCAGAAAATTAATTGTAATCGGTATAAATAAAACTACACAACTTGTCTATTATTCGTGTCTTTCACACAGTGATACTTCAACTCTTAGTTTCTGTTTTCGATCAAAGTTTCAGCAAAAACTTGGGAAATTCAAGTTTAAAGAACAATCGAATGTTTCACGCGTTCTCTTCACGGTTCTTTGGCACAAACAAAAAATCACGATGAAGAGATCAAAGAAACCTTCCGAATTTCAGAAGGGTACTCATAAATACCGGTTCTCCCGGCAAGATCGAAATAAAATCATCAGCACCCATAAAAATAAAAACCAGTCATAAAGTTCATTCATACGGAGGTTCCATTGAGCAAACGGTTGCTGCATGGTGGTCGGGCCACACAGTGTCTCGAAGAAACTACTCGATGCACATTTTACGATATGCTGAAACTTTTGATCACTTATTGGTTAATTACTGTGCAATTTTTTGGGAAGGTTAATCTTTTAAGAATAATTTAATTATTTTTGTATGTTAGGAAGCAGGTGTAGGAATTGTTATGGAGTGGTCTTTAGGGTGGTTCTTTTGGGAATTTTGGAACTTTTAGATTTGGGGGTAATTTATTTTATGGATGTGTTAATTTGCAAATTTTTAGATTTTCGGATTTTTAAATCTACAATTTTCTAATTTTCAAATTTTGAAATTCTGAAATTCGAGTTTGCAAATTTTTAGATTTCCACATTTTGAAATCCACAATTTTCCAATTTCCAAATCTCCAAATTCTCAAATTCCAATTTTCAAATTTTTAAATCCACGGTTCCCTAATTTCCAAATTTCAATTTCCACGCTTTGAAATCCACAATTCTTCAATTCCCAAATTTCCAAATTCTCACATTTCAATTTCCATACTTTGAAATCCACAATTCTCCAATTCCCAAATTCCTAAATTCTCACATTTCAATTTCCAAATTTTCAAATTCCCAAATATTGAAATCCACAATTCCCCGATTCCCAAATCTCCAAATTCTCAAATTACAATTTCCAAATTTTCAAATCCCAAATATTGAAATCCACAATTCCCCAATTCCCAAATCTCCAAATTCTCACATTTCAATTTCCAAATTTTCAAATTTCCAAGTATTGAAATCCACAATACCCCAATTCTCAAATCTCCAAATTCTCAAATTACAATTTCCAAATTTCCAAATCCAAAATATTGAAATCCACAATTCTCCAATTCCCAAATCTCCAAATTCTCAAATTACAATTTCCAAATTTCCAAGTCCTAAATATTGAAATCCACAATTCCCCAATTCCCAAATCTGCAAATTCTCAAACTCCAACCCTCAAATTTCCCAATCGATACCTCCCAAATTTCCAAACTCTCCTACATCCAATAACCCACCCTCCCAAATCTCTAAATTTCTCAAATCCCACACTTCACCTTACATCCATCAAATTTTAACTTCGAATCAATTAACAAAGAAACCGAAATCACCCTTCCAGTAAACCACTCATTTATTAAATAACCTCAATAACGAAAACGATAGTAACTTCTCCTGCAAACGATTCCACCCAAAAATATTCGTGACAAAATCCAACACCTATTTTCGATATTCCGAAGAACCTCAAACATCGGACTATTAACGTTGTTATGCGCATATGATCGCATTAAACATATCGAACACGAGCTCGCAGACGCCGAAAATGAATCATTATTAACAGGGGTGGATTATAAAATATCGATGCAAAACTGCTGGCTCGCGTGGCATATTTATGAAACCGATAAAATTCCTTCGTTAGCACATTATCGTTTCGTTGTGACTTCATAACGCTTGATGCATCGTTTCACGCTTAATTAACTGGTTACGCGAAATCGAAAGAAATGTTCGGTTTGTTAACCCTTATCCGTGACCTACGATCCGTTTATGAATTATGCAAATTTCTTGGTACAGAGTCGGTATTACCTTTATTTTTCACCCTTCTAAGGGATGACAGCGTGCCATTCTCTGTCAAGATCCGGTGGAAGAATTTTAATTTACAGAGATCTAATTAACATCTGTTAGGGGAGATCCAATTGTATTATTACTGGGTTTGCGGAATTTAACTCTGCTGCAAGTTTTCAGAATTTTTGTGATTTTCACAAATTTTATTTTTTGAATAAGGACACAGTTAGAAGGGTAATTAGGGAAATTAGAGGGGTACAACTTTAGGTGCACCAGGGGTGCAATAATTATACTTGCATTGTGCTGAGGGTTTGATCTGATCAATTATAGAAAACATGCAATAGAATAAAATGTGGTCAGGTTCGTTTTTGAGAAAATTAAGTATGATGATTTTGTGGATGTTTCTGAAGAAACTTGAAAGTTTAGTTCTTTAGCTGCTTTAACTGAGGGATGATACAAACCTGATTGACATACAGATATAATAGTATGATTTAGGGTGCACTAAATTTTAGAAGTATTAATATAATAGTAACATTAGTCAATTCATGTCTATAGCATAACAGATATAATTATTATTGAGGGTTACATAAAATCATTCTATAAAACAAGAGTAGTGTTGATGACATATTAAAGAATTATTGCTACAAAAAATATATTGTCTTAAGACATTCTTTCCTAACATTTCTCAATTATATACAATAAAAAATGAAAAAAGTACTAATCAATGTAACAATGGCGAACTTCCAAAGCAACCCCAAGCAAATTCAAATCTTGAGGCCAATCGAGACCATCCATTTCCGCGATCCCATAAATCCGTCGAAATTGAACCTCACCAGCTCTGTCTCTTAGAATCGCAGAAAATCCCTAGTAGGTTGAAACTAGTTTACAGGCTTACGTAAGCGAGTCCAAAGCGCGATGGCCGCTCGATCGTTCCGTCGGCGAGCAGTCCTCCCACGCATTCTAGAAATTTTCTACGACCAATACGCGATCGGTTCGCACGAACACGTGTCCATAGGTGCACGAGACAGAGTTGGATGTGTGTGTTTGCTCGCCTAGAAGCCGGAGGCCGGTGACGATTCTCGCACCTCCGTGCTAAGTGGTCCGTGCTCCCCTCACCACCGACCGGCCAGCTTCTGCTCCTATACAAATTTAAACTACATAGAGCGAAAAAAGGGAGTGAGAGGTTGTGAGGCGGCGAATCCTCCGGGAGATACTGTAATGGCTCATTTTTTTCACGTTTCGCGTTCGCAGGAGCGAAGGATCTTCATGCGCAGGACCCGAAGAGGCACGAGAAGTTGTACGCCGTGATGGGAGTGAATTTGGGGCCCGGGTTGTCTGCCAACCTCACGCTTCATCGGGAATTAATCATGACCGTGCCTGACACGGGTAAGCGTTTTACCGTGTTGAAACGTTCCTCTTCTCTGTGTTTTTTACTTCCTTTTTTTACGCCCCTCTGGACTGCCTTTGCCGGTGACACCGAGCTCGATACATTTTCAAATTCGCGCGCGAATGTACTTGAGAAAATAGAGTTTGTGTCGATGAGATACTTCCTTTTTTTACGCCCCTATGGACTGCCTTTGCCGGTGACACCGAGCTCGATACATTTTCAAATTCGCGCGCGAATGTACTTGAGGAAATGGAGTTTGTGACATACTCGCGGTATAGAATACGTTCCCTCTTCATACTGGAGAATTCAAGGGAGGTTGTGTACTTAGATAACTAACTTCCCGCCATTTTACGCGCCGCAGAAAGTATGTTTTATTTTAACTTATTAAAGTTACATTAGCGGATTTCTACATTTTCATATTTACAACCCCTCTGAAGCTTTACCTTTGGTTTCTTTCAACTTCTGAATTACTGGATTTCTGTATTTTTTCTTTCTCAGATTCTTATATTAACAAATTTTTCTCTGATATATATAATTCTTACATTAACAAATTTCGGAGCTACTAAATTCTCGGACCGTCTCTGCATCCCTCACTTTCCAGATTTACAAATTTTTCATTTTTGTATTGTTAGCAACTCACCCCTCAAGTTCTAAGTTCTCAATTTTTTAGAATGCTTCTAAATTTTTAATTTTGTAAATTGTGTTTTCAGTCGCCTAAATTTCCAAGTTTTACGAGTTACCTCGTCATCCCTCTTCTAAACTATCTCTCTAAATAATTCCATATTAGTACGCGTACAAATGCAATGTGTTTACAGAGTTATTAGTCTTTAAATCCGCGATTTTCCACGTTACAGAATTCAAAGTGCGATTGAAAATTGTCTCCATATTACAGGAAACACGGGGACGATCGAGCAAGGCGACAACAAACCCGCCAAACAGAAACGACATCGGACAAGATTCACGCCAGCTCAGTTGAACGAGTTGGAAAGGTGTTTCAACAGGACCCACTATCCGGACATTTTCCTCAGGGAGGAAATTGCTGTGAAAATTGGCCTCACGGAAAGTCGGGTGCAGGTAAGTGTCATTGATAAGATTACCTCTCAAATTTTCTACCATTCGACATCTTTAACCCCTTGTGTAACGTAAACTCGACACCTTAATATAAAATATACTCTTCAAGTTGTGTATAGGTGTATTAATTTCATTTAGGTGTATTAATTCGTGTCGAACTTATAAGCAGATGTTTATCAAATTTATGATATCTGCATTTGATCCAAAACTTTAACAAGAATTTTTTGAGGTAAACAGAATTTTTCTGGACAAAACAAGTGTAACATCTGCATTTTCCTCCCTTAAACGTTAATAAGAATTTTTTAGTACAAACAGAATCTTTCAGGATAAAACATAAAGACGTAACATCTGCGTTTATCATCCCTTAAACGTTAACAACAATTTTTTAGCATAAAAAGAATCTTTCAGTAAAAAACATAAACACGTATAATCATCCCCTAAATTTTAATAAGAATTTTTTAAGATGAACAAAATATTTGAAATATCTTTTAAGGTTAATGTGATATATTTTGAAGGTAGAAGTTTGTAGAGTAAAATGTTGAGTATATGGTTTTGAGGAATAATGTTGATTTCTGGAGATACGTTTAATAGGCATAAGTAAATGGTACGTCTCGGAATCAATTCCGTCGGCCTACCGTGGCTTTTCGGATTAAAGTGAAACTTGGAGTAGCGTTAAGCCTTCACCCTACGGGGTGCGGAATTTTGGTGGACTACGGGACAACCGCAAAACTTTCTGCAAACTTTCCCCTGCTCCGAGCAAATTTCAAAGATCACGGGAATGACCATATTGCTGTTAATGAAATTTTAACGCTTTGAACGTTTACTCGCTGCAATATGTAAGGGAAAATATTTGACAAGCTTCTGAAAATATTTTTGAATCCGAAATGTGACAAATATTTTGTAGCATTAGGTTTCAGTGACTCTTTGATAATAATTGTAATGATTAATAATTTGAGATTAAGCATTCTTGCAATTTTTCTTTAAATTACATTTCAGAAGTTTTCTATTAGACTACAAATTTTTGTACACAGCTCTAATTGACAATCAAGAAAACTAAAATAAATTAACAGAGTCGCAGGTAAATTTTAACTTTGTATAAATTTTATCACTTTGTATTTAAAGTTTCAAATTTTGAATTCAACGCTTGAAGAACTGTTTCATAATTGATTCTTAATCCAGTTATTTGTGTACTTACTTTCGGCTCGTGTTTTATGCAACTCGAATGCACAATTCCCTGTAAATATGGCAGAAGATTAATATTAAAAAGCGTTCGGATTTATTAATCTTCCGCAGAAACGCAACCCGATGATAACCTATCATCAATTACAACGAATAGTTAATAGTTAATACCCGCCAAAAAGTTAGTCACTCACTTAACTATTACGTGGTAAATTATTTAGGTACTTGCTAAATAATTTACAGTAGCGTTGCAATTTTATAATATAGAAAAGAAAGAAACAGAACCGATAATAAACAGAATATTTGGAGGAAGCTTCGTATTTGGGTCGTTATTAAATAACGAACGTCGCGCTTTAAAGTGGAAATTGATAAAAACCGATACTCGTTGACCAACAGGGGGTAGTTTCCACCCCCCGAACCGTCAGCCGGTTGGAGCTTTTTTAAGTCTCCGGGGCACGTCTAGAAAAACGAAGCTAATAGAAATTCATGAAAATTTTATTCGCAACTTGGAAGCGTCAGTCAAGCCAAGCGTCGAGCTGCATATCAAACAGTTCTGCTCGTCTTCGTTCTCGAACACGTGGAAGTGGCATGTGTGCGACGTTCGTGCACGGATCCCCGATACTTTTTCGTCCCGATTATCAGGAAACCCACTGCCTCTCATATGTTAATCCCCCGTTTCGTGACATCGCGATCGACGCCGTCCAGAAATATACTATACAGAAACAATTCGGTCCATTAAATCGGACGCTCTTTTATTCCGATCTTGAAATGACGCTGCTGCTTTCGGTATTTCTTTGAGAAATGTTTAGGTGGGTTCAAAGTTTCTTTATTTTTGAATTTTTGTATTTGTGAATTTATATGGATCACTCAAGTTTTTGTATTTACGAAGTTTAGGAGTTAATAGGGAAGTTTATGAATTTACTAGTTCGGATGAATTTGCGTAATTATTAAATTTATGTAGTGCTATGTTCTCAAGTTTTTATGTTTGCTAATTACAACCCCCAATTCTGGCGACTACATATGTTTGAATTTTCAAATCTCTACGTCCTCAAATTCTTACGACAGCAAGTTACTGCATCCTCTGATTTCTATATTGGCAAAATCTCCACGTTCCTAAATTTCTGCATCTCCAAATCTCCACGTATCCAATTCCACACATTCCTAAATCTACACATCCCCAAATCCACACATTCCCAAATTCACATATGTCCTCAAATTCCTTAGATCTCTTATTCCCCAGATCTCCAAATCTCCACGTGCCGAAATTCATACATCTCCAAATCCACACGTCCCCAAATCTCCACGCTCCCAAATTCCCACGTCCTCAAATTCCTACACCCCCAAATTCCCACATCCCCAAATCTCCACGCTCCCAAATTCCCAAGTCCCCAAATCTTCACGCTCCCAAATTCCCACATCCCCAAATTCCTAAGTTCCCAAATCCCTACGTCCCCAAATTCCTAAGCGTCCAAATCACCACGTCTTCAAATTCCTACACCTCCAAATTTCCACATCTTCAAATTCCTTCACCCCCAAATTTCCACGTCCCCAAAATCCCACATCCCCAAATTCCCACGTCTCCAAATCCCCACGTCTCCACATTCCCACATCCCCAAATACCCACGTTCCCAAATTCTCAAATTCCAGAATTCCCACATTTCCAAATCTCCCAATTCTCCACTTCCCAATCACTCAAATCTCCACCTCCTCAAATCCTCAAATCTCAAACTCCCAACCCTCCAAATTTCCACTTCTCTATCACCAATCCTCCCAACCCCCAACTTCTCAAATTTTCAAACTCCCAACCATCAATACATCTCCTCCTCTCCAAATTCCTCAAAAAATATGCAAAGTAAGATCCTCAAATAACCCAAATCTAAAAACAAGTAACCCTAAAAAGCAATCCACCGTCAGATTCAAATATCCAGCAATGATTATCCCGAGTGGTTGAAAAACAGTAGAATCAAGGGAAAAAGTCGATGCGAGTTGCAGGTAGTTCGAGAAGGTGGACGCAGAATAAAGATAAAGGGAGAAGGTAGGAGACACAGCAAAAGAGAAAGGGAGAAGGGAGAGAAGCATCGGGGTGGCTGGTTGCCTAATTGAAAGAGGTTTTCCGTGGGCGAGGGTAGACATCAGAGCGAACGAAGCGTTTCCAAGGAAACCCAGCGGCGGGCTCTCGTGTGGAGAGGGCCCAGGCACCAATGGGGCTGCTAGGGAAAGGCGCCGGCGCCCAGCGTCGCTATACTATCGAGCGTCGCTATCAAAGATTTCTTAACTCGCCATGGCGGACCCGTCGCTCAACGTTTTCGCGAGCATTGGCCCACTACCGTCACTCTTTCTGGACGCCATCCTCCGCACACGTGCTCCTCTGCTACCCCTTACGAACGAACTCGTCCTTTATTATTGCCGTCTTCTACAAATTGAAACTGCAATTTCTTGCTTGGCGATTGCTTCTATGGCCTCCTCTATCGTTTACGATGACTGTATTAACTTCTGGACGTACGATTTATTTGCTGGATGCGTCGGTTGAAGAAGTTATAGCACTGTTATTGTTGATTATTGTAACTGTTAACTTCTAATTGTTATTATAATTGGTATTATAGATTTATTGGAGGTTTTTGTTTGGAGTTCTTGGGAAAGATTGCGGACTTTATTAGAGGGATGTTTTTTGAGATTTTGAGATTTTAGTTTTGTGTTTGCTCTTGCTGGGTTTTAGAAGGAAGTCAAAACTGTTCTTATAGCTAATTGTAACTGTTATTATAATTTATTATAGATTTATTAGAAATTTTTGTTTGAGTTTGTTGGGAAAGATTGTGGACTTTGTTATAGGGACTTTTGATACTGAATATTAATGAAATCCTTCAATTTTGAGATTTTATTTTTGGATTTGTTCTTGCTGGTTTTTAGAAGGAAGTCAAAACTGTTCTTATAGCACTATTATTAAAATTAATTGTCACTGTTATTATAACTGTTATTATAGATATATTGGAGATTTTTGTTTGAGAAAGAGCGTCTGTTGAGAAAAAGGGTGCTTTTTGTTATAGGAATGTTTAATGCTGTTCAATATTATAGTGAAATCCTTCCATTTTGAGATTTTAGTTTTATATTTATTCTTACCGAAGAACATTCTTTCCTAGAAGGAAGTATTTTTTATTTTTCTCAGAAGAAATTGCTAAGTGATTCTACGATTTCTGACTACTACAGAAATGTTAATTTCTTGAAATTTGAGATGTCATTCTTATGACTGGTTTTGCTGGTTTTTAGAAGGAAGTCTTTTTTAGCTTTCTCAGAAGAAATTATAAAGTGATATTTTTTGCTGAAGTGATCCTTCGATTTCTGACTAAAGAAACATTCATTTCTTGAATTTTGAGAGTTTATTTTTGTGACTGGTTTTGTTGGTTTTTACAACAAATTCTTTTTTATTTCTTTTAGAAAAAATTGCAAAGTGATAGGTTTTGTTGAGTGTCCTTCGATTTCAACTACTACAGAAACATTAATTTCTTGTAAATTCAGATTTTATTTTTGTGAGTGGTTTTGTTAGTTTTCACTACGACTTTTTCATTTTTCCTTTAAAATGGTTAGACTTGTAGGAAGTTTATATTATAGTATTTTCTACCGAAATAACCATTCAGTTACTGCTGTAATCTTAAAAGTTCACAATTTTTTATTTCTATGTTTGAAAAAGTCATATTAAGAAAATAAATTTTGAAACTTCTTTTTTGAGTCTGAAAAAGTTCGAAGCATTGTTGCTGTGATATTGGTAGCATTCACAAATTTTTATATTTGAAGTTTCAAGAAGTTCACACTTGTAACAATCGTAAATTTTCGAATTTCTTTTTGTGCGAAAGACTCTTCAATTTCTCTTTGAAAAAGTTAGTATTGTCGTCGTTGTCGTTTTGTTACTGTTGCAACTTCATTTGATTTAAAAAGCTAGAACTTCATTTCTGTATAACTTTGATATTTTTTCTGATCAAATATTGCATATTTTTTTGTTCAAAGAAGCTCATGCTGCAGTAGTTTCTTACTGTTATTATATTTAAGATCAACGAATCATTGAACTTTACTGTGGTGATTAAGTTTTGTAAAATATTCAGGTTATCTAATTTTTCTCTCAAATAGTTCGATTCCTTGCAGTAACATTCGCAGTTCATACCCATCACTACAATCTCCGCAATTAATTTCAAAAGCAATAGCAACTGCATTTTATTTAAATTCCAATGCATTTTATTATCAAACCGTTTCTCCTCTAAAAGTTCGCCAAAATCCTCTAAATACTTACAATTAATTTCAGAAAAAAATTCTAATCACACCAAATTGCTCCCAAAACCGCTTTAATTCTAAATCCAATAGCAACGAAATAGAAATCGTACTTTCAAACGAGTTCTCGAAATAACGAAGAAACTATCCGCAATTAAAACCCGAACTAAAAAAGCAGCTATCGAATCAAACGACTCCCATATTAAATTACGACTCGAAACCGAGTAATTATCGATAGCAAGAATCGCCGAAAGCTGCGTTTATAAAGTTTGCGCGAACAATCGGGACTTTTTAATCGAACGAAATCAGGGTTGCAGGGGGTAGAATGGATCAGAATCGGTGCATCGAAAAATTAACCAACGACCGGCATTAATGCGATGATAGCGTTATAGTGAACCGGGGGGCAAAAGCGTTTCTAATTATCAACAAAATACTCGAAATAGTGCATTGAAATATTACGATTTATCGATCTGTTGTAATTTATTACTACTCGAAAAGAGATGTAATTGCCGTTCCGTCTCTAATTGCCGTTAATTAACAACTATTATATTGCTTGCACGATAACGCATCGTCGGGGCAACTGCTTTACAATCAACAATTACTTCGGTGCGGCATCACGTAGCCGATTCCGAATTATGCGAGGCATTTAATTACGCTTTAACGTAATAACGTTTTCAATTGTGCCACTCGTTTAACGTTGACCGTGGCCAGACGTATCGTGGTCCGGTTTATCTCAGATACAAACCGATGCGCGAAATATTTTTTTTTTGTAAACGCGATAATCAGATATTTAATGGAGGCGAACCCCTATGAAATTCCCCTCAATCAGCCAAAAATAAAATAATCAAAAGCCGCTGACTTTATCGTTAAAAAATTCACGCGCCTCCTCGCGGACCTTTCACTTCGTTTAATTAGTACCAATGAATATAATGAATTCTACATTAGACCAGCTTTTATTATTACCAATAAAATACACATCCCCTGTATTTATCTCTTCTCTTTCGTTTTATTTATTTCGCTACGGAGAGTCGTATTGAGAAAATAGATTTAACTTTTCCTGTTTTTTTTATGCGGCAATGATGACTATTCTAACTATTTTGAATTATGGGATAATTGATAAATATGTGTTTATTATCAAGTTTATAGACTTTTTGTGGTGGCACACTTGTTTGAATTGTATTTATGAGTTATTAACATGTTTATAGTTTACGACACATTGTGCAATGATGCATAGGTATAGTTTTTCTAGGTATAAATTCTTCATAGGGCTCTTATAAGCTTTTCATAGACTTTCTTTAATGTTGCGTTAATGTGTGATGACATCGACACGCATGTAACATAACCTAAGTTCATATGTGTTGTTTCGGACATATGTGACATAAATTAAATTCATATGTGTTGTATCGTACATATGTAACATAATCTAACTTCAGATATGTTGTATCGTACATATGTAACATAATCTAACTTCAGATATGTTGTATCGTACATATGTAACATAATCTAACTTCATGTGTGTTATATCGTACATATGTAACATAACGTAAGTTCATATGTGTTATATTGTACATATGTAACATAACGTAAGTTCATATGTGTTGTATCATACACATGTACCATAACCTAAGTTCATATGTGTTGTATCATACATATGTAACATAACCTAAGTTCATATGTGTTGTATCATACATATGTAACATACCCTAACATAACACTTTTACCAATATTATTTACATTGAGTCGCACAAAGCTGAATTTCCATGCACTGTATTTGTGTACGTTGGATTTGCCATGCATTGAATTCCTCACGCGTTGTATATCACGTGTTATATTTCCTATGCGTTGGATTTGTCAACCATTTTGTTCTCCATGCACGGTATTTTCTACGTGTATTGTCCACATCCTGAATTTCTATGCGTTGTTTTCCACTCATTGCATTTCTTACGAGTTATAATCTTCATGCATCGTATTCCTCATATGTTGTATACATCATGTGTTGTACTTCACATATGGTGTATCTGTCACGTGTCGAATTTTGTACATGTTATATTTCTCACACATTGAATTTCTTGCACATTGTATTTTCATTCAATGCATTTTTTACGAGTTGTATTCCTCGTGCGTTGTTTTTATCACACGACTTTTGTGCATGTCATATGTGTCACACATGGATTTCTTACGTATTGTATTTATACATGCTATCTTCTCCACATATCCAACTTCTCAAGCATTGAACTTCTCCCACATTGCACTCCTCCATAGCTTTCCTCCTCTTCATATTTCCAGTTGTTTTTCCTACATATCCTCATATCAAACCACACGTGATCACCATACAGACGTATCCCCACGTGTTGTATCTCCTCATCTCCTTGTCTCTCGCAATCATTATCGATTATTGTGTCCCACAACTTATGCATGCCAATCTACATCCCTCCAATCCTGCCATGTTACTATTATTCTAGTATTACCCTAACACCTATTATACCATCAGTTATTCCAAAACAATGAATACCACAAATGATCCAAAACTCCGAAACTTATCATTCAATCGATTCGAAGACCATAAATAATCTCCCTCCCGAATAAATTTCCGTGCAAAATCCTGATCAGAGGTCAATGGCTGATTTTTTGCCCTCGTGCAGTTTTAGAAACGTGCAACTCGTTCCTTACCGTCAATCATATCTAGAATATTAATTAACCGTTTTCGATGCTTCGAATAAAGCTCGATGATCCGCCAATCCGTGTATCGTTCCGCGTGTGTCCGCGCGTGCGCTCTGTTCGAGACGAAAAGCTTTTGCAGCCGGACATTTATCGCACGACAGTCTATTTTCGGGGACATGTATCGGCGCTTTACGGTTTTAATTACGCGTATTTTAATCCGCCCAGGAGACATTTTCTGTTTCCAGAGCCGCGCTTCGGCAGCGACGGCGGCGGCCGCGGAACGAGCTTTATTAGACCTGCACACAGCCGATTTAAATTTAATCATAATGAAGAGGCGATTAAAATTGCAATCGTCCACGGAATAGAACCCATAGCGGCGGCCAGTTAACGTCTGCTAACAGGCATTTAACTTAACTGCCTCAGGTAACTGCTCGTTTCTAGGCTGAAGGGTCCTTTCGATTACTGCCGCCCCGGAAATTTTATGGGGCACGACCTTTTCGCCGATGGCTACGACTTGCATGAAAGCTCCGAAGGAAAGGGAAAAAAACAGAGACTGGAAAAAATGCTGGTGTCTACGTTCGAACTACCCCCGTTGCAGCGGTCGTTCGTTTTCCGCCCTTTGCCGTTGTCCGTTATCCATCGTCATCTTCCCGAAACACGGATTAATGCTACTAATGGATGTTGCCTCGAATGAAAAGGAAACGTCGTTTAGGTTTATGAACCTGAGCTTCGGTTTTATGATTATCTCGGTGATAATGGTCGCTGCTGCAATCGGACCGACGTAGGATTTCCGGAGGACTGATGTACTTCACAGTTTTTAGACACATTGGGTTTCATGTTTATCGAATTTCTGAATTCTCAAATTTTCTGTTTTCCAATTTTTCACTGTTCAAATTTTGCAATTTTGCAATTTTGCAATTTCTCAATTTCTCAATTTACCAATTTTCCAATTTCCACATTCCCCATTTACCAATTTTCCAATTTCCACATTCCCCATTTTCCAATTTTCCAATTCTCCAATTTTCCAATTTCTACATTCTCCAATTCCTAATTTTCCAATTTTCCCTATTTCCCAAATTTCCAAATTTCCAAATTTCCAAATTTCCAAATTTCCAAATTCCCTAATTTCCACATTCCCCAATTACCAAATTTCCAATTTTCCAATTTTCCAATTTCACAATTTCCCAATTTCCCAATTTCCCAATTCCCCAATTCCCCAATTCCCCAATTCCCCAATTTCCCAATTTCCCAACTTCTCAATTTTCCAATTTTCCAATTTCCCTCTTTCCCTATTTCCTAATTTTCTAATTATCCAAATTTCCAAATCCCAAATCTCCCTAAATTTCCAAATTTCCAATTACCCAAATCCCCAAATTCCCAAACTTCTCAAATTTCTCAAAATTCCAAAAATTCTCAAAACTACCAATTCTCCCAAAATTCCCAAACTTCTCAAATTTCTCAAAATTCCCAAAATTTCCAAATTTCCCTAAATTGCCAAAATTCCCAAAATTCCAAATTTTCTCAAAATTCCCAAAATTCCCAAAATTCCTAAAATTCCCAAATTTCCCTAATTGCCTAAATTTCCCAAAATTCCCAAAATTTCTAAAATTCTCAAAATTCCCAAATTTCCCAAAATATCTAAATTTCTAACTAAAGTAAGTTCTTCAGCAATTTTGCAGTACCAAATTTTGTTAATAATTGTTGCTATTCCCCTTTGCGCCTCAATTTGTATTCGGCAACCATACACAGTCGCGAATTTGTATTTTCTAGAAGCAGAATTTCATTAACACGTTGGTCGCCCATAATGGTTATCGGCAACGTACATTACGAATTTAACACGTTCGTATCGTGCGCATTCATCGAGCGAATGAAATAAACAAAGACAATATAAATATTGATAGTGATATTAACTATGAGCGCGGTATAATATTAATGATATTATTAACATTGAAAATAACAATATTAATTATATTAATAATTTAGTGCGTTTTACATGTGCCTGTAATGAACGTTATTCTGTCAAATAATTGACGTCCTAGTCACACGATGTGTCTTCAGTGGTGTAGAGTGTAGAATGGCAAATTTATTAAATGGATTTGATAACGTAGCAATTTGGGAAGTTTAGAAATATGTACTAAGAGAAAGATTAAATTTGTAGAGCTCCAAATCGCTAGATCTTCAATTTTCTATATGTCCAAATCTCTAAATTCCAAATTTCTAAATTTCTAAATCTCTAAATTTCCAAATTTCTAAATTCCCAAATTTCT
The DNA here is from genome assembly GCA_963576845.1 of Megachile leachella. Classification (NCBI taxonomy): domain Eukaryota; kingdom Metazoa; phylum Arthropoda; class Insecta; order Hymenoptera; family Megachilidae; genus Megachile; species Megachile leachella. Next base: position 9,390,736 of record OY756257.1, read on the forward strand.
AAATTCCCAAATTTCTAAATTTCCAAATCTCTAAATTTCCAAATTTCTAAATCCCCAAATTTCTAAATTCCCAAATTTCTAAATTCTCAAATCTCTAAATCCCGAAATCTCTAAATTTCCAAATCTCTAAATTTCCAAATCTCTAAATCCCCAAATTTCTAAATTCCCAAATTTCTAAATTCCCAAGTCTCTAAATTCCCAAATCTCTAAATCCCCAAATTTCTAAATATCCAAACCTTCACATCCCTAAATCTCCAAATCCCCAAATCCCCAAATCCCCAAATCTCCAAATCCCAAATTTATAAAATTCCTAAACCGCAGAATTCCGATCCCCAGATCTGCAAATCTCCACATCTCCACCTTCTCCTATTTCTAGTTCCCACATCCCAAAAATCTCCACATGCCCTGATTTATTTTGAGAAATAATCGAAACTCGAACGTAGTACGCTACTGCTAAAAGTCACATATGCCGCTCGGAGAGACGGTCCACAGTGGCGAATGTCGGAGTATTGCTTTCAAAGTATCCCACGGGAGCTGGACGAATGGCGGTGTCATTCGACCATCCGCTGGGACAAACAAGTGACTGCACCGAGGGTAAATGTAGTTTGTTATTGTCTCGTCCTGAGAAATGGGAAATGACTTTGGTGTTCGATAGCTGCGATCGCGTGACAATTCAAATACTTTGTTTAATACGAGTACCACGTTCAAACTCTCGTTGTATGATCTCCACATAACTATATAGACAAACTCTGCATAACAACATATTGTTGGAGAACAGCTTCAATTTTGATCTTAGATCTTTTTACTAGAAACATTTCTGGTAATAAATATGCAGATAGGAATAGTGTGTAGAGTGTATACTATCTTACAAATTCCATTCACCCTCTTTACCTCTCGATTCATATCCCCAGTAAAAGTTTCAAAGTCGATTCATTTTATTCGATCGATATCGAACGATTTCACCCCAACAGCGTATTTTCGCGGCTACGAAATTATTCAGAGCCGGTAGACGTCATAACAAAATGGGCGTTAGATGATGCTCCCTGGGGTCATCGCGGCGACATAGTTTATCCATTGAGAACCCCAATTCTCCTGCTCCATACGTAGCCATCCGCGTGTGTACACGGGGATGCTTTTCTCTTCGCCTGTTCCCGTGGTCGTCGGTGTTCGTGTGCGTACACAGCACCCGGCGTGATATTTTTCGGCTCACGACACGTAAGAGCTAATATCGCGGTCTATGCATATTTATACGGCATTAAAAATCACCCCTCCCTTAAAATGCATAGGCTGTTGCATAGCAGACGCGTTGGATCTTCGTCGACTCGCGTACGATGAAGCGTTTGTCATGATGAAGAGGATGAGGAACTGAAAACTACCCCTTCTTTTACTATTTCATCGAGACGCTCTTGTTACGTTGTTCTTTTTGGTAGACTGTTATTTTGTTGTGAAGTTTTTAGGTATTGTGATGTTATTGAGTACTAGGCACTGTGGTGGTTATTGAGAGAAAATAAGGTGGCTATAAGAGGGATGATAGGGTAGGGATGAGATCATCTTAAAGTATTAATAATGTACTTGAAGTCATTTTGGATAATTAGTTGATATTTTAAGTGTAATATAATGGGTCTGGTCCCAAAAGTTTATGTAAGATTTCATACATTTCCTAATCCCTACAAGTACCATCCCCCATGTGTGAAACTATAGCATATAGCTACACTTTACATTCGCTAATCCCTGGATCACACATGTTCTCAAACCCTTATACAAATCCCATATCTCTCTACATCCTCAGATTTCTGCATCTCTAAATCCCTACATCCTCAGATTCCTGTATTTCTACATCCTTTTTTCTTCAAAACTGCACCTTTAAATTTGAACATTTCTATGTTGCACATGACCTCAAATCCACATATTCCATACTTCTAATTTTCAAACTTTGACATCCTCAAATTTTGATATTCTACATTGTACACTCAAAAATGTTTACACCCCCAAATTTCTATAATTCTAGACTCTACATATCCCTACATTTCTACACCCCCAAGATCCTACATTCATGGATTGTTCACATCTCCAAATCCTTAAACCCTCAACTTTCTATATCCCCAAATTCCTAAATTCCTAATTCCTCCGCATCTCCAAATCCTTACACCCCTACATCTCCATCTTCATCCCCCACATTCCTCCCCCAAAAAACAAAGGGTTAATACACTCCGCCCGCAAAAAGATCGAACATAGATTAAAGCAGCTATTTTTAAAACACACGAGATATTTCCAGCGCATTAGTAAACGTGTTTGAATTTCGAGAGAGCAGGTTTAATGCGAGACTAATGTCAGGAGGGTAATGCCCGTTGTCCCCGTGTATTCTTATTCCGTCAGGACGTTGATTTATTTTGTAGCGTGTGCCTAGGCGTATTCGATATTCGTTCGATGCCGTGGCGGACGGCCGGAAACAATGTGTCGGTGATTTAACGCGAGACAGAACCGTGATCGAGAGTGATTCGCGTTACGGTGAAACTTGACGCGCGCATGTTTGATGCGCCATCGTAAAACACTCGATTGCCGCGTACACGTGTCTGGTTATATACGCTGGACGCATCCGCGTAAATGATCAGTGATAGTTTATGGGTAGAGAATTTTGCCGATGGAAATTCCAGATCGATCATATCTGACTTTCGATGCTTGATTCAATGCGCGCTCGTACTTCCATATCTGTCTTCTGCCATTTTTAATCATTTTCTACCCCTTTTTTTTTAATGTATTTGGCAGATGGTCTTCTGTATTTTTTAATCAGATTTTTCTGTATCTTTGTTATTTTTAAATTAATTAGGAAGTGCGAGTGTTATCAGGAGATTTCATTTTGTCAAACAGGGTTGATACTTATAGGATACTTGTAGGGTTGATTTGTACATCCGTGGTTTTAATATTTGTCTCTGTATTTCTTTATTTCCAACTTCGTTAATTGCTACATGTTTCGAACACATAACTGAAAAAATAAAAATTTCTAAACATTCTAATATATTAGTAAAGTAAAAGAATGAATGTGTGAACATTTAATCTACTCAAACTTTTTTTCATAAAAGTGCCACTCAGTTATTGACGACATACGAACGCACCGATTTTCGAAAGTTAAATCCAGCTTCATGAGTAATTCGGTCTAATTTAACGACAGTATCGTCTTAACGGTATTGCGTTCGTGAAATAATAATAAAGCATAAATGGATCAAGTTTACGGTTCTCCATGGTTGCCAGGGTTGCAAGTATGCATTTTATCGGTAGTTACCACCTTTACGACTACCTATATTTCCTCAAGATTACTGGTAGCACCTTTAAACACTCCGAGGAAATCTACCTACGCACTACGCTATCTAAATGTACGTAATTAACAATTTATACACATTAACCCTCGAAACATTTGAAACTCCGTTACAAGAATTGTTTTTATATATCCAGCTTGTTTAATTGAACATTGAACATTCAGAAAGTTCAAAAGTTTATCATTTTTTAAGCGGAGTAAACGATCTTAATATTCGTTTAAACGATGAATAATGTATAGATTATATGCGTAGCAGACATGTGATGTCTAAAAATTCTGGGGGTAGATCACAATTCAATCGGTTAATTTTTTGTTAGTTGCTGCTGTTTATTCTGGGCTTTTTCATTTAAATTTATCGTACCCTGTCTGTCCGAACATTTTTGGAACATGTACATTTTTAGAAATTCAAGTTGTATAAATGTGGAGCTGAATTGAAGAAATAGGGGATGATGTGTTTGTCTGTGTCACATTTTTTATTTAGAGTCTGGAAAAAAAATTAAACACTTGTCTTATAATATCGTGGTTCACTCGTGATATGATCTTTGATGCATACTCGATTCACATTTTTATCAGGGTTGAATTTTGAGTACAATTTTAATTATTTACTCAAGGATCCACATTTGGATCCTTGAGTCTAACCAGAATCTAACATTTAATCTCTGACATATTCTTTGTTAACATTTGAATATTCTTTGACTATCTTAATATTATAACAATAAATTTCTTCGTCTGATGCCTTGTTTAATTGTCAAAAACCTTAGTTTAATTCCAAATATAACCTCTACAAAAAATTACAGTTCATTGCAACGTAATTTCGAAGTATAACACCTCAACATTCTTTATCAGTTCAGTTAAAGATTTGTCAAAAAAAAAAAAAAATCGTAGATCAAGGGGTTAAAGTGAGGGTGAACCTGAAATTTTAATTCCGAGTGACGTTAGATCATGACGATCCACTAATGGCCCAACGAAAATGTCCCTCCTGACGTGGCGCAGTGTGAAACAGTGGGCGGTCCGGGTAATGCGTCTTGCCACCCTCGGACAGGAGGCCAACCACCGTCATCAATCAGGCTAGCATCGCACAAACTTATGTAGTATTTATTTTCATTAAACATTAGCCGCACCGTTTTCTTTCCCCGTGTTGCAGTATTATCCGGTCAGAAAGCTAGCCAGATTACTTGCAATGAATTATCAAACCGATATTGATCGAAATCAAAATTCAACACCGTTCAATGACTTCTTAATGCTTGATTGTTTATTTACGGGAGATCGAAACGTAGACAGATATTTTAATTAATTTTGAACGGTGTGAATACTGTATGGGTTGCGATTACGCTCTTGAATTTAATGTTTATATAAATTGTAATGTGTGGAATTTTTTCGAGGAGGGAGCCGCACACTTGAGAGACACTTGAGAGACGTTGTTACACCTACCTGGATTTGGACCGTGTTAGACGCTGCGTAACAGTGTCATAAAACGTTCCTTTTTCATAAAACATCCTCGCAATATTCAACGCCGAACAATTTGTTGCGCTTGCCTGTGATTTTGTGACACGGCGACGAAAGGTTCTGTCGCATTAAACGCTATAAGTTTACAATTCGTTGCTCGATTCCAATAATCGTTGTGTTTTATAGGGGAGGACTGTTTTCAGATAACATATTGTTTTAATAGATGACGCTAGTTTTCAATTTAAAAAGTTTCATTACTGTGTAGTTTCTTCGTAATACCATCGAGGCTGACCAGTGCTCGTCACTTCTACTTTGCAAACTTCGCCAAACAGAAGTACCTCGATAATCTGTTATTTAAAGAAAAATACACGATCAGAATATATTCAGTCCACATCAACACAGCATTAGACTGACCTACTGAATAGATTTCTGCAAACCTATTTGTGAAATGACCTCCGTAACCTCTTGATCAATCTTCGTCTATCTTCGCCTCGAACAAACCGTTCTATCGTCATTTTCCTTCACAACTCCTTGATAATATTCTACGAATAATTGTACACCCCTGTGTGCCTTTTCCTTCAGAAAAATTCACAACATAAAAGAATGTCAGTTGAATTAAATTTTCATCGTCGCAAGATCCCTGCGAAAAATCTAGAAAGCGTTATCTCGCTTTGGCGGCGATTCCAAGCATTTTTCCGCGAAGTGAGTCGAACTATTCTTCAATGGCGTGCTGAAAGCTACTTCTATATATCTTAGGGTGTTGGGCAGATCCCGCCGCTTGCCTTGATGGCAAGCTCAATTTATATCAACGCCCGTTGAAACCCCCTTTACGAGGTCTCGCCGCCTCTTTCACCTCACCCTAACCTTAGACCACCCCTGAACTCGCCCAAACCTTCGTTCTTGCCACCTACAGACCCCTGAGAGATCCCGGGAACTCTTTTCTACAGTTAAACTAAGCTATTCGCGATTGACGTGGAGAAATAGAAAGAATCACGTTTCCCTGATACTTTCGGATCTTTTCAATTGGGGTTAATGTTGTGATTAATTGAACTTGTGTTATGACAAATTGCGTTTAATTTTGAGATGTATATATATTGTAACTTGTCAGTTTTATCAGGAAGTTTTTTATGGTGGATGATGAAGATTTTAGACTCATTGATTTTTAGGTGGTAATATTAATTTTAATATTGGTATTGGTGGAGAAGGAGGACATTTTATGATGTTTTTATGAGAGTATGAGGAGTTGTTCAGAAGAAATATACAAATGGATGAACAATCGGTGGTCCAATGAAGGGTTAAAGATTGAACAGTGGTCCAAAGTTCTAAAGCATTAAAGTCCCAAACTTCCAGAGTACCAAAACTTCAGAGTCTCAAAACTCCAAAGTCTCAATCTTCCAAAGTCCCAAAGCTCCCAAGTCCCAAACTTCCAAAGTTCCAAAGCTCCCAAGTTCTAAAGCTTCCAAGTCTTAATCTTCCAAAGTCGCAAAGCTCCCAAGTTCCAATCTTCCTATGTCCCAAAGCTCCCAAGTCCTAATCTTCCAAAGTTTCAAAGCTAAAAAATTCCAACCTTCACAGTTTTGGAATACCAGAGTCCCAAAGCTCCAAAGTCCCAAACTTCGGAAGTCCCAAAGCTACAAAATATCAACCTTCAAACCTCTAAAATTAAAAAATTCCAAATTCCTAAAACTCCTAAAATTCCTAAAGTTCCTAAAATTCCTAAAATTCCTAAAATTCCTAAAATTCCCAAAATTCCTAAAATTCCTAAAACCCATAAAAGCCCTAAAACTCCTAAAATTACTAAAATTCTAAAAACCCAAATAATTCTACAATTCCAAAAATCCCGAAATTCTCCAACTCCCCATTCCAAAACCTAAAAAATCCCAAAACTGTGAAACGCAAAACTACCTACACATGAAAACGCGAAGGCCACAAAAATAAAAATAAAAAAAAAAAATTCCAGCGGCCCACTTTCGAAAACGGTAATTTTCCATGACCGGCAGATACGACGTTCTAATTAGCTAATTATCTAGGGGTGACGCGTTAGCGGTCTCGCAACGGAACGTTAAATTCACACGGACTCCTCGGTCCACTCGTGTACAATGAATCGCGCCTGACAATAATCGTTTATGCAAATTCCGCGTCAACTTGGTGGGTCGGTTGGAACCGTCGGATAAATCCGCAGCTCGCATCAACGGCAGAAAAAGTAAATCTCGTTTAACGAAGAGCGTAATTAAACCGCGTGAATGGGGCGTTCTAATAAATTCTCACGGTTTCGAAACGCGTTCCATGGCGGGCTCGTTGAAAACGCGAAATACGGCTGACCGACGATAGAAATTCCCTTACGGACATAGAAATGCGACACGGTATTGCCGGATAGCGGTGAACGGCTCGTTCGTTCCAATCGAACGTCGGTACGTGGCCGTCATCGCGACTGATGCTGATTATTCGAGAGCATTTCAGCTCGTTTTCACCCTCGCCGTGATTCCAGGTGCTTCCTGGGAACAGCTGCTCTGGCGCACGCGCCTCGCAACCGAAGTGATTGATCAATTTTTAAAAAGCAATGTTCCTAATTGACCCGCACGAAACCTACCTTAGTCATCGAAAGGTGTGGACCTTCGATCCGAACGTTTGCCTCAAACCTTCACCTTTACTGACCATCTTTACTATTTTATTCTATTCATGCTGCACTTGGATGCATAACCCCTCAACAGAAAATGGAGATTACTATCTTAGAGAACACTATGTGACATTCTCGCTTCTTGGAGAACAAAGAAAAATAATGCAAAAATTCTGGAGTTAAATGTGATATATTAGAGATGTTCAGTAATATGGAAATGTTGATTAGTGAATGTACATCAATATTAATCGCGAATTCCGCGAAGACCGCATTCTCGAATGATTTACAGCGTCATTGTTCAAATAGTTGCGTCCACAGATGACGTGAAAGGAAAGCGTATCGATTCGCGAGGTCATTTAACGGCGACTATAGGTAGTTTTTAAAGTGCCTGAAATTTAACGAGCACTAATCTATTGATCACACTAGGTATGCAATTAGCGCAGAAACATTCGAACTAACCACCTTTGTCCGCGTGTCGTCATGGAGAACGATAGTTTCGCGTGATTACTCTACCCGTATCGTCATATTTATAATTAACGCAATTTAATTGGTATTCGTGATCGCCGGTAACCGCGAGTCATTCGAGGCATTCTATACGTTATTAACGGAAGTTCGATATATATTGAATAAAAATCAGATTTTCTGTTGAGGGAGCGAAGAGATCGCACGAAAGCTCTCGTTTTGCGTGCAGTTATTTCGTAACAAGAGTCATTAGCATTCACCTGCGTTAATTAACGGAAGTTCTAGCGTGCGTACATATGCAGGATGCATCAGCCACGCGCGGCGGGGAGGGAGGGTGCAAGTGATAATGCGCGATATATACGTGCGACAGTCCCTTGTGCTTTTTCCCTCTTCTGGCCCTGGTGTCGTCGATGCTCACGTGGCGTGTAACAGCAAATTATCCACGGGCTTTTAGCCGCCAGTTCTGCTGTAGTTGTACCGTGAAATCGTGCCAACCACACCCACGAACGCCGGCAAGAAACATTGACAACCACGAGCAAGACAAAAGGGATCGAGGGGGAGGATTTTGCATATTCGAACCGAGATTGCTTCCTAAACGATTCCTCTTTCGTCACGCTATCAAACATTCCGAGCTTTTCCGACACATTTCATCTTTGCAGATTTAGATAGACAGTATTATCGTTAAATGCTACGCCAATGGGCGATCCATAGACACTGATTCGATCCCAATGCACTTAACACCCATCCAGCTCTAATGCTACTCTCTCGTCACGAGCGTTCATCCTTGAGAGGCAACAGACGTGCCAGATGTTCCTAAGCTTCGCCAAATGAACCGATATCCCCATAGACGCTATACGGGTCAAATCATTTTTCTCCTTTCTACTAAATATCAGAAATCTTACACTTCATTTTCATTTGGACTGCTTATGCTAGGATCACACACGTTCTACATTTGTGACACATGCATATGTGATCATACTAAGTGATAAAGTTAAGTGCTCATATTGATTGCTGAGTAGCGTTTGTTCATCTGCATTCGATCTCGTCTTAAGACACTCAAAGCATTCAACACCTAAAGGACGCCATTTTTATAGTTTTCGACTTGCACATCTTTCATCCTTAACTTCTTTAGACAAGTAGATAGGAATCATACAAACTAGCTGACAAGTGATCAAGTTTAGTGCTTGCAATCAGACTCAGATTGATTGCTGAGTAGCGTTTGATCATCTCTATTCGATCTCGTGTTAAGACACTCAAAGCATTCAACTCCTAAAGGACGCCATTTTTATAGTTTTCAACTTGCACATCTTTCATCCTTAAATTCTTTCGACAAGTAGATAGGAACCATGCAAACTAGCTGACAAGCTACACACGTAGATAAAATTGAAAATAAAGACCTGACAAGTTTGACTCTTGAATACTGACAGTACTAGCTGTCTAGTAACTGTCTGGCTACTTGTCTACTCTAAACGTAACCTAATAGTACAAAGTTACAAAGAACATAATAAAATACATGTGAATTGTTAATAAACATCTGTTCAATTATCATACATTGTAAGACAATCAATACAGTAAACACTATCATTCTTCATAACTTTCTACCACATCTGAAATTGTTAGACTTCAGCAGTCATATGTAGAATGTACCTTCAGGTAGACCTGTTTGTGTGGTCAAGTTCAGGACGTTAATTGTGAACATTTTCTGAAAATTTACAAAATTATATCATTGTACTACTATTCATTGAAATCGTGTGATGACTCTGACATAGGTAGACAGTCAATGACATGTGACAGTCACATGAATGATCATATGAGACCATATGAGACTATAGAGAGTTAATGAAGCACACACGATAGTCCACATAAGAATACCTTGTATCTACCTGTAACTCGAATCTTACCAAAGACAAGTAACATCGAAAAGTCAGAACAAGAGTTTTCATTCCGTGGAAAGTTGATGTCTGATAATAAAGCGTCTTCGCGTTAGAAATCCGACGATCGCTTTCCGGCAATACCTGGAGTACAGTGGAGCGTGTAAATCCCATATATCCAATTAGATTCGTATAATCCCTGCATGTTAGCAGAGGGTGTCTCCACCCCTCGAGCTGGTTGGTTTGTCTCGTTTCCTCTTGGCGTGCCGGAAGCAAAGCTCGGTTACTCTCGCAGGTACGAAACGCGTTGCTACGTTGTGCGTCGGAGGCGCAAGCGCAGATCCGTGCTCTAATGCTAAAGTACTAATTTATGGGCACATATGAGATGGCTATAGCGCGCTTTACCGTGCCAGGAAAGGGACTGTAGTCCGTGGAACAAGGGGTGGAAGAGGTTGGGGATGGTGGGGATGTAGGCCGAGGGTATATCGGAGAACACAGGGGTGGGCTTTGCATGCGATATCAATAAATCAAGTCCCCGGGACCCCGGCAGCTTAGGGGGCCACTACGTGGCCAGAATCAACAGCTCATAACGTCGGCTAATAGCTACTCGCCCTGGGGTCGAAGATATTGTCGTAACACCCAGGGACATCTTAACGTCTCCCGAATTTGCTTTCGGGAAAGAATCGTCTCAAAAGACACGATTTACTCGATATACCTCTTCGAATACCATTTTCCGCATTATTGCGTCAGCACTGTATTTTAAAACACGCTCTGCAAAAATACCATTTAAGTCTCTAAAAAAATTTAAATCGTATTAAATGAACTTATGAAATATAGTGAGTAATACGTGCAAAGATCTTCACATTATATTTCAGGGTTTCAAATATGTTTTCCGATATCCCTTGGTTTATGCATCGCACACTCTATTCTTATCGCAATAAAAATTACTAATCATAATGATATATTAATATACTTTAAGTAAACATTAATTACGAAATAAGTAATTAGAGCAAAACCCGATAACAAGCAATTATACTTCTGTATTAAATTTATCTAATTCTAACCGAATGTTTTAAAATAGCCGACATTTTTTTAGCATCAGGAAGCTCGCGGCACGAAAGCAGCAAATTTATACATAGAACAATCTAACACTTTTATAACTTACCGCAAGAATAATTTAACAGTCACGCGATCGTTCCATGTTCTATGACGATAATATCTACCACTTACCAGTTCGATGGAATCCTTGAATAATTGAACGTTTGCAGGTGTGGTTTCAAAATCGACGAGCAAAATGGAAAAAAAGGAGGAAGTCCACGCCGGTTTACCGTTCCGCGGGCACGTTGCTGCCATCTCATGGCCTGCCACCGTTCGGCCCGATGGGCTCCGACCTGTGCGGTGCTGGGATGTTTCATGGATCTGCTGAGAGATGGGGAATGGGAACAGGTTAGATATATTCACTTTTATTTTCACAATAGACAAATACGATTTGTAGAGAGATAATGTTTATGTAAGTTGGTCAAATGTGGAGGTGTTGGAGAACGCAAGAGTTGGAGGACGCAGAAGATGATTGTATGGATGAGTCTAGGGATCTACAGGGGTATTGGGAGATGTAGAAGTAGGGAATATAGGTATTTGGAGATGTAGAAATTAAGGAAGTCAGAAATTGGATGATGTGAGGGTGGTAGTGGAAGATGTAGAATGGAGGTATCGGGAGTATGTAGGACCTACGAATATGTAGAAATTGGTAGATTTGGAGATCAAAGGATATTGAAATCGAAGATGTAGAAATTGGGGACATTGGGATCTGTAGTAGATATAGAAATTAGAAGATGTAGAAATAGGAAATGTAGATATCTATGCATGTAGTAATTCAGAAACTTAGCATCTAAAGATCCAGTGATCTACTAATTCACTCATTCAGCCATCTACTCATCTAGCAATCCACTCATCCATCCACCTACTCATTTAGCTATTTACTCATCCAGTTATGTACTCATCATGCCATCTATTCATCCATCTATCTACTCATCCATTCATCTACTCATCCATCCATCTACTCATCCATCCACCTAATCACCCTCCCACTCAAACATCGACAACTCTAAAAATCTACCAAAATAAAAATCCACCAACCCTATTACTTCCTATTCCTCTCATCCTCCTGTCATCCCAATTTCTCCCTTAACCTCACCAACCTTAACAAACACCCTTCCCCCCAATTAATTCTCCACAAAAATTCTCCACCAGGGCAACTATAACTAACCGAACAAGCAATAAAATATAAAACGCGAAATTACACCATTGACAGAAAAGTTCTTGCACTATTTTAATCGTACTTCACACGTCAAACATATATAATCGTATTATCATCGGTTCACAGAATAGCTAGAGGGGTGCGAGGTCTTAAATAGCCAGATCATAGACGAAGTCTCGATAGTATTCTGTCTTTAATTCAATTCCGCGTGTCTATCGAGCAGGACAGTTTAAATTGCCTCGTGGATTCCATGGATTTTGATCGACTGTGTGTCATCTTTTCCTCGCGATACTATTTTTATTGCTTCTTTTAAACTGCTTCGGGTTGTAAACCGTTCTCTATCGCTGCCTTTACTCTTCATTTGTTCTCTCACGAAATTTTTTGGAATATTAGGACTTTCTTTGGGATTTTGTGTCTGGGGATCTTCATGTATTTTGATTGACTGTGTTTCATCTTTTTCTTATGATATTATTTTTTTAAACTGCATGGGGTTGAAGACCTTTCTCTATTGCAGCATTTACTCTTCATTTGATGTCTCACGAAATTTTTTAGAATTTTTTTAGAATATTTTTTGGGGCTTTTTCTTGTGTTCTGTAAGCTTTATACATTTTGATCGACTGTATGTCATTTTTTTCTGAAGATACTATTTTTAATTGCTTCTTTTAAACTGCTCCAGCTAATAAATTGCTCTCTGTGGCAGCCTTTACTCTTCATTTGATGTCCCACAAAATTTTGTAACAGTTTAGAATTTTCTTTGAGGCTTTTTTCTTGTCTCGCAAACTTCATACATTTTGATCGACTGTATGTCATTTTTTCCTCAAGATATTATTTTTCTTGCTTCTTTTAAACTACTCCAGCTAATAAATTGCTCTCTGTGGCAGCCTTTACTCTTCATTTAACATCTCACGAAATTTTGTAGCATGTTAAAATTTTTTTTAGGAATTTTTGTTGTGCTGAACTTCATGAAAGACAAATAAAATCGCTGTGAATAAAATTGTCCTTTAACCGAAATCACTTGTTTCCCAGGTCTCGGTCAATTAGGCCAAGGAAGTATGACGATGGGCGGTTTCGGCCAAAGTTTAGGACAACTTGGTCAACAAAGTACGGGCAGCCTGGGTTCCAGCTTGGGTCTTGGTAATTCTGGCCTCCCGATCAGCAGTCCGTCGCAGACCGTCTATCAAGCTAGTTACGGACTGAATTCCCTCGGTAAGCTAAATTCCCTAAATAGTTACCTAAGATCCCAGAAATTCTTCCAAATAAATTTATTATCGTCTCGTTTAATTCGAATTAAATGAATCGCCGCGTTGGATTGTTACATGTTAAGCGGTCCATTTACCCTCGTAAAAATAGAACGTGTAATCTACTAGTTCGAAGCTTCCTAATGGCTTCATAAACTTTTCACGAATGTTTCTGGAGGATCTTATCGTTCGTTGACTTTAATAATCGTTATCGATAACTCACTCTTTTATAACAAAATAAGAATTGTATTAATACAGTCTTATAGGTTTATTTTGAAAAACAAGCTGAGTATTTTAAAATAATTTTACATTAAATTTTAGACTAGGTATTTCAAATGGAATTACTGAAAAAAAATTATAGAAATAGAAGGCAATTTTTGGTAGGAATATTTTGTCATTGAATGTCAGTCTCATAAAAGATTTACTCAGAAATTTCATATTTACTTGCATTCTTCAATTCTGTATTTTTAATTGAATTTCTAAAAAAAAAATAGAAGTAGAAGACATTTTTTGGAGAAAAATTTTGTCATTGAACGTCAACGTCATGAAAGATTTTCTCAAAAATAACATATTTTCTTGTATTCTTCAACTCTGTATTTTTAATTGAATTTCTAAAAAAGAAAGTAGAAACAAAAAGCATTTTTGGGAGAAAAATTTTGACATTGAATGTCAACGTCACAAAAGATTTTCTCAGAACCGCCACATTTACTTGCATTCCTGAGCCATCTTCAAAATATAAAAACGTTTGTCGAAGTAATATGAAATGTCAAGTTCGATAGAGAAGCGTGACTTTATGGCAGTTTTTATGCAACTCACAAATAAGATCATAAGTGGAGCGAATTAACACTGGAATATTTATGCAACATAAGAACAGCCGAAACGTTTATAACCGGTCGATTCTACGAGGTCGTTAAGAACAGCAATAAAAGTTTGTGTGCCGGTGTTTAAAACGTGATTTAGACCGGCATAGATCGCAAACGGATCTTTTTAGGAGAGGAATATTTTCCGTCCCGAGACGAATATTAACGCGACGGACAAACGCAGACGCTTATAGGCGATTCGATAATCGTCTTGCCAAACTTTTGGACCGTGGCCCTCTAAAAAAGACGATGTGCAAACAGTATCGAGGCAACCCGGTACCTCTTTGACGAAGTCGTTAAACGTTACGGTGCATTATCGCTCGAAGGGGTTATGCGGCTGCATGTAAGGAATTTGAGACAGAAACATAAACTCCGTCCTCTTGTCTGTTTACGCAGGCAAACTTCGAGCCCGGTCTCGCACCTAGGTGCGAGATCTTTCGCTGTATGTTTACCATAACATCCCGATGCAACCTGTCTTGGTTGAGTTACGCTTCACCTTATCCAGGGACCTTGTACCTTCGAAGACGAGCTGCCTCGAAACGTGTGTGAAATTCTTTGTCTCTCCAAATTTTACCCATTGCTCCGAAGTTCTCAGAGTTTTAAAGAACATGGAAGAATGCGGAAATGTTCGGAAACATATTTGGGGCAGTTTCGATGCAGTTTCACAAGATCTTTCATTTTTTTCAGTAATTTGACATTGCATAGGGTTCTATATAAAGTTTAAGGTTTTTGGAATCTTCTTGATGAAATAGGTTGAAAATGTTGTGGTAGACTGTTGTATTGTTCATCTTTAGAAAGGCAGGTGATTTCTTCAAATTACATATGGATAGGAGATGGATACAAAGTTAAGGTCTTCTAATGTGTGATTGTGTGGTAATTTAACGCATGGTGAATCGACGCATGATTATTCAACGCTTAGTAATTGAATGCATGGTTAAGTAGCGCCTGGCAATATAACGCGAGGTGGTACAATGCGTGGTAGTACGACGCGAGGCGATATAAAGGGTAGTAATTCGGGACGCGCGGTAATTCGGCAAATGGCGAAATAACGGGAGGTAATTTGCGACGCGTAACGATATAACGCGTGGAATTTCGGGACGCGTGACGATATAACGCGTAGAATTTCGGGAGTGTGGTGATATAACACGAGGTAATTCGGGACGCGCAGTACTTCCACAAATGACGATATAACGCGTAGTAATTTGGGACGCGTGGAATTTCGGGATACGTGGGATTTTGGGACGCTTGGCGATATAACGCGAGGTAATTCGGGACGCGCAGTAATTCCACAAATGGCGATATAACGCGTAGTAATTTGGGACGCGTGGCGATATAACGCGAGGTAATATGGAACGCGTGGCGATATAACGCGTGGAATTTCGGGACGCGTGGCGATATAACGCGTTGGATTTTGGGACGCGTGGCGATATAACGCGTAGTAATTTGGGACGCGTGGAATTTCGGGACGCGTGGCTATATAACGCGTGGGATTTTAGGACACGTGGCGATGTAACGCGAGGTAATTCGTAACGCGTAGTAATACCACAAATGGCGATATAACACGTAGTAATTCGGAACGCGTGGAATTTCGGGATGCGTGGGATTTTGGGACTCTTGGCGTCTCTATAACGCACAAAAAAATAACACTTCAAAATACATCCTACAGTCTAACACTATTAACTCCAATAACCCGAAAAAACAAAAATAGTTTCTTCGAACGCGAAATTTTTTTCAAATAAGAAATAAAAATGAAGTCGGTGAAACAGAAATCCATAATTGAACTATAAATTTTTCCTAATCACTTACCTTCCTCGTTTCATCCATTTCTCCTTTGTCACAGTGATTCATATTTAAAAACATCATATCAGATTTCGTCAGCACCAAATACATAGTGACACGTCTAAACAGATTAATTATAACCGGTATATTCGATATCACCGTTCGCGGAGGTCAACAACACCTAAGATCAGTTTTTCCGATATAGACCTTCGATGAAAAGGGAATCACGTTTTGTCAGCCTTTCAATATTTCATTGTTCATTTCCGATGACTTCAATTACAACGGATTTTTGCGGTGATAATTGAAAAGCAGTGTCTACGATGAAAAATTGGATCGTATGATCGTTGAAATTGAAGTACATCACTTAGAATGCACCGAAATAGTAATGTCAAATTTCACTCTGTTAATTATAAATACTGATTGAAATATCATCTTCCAGTATTTTAATAGACTGTAGAATATGATGTACATACATATATCAAATAGTATTATTTCTTTTAGACGTTTATTATACTTCACATATGTGAACACATGTGAACTCCAAAACCAGAGCATATAGAGTCCACTTTATTTTGAAGTCGGATTTTCACACTTCACGTAAGAACATCTTATCCAATCGTAATTACTTTACTCTAAATCAATTCTCATTTAGACTTCAAAATAGTCATATAAAATAACAGTAACATATGCTCACATGTGTGATGAATACAGTTCGACTTAAACCCATCACTACCAAAGTATAATCATGAAAGGCAGAATAAAATCTCGTAAACTGTAAAATACTATAAGTTAGACAAGATTGTAAAGGATATAAGAACACACACATGTTTTTATACACATGCATATTAATCTTATCTCAACTGATGAGACGATATGTATGTTCAAATCACCATATGACAGTAGCAAACAAGTCAAAGTGTCATATCTCCACATGAAATCAAGCGAAACATAGTTGCAAAAAGAACAGGGGTTCGATGGCGAAACTGTCTTTAGGTGTAGCACAGTTTCACAATGTACTAATGTGAGCGTGTCTCAAACGCGAACGTACGTGTGTACATACGTAACACGTACAAGGTGTCAATTATCACGTATTATCGCCGCGGGGCAGGTAGCGTCAACCGACAGTAGAAGAAGGAGGAAAAAAATTACTGTTCCACAGACGCGATTCATCATACGTGTGGTTCATGTGGACTCGCTTTAAGGTAGATGCCAGTACTCCGTGGCTGACCACAGTCAGTTATCCGCTTTTACTCGTCGGTAATGTCTAAGGCAAACACCTTTTAGAGAAACGTCTTATTTTTCGGTTTTCGACGATGATTAGCATCGAACGGTAGCGTGGCCGAGGTTCACCGGTTTTCGAGTCGATTACGGGCCTCTATTTTGTTTAGCCTCGTCTAGTGGCGGTGGTCGGAAGAACGAGGTGTAAATTAACTGTGGCCAAAAATGCCCGACTTTCGAATCGCGATCGAACCCCGGAGACCTCTTTTAATTATAGGAGATTTGGCATAGAGATAGGTTGTGGGGGTCAAGTGGAGAGGAGGAGTAGGAAGGTCCTTTGATTTCAGGGGACTTAGTACATAAACTTTAATAATTTTAAATTTTTCAAGATTGCAATTTTCCAAATCTCAACATTTTTGATTAACTAAATCTTCGAGTCCCTAAGTTCCCAAGTTGCAATCTTCCATAGTCCCAAAGCTTACAACTTTCTAATGCTCCCAAATTCCAAGCTTCCAAAGTCTCAAAGCTCCTAAGTTCCAAAGCTTCCAAGACCCAAAGCTCCCAATTCCAATCTTCTAAAATCCCAAAGCTCCCAACTTTCCAATGCACCTAAATTTCAAGCTTCCAAAGTCCCAAAGTTCCCAATTTCCCAATTTCCCAAATTCCCAAATTCCCAAATTCCCAAATTCCCAAATTCCCAAATTCCCAATTTCCCAATTTTCCAATTTCCCAATTTCCCAATTTTCCAATTTTCCAAGTTCTCAAGTTCCCAATTTCCCAAATTCCCAAATTCCCAATTTCCCAATTTTCCAAGTTCTCAAGTTCCCAATTTCCCACATTCCCAAATTCCCAATTTCCCAATTTTCCAAGTTCTCAAGTTCCCAATTTCCCAAATTCTCAAGTCTCCAAATTCCTAATTCCCCAAATTCTTAAATTTCTAAATCCCTAATCCTCCAACCCCCTAATTCTCCAAATCCCTAATTCCCCAAATCTCTAATCCTCCAACCTCCTAACTCCCCAAATCCCTAATCCTCCAACTCTCTAATTCCCCACCCCTCTCATCTCCCAACCCCAATTCCCCAAATCCACATCCAATCCCCCAAACCTAAAAATGCACCGCCCAACCAAAACTTTCACCCTCTTCCTCAAAAACCACACAACTCTCCAAAAAGAGAAAGCAATGTATTCACACACCCGAACGAAAGAAATAAAAATAATTAATATTAATAGAGTCCGCCACAGCGTGTTAATAACTAATCATTCGGTTAATTAGCAGATTGTACAATTTATCAATGAACGCTGATCGAACAGTCTACAAAAGCACCACGGAATCAGTTGTCCATTAGTTATTCCATTGTTTCCATAAAGCTTCCTAAAAGGGACAACTGTCCGCAAACCATGTACTCGCAACGATACCGTCATAAAAACGATCCCTTTTACTTGTTTTTCTCCCGGAGGCCACCAACGTGGATGCGGAAACGACTTTACAACACCCGGTAGCACTACCCCTAACACTTTGTGAGTCTACCGTATTAATATCTACGAAGAAAGGAAACGTTCTACCGTGTACCTGACGCACCTGTGAATTGCCCTTTCGCTACCTGGGTATAGGAATTTTTGGATGGACGATTCACGAATTAACGATGTGGTGTCTTCTAGTTTCTATATTTTACTATTAATTTTTTTAATTTCGTTTGTTGATATTATTTTTTATATTGTGGATCGCAGGTAGTTCAACTTTGAATAAATATAGTATTCGTTTCAGTTAAATGTACTATGTACTATCAAATGCACATTTAACTTGAAATTAAAGTTAAAGAGGAATGATGAATAAGTGGATGGTGTAACATGAAATATCGTTTCTTCATCTTAATAAAAATCATTATAGGTTTCAAAGGTTGTAAAGTTCTGTATTATAGTTTAACCCTTTGACCAGCTTGATAGTTTTAGACGTGTTTATCGAGTTAAGGTTGTCGTTTACTTCACTAAGTAAAGTCGCAGTAGCAACTTTGATATTCCTGTACATTAATAATACGAATATGTCGATGTCGATCTTGCTGTGAGGTGCTGCAAGCGACAACTCTTACATTAACTACAACAAAAGTAGTTTTAAACGACGTTTAATATTGCACTACAACATTGCATAGTATGTCAATACATGTATATTAATGTGGACATCGATACATAAATATTAGACACAAAGAGATAGCAGAAATATTAGACAACTTTAACAGTAATGGACATTTTTAAGTTTATTTATTCTGAACATTTTTAAGCTTGTAATAGACAACGTAATATGAGCTTGACTTCTCTTTAGTTTATGTATACAGTTTTGTATGAAAATAGCTTATTACATAAAGTGTGTTGACATCTTTATATTCATATTTTATTTCACATCAAATTGCATGTGAATCTCAAGTAATATAACATATAACTAAAACTATCAACCTGATCAAAGGGACTTGTTAAAAAATAATTTACCTTGTAACATATATTCTACATGCATCCATTCTGCAATCACAAATTGAGATTGTTCGACCCAGTGAAAATCATTCTTCTTTTAGT
Source organism: Megachile leachella (assembly GCA_963576845.1). Classification (NCBI taxonomy): domain Eukaryota; kingdom Metazoa; phylum Arthropoda; class Insecta; order Hymenoptera; family Megachilidae; genus Megachile; species Megachile leachella. The sequence continues at coordinate 9,410,362 of OY756257.1, forward strand.
ACAAAACAGTATTTAAATCCAACAAGAATTTACTTAAAAGGTTAAACGTCAGATAAAGAAGGTTAAATTATAATTTGCAGGGGGTGTGCACGTGACGGCGTCCCGGGGTTCGCCTCCAGGAGGCTCGAGCGTGGGCGGAGGTCAGGGTGGCGGTCTAGGATCGGCCTTGAACTGCGGTCAGGGCTCGCCAGGGACGACTTCCGGCAGCGGAGGCGGTGGCGGTGGCGGCGGTGGTGTTTCCTGTGTGGCTGCCGACGTGAACGTGACCGAAGCGTCGGATTGGAGAGACGCCCACAGCATCGCGGCGCTCAGGCGTCGTGCCTCGGATACGTCGCAACAATACAGTCCACAACCACCGCCACCGCCAGCAGGACCACCTCAATATGCCCACGACATAGAGTACAATTCCGTTTACTGAGCTGCTCCGGGATTCTCCGTTTACTCTACGACTGGTTCCATCGGGGATTTCGAGGACGATCGAGTCCCTTGGTGGACGACGAGACCGTTCCGGGCAGTACATGTGCAGGGTAACGCGTGACCGGAGGAAATACTTGTTGCTATTTCGTGGTTCACCACTGATGCGTTATATTCAAAGCTGGAAAATTTGAGGATCTAAGAATGAGCTACAACGAATTTTCTCTCATTTATAATTGGATTCGAGGTTCGAGGTAGTGATGGGTTGCGTCCGCCAGAGTGCGGAACATGGTGTACATGGCCTGTGAAAACTTTCAAGCTTAATAATTCGGAAATATACAGTGTACAACTTGATAAAGTTGTGAATTCAAAAATTTGCAAATGTGGAAACTAAAAAATCCTGTAAACCGTCATTTGCCTGTCACAGCTCCAAACCTAGATTCCAATATACCAAACCAATAACAAATCATCTGATGGTGCAATCACGAAGAAAGCTAAGTATTTCTTCCTCCACAACGCGTGACCGTGAAGTTCAGAATGTGAAACTGAAGAAAGAGGTTTTCAAAAGGACGATAAGTGGAAAGGAAGGTTTGAGATGTAATAGAAAACGACTTCTGCGTGTAACATTGAAGAAGCTGTGCAACACTGGTTACTTAATATATGCATACATTAACGCTGTCACCGGTGCTCGTCGGACAATTTTAAACTCGATGTACAGGAGTTTCCGTGCGACGTCTTCGTTGTTTCTGAGGAAACAAAGAAAGAATCGTACGGGAACTCGCGCACATCCAATTCCGATTACAGATTCAACGTTCATTCGAACGTTTACTTTAAATCTTGAGAATCTTTGAAGCAAGGTTAAGTGCAATCTAAACGAGTATTTGTTTGAACGTGAACGATTAATTTATTATATGCGTTACGTACTGTTTCAATAATGGAGTTTTTAGGATTACACGTAAGAATTCGCGACACGGTGTGACGAAAAGTATACGACAAGTTATTATAGTAATTATGTATGGTATTGTAAATATAGTAAAGAATTATGATCATTACCGGTAAGTATTGCGTATAATTAAACGGCTAAGTTATTTTTACTTGACCAGTTTAGCACATCCAGCTTGCAGTTCCTTTTAATCCGTCAGAAACCAAAGGAAATCCTTCGATTTTCAGCGAATTTCACACGTTCACGCGAAACGACCGGAGCCTGTTCAACGATCGCATCAAGCTTTAATAACGATTTTAAAGAAGCTAGTCTCTTTGTTCGGCTTTGTATCAGACTGGCTATCTGACGAAGTTTTAATCGCTTCGAGAATAACAGGCTGTATGTGTGTATCGTTGAATCTTGCATGAGAGGATAGAGTATTTTCAGTAATTAACCCTTGGATGGTGCATCAATATTCTTTTCAGTTTTTAGTCTTCAATTTTATATTCACACTTTTTTATGGTAGTCACTGTGAGTGGACTTACTGTTATTGGTCTTTTTCAGTCACTTTTTCAAATCTTTCAAATTACAGAGTCAGAACTTTAAAATTATAAAGTTTTATATTTTCGAACTTTATGTTACAGAGTTTAATTTTGAGATTACAGAATTACAAGTACTTCAACTTATAAAATTAAACTTGCGAAGATATGGACTTTCAAGACCCTAATTTTCGAAGTCCTAAGCCTCCAATCCCAAAAGTTTCATTGTTTCAATCTTTCAGGGTCCCAAACGTTCAAAGTCCCAAACTTGCAAGGTACTAAATTCTCAAGGTTCCATAGTTGCAAAGTTTTTAATTTTCAAGTGAACTAAACTTCTAAGATTTCAATCTTTCAAGGCCCCAAACTTCTAAGATTTCAATCTCTCAAGGCCCCAAACTTCTAAGATCCCAAATTTTCATCGTCCCAAACTTCTAAATGTCCAAAACTTCTAAAATTCCATCTTGCAAGGTCCCAAACTTCCAAAGTCCTAAACTTGCAAGGTTCCAACTCCCAAAATTCCCAAATCCCAAATCCCCAAAATCCAAAATTGACAAATTAATTTTCCATAAACACCATTCGAGGGTTAAAGTACAAGTTAGCACCTTCGTATATCGCAATCCCGGCAAACCTAGAACGCTATAAATATAGATTGTTCAGTTGTTGTATACCGAGGCGTAAGTTTTGTAAATAGAGTATACGTCTAATATTAATAATAATCGAGTATTGTAAGCGGACCCGATATCTCATTTAAGAACGAACGAACGCGAGTATACTTGGACATTGTGATATTTTGGGCCCGCTGTTCCCTTTTTTTCTTCCAACAGCGACCAGCACACGATATTGCAAGGGGAAAAAGCGGTACCAGCAGCGACCGCCGACGACGAACGTCGATTATTCTAGTTACGAATTTACGGTAGTCTTAGGTACAACTTAGTGATAATACATGAAATTAACGAATATGCAGTTGTCAGTGTATCACTACGAAACGTATACGATTTTTAATGTACAAACATGAAAGATAAAAAAAATATTAACGAATGAGGTATGACCGCGTGACGAGGATGTATTCAAGGTATATCATCCTGCTGGTGTGAATTGTGTTCGGGATGAAATAATTTATACTCGAACTTTCGACTGTTCACTAGGGTGGTGATTATTTAATAAAAACAAGTTTCTTTGTATCTGTTCAACGAGGGTAGCAATTTTTGTCTCCGTGTATTTTTCAACGTGTTGACTTAACATTGAAATATTATTACTGAGTATATTTGTGAACCAACAACTTTTAAGAACAGCCAATTCGCATGTTTGGAGGAATCTGTTTCGCAAATAATATCGTTAGCCTAATGTAGTATATTTTGTTGGCTAGTCGGAACTGCTTGAATAACAAATATTCGATGTTTTTGTTCTTCGTTAACGATCGAGTAGGTATTTTAAGGCTGATTTACCCTGATTCGTACCTAGTCATGCCTAGTGATCTAGCGTATGAATTCATTGTTTAAAGTACGATATTAATAAGCTAGTAGCAGTCTGAAACGTAATGAAATTTTAATCAAGTTTCTCCGTATAGAGAAGAAAAGTGTTAAGGTGTCCAAGCAATATTTTAAACGTTGAATTTTAATCACCTCCTTAATGTTCACTCGTTCTTTTCCTCTTCGTTCTCGTTCCCTTCCGTCGTGCATATTTTCTAAGCTACCGACTGTCACGTTTTTATACATATTTAAAAATAAGAACCGCGAACACGGTGCTTACGAGTGTAATTGAGTCATAGTTGAACACGCGAAAGACAGTAATATTTATTTATTATCACCTGCGTGAGTGGATCAAATGATTTGGTGGAAGTGTCGTGCTTGTTAAACGATCGAATTGAATTGCGTGGATATTTTGCAACGATTATATTATGGACAGTTTTCTTTTCTTTTGGTCCGTTTGCGAGCGATTAACACGTATTTGATAAAATGTGCCGCACCAGAGTGGACTGACTTTATGCATCTTCAACACAAATCATTATCGTCGATGACCTTAATTAGTGATAAATAGAAGAATTTTAATTTTTATCGTTGTATAGTTGTGTATAGAGGACAACTAAGTGTGTAAAATAAATCATTATCTAAAAGTAATTCTGTGTATATTGCCACATGTTATATTACCTAACAAGGACTCTTTGATTTTATAGTTTCAGTTTTATAATTTACATAGTTCTGAACCTCTGATTTAATTCCAATTTCGCAAGGTAAAAAATTTCCAAAGTTCCAATCTTGCAGGGTCCCAAACTTCCAGAGTTCTAATCTTGCAAGGTTCCAAACTTCCAGAGTTCTAATCTTGCAAGGTTCCAAACTTTCAGAGCTCCAATCTTGCAAGGTTCCAAACTTTCAGAGTTCCAATATTTTAAGGTTCCAAGCTTCCAGAGTGTCAATCTTGCAAGGTTCCAAACTTCCAGAGTTCCAACTTTGCAAGGTTCCAAGCTTCCAAAGTTCCAATCTTGCAAGGTCCCAAGATTCCAGAGTTCCAATCTTGCAAGGTTCCACACTTCCAAAGTTCCAATCTTGCAAGGTTCCACACTTCCAAAGTTCCAATCTTGCAAGGTTCTAAGCTTCCAGAGTTCAAATCTTGCAAGGTTCCAAACTTCCAGAGTTCCAACTTTGCAAGGTTCCAAGCTTCCAAAGTTCCAATCTTGCAAGGTTCCAAACTACCAAAGTTCCAATTTTGCAAGGTTCCATACTTCTAAAGTTTCAATCTTGTAAGGTTCCAAACTTCCAGAGTTCCAATCTTGCAAGGTTCCATACTTCTAAAGTTTCAATCTTGTAAGGTTCCAAACTTCCAGAGTTCCAATCTTGCAAGGTTCCAAACTTCCAAAGTTCCAATCTTGCAAGGTTCCAAACTTCCAAAGTTCCAATCTTGCAAGGTCCCAAACTTTCAAAGTTCCAATTTTGCAGAGTCCCAAACTTCCAGAGTTCCAATCTTGCAAGGTCCTAAACTTCCAAGGTCCCAAACTTGCAAGTACCAAAACTCCCAAGTTCCAAACCTCCTAAGTGCCAAAACTCCCACGCCCCAAAACTTCTAAGTTCCAAATCTCCCAAGTCTCAAAACCTCCATCTTCCAACTCTCCCAAGTCCCAAAACTCCCATTTTCCAAATCTCCCAAGTCCCAAAACTCGCAAGTTCCAAAACTTCCAAGTCCTAAAACTCCTAACTTGCAAAACTCCTTAGCCTCAAAATTTTAATTTTTGTCGCTGTATAGGTGTGTATAGAGGACAACTAAGTGTGTGTAAAATTAATCATTATCCAAAAGTGTATATCACCCTGCATATCACGAGTTATATCACCCAACAATGACTCTCCACTTGTATAGTAGTATAAACACCATTTTTATTTGAAAATATACATTTGCATATTGAAGAGTACACGTTTATAGTATTATGCATAGTATCCGTAGCGCGTAGAAATAAAACAATGTTAATCGAACGTTCAATCAATATTTGAAGAAGAAGTAAAATAGTAAAGATGAATGTTCAGCTTGCTAGATCAGGTACTAGGAAAATACTGTTTCATTGAACACATTTGTATGAGTGAGGAGACTACAAGACCAAGATAATCATAGATACAGTTACTGCAGTTTTCAGTATTTTTAAAAGGATATGTTGATGCTTTACGGCAGATAGTTACATGATGTACTTAAGTACATACAACAAGAATTTGGTCGCTTTTTAAATATCATTTGCAAGGCCATTATTATCAGGTAAGTTACAGTATTTTTTAAGTGAATGTTCTTATGATTAATTCCTTTAAATATGGAATATACAGTAATTATTTTCAACAAATAGAATATTCTCTATCGCCTATTATTTTACATAAACTTTAACATTATTCGGGATAAATAATTTGATACAATTTGAAGTGGTAAAATAAGTCATTCTTTTAAACAGTTGCACTTTACCAGTTATCTTCACAGAACGTTTGAACTCTTAGCTCTATTGAAAAATAGTTTTTAAAATTACGAAAAATCAGTCACGAAAAACAATGTTCAAAATATCGGCAGTTTTTTAAAATATATAATTGCACCGTAGTCGTAAAAGGCAACTGTCGAATCTATTTAATTAACAGAAGCGCGAAAGCATTTTTAATTTTAAATTTGCCGCCAACACACAGAACACACACATATATTTAGCGCGGTATATCTTGTCTCTCAGTGTCGGATGTAAGGGGAGGATTATAATATCTTTATTGACAGAAATATTGATAGAAATGTGCCTAAATCGAGCAGTATCGGATGCAACATTGGGTAAGTAAAAGAAAAAACAAATAATATTCGAAATAAGACATTTAGATAGATATTTGTAGATATTTGTAAAACGCGGGTACTTTCAGTCATCGTCGATTACATTCGATCGGTTACAATTATGGTAACGTACGAATGCACAGCGAAGTCGTGCCCGCTATTATATTAATTTTTAGTAAATTAAATCTGTTTCGCCATTACGTCTTAATTAAAATAACGCATACTTAATTAAACGAGTGAAAGTGTGCTCTCAGAAGATAGTTATGAATTCGCAATTGAAACGTGGTTCGCGAAATGTCATGGCATTTCATAGTCGAATCCGCATGCAGAGACAATATGTCGAAAATGAATTTGTCAAAATTGATACGATTAAATGATTTTCGTAAAACTATTTTCTGGATGTTCATCCTCCGAGGTTTCCGGTTCCGTGTTCAATTTACTAAAGTCTCGCGGGTTCGGCCGTTTCTGCAATATCTTGAAGCTTTTGCCTCTTCTGTTTTCCAACAGACCCGACAGTTTAAAGTTTTCTCGCCTCTCGGCTTCCCAGTGCATTCGTTTGCGCATTATTAACAAACACCCTGTTTACAACAAATAAATTTACAATTAGAAACCTTTGCATTTTAATGAATTTGTATTTGGTGGCAATGGCACTCTGATCTCTTTGTTTTCTATTTAAAATTTTCTTAACAACATGTAAAATTGCGTTGAAATCTAATAGCTACATATTTTGAAGCATCATGCACTATCGTTAAATACTTACATAATTATTGTTGAATATTACTGAAGTTAAAGAGGATAATGTATGGGGGAATAACAAAAAACATTGTTGAAATGAAAACATGTATATTTGCCTTTACAAGATGAGCATCTAAAATAAATAAATAATCATATACAAGTACAAAATAAAAAATGCAATGTTTTCAACTGAGTATGCGCAAAAAACATGTCAAAAAATCTTAAAAACATTCAGCTTTTCATACAATGTACTCCTGGTTTGTATACAATAAGTTCAATAGTTGGTCTATAAATAAAAGAATTATCTTTACATTTGTGCGATCACAGAAAAGTTTAAACAATATTTACATAATAAGTACATAAATTACTAATTATTCTATTGTTTAAATGGAAGTTAAACAGTTGAAAGCTAATCAATTAATATTCCATCGTTTGATCCAAATTTAGGAACAAACTGTTTCATTTGTTTCTATGGCAAAGTCTAGAAACTCAAAGCTATTTTGTAGAATAGTGATGTTAAATATTATTACTGTATTATAGTAATAATTTGCACAAGTATACTCTCAAATATATTTGGAGCAGAAATTGTAAATACTAGATTGGTATTCTCTTAAATAAATTGTACATTTATATACAACCCTTTTGTACTGGCCTAGTTTTAAAACAATCTTTGATAAAAAGATAAATGCATTTACATTAAAAGTATTTAACAGTGTAAAATACGAAGCAGAAATTGAAAATAATGTATTACAGCTCCTATGATATAAATATGTGAAACTGAAAGAAATAATAAAACAAAGCACCACGTTTTTTATAGTTTAAATAAAAATGCTAAAGTTTGCAAAAATTTGGTTTTCCTATTAAATTGTAAAATAGTATTATATAAGAGATACATGCAAAGCCAGTACAGAAGTTTGTTAAATTTTATGCTAATTACTTTTTAGCAAACTAAGACAAAAGTACGTTCTCAGATTTTAATACAGCTTAAATCATTGGTTATTTTTATCTTTACTGGCTATTTAAGAAGTTGCTTTGTTAAATGATATGTATAAGATTACTAAAATTAACTAGAGTTGATAAAATTTCTACCAAACATTTGATTCTGGCTAAACTAATCAACATGCGTGCACAACTATTATTCAATAACCCAAAATTAGTCAAATGAATATTCTTATTCGACTAGTTTTGAGAATTCGACAGCAGATTCATCATACTGAAACAATCTACCTCTTTTCTGACATCTTGCTACAACTGCAGCAATTGCTACACAGAGGGCAATAAAAATGACTGCTGCTGTAACAAGGGATAAGACTAATGTTGCAGTTGTACCTCCAGAGGAAAGATTATCAGAGTTAGTATCCGTTAATGGTGCTAGTTCATGACGAGGGTTTATGTGTGCCACTGAATTCCCACCTTGTGTTGACGAATTTATGTCTACAAAAAACAACATTTTAAATTTCTTAAATGTTTTCTTGTCAAAAAAAAATTCTACATCTATAAATTGTTTCTTTGCTTTACTCAATTATAAATATTCAACATTATCTTACCTTGTAAAAATCTGTAAACAGTATGTATGTTCAGTTCTACTACATATATTTCAGAACCATCATCAGACACAGCTATATCGTGGGGACTGTCCATATCATTCTTTGGTCCAAATTGAGATAATATATTTCCAGAATAAATATCAAGAACGAATCCTCGTATATGAACATTAAAATTCAGAGTTGGATCACGACCATTGATCAGGTAAAGTTTTTCTTTACTATATGCTACACTATAAATTTTTGTACCAATGACAGCAGGATTTTTATATTCTTTATGGAATGTTCCATCTGTAGAAAAAGATAAAATTCGTCCATTTTCTCTATCAGCAACAAAAATTAATTTTAAGTCAGTAGCAAGAGCTAAAGCATGAGGTACAAAAAATGCATTTGGTGGAGGAGCATCTTCATACACGCTTCCTGCAAAATAAGATACATTTAAGACATGATAGCTTTAGATTGCTATTCTTTAAATAAATACATATGGAGCACAGATTTACCTCCTTCTCCCCAATGTCGGCCCCACTTTAAAATTCTTTCCCCTTTTGCATTAAATTTAATAATTCTGGAATTGCAATAACCATCACTTACAAAGAAGTCACTATCATTCTGTACAGCCACTGCTGTTGGTTTACAAAACCGTTTGTCATCATTCCCAGGTTCAAAAGGTATTCCAAGAATCAGTGATGGTTTAGGAACATAATCTTGAAACATGCTATTCACATCATCATCATCGTTAGAAAACATTTTCTCTTGACTATACTGCCTTTTCTTTAACTTCTTTGCATCTTCCATCATTGCTATATCCTTAGCATCAAATTTAAATACCTGGTGCATAGCTACATCGGTAACCCAGTAATTTCCATTTGAATCTATTGTCAATCCATGTGGTAAATAAAACATGTTTGCACCCCATTCTGATATTATTCTTCCAGTCTTATCCAAAAGAATTATAGTGTTTTCCCGAATTGGTCCTTTATTTCTATCAAATCTATTTTCATTATCAAATGTACTAATGTCCCAAATTCGTCCAGCTCTATGAAATATTCCAATGTTTCCATTTGGGTCTATTGATACTGCTGATATGTGACCAAACTTTGTATTATTTGCCCAATGGGAATCCCATACTATATCTGCACATAAGAAAAGAAATACATACAAGCTCCTTAAATTCTGTAGAGTTATCAAATATTTTACCCACTTTTGTCTAATGCATCTGAATTGTGGATATCTGAATTTATTGTACTTTTGGGTAAATATCCATTCTTATACAATAGAGGCAACTGTTTCCAATGTAACGCCAAGGATCCTCTATCTCTCTCATCGTTATCAGGATATTCAGGGTACTCATTTATCCCAAACTTCTGATCAGGCAAAGGTAAAGATTTTTGCTGCAATAGTAAAAATAAAAATTGGACATCTTAAATTAGTATGTTAAATTATCTCTGCTATTATTTCACAGCTGTTTCTTCTTTCACTCATAATAGTTACTCTTATCATTTACCTGAAGTTTCAAGTAGTCCTGCAGACTCGCTTTGGCAGCATTTAAAACAAATAAAACTGAAATGCAACAGGCAATGTCATGTTGTAGATGCATCATCCTTAGACGACACAGTCATTAGACTCTTCTGTTCTCGCTTTATTTCATTCAAACTATCCTTAGTTAAGCTACTAAACGTTAATTAAGCTGCATAATATATTCTTAAGAAATTAAACACCGTATTCTGATGTGGGTCATCTCAAACTTACGAAACTGCCTCAAAGCCACGCGTATGTTCACTGACGTATGCAACAGGGAACACGAACAAACCATCTGGCGGCCATCCACTGAAATACGTACAACAATTCGATTGACTGCAAAGATCTGATACTAATCTATACTACTGATTTTTATTGTTAACAGGTTCTGCGAGTCCGATAACATGCAAAGGTCGAGAGCTCCAAGAACAATAAGCAAGATTTAGTCTACAAATTATTGACGTTCTGCTGTTGGGTTCGTAGAAAAAAATTTTTATTAAATATTGATCCAAAGTCTTTTGACGGACCATATTCATCACTACGGACATTGTTCGTTACTACCCTTGCGTCAATAAAGGGCAAAAGATTATTTTATAAAAAAATTGTAGTTTGTGTTAGTATCCTCATTCACCTATAGATGGTGATAGAAGTGTTGTTTCTGAAGCTGTTATAGAAAAATAGAGCTGTGAGATATTTTCAGCTGATTAAATTAATTACTTCATAATACGTTATTAGTGCGCAAATTTTTGTTCAGAATGTTTAATGGAAAAAGTTTGATGCTCGAAGTTTACTAAGTTTAATAGAACGTTAAAAGAATTCTGTTGGAAAGTTAAATTATAATTATTGGTACGCTCGCAAAAATTGACTGAAAATTCGATGCATTTCTCGGTAAAATGGCGGCGATCGAATTAGTAATTTTGTTACGGTGAGCAGAGGTTTTTAAAAAATATAAAAAATACTGATGTTAACCGAATGTATGAACCAGCACGAAACAGTGATGGAGAAATTTGTGTTCCCGCTATTTTTCAACTGAAACGCTAGAAAATTTACGGGAGCACGATGCTTTTGCAATGTCAGCGTGTGAACGATCGATGAAATCGACGCTTTGACACATACACCATTCGTTGCATCGAAAATCCAACAGTTTTATCACCGATCCTTCCATTCTTTTATCAGCTTGCTACTATTTCATCATTCCACGTTACATAAAAGCAATTCGAAATTGATAAAAGAACTTCATACTTTGCGATACTTCTACTTATATAATTGCAATTTTATCAGTGACATAACATGTAAATCTTGCTAATTTTAATTGCATTACACATCTCGATGTAACAAGTAAACATTTTTTCTCTATTATGACATATTTTTTTCTTCACGAAATTTTTTTATATGGTAATTTTATTTATATATCTCTTTTTATAAATTAAAGATTCATATTAATACGAAATAATGAGCTGAATATCTTATTAAAGTATTCAAAATTATTCGGGGTGATGTTTCACCCAGATTAGGTCGGTATATCGATTCACTCGTGCAGACATATTTCAGGTTCTGGACACTGCAAGGCACCACAAGTTTCATTCTTTATTCCTGACACTTTAAATTTCCACAAGTACCGTTTCAATCAGAATGAATCATTTATATTCATACGCACGAACAAAATCTCCATTTACGGATACTTCTGTATCGCAATGTTAAGTGTCTGACTCATACTCCCAATTGTGTGAGCTCAAGACATCACTTCCTTTTATAAAACCTAATATTTCTTAGAACTAGACCTTAGTCACACTTTCGAAAATTTATTTTAGTCAAGATAAAACCTTTTAAGATGACAAATATTTTTTATTGTAGTATTTTTTTTAATTTTATCAGCTGAGATTCAAACATGCAATGGATATTTAAGGGTTCTTATTTATAATTAAAAATGTCCTCTTCTCTCTTTTGATCATTTATTAAATTACATGTAAATATATAATAAATATGTAACTAAGTAAATTGGTTAACACGTGTGTAAATTAATATGTGTGTAAATTAATATGTGTGTAAATTGTCATGTGTGTAAATTGACATGTGTGTAAATCGACATATGTATAAATTGTCATGCGTGTAAATTGTCATGTGTGTAAATTGTCATGTGTGTAAATCCACATGTGTGTAAATTGTCATGTATGTAAATCGACATATATGATTCTACTCATAAGGGTCAAATCACCGTCTCTTAACCTCACCATGTTTACCCAAGTTGTTTACAAAAGACAAGTTCGTCAAATTGAAAATAGCATTACATTCAAACCCCGCTGTTCCACAAATGAAAACTGCCAATCGAACAATCTTCCCCGCTAAGAACCACAGGAGGTTAATGCGAAGAAAAGAATTCGCTCGTGTTTTGCTTGCAGTAACAGTTACAGGTTGAACGGATGAAAATCCTCTCTGGTTACACGATGTATCAAAGTGTCTTGAGAGGACGCGTTATAATATATCGATATCTTCTGGGCCGACCTTTACGCGTCGCTTTCAAAGCGTTCGACGCGTGTAGAAGCTCTTTACGGGGGAGGACTACATTGTTACCTTCGACGTAGACATATTGCGCGTCTATGGGGGTCCATTTTCATTCTGCGCGCTCTGGGTTAATATCCCGATTAAATTTTCTTTTCTCAATGCGCCGCGTTGAAAAGAGATCCTTGCTGTCCGAAACTATGAATTACAGTGTCCGTTTAATGGATTTCCCAAGTCACTGGACGAATGAGTGGGTTAGGAGTAATCAGATAACTCGCTCTTCTTTCTCCAAAGAGCTACTTGATAAATGTAAAAGCCAGAATGCTAGTCTCACTCGGATTCTTCGGGGTTCCGAAGGTGGGAGTTTTAGACGGCTAATCTGGTTTTCACTTTCGTATTTGGAAATTGAGGAATCTTTGTGAAATTTCAAAAATTCAGAATTGGAAGCTGTGTTCAAAATTTAGGAATTTTATGAACTTCACTAAACTACACTTCATCAGTTGAGGACTTCCATAACTTCCCTACCTAAAAATTCTAAAATTCAAGACCTGGAAATCCTCTATTATGAATTTTTACGTAAATCTAAATTTAGAGACCTCCAACCTAGAAATTCGAGTACTAGAAACTGTAAATTCGTGGTGCTAACAATTTCGTCTAGCACTCAACTCGCAAACGAACAAAATTTCAGACTGAAAAGTTAGGAGCACCTGTGAATTTAAACGACCTACAAACTATTTCACGATAATTATTTTTACGATTAAATTCGCTGGACGTTCCTGGACCCAGGGTGTCGAATCGAGAGGATGTCGAAGACAGTGCGTCCTAAGATAAAGGATTTCACCGGAGGTGTCAATTCTTTCACCTTGAAGAGGATTCCCGCCTGGACATTAAGTGCAAGCATGGAACAACAGTCGTTCCGTTTATTTTCGCTAAGCAATTGTCCTAGCAACGACAATACACGAATCACTGTCGTCTGCAGCGTAAGAAGGGTGGCTGTCGATTAGAACAAAATCGAATACGCAACCCTTTCAAAGGGATATGCGAATAAGCACCATTGACGTGTCTCCACGGTTCCGGTCGGATATAATGGCAGAAGTGTCAAAATTCAAGGTATCCGGAACAATGAACGCAATGGCACAATGGGTAGAAAACGAGCACGCTTTTGTACCAAAATAAGTGGAAACCATCAATTTCTGTCGGGTTGAACGAACGATTTTATTCTCCTTCGAGGTTTATTCGAGAGAATTATGTATTCGTGCCGGCGTTTCCAAACTTCTTTGCATTGGATCTCTGATTTTTCTTTCGACTTTTTGTACGATAGAATAAATATTTTATTTCTGTTGATGGGTCTAATGGGTTTCGTTGTTATTTGATGGTAGTGAGATTGTTTACGATTTTGTGGAAATTCAATAACTTCTTACTTGTCGAAAATTTCTAAATCTCAGAAGCAGACTTCTGAATTAAATTTTGGAAGTTTCAGATTAAATAAAAAATTTATGAGGAGTACAATCAGTGGTAGTGACAATCAGAGGTTCACCTAGGTTCACCCCTATGTTAGTATGGTACATTGCCCATCTACGTCACACACATGTGACATTTCACGCGTGGAATTACCACGCATTAGAATTACCAAGCATAGAATTACGACGCGTGGAACTACTATTCATTAGAATTACCACGCGTGGAATTACCACACATGGAATTACCACGCATTAGAATTACCACGCGTGGAATTACCATGCATTAGAATTACTACGTGTGGAATTACCACGCGTAGAATTACGACGCGTGGAATTACCACTCATTAGAATTACCACGCGTGGAATTACCACGCGTGGAATTACCACGCATTAGAATTATCACCCGTGGAATTACAACGCATTAGAATTACCACGCATGGAATTACCACGCATTAGAATTACCATGCGTGGAAGTACCAAGCGTAGAATTACCATGCGTGGAAGTACCAAGCGTAGAATTTCCACGCGTGGAATTACCACGCATGGAATTACCACGCATTAGAATTATTACGCGTGGAATTACAACGCATTAGAATTACCATGCGTGGAAGTACCAAGTGTAGAATTACCATGCGTGGAAGTACCAAGCGTAGAATTATCATGCGTGGAAGTACCAAGCGTTAGTACTCCTACGCGTCGAATAACCATCCGTTACTATTACTACAAGTAACGAATTAGCAAGTTAATTTACAAACGAAGGGTGAAAGTACCTAATACCAAAAAGCGTGTATTTGATCACGGGCGTTTTACGCAATTCGCGAATCTATTCAGGTGGAAACTACCGTCGCGTTTGGAAAGAATCGGCGACGAATATTCTGCCTGGAGCCGTTTGTTCGATTTTTCCCAGAGTCCCGGATGAAACGGAATAAAGTGGAATAAAAGAAGGCAAAAAAAAAACGAGAAGAGACGAGAAGGGAGAAAGTGTGCCGCAGAGGTAAAAAGGAAGCGATCCGCGATACAACGAGATTCTTTAATCTCGTCTGTCGTTCGACGCGTATCTGTGACAGATGTTCACACAGATACCGACGAACGCCTATCGAGTTTCGGTTTTGTGCTTTTTAACCTTTCAGCTCGCGGGGCTGAAAGAATCGTCGCTACTTTCCTTTCTATTTTTCTCTCCCTCTCGGTCCTCCACTTTCGACCTGTCTGTTTCTCGAAACGCGAAAACAAGCGCGACAAAAGGGGAAAGAATCGTCGGAGTACGTGGTCCGCCATCATAGGAGTCGCGTTCATTAAAATATTCGCGTTTAAAAAGGAACTTCAGGCATTTGTGCATCTGATTGCGGCGAAATAGAACGTTGAAATGATTTCAACGTACGTTGCGGAGCAACAATTCCGCAACGGGGACAGAAACGATTCTGGTAATAGAAAAAATGGAGGTTTCTTGTGATACGATGATCAAAGAGCACGATTCGTTTGGCGGAGATGACAAGGGACGAAATTGTACAGATGGAAGATTGCAAAGTAGCGTTGTATCGAGTAATCGTTAAGTTTACCTCGTTCGTACAATGCTAACCGCGTTTTATCCCCGTGTCGTGATTACGGACAATTAAAAATATTCCCGTTGGCATACTTTCTGAAGTTTATTGCTGATTAACATCGGCGAATGCAGCTCCGTTTCTTTATTAACCTAATAAATTTACTTCTCATTTGCTTTGTCTTACGACGAGGCATATTTAAATTACTTTTAAGAAGGAGCGATAAATAATTAAATGTGGGGACTGTAATTACGACGGTAATAAATTATTCATTACTCTTTTCGTAGGTTAAAATAATTTGAAGTCAACTCGTGTTGATTTGAGAACACGATATTGAAATTTTCTTGAGGTCTATTTTTTTTATAAAATATAATTTGTATGTACTGTAAAGTATGTCTTTAGTAAAAAAATATAAAATGTACCTGAGGTGCAATATCCTTAGTACATGTACATCTACAATTTCTTTTATAAAAGATAATTTGTATATACTGTAAATTATATCTGTAGTAAAAGAAATATAGTATATTGTATCTAAGGTGCAATATCACTGGAACATGTACATCTATATTTTTTATAAAAGAAAATATATTTTTGTTAAAAGAAAATACAACGTACCCAAGCTATAATCATGCCCTTCGACCATGTACATCTACAATTTTTTTTATAAAAAATAATTTGTACACACCATATATAAATGATATCAACTGTAACTATTTATATCTCTACTATTTAATTATAAATTTCAAACATCTATTTAAAATACCAACATATTTAAACATACCGAACCTCTAAACAACCCCCTTTCAGCCCCCTCCTTGTCCTCCCTCCTCTTATTACCTACTTAAAATTGAAATACCACCCTTACACAGAAAAAAATTTGTCACAACGCCACGTCAAGAACGAGTAACGAAAGCTCGTCGAAACACGACAGACCTCGAATCGATTTGTTTGTCAGAATGACGGTGTCGAACGGAGGAAACAAGCTTGCCAGAATCGCAACTCCGATCGCGCGTTAAAAGCACCATCGTCGATCGATAATACATGCAACCAAGAGCTGGCTGCAATAATAAATTATCCGTGCTCGAGGCGCGAAATAGCGATCCGCCTAGATAACGTCAATGAGCCAGAACATGCTAAGATTACCGTGGGATTTCAATTTGCTGTTCGTCCTTTCATTCCTCGTTGTCTTCTTCTCTTTCTGGATTTCCTTTTCGAGCACTATTTTAACGGGACGTCAATAAAGGCAGCTGGGTATTTTTAGCGATGCATTCCGTTCGGGGAATGGAAATATCTTTCGTTGGAAGTTTGTTGGCCGTGACTTTAGTATTGTTGGAGGTAGTTATGAAGCTTCTTGGAGTGTGTCATGTGTGGTTTTATGGGTGTGTGATTTTTAGATTTGGAATGATGGAAGTTTGTGGGTTTGAGGAGTTAGAGTAGGTGTAGGGGTGGAAATTTGGAGAGGTGGAGATTTGGGGGTGTAAGGATTTTGGGGATGTAGGGAATTAGGGGGAGAAGAATTTCGGAAGTTGAGAGTTTGGAAATTTGGGGATTTGGGGACTTGAAAGTTTGCAAGCTTGGGAATTTGGGGATTTGAGATTTTGCAAGCTTGAGAATTTGGGGACTTGAGAGTTTGCAAGCGTAGGAATTTGGGGACTTGAGAATTTGCAAGCTTGGGAATTTGGGGACTTGAGAGTTTGGAAGCTTGAGAATTTGGGGATTTGAGAGTTTGCAAGCTTGGGAATTTGGGGACTTGAGAGTTTGGAAGCTTGGGAATTTGGGGTTTTGAGAGTTTGCAAGCTTGGGAATTTGGGGACTTGAGAGTTTGGAAGCTTGAGAATTTGGGGACTTGAGAGTTTGCAAGCTTCGGAATTTGGGGACTTGAGGGTTCGCAAGTTTGGGAATTTGGGGACTTGAGAGTTCGCAAGCTTGGGAATTTGGGGACTTGAGGGTTCGCAAGCTTGGGAATTTGGGGACTTGAGAGTTCGCAAGCTTGGGAATTTGGGGATTTGAGAGTTTGCAAGCTTAGGTATTTGAGGGTGTAGAAATTTGGAGACTAGAGAGTTTACAAGCTTAGGAATTGGGGGGTGTAGAAATTTGGAGACTTGAGAGTTTGCAAGCTTAGCAATTTAGGGGTGCAGAAATTTAGGGATTTTAATTCTTCGAAAATTTAGGTATTTGGAAATTTCGAAATTTAGAGGTTTGTGAGTTTAAGTATTTAGCAATTTGGGGTTGTAAAACTTTAATAACTTAAGAGTTTGAAAGTTTGGAAATTTCAGAACATGAGAATTTATGAATTTGGGGATGTAAACATTTAGACACTTGAGAGTTTGAGAATTTAGCAATTAGGGGGTGTAAAAATTTAATCGCTTGAAACTTTAAAAGTTTTGAAACTTGAAGTTTGTAGAAACTTGGGAACTCACGAACTTACACATGTAGAAATTACAAGAACTTCAGAACTTAGAAACTTGAGAACTTGTCTCTACCTGGATTAAAATGCTTAACTTGAATATATATCAATTTGATTGCTTGAGAATTTGCAGAAGCACAAACTCGAAAACTTGAGAATTTGAGTACCTACAAATTTGCAACCTCTAGAATTCATAGAATTCACAAACTTGTTAATTTACAAAATTAGAGATGAAAACACATGGTACCTTATAACCACCCAACAAGCAACCATCGTACCAACGCAGACAGTAACCCCAGCGATAAAACGCGTCTCAACATCCAAGCCATCATGGTAACCACGAAGGTCAAAATTTCTCTCTCCGTAGATTAGCAAACATTCGGAAGGGTTGATATCGCGTCGCCAGGCCGTGAAAATTAATTACAAACTCCAACAGTTTCTCGGCGCGCAAGGACACAGTAGCAAAGGAGTAAAAAAAAGGATCCACCGGGGGCACTTTGCGGAGGGGCGGTACGTTTATATTTATGGGGTGGCGAGACGTAAAGGACGAGGTTGTTACACGTTGTATCGTTGTTGCGAAATGTTCTCAAGTTTTGGATGTTCGTGCAGCACGACGCTAACACAGGATTCAAATTGCTCGACAAGGTTCGTTTTTGCGGCGAAAGTCTTACGGTACCATAAATGGTAATCGGTGTTAATGACGCTACTCGAGGGCGCAATTGGTGTAATTGAAGCAACACCGAAGGCTTTTTGTCGGGGACCGGTTGAGCATTGAAATCGCATTGAAACCTTAAACTGTTTTTAACCTTCTGAAAGAATCTTTTATGGCCATTTTCTAAAGAAAAAATTTGAATAACTTGAATATGTATTGTGATCTTCGAAACGTTTTCACGTATGGAAACCGTATATTTATTGCATAATACGTCTCCGTGAATCAGCTATTATGAAAAGAATTTCTGCAAGGTTCACAAATTCCATATTTAAGAAACAAATATTATGAAAGATTTCTGTATGCACATCACGAGGACATTAAAGAAAATGTCCGTTCCGAAGCGTTTTTCTAATCGCCACGATAATTTTTCACTACCCTATAGAAAGTCACAACTCGGCCAGATAACATTGAACAAGCACGTTATAAGAGAGTCGTATTCGCGACAATGCTCGTCGGGAGGATGTAACATTCCGGAATGTGGATTGCACTTCTATTCCCAATGCGTCTGTGCGCGATATAGACGTAACTGTAGCCAGGGACGGATGAAACTTCTCATGGTATTCGGGGCCATCACTCTAAGGGAGTAGGTTTACGTGTCGCGAAATTAGCCAGCAACCGCGTAAGATATTCGGCTAATGTATATTGGATTACAGACGCTACGGGTGTCGTTTACAAAGTAGCCTTATATAAATGTGCGTCGTTTATTAATTCTAACCTCGTTCGTTTGTTTATGGTCAGTGGGAATTATTTGGTGGTTGAGAGGGTTGGAATTGTTTTGGAAGAGGAATTTGTGGATTTAGGAATTTTGGGGGTGGGGAGTGGGGAGATAGGGGGTTGAAATTTTGGAGAGTGTGGATTTGGGGAGATGGAAGCTTGAGGTGGAGATTTGGGGATTTAGGGATTTGGGAGGGTAGATATTTGGAAATTTAGGGATTTGGGGGTGTAGAGATTTGGGAGGGTAGATATTTGGAAATTTAGGGATTTGGGGGTGTGAGGATTTGGGAGGGTAGATATTTGGGAATTTAGAGATTTGGGGGTGTAGAGATTTGGGAGGGTAGGAATTTGGGGATTTAGAGATTTGGAAATTTAGAGAATTGGAGGTGTTGAGATTTGGGAGGGTAGATATTTGGGAATTTGGAGATTTGGGGGTGTAGAGATTTGAGAGGGTAGATATTTGGAAATTTAGAGATTTGGGGGTGTAGAGATTTGAGACTGTAGATATTTAGAAATTTAGGGATTTGGGGGTGTGAGGATTTGGGAGGGTAGATATTTGGGAATTTGGAGATTTGGGGGTGTAGAGATTTGGGAGGGTAGGAATTTGGGGATTTAGAGATTTGGAAATTTAGAGAATTGGAGGTGTTGAGATTTGGGAGGGTAGATATTTGGGAATTTGGAGATTTGGGGGTGTAGAGATTTGAGAGGGTAAATATTTGGAAATTTAGGGATTTGGGAGGGTAGGAATTTGGGGATTTAGAGATTTGGAAATTTAGAGAATTGAAGGTGTTTGTTGAGATTTGGGAGGGTAGAGATTTGAAAATTTAGAGAATTGGAAGTGTTGAGATTTGGGAGGGTAGGTATTTGGTAATTTAGAGATTTGGGGGTGTAGAGATTTGAGAGGGTAGATATTTGGGAACTTAGGGATTTGAGAGAGCATGTATTTAAAAATTTAAGAATTAAGGGATGTAGGAATTTGGGACTGCAAAAATTTGAGGATTTAGGAATTTGATAATTTAAAGATTTAGGGGTGTAGAGACTTGTATGTGTATATATTTGGAAATTTAAGGATTTGGAAACTTAAGGACTGAGATTTTTAGAAACGTGGCAATATAGTAATTTATAAATCTGGAGACTCAGAAAACACCTTCAGAAATGTAGCAACTCTAAAATTTAAGTACTCAGATGTTTACAAATATGTAAATATACCAATTCGAAAATTTAAGGACTCACAACAGGAGTTCAAAAAACACAACTTCTCAAATGTTCACATATTCAGAAATTCATAAATCCTAGAATTTAATATGATACATCATACTTTATAATTGTCTATGTTACTACACTATATAAATACAAAAATCATATTTCGGTGTGTTTCTGTGTGAAGCCTCTCCATATCTACTACACTGTATAAATATTTTTATAAACTAAATTGTCAAATTTAAAAATCTCTGAACACTGAAATTTCTAATGTTAGGTTAGGTAAATTAAAGCTAAGGTTAAGTTAGGTTGGTCAGGTGTGTTAGGTATGTTAGGTTAGGTAAGTTAGTTGGATTAGGTAGGTTAGGTGGGTTAAGTAGGTTAGGTATGCTAGTTATAAATAAGCTCGAAAGCCCAAGAATCCCGAAACCTAAATATCTCTCGTCCATCCGGTCAAAACACCACATCTAAAGAAAAGTATTCCTAATGCCATTAAGGTGACAGATATCGAGACGGTATTCATCGTGTCTCACAATACGTTTCCCTCGCAAACCGGAAATAACATTAGGTCGAAATGTGGGTTACATTCTCATAAGTACAACCGTGGCGCTTCGTAGCCGTATTAGAGCGCCCAGAGGCGAACGAGGGGATGGTTGAAGGGAGGTATAAAGGGGTTAGGAAGGAAGGAAGAAAGAGGAGGAGGAGAGGTAGGGTTGGTACGAGAGGAGAGGGCGACGAGGACGCCCTCAGAGCCCGAAGGTAAAGGAGTGGAACGCGAAAGGGGGATGAGCGTAGATGGCGATGGAGATGAGGAGATCGTTGGAATGGGAATGGCAATGGGGTGGATAGGGGTATGGGGGTGTGTACAGCTGTATATATGCGACGGTACGGGACGACGACGACGTCTGTTGGCTGGAGCCACGCTGTCGCTGCTGTGGCATCGATCCACCACTCGCTACGACTTTTTGCCACCGTTCCAACGAGATCTTTAACCCGAAAACTGCTCTGCGGCATCGCTAGTTTTCTGTTTAGGTACTGAGAAAATTCGACCTTGATCGCCCTACAACTTTTTCGTTCCTTGAGGGAGGGTGCTTAAGGGACTTTATTTTGGGAATTTTAGGAATTTTGGGGGTTCTAGGAATTTTGGAATTTTGGGATTTTAAGATTTCGAAGTTTACGACTTTAGGAATTTAGGAATTTAGGAATTCAGAAAATTAATAAGTTAGGAATTTTAGGATTCGGGGATTTGGCGATTTTGTGATTTGGGGTTTTTGGGATTTTGGGATTTAAAAATTGTGGAATTTGGAAAATTGAGAATTTTGAGAATTTTGGAATTTGCAAATTTTGAGATTTAGGAATTTCGGTATTTAGAAATTGTGGAATTTGGGGATTTGTGAATTTTGGGATTTGGGGATTTGGGAATTTGGGGATTTGAGAATTTTGGAATTTGCAAATTTTGAGATTTAGGAATTTCGGTATTTATTATAGAAATTGTGGAGTTTGGGGATTTGTGAATTTTGGAAATTTTGGAATTTGGAAATTTTGAGATTTGGAAGTTTGGGACTTTAGGAATGAAAATTTTGGGAATATTTGAATTTCTGGGAATATTTGGAATTTCAGGAATTTTGGGATATTTGGACATTTTTGAAGTTTTGGGAATTTTTGAAATTTAGGTAATACAGGGAATTTTGGGAAATTTGAAAATTTTGGGGGTTTTGGAATTTTATAAAATTTGTTAATTTTGGAAATCAGGAATTGTGGAATTCAGAATTTGGGTGTTTGGGAAGTTCAGAATTATGAATTCATTTATGCAAATTTATTTTTCATGTCTTTCTGCATGACTTTTTCATTAAGGTTCCTGAATTTTTGGGTGTCCCATTTACATGTCATCTTGAACTATGAAAAGGCAAAGTTTTGGTAGAACTGACCTGATACTGATTTTAGTAGTGATCATTGACTTGATACTTGATGTTTGATATTTGATATTTGATACTTGATATATGATACTTGATACATGACACCTGATATTTGATACCTGATACCTGATATTTGATACCTGATATATGATACATGATACTTTACACCTGATACTTGATACTTGATATATGATACTTGATACATGACACCTGATATTTGATACCTGATACCTGATATTTGATATCTGATATATGATACATGATACCATACACTTGATACCTGATACCTGATACTTGATACCTGACACCTGATACATGATACCTGATACTTGAAACTTGATACTTGATACTTGATACTTGATCATAGTAGCATTGACTTTAAGTTATAATTTCTATCACCTCCACTCTTAATATTCAAAGAGTATAAAGTCCCTATAAAAGTACGAATAAATAATTTTGACAAAAGAACTCATAATTATTTCCAAAATTCTTTCAACACGTATTTTGACAATTCGACCCAAGTATCACGAACGATCTCGTTTTCAAAGATTTTATAGAGCTCCAATTGCAGCTAGGTTACCAGTAATAGTTGCTGAAAAACGATACGAGTTCGATCGATTCGAACGTGTTCGAGGATTCTGAACGAGGTATTCAATCAGTCGTCGATTTATAAGTCCGTCGGGATAAGTTAACGCCGGGCTCATTTATAGAAGTACACGGCGATGGTTACACCGTGGTTTTGGAACTAGATTCGACCATGGTCGTGATTGCTTCGTCTATCACGTGTTTGACCAACATTTGATTGCAATCACATTCTTTCGTTGTACATTGCTCATTCAAAGTAACACGTTTATACACTGTAAAATTCTGCAGCAGTAGGAGTTCTGATTTTATTTTTCATAGATTAAACATCGGAGGATGAAGTTCGAGGAGCGTAAAAACGTAACGAAGAAACTCGAACTTATATACTAGCTGTATAATTAATGTTATAGCCAATGTCGGATGATACTTCGGAAAAGTTTCTGACAAATTACTTGACACTTTGCCAGCCAACTGGGTTACACAATATTACGGGATTTGCATATTTATACTAGAATTAATTTAACTTTCAAACTACTTTCGAGATCCGGATGAAATTCTTGTAACAAGCTTATCGAACATTATTTCTTCGCTATAAGCGGCGCGTTCTTTTTTTTCGTACGTTCATTAACGAACTCTCTTAAAAATTTCTACGCTGCAAACACGAGTATCCTTCCCGGAGAAGGACAGATTGGAAAAGTGGAACGAAGAGGACGCGGACATTAATTTTCATTCGAAACGAAAATATTTGTTTAACAGTTCAGCCGGCACCATAAAGGGTCCGCGTAACGACAAATGCAACGCGAAGTAACGATGTTTGCGCGTGACATTATTGGCCGTTACGTTGCTGCAAATTCATTTACACGTTAGAATGTTTCTCTGTCGTCGTTGAACCCTTCATTTTTCATTCCCTAGTGTGTGCTGTGTCCCCTACCCCGATCCCTATACGAACACGTGTACGAGGGTCTTACGGGTGTAATGTAATAAAATTTCACGTTGAATCGCGAGCACCACTCCATTCTCGCCGGGGATAATTTGTCACCAGAAACTTCGGCGAAAAGTTCAAATTAGTCTTGGCCAGTGGCAGGTTGCCGGCCTTTTCTCAACTTTAGACCAGATATTTCGTTCACTAGTATATCTTTCGAATTTCTTACATCTTCCACCATTTTCTTTTTGAAATCACCCTGGCTCTCATAACAGCAAATTATTTTAATATTACCTCAGGAAATATATTTAGTCAGTACTAAAATTTATTCAAGATCTAACAGCGATTTTTAAATTTTAATAAAAAATTCAGAAGTGTAAGATGTTAATTGTTCATATACTTCATCTTCAGTAGCTCAAGAAAGTTCAAGTTCTGAGCAATAATTTTATTTCCGTTTTTATATATATTCTTTATATATATTATATGTATACATATACACATGTCTATGTTTCATTCTTTTATATGTTTTTCGTGAAATATTTTATTTTGATATACCTTAGCCACGCGTCGAATTACCACGTATTGAAGTACTATGCGTCGAATTACCAAGCGTAGAATTACGACGTGTGGGACTACCACGCGTTAGATTTACGACGGGTGGGCCTACCACTCGTTAGAATTACGACGCGTGGGACTACCACGCATTACAATTACCACGCGTGGAATTACTAAGCGTAGAATTACGACGCGTGGAATTACCAAGCGTGGAATTACGACGCGTGGAATTACCAAGCGTACAATTACCAAGCGTGGAATTACCAAGCGTGGAATTACCAAGCGTAGAATTACCAAGCGTAGAAGTACCAAGCGTAGAATTACGAAGCGTGGAATTACCAAGCGTGGAAGTACCAAGCGTCGAATTACCAAGCGTAGAATTACGAAGCGTGGAATTACCAAGCGTGGAATTACCAAGCGTGAAAATACCAAGCGTGAAATTACCAAGCGTGGAATTACCAAGCGTAGAATTACTACGCGTGGAACTACCAAGCGTGGAATTACCACGCATTAGAATTAGCATAAGCAAAATTTTTCATAATGAGCTCTCACCTCATAATTTTTCAGCGAAAATATTTTTGACATCATCTTCGAAATTAAAGTCCAGTTATATATATATATATATAACCATACACAAATTCAACAGAGCAAAATTGTAAACAATTACATGTTAGACAAAATACTGCAAACTCTGCCTAAAGTTAACTCAACGTCCCCTAAGATACCCACATGCCGGGCTTACGGTACATAATTTGCAGGGCATCAGGGTTTAGGTAAGAATTAAGCGAACGTCTAAGCACAGTAGGAAAACAGAAATATGTCTGGGGTTAGTTGTCCGTGCCATATTCGTGTGTACTTTACGATCGCCAGTGTCTCCGCGGTCGTGTTGTTACTCTGGGAATATTCAGTGTAGGGTGGAAAAGCTCGGTAGAGAATAATGCCGGTCCCACAGTATGGGTCAAGTGTTTCACACCAGTGGACGTGACCTTTACAAGAGCGAGCATCTACCTGTCGAGTGACATCATGAGTCAGCCACGTTAATTAGCGGACTCGAGTGTCCCGCCACGCGAGTAGGTCTCAGGCTTTCAGGAAGGCTGCGGCAACAGTAAACGTTTCCAATGCAAAAAGTCCTTTATTACCGGCTCAGCTAACGAAGGGTACCTTTAAGATCTACGAGGTCTTTAACCCCGAGAACGTAATCGTTGTAGCATCCTCGGTATTTGTATTATTTCTCCTCTTCGTCTGTCTTATTGTCTCCTCGTTGATCCTACACACCGAACGATTAAAACGGCTCCGAACGCGGAAACGGAGTCTTCATTGAAATTCAATTACGCCGGCTATATTAGCATTCACCGATTCGCCGTTTCTTCTCCTTGTTACGGATCTTTCGCTTCAATTATGGCCGTCCGTTCGATTTTAATTATCGGCCGATACTTGATGTACTTCGAAATTTCCACCTAGTGGAAGTATCTAACGACAGTAAATACTTTATTTCGTTTACCTATCGAATATACAGGATCCTCGGTGCAGCGTTAAATTTTCGTGTTATTATTATCACCCTATGTAAACTTCGCAAAATGCCCCATTTCTGTGAGCTGCCTTATCACGAGCCGGTTACAAAACGTCCGGGATCCGCTCGTGCCGGTACAGAAGTGGCTATGTCTTGACGGTCGTTGTGCTGAACGAAATCACCTGCGGAAATTCACTTACGCCAGCAATCTGGCCGTTTACGAGGAACCTGGAGCACGCTGCCAGCGGAGCACAATGAACAATAGACCTCATCTCCTTATATCTACACGTGTGTCAGACGGTCTTGTCATACACCGGCTGTTTCGCCCGTGTAACATGACGCATGCGTGTACAGCAAGGTGCAACGTACGCTTCTTGCGGTAGGCAAGCTGCGAATGCACTGATTTTGACGTTTGGGAAGTTGGGAACTTGCGGGTTTGAGATAGTTGGAGATTTTTGGGATTTATGGGATATTTGGGTAGTTTGGAGGATTTGGGGGTTTGGAAATATGCGATTTGGGAAATGGGAGATTTTTGGAGGTTTGAGGATTTGCAGATTTGGGGATTTGGGGTTTTGAGGATTTGAGGATTTGAGGATTTGGGGATTTGAGAATTTGGGGTTCTCTGAAGATTCAGGATTTGAGAATTTGGGATTTTGGAGATTTGGGAATTAGAGGATTTGGAGATTTGAGAGTTTGGGATTTTAAAGATTTCAAGGTTTGAGGATTTGGTGATTTGAGAGTTTGGGGTTTTGAAGATTGCAAGGTTTGAGGATTTGGTGATTTGAGAGTTTGGGGTTTTGAAGATTGCAAGGTTTGAGGATTTGGTGATTTGAGAGTTTGGGATTTTGAAGATTGCAAGGTTTGAGGATTTGGAGATTTGAGAGCGTGAAGTTTTGAAGACTTCAGAGTTTGAGGATTTAGAGATTTGATAGTTTGAGGTTTTAAAGATTACAAGGTTTGAGGACTTGGAGATTTGAGAGTTTGGGGGTTTGAAGACTTCAGAGTTTGAGAGTTTGGGATTTTGAAGATGGCCAGGTTTGAGGATTTGAAGATTTAAGAGTTTGGGGTTTTGAAGACTTGAAAGTTTAAGGATTTGAATATTTGCCAGTTTGGGGTTTTGAAGATATCAGGATTTGATGTTTTGAAGCTTTAGAAATTTAAGAATTCTGAATTTGAAGGTTTGAACTTGTAGAAACCTCAGGTTAAATGGATTTAACCCCTTCCTGTACTTTGACGAATTTGACTCGTGACGCACTTACAGTTCAAATGTGATAGACCTTGTTCAAATTTTGAATACTCTTCAACCTGAAAATTAGGTCCAGCCGTAAGTTACATTATCAAGGATCCCTGAATATGAAATAGTTACGTTTCAATTTTCTTTGTTCGTTTTAATGTTATAGCCCTTAATTAGTCTTGACTGACGCATTTGTTAAATAAATCGCACGGTAAGGGGTTAAATATTAGGTATTTACGAGATTGTACATTTGGAAGTCTAGAAATGTCGCAATATAAAAGTTTATAAATTTAAGTATCTTCTAATTTTAAAAATTTGAACATTCAAAAGATATTAAAACAATCCACCTATACGCCACAAAATCATCCACCTAAAGAAAGCTTAAACTAACCTAAACTTATTAACCTGAACGTCCTCCAAAAAAGAGCACCATTGCACCCGAATGTACATACGAGTGTCGCGGAATCGACGTCGTACGAAGACTCACGAAGAACTACCATACCGTATAATGCCGTCGTTTATGCGGTGCACGTGCGCGAACAGCTGCATTTTAAAATCACGGATTCGGGCGCACGATTTGTCAGAAAATTCGTGTACGAAAAGTCAGCCAGTCAGCCCAGGGGGTTACCTGGATGCGAATTTCTTCGGCTGGCGTGCACCCTCTCGCTCCTCGGTCTTGACAACATCAATTTCCTTCGGGCAAGGACAATCAATTCTTGCCGCGAAGATTCCGCAGAGGACGAAAAGGGGTAACAAATCGTCGATAGATTTTTCTGTGACGGAAATAAGACAGCGGACGAGCGTTTTATATTTGAACAGGTTACGATGTTGAAATACAGGGTGAATCTTCGACCATCTTCTGATATTTTAAGCGCTGTGAGAATTGTAAATTGTATCCTTTTTGGTTTTGGACGATATTAGGTTGAACTTGAATTTAGATATTTGCAAGGATTTATTTTTAGTGAAGTTTATTTAGGTGGGGCTATTTTAGGGGATGTAGGAGGTACCACCCGGCGAATTTCTAAACGTCGAATTACGACATGTGGGACTATCACTCATTAGAATTACCACGCGTGCAATTACCACTCATTAGAATTACCACACGTGGAATTATCACGCATTAGAATTACCACGCGTGGAATTATCACGCATTAGAATTGCCACGCGTGGATTTATCGCGCATTAGAATTGCCACGCGTGGAATTATCACACATTAGAATTGGCACGCGTGGAATTACTACGCATTAGAATTGCCAAGCATGGAATTACCACGCATTAGAATTACCAAGCGTAGAATTACGACGCGTGGAACTACCGCTCATTAGAATTACAACGCATTAGAATTACCACACATGGAAGTTATCATGCATTAGAATTACCACGCATTAGTATTACCACGCGTGGAATTACAAAGCGTAGAATTACGACACGTGGGACTACCACTCATTAGAATTACGACGCGTGGAATTACAACGCATTAGAATTACCATGCGTGGAAGTATCAAGCGTAGAATTACCACGCGTCGAATTACCACACGTTAGTACTACTACGCGCCGAATCACCACGCAGTAGTATTAGTACACGTCGAATTACCACGCGTTAGCATTACTATGCGTCGAATTGATTTGTTTAAAGAACTGTAGAAGTTGCGGGGAATGTGAGGTTGGTTTATTTTTGTAACCTATTTTGGGAATTTTGGGTTTTGAGTTTTGGTTTCTGGGTCCTGGGTTCTGGGTGCTGAGTTCTGGGTTTTGGGTTCTGGTTTCTGGGTTTTGGATTCTGGTTTCTGGGTTCTGGGTTTTGAATTTTGGGTTTTTAATTCTGGGTTCTGAGTTTTGAACTTTGGGTTTTGGGTTTTGAATTTTAGGTTTTTGTTTTCAGAACCTTTTTTATTAAAAATGAACAATATAAAGAAAAAGAAAAATTTCGCTCCTCGAATCTACGTTCGGAAAAAATCGCCTTGAATGGATTAACCAAACCACATTAAAAATACCAAAAACACGTAACTATTATCCTCACATCTTGAGCGTTAAATTGAACAAGTGTTAGCGTACTTTAACATCCGCAATAGCAGAGCGTATATTTTGAAACATAACAACGTAGCGATATAAAAGCCCTTTAAAACTGACCCAATTTTATCTGAAACTACGCAACGGAAACAAGATGTCTCGCGGAGAACATTTCCAGCGAACGTGTCTAGAGAAATAAAGCAAAGGATACGTCGTTGGTAAGAGGAATTAAACCGTGGACTAACAACCATTACCGCTTTCATCCATCGTTAAACGCGGAAACAAGTTGCAAATGGTTAGAACGGGTTCAGGTAAGCTCGTAGTCCGGCATCGAAGCGAAATTTGCTTTGTCGAAAGTTGGCCCGGTTCGCTCTCATAGAAATCGATTTCACGCCTAAAGCGTGCGAACACTTTTTATTTGCGTTCCATATCTGTGTTTCGAGCGGATCATTTGCACCGGAAAGAGCGTGCACATTTTTTATTTTCCTACCCCCTTCTGCGCGTCGTTTTTGCCTTTTGTGGACATTTCCATCGGTGCACCGCAAAAGGGATTTTTCATTTATTCTTTGAATACATTCCAACAGCAAAGTGGTTATACGCGAATGGCTTAACGTTTGCCAAGCGAAATCGGCAAATTTTAGCTCGACCGAATGAAACGGCGAAAAACGTTGATTGACGAAGGGGTATATAGATTTTTATTGTTCGACAACAATGGCCTGTTTGCACGATTTAAAAGCGCCGTGTAAATTCTCTTTCCAATTGCGCGTTGCGAGCGGAGCACCGGGCAAAAAAAAACGAAAGAGACGCCAGATAATTTGTTTATCGAACAAAACGAGCCTCTATTGACTTTAATATTAAACGCTGCGGAGAGGTAGAACATAATGAGATTTTCGATTCTATTCGGTAATTGTATCCGTTTAAAAGTTTCGGGTAAACCCCGCTCGTTTTAACGAGAAACTTTTTCGGGAGAAATAATAAACTCCGAGGAGCTTTGGTATTAAGATTTCGACCCGTTTAGAACCCGTTCGATGAAACGCTTTCACGTCACTTTCTCCCTTAACACTTCGTGAACACGCTGTCATTCATCGAAATAAATATGCTGGAACGAGGAAGAGGGTTTTGTACGAGATTGGTGGCACCCTTAGCCCGCGTTAAACGTTTATCCTCTGCCGAAGTAGGGGATGCCGTGGATTTAACATGGGGGACGTCAAAGGATCCGCCACTTTGATTTCCACGCTTGGTGATGAAAATGACGACCCCATTCAACCCCTCGGAAAATTTAATAGCGTTGCTATTGTGATCTGTGGTTAAATTAGAGGGATATTTATTGGAAATGAGGGTGTTCATGGGAGATGTGTTTGGGAATTTTTGAAATTTTGGGAATTTTGGGAATTTTGGGAATTTTGGGAATCTTGGGAATTTTGGGAATTTTGGGAATTTTGGAATTTGGAAATTTCGAGACTTGAAAGATTGAGACTTTGGAAAATTTGGGAATTTTGGGAAATTTGGGAAATTTGGAAAATTTAAGAAATTTTTGAATTTTGGGAATTTAGGGAATTTTTGAATTTTGGGAATTTTGGGAATTTTAGGAATTTTGGGAATTTTGGGAGTTTTTGAATTTTAGGAATTTTGGGAGTTTTTGAATTTTTGGAATTTTGGGAATTTTTGAGTTTTGGGAATTTTGGAAATTTTGCGACTTTAGGAATTTTATGAATTTTTGGAATTTTGGAAATTTGATGAACTTGATGAACTTAATAAACTTAGTGAACTTGATGAACTTGGTGAATTTGATGAACTTGATGAATTTTATGAACTTTATGAATTTTCTGAATTTTCTGAATTTTCTGAATTTTCTGAATTTTCTGATTTTTCTGAATTTTGGAAACTTTGAAAATTTTGGGAATTTTCGAAGTTTCAGGAATTATTTTAAGAATCGAGAACAGCACGTTCCATTGTAGAAACGTAACAAGCAAAATAATAAAGCAGTGTATCAATAATTCAAAAACATTAATCAACACGAAATGGTTGTGACTGATCAGTTGTAAATAGTGCATGAACCGGGTGCAGCTAATTACATATATCAACAGTAGCTATTTAATTACAGCTTAATGATTGATCACCGAACTGTATTATCAAATAATCAACGCGCTGTTGCACTGTCGTCCATAAATTATCACGATTACGTCGCACAGGGTCAGATATCGAAGTTATTCAATTACATCGTGTTAATTATCGCAACAGACTACGAAGATTTCCTTTATTCGATATATTCAGTTCATATGCAAATTTTATTCATTATTTTCATGATTTTGTTATACAAGAATCAATTATCGTACAACTGCATTATTACAAGATTTATTAATTATTTTTAAAATGAATGTCAGGTAAATTTTACTTTTTCAAATCATTTTAAAACAAACCAATTTTATTTTTTAAAATTATGTAGTTCAAGGTGTAGACCTTCTAACATCGTATAAGAAATCTTATCTGAGATCAGATAAAATATTTAATTATTTATACTTGTTAGTCTTTTGTATTTTATACGTCTGATGTATATCAAATTAAATTTTCTCATCGATCACATTCATATGTTAACAAGCTCTACAAACTTTAACCTTGTCGAACCAATTTGTTTATTATCCCACAAATGCTCCATTCTGGTACGAATTCATACGTCATTCAAATACGAGACTCGACGATTAACCCCTTGGTCTATGATTTATTTGCCATTTGCGTCAGAACCACATCTCCAATATTAGACAAAAAATTCAATTTGGTGTCTATCTATACAAACTGGCCTTAAACCCCAAGTTACATACTCAAAATCCGAATAAAACTGATCCCGAGTCAAATTCATCACAATAAAGTTAACACCTTAATTATCAAAAGAGATCAGAAAATTGTACACGAATCTTGAGGTAGCAATAAGAGAAAGCAAAATGAAAAAAGGACATCGATGGACACGAAGTGCAGGCTCGATTTAAGATGCGGAGAGGATCCAGTTTATCCGGGTACCGTTTATCTAAAACGGTGATCGTCCGAATACGGCTTATCCGAAGCGGTATACGGATCTCGTCTACCAGTATGTCGTGCACGACCTTGTCTTGTATCGAGCACACGTCCTGCGGAAACTCGAGCATGCGTTATATACCTATCGATTCGATGCAGTTTCGAGCATCGATACGATCCAAGTGGTATCCCTTTTTTCTCCAACGACGGCCAGTTAGTTTGAAATAACGAGACGATTGGGGTCGATATGGAAATCGAAATCTGTTTTCCTTACTACCGTCCTCTGCGAGATCCCTTCTAGGATAATCAAATTTACGACAATCCTTTTCTTTTGGTTTTTGAACACACTATCGCGCAATTTTAATCTTTCAGGCTAAATAATTTCGTGCTTTTGGGTAATCGGCCAAATAAATTCCTACTCTCTGATTCTATCTTTAAGTTCTTAAGTTGCTCCTTGAATTAGAAAATAAAAATTATTTATCTGCAAGAGTACGTTCCTAGTACTCTGTGCTACAATTTCTACATTTTTAATAATGTACTCAACAAATTTTATGACAAAATATATGACGTTGTATGTTTTTCATGAAGGAAAATTTTTAAGACGCAATCTAAAAGCTTGCTCAAGATGTGCAAGTTACAAACCCTATTAGATATATTTTCTGCCCCAGTTTGAATTAAAGGAAAATATTACATTTTGAATACATTGATACTTAATAAACAATGTAACTTTCTAATGATCTCTCACCATCATGAGTGCATTACATTTCTGTAAAATGAATGAATTATGTAATGATTACAATAAGTACAAAAAGTGGTACTATAATACATCGTAGCTTGGAACGTAGCGATACTGACGCGTGGTAATTCGAATCGTAGTGGTACAAACGCGTGGTGATTCGGTATATAGTAGCACTAACGCGGAGTGACTCAACGCGTGGTAATTCGACACGCAGTAATTTGATACGTGGTAATTCAATACATTGTAATTTGACGCGTGGTAATTCGACGCGCGGTAATTCGATACGGGGTAATTCAGTACGTTGTAATTTAATGCGTGGAGATTCGACGCGTGGTAATTCGATACGTAGTAATTCAATACGTGGTAATTCGACGCGAGGTAGTACTAATGCGTGGTAATTCGACGCGTAGTAATACTGACGCGTGGTGATTCGACGCGTAGTAGTTTTAACGCGTGGTGATTCGACGCGTAGTAGTATCAACGCGTGGTAATTCGACGCGTAGCAGTATTAACGCGTGGTAATTCGACGCGTAGTAGTACTAACGCGTGGTGATTCGACGTGTGGTAATTCAACGCGTAGTAATACTAACGCGTGGTAATTCGACGCGTAGTAATATTAACGCGTGGTAATTCGACGCGTAGTAATATTAACGCGTGGTGATTCGACGTGTGGTAATTCAACGCGTAGTAATACTAACGCGTGGTAATTCGACGCGTAGTAATATTAACGCGTGGTAATTCGACGCGTAGTAATATTAACGCGTGGTGATTCGACGCGTGGTAATTTGACGCGTAGCAATACTAACGCGTGGTAATTCGTCGCATAGCAGTACTAACGCGTGGTATTTCGACGCGTAGTAGTACTAACTCGTGTTGTTTCGCTCTGAACACAGCTCTCAAACAGATCGATTAAAAATGCAGTCCACCGCAACCTATCCCTGTTACATCTGACCTCCACACAGTTACCATTCGAACTTCAACGAACCCCGTAGCATTTCCGTGCGCGTGAAAGTGTAGAGAAAGCGTGGCTAAACAAGTCGATACTTATTGACATTACGCGACAGGTGGATGAGAAAAAGCGGCTGTAAATATCCGTGGAAGGGTCCACGGACAGAATTTTATAGCTCGACGAATTTCCTGATTCACCAAGAAAATATCTTTTGTGAAACGCTTCGGGAAAAGATGGATTCCGGTGACGGAGATTGAGGCGGGCCGACGATGGAGATTTATCGATATTGAAAATCCAACGGGTAACGCCGGGGTATCCGGGGCTATTATTTGAAAGCTTGTCAATGCGTCAAAAAATCGGTCAGCGCAGAAATGATTACTGTCGTGTACGCGATGCGTTCGTTGTTTGATGAACGTTAATCGAAACGTTGACCCGATTCGATTCGGTATGCGTGTGCGTGCCGGCGTTCAATCGAACGTCTATTTGTTCTGCGTGCAGGCTGCAGTACATGAGAAATGATGCGTGCGACCGGTAGCCACCGGTATTCGACACGAATAACCCAACAAACTGTTCGGTGTTTTTTTGGGGAGGAGACGCGCGTTGTAATGCGAAATTCCAATTGAAACTACCGTGTCATTTTACCACCTACGGATTCGACGAACGTGCCGGGCTTGCGTTCAGCTTTTTACTCGGTTAAACGGGATCACGCCACGGAATTTGCTATTGTTTATCGTTCTACTGTAAAATTTTTGCTCTATACTTAACGTTCCACTTGTCAGAGCAGTCTTTAGAGCTTTTTGACTGTAAGGCGATATAACGCGAGGCAACTCAATGCCTCCCTCGGTGCACGATTTTGGACTCGTAGGACTATGTGATGTGAAGAATGGGATCTTCAAATGGTTCTTGCAATTTTTGGACTTTGAAATTTATATTTTGAGAACTTAAAAATTTGACAATTCACAAAGTTACATAATCCATAGAAATAACATAGATTCCTCTTTTGCGTCTATTTCTATGCAAAATACGATTAGACCCTTTGCACAGAATTATTCCAAAACTTGCTAAACCACACATCATCAAATTTCAGATAAATTTGCCAATAAATCGCAACCGCATAAACCCCCAAAAGACTTCAGCCATCCGCGTTCCCAAATAACTGCAAGCCAATCCAAACAGCGCAAACAATTAACCCTAAACCTTATCCCAGCGCCCCGAAGCAAACAAGACTGATTAAACAACGCCATAAAAAAGTTCTCATAACAATCTAAGGGTCGAAGTTGGCCCGCGAAACGTTGAGTATCTGGTGTTATCGGTCTCGTTCCATGGCTGCGGGGCTTCGATCGGCTCGTCTTTCTCTTCTGCCCCTTCTTGGTCGAGCAGCCAAACCACCCCTACGGCAGCACTTTATTCCAACCTCGGCCTCGTCGCGATGTGGGTGGACGCGGGGTTGGGGGTGAGAGCGCGCGAAACAGAGAGAGAGAAGTTTGAGCAGCGTCGGGGGTGGGGGTGCACGAGGGGGTTGGCGATGGTTAGGGCAGAAGGGGGGAAGGGCAGAGCGTGTTTCTCCGCGAACCCCTCCATTCCCCACCCTAGCCACACGGGCGCCAACGTCAAGCGCTTTCGAGACGTTAAGGCCGACACTCGTGCGGCGCACTTCGGCCCGACGACATCGGCTAGCTCTTCGTGGACACGTGCGTGGTTCGGTGTGCCATCGGTTTCGCATCCCTCGTAGATCGTCGTCGACCGTCGAGGCTGACGCACCACGAGGTCGTTTGCTCGCGTTTTTATTCCGTTCTACCGTTCTGTGCTCCCCGTGCCCGAGTTTTCCACCCCGTTCGATTCAACATTTCCCCGTAAAAGATCACGTGGCCAGGGAGACACGGTTGTACAGTGGCGATGCGTGCAGCGCACCGCGAAGGAGGGTGAAAAGTGTGACCTATGTAAATGCAAAGTGAGACACCGCGACGCGAAGAAGAGTCGGACCAGGTCCTCGATGCGCCCTTCCCTGCAGGGCGCAGCCTGTACGCGGAGGCAAGTCGAACATCTCTGACGAATCAGATTAGGATCGAGTGGAGCGATTCGCCGATAAAGCAACCGGAACTTGCCGATCGACCAGGATCATGAGGAAGTCTTACTTCGTCTTCGTGAGTAATCTTTTGTCCTATGCCCGATTGGAGTGTTTCCGGTGTACACCCTCTTTTCACACCGACGTCTTTTTGACGTCCGTTTTATTTCCTGCGCTCGATTGTCGCTGTTACGCGCCAGTTGACAACCGGCCGTTCTTCGGGGAGTTCGTCACCCTTTGCCGCGCGACGAGCTCGTCTTCGCTTTTTCTTGCCCGAAGATCAAAGTCCAAAGAGGACGTTTTAATCTGCCAATGGCGCGTCTTTTCCTCGTTACTCTTCGTCTAGGTCTTGCGACGAGATGTACGCTTTTTGAATACCCTCTCACGGGATTCCTACGCTGTGTCCTTCGTCCTTATTCGTGCTGGAGAAATTAACGAACACGTGACTCTCGTTGCTGCAAGAGGGAATGAGGTCAGTCGGTGCACGCGACCCCCGCAATGTCGATTTCGGCCCTCCGGAACTTTTACGGACGGAACTTAACCTTTTCCTCGGACACCTGAGACCCTTTGAACATGGCTCTTCTTTACACTGATAAAGTTTAAGTGGATAGCGAAATTGATTCGAGCTATCTCTTCTGTATCAAATTTACCGATCTTCGTTTCTTTAGCTTCTGCTGATCTTAAATCTTATTAAATGGTTATTAAATCTTATTAAGTATTATTATATTTTAACAACGTTAGAAAATATAGTTACACATGGAACATAGAAAAATATACATCTGAACATCATTCAGCCAAAATCGGCGTAAATTATTTAAAATATTGTCTCACGAGTGTTGATACGA